>CM075772.1:56268116-56902759 GCA_037974665.1 Ehretia macrophylla | reverse complement strand
AGGAAGGGTCACACCGAGGCCCAGTGTTGGAGGAAATCAGGGCGATGCGTAGGGTGTAGCAGCGATCAACACCAGGTCAAGGATTTTCCTAAATGGAAAGGGGGACAAAATCATATTAAACCAGCTGGTAGAGGCAAGACTCCAGTTTCTAGAGTTTAGGCTCGAGCTTATGTTATTGAGTGCAAGGAGCTTCTAGAGGAGACCGCTGTTGTTGAAGGTACATTCTTGATACTGAATCAACCTGTTAGGGTGCTAATTGATCCAGGTACTACTCATTCATTTATTACTCCCTTATGTGTGCAACGTGTGACACTATGAGTTGTATGTTTGCCTTGCGAAGTAGAAGTTGGTACTCCGGTAGGGTCTAAACTTGTCACTCGCTCTGCTTGTAAAGCATGTAAAATCCAAATTAAAGATAGGGAATTCTCATCCAATCTTATTGTATTACCCTTTCCAAACTATGAACGCACCTTAGGAATGAACTGGGTGTCAAAGCAGCATGCCCAACAAGATTGCCGAACAAAGATTGTAATATTCCAGATAACTGGCCAACCAATATTGGAGGTAATGGGTCGAAGAGACTTCACCGGGAGTTCCATCATTTCACCTACGAAAGTAGTGAAGTCCTTGAGAAAATGATGTAGCGGATACTTAGCTTACCTCATCAATAAGCCGTCGGACAAAGCTAAGTTGGAGGAGATGCCAGTGATTAAAGATTATGCGGATGTGTTTCCAGAAGAATTGCCCAGTTTACCCCCAAATCAGGAGATCGAGCTCATTATAGAATTACTGCCTGGCACCCAGCCGATATATAAAGCTCCCTATCGTATGGCACCAGCCGAGCTACAAGAACTGAAGGACCAATTGCAAGGATTGTTGAAGAAGGGGTTTGTTCAACCAAGTTCTTCTCCGTGGGGTGCGCCAGTCCTATTTGTAAAGAACAAAGACGGAATGTTGAGGCTCTGCATCGATTACCGAGGATTGAACCAAGTGACCGTTAAGAATAAATACCCACTTCCACTGATCAACGAGTTGTTTGATCAACTTCAGGGAGCCAAAGTGTATTCGAAGCTCGACTTGAGGCAAGGGTACTATCAGTTGCGGATCAAAAAGGAGGATGTGCCTAAAACGGCTTTCAGGGCGGGATATAGGCATTATGAATATGTGGTCATGCCATTTGGGCTAACTAACGCCCCTGCAGCTTTTATGGACTTGATGCACAGGGTGTTTCAACCCTACTTGGACCAATTTGTGGTGATCTTCATTGATGATATTTTGGTATACTCAAAATCCGAGGCTGAGCATGAACAACAACTGTGATTGGTACTGCAGAAACTTCGAGAGCATCAATTGTATGCAAAGTTTAGCAAATGCAAATTTTGGCTGCAGCAGATTGCATTTTTGGAGCACATCATATCCCAAGAGGGAATAGCAGTAGATCCAGCAAAGATAGAATCGGTGATGTCTTGGAAGAAGCCTAAAAATGTTATGGAGGTTCGGAGTTTTCTCGGTTTAGCCGACTATTATCGAAGGTTCGTGAAGGATTTCTCAAAGATTGCAGGACCGCTTACAAAGCTCACTCAAAAGAAAACAAAGTTTGTATGGGATGACAAGTGTGAGAACATCTTCCAAGAATTGAAAAAAATATTGACTACCGCACCTGTTCTTGCATTGCCTGAAGGGAGTCAAGGCTTTGTAATCTACAGCGATGCTTCGAAGGAAGGACTGGGTTGTGTGTTGATGAAAAATGGTAGAGTGATTGCGTATGCTTCTAGGAAACCGAAGCCGTATGAATTGAACTACCCGACGCATGATTTGGAGCTTGTGGCTATTGTGTTTGCACTCAAGAAATGGAGGCACTATCTATGGGGTAACAAGTTTGAGGTGTTTACTGATCACAAGAGCTTGAAATACTTATTCTCACAAAGGAGTTGAACATGAGGCAAAGACGGTGGATGGAACTTTTGGATGATTATAACTGCACAATCAATTATGTGCCCGGTAAAGCAAATGTAGTTGCAGTTGCCTTAAGTTGGAAAGCGAGCATGGAAAAACTGGAAGTTAAGGTGCAAGAGTTGTTAGAGGAAGCATTTTTGTGAAAACCACAATTGACTCAAAAACGGTTACTTTTTGCCACTACACAAGTTCAATCGACCTTGTTGTCTGGATTACGAGAGGCTCAACAGAAGGACCAACAGTTTCAGAAGATTAAAGAAAGCAACACAGATTTCAAGTTTCATGATGATGGTATTTGGAGGTTCAGGAATCGAATTTGTGTTCCTAATGATCCAAAGTTGAAAAAGAAGATTCTTGAAGAAGCCCATAATTCAAGATACACTATTCATCCTGGCGGAACAAAGATGTACCGGGATTTGAAGCAACACTATTTGTAGAATAACATGAAGAGGGAAATCGCGGAATTTGTGGCACAGTGTTTGACTTGCCAGAGAGTCAAAGCAGAACATCAACGACCAGCAGGTTTACTTCAGCCGTTGGAAATTCCTCAATGGAAATGGGAACACATAACTATGGACTTTGTCATGGACCTGCCCAGGTCACAAAAGGGTCATGACGCCGTTTGGGTCATAGTGGATAGATTGACTAAGTTAGCGCACTTCTTACCGATGAACAAGGAGGATAGTCCTGAGAAACTGGGAGATATGTATGTGGCGGATATTGTAAGGTTGCACGGGATGCCTGTGAGTATCGTATCGGATAGGGATCCTCGTTTTACGTCCCGATTTTGGAAGAGATTGCAAGAAGCTTTGGGAACGAAGTTGAGTTTCAGCACGGCTTATCATCCTCAGACTGATGGACAATCTGAGAGAACTATTCAGATTCTGGAGGATATTCTGAGGGCGTGTGTTTTAGACTTCGGAAAAGGTTGGGAGAAATATCTGCCTTTAGCAGAGTTCGCTTATAATAACAGTTATCAGGCCACTATCGGGATGGCCCCTTTTGAGGCATTGTATGGACGTAAGTGTCGATCCCCAATTTACAGGGATGAAGTAGGTGAGACGAAGAATTTTGACCCGACCCTACTACCAAAACTTATGAAGACTGTTGATAATGTCCACCTCATCCAAAAACAGATGCTTACCGCCCAAAGCAGGCAGAAAAGTTATGCAGACCGACGGAGGCGGAGTCTAGAGTTTGAGGTCGGCGACAAGGTGTTCTTGAAGATATCTCCTCGGAGGGGACTAATTAAACACGGCAAGGGTGGAAAGTTGAGCCCGAGGTTTGTAGGACCATTTGAGATAATTGAGAAGGTTGGTAAATTGGCGTATCACCTGGAACTACCCCAAAACCTCTCCAATATTCACGACGTCTTTCATGTTTCGATGCTACGAAAGTATCACCCTAATCCATCACATATCTTGGAGCCAAAGCCGTTGCAGCTTCGGGAGAACTTGTCTTATGAAGAGAAGCCCATTCAGATCCTAGACCAGCAAGATCGGGTGTTGCGCAACAAATCTATACCGATGGTAAAAGTGTTATGGGATCACCATAGAGTTGAAGAAGTAACGTGGGAAAAACGAGACCAGATGGAACAACAGTATCCAGCATTATTTCAAAGGTAATATTGAATTTTGGGACGAAATTCTTTTAAGGAGGGGAAGATGTGAGACCCGACCTCGATTTGTGTGCGATCTTATAACTGCTCGTGTAGGATTAACAGTATCTAGTGTTTTGTCTTTTAGTGCATTGACTTGGGATTAAAATATTAGTTAGTGGAGTTTGTAGGATTATTTTGTAGTCTAGTGCTTCGTGTAGGATTCTTTATTGATTAGCGTGCGGGCACATTTTTCTAGGTCTAGAGCACGCACTACGAGATAGGGCACGAACTACGAGACAAACGCAATTTTTTCAAGTAAATGCACGTAATTCAACACAAGGCACGTAAAACGAGACACGACTCTTAAACCTAGGTCAAGGCATGCAAATCTAGGTTAGGGCACATGAAACGAGGTATCGCATGCAAATCGAGGTCAGGCCTCACAGCTGCGCCTATTTTCGGAGACGAAAATCGAATGTTTTTATGAGTTTCGGGACACTTTTCTTTTTTTGAACTATTTTTTCGTCCCGGATCGTACTTCGTGAGCCGCTAAAACGACGACAGCCTAATCCATCACATTTCAATTATCGAATCCCACGGCACCTTGGGTAAGACAACTTCGCTTCACGTGGAGGCTAAGCCTGCAAACCGAGGGCGTAGGGCTTGAGACTTGGTCTCTGTCGCTCTGGTGCCCATAACTTTTGATTCGTAAGGAGTTATGCGGCGCACAGCATACCGTTGGAAAGCTCTTCGAGAGCTCTACGACGGGGACAGCATGCCTGCTTGGCTGCGCCTATTTTTGGAGCCCAAAATTGAATGTTTTCAACAGTTTCGGGATACTTTTATTCTTTTGCGTTGTTTTTTTTATCCCGGATCGTACGTCGCGAACCGCGAAAAGGACGACACCTAATCCATCACATTTCTATTACCGAATCCCACGACACCTTGGGCAAGACAACTTCGCTTCACGTAGAGGCTGGGCCCGAAAACTGAGGAAGTGGGGCTTGGGACCAAGTCTCCGTCGCTCCGATGCCGTAACTTTTGATCCGTAAAAAGTTACACGGTGGACAACATATCGTTGGAAAGATCTCCGAGAGCTCTACGACGGGGGTAGCAATCCTGCTCGGCTGCGGCTATTTTTGGAGCCCAAAATTGAACGTTTTCATTAGTTTCGGGACACATTTCTTCTTTTGCACTGTTTTTCCTTCCCAGATCGTAAGTCGTAAGCTGCGAAAAGGGCGACAACCTAATCCATCACATTTCTATTACCGAATCCCAAGGCACCTTGGGTAAGACAACTTCGTTTCATGTGGAGGCTGGGCCCGCAAACTGAGGGCGTGGGGCTTGGGACCTGGTCTCCGTCTCTCCGGTGCCTATAACTTTTGATCCGTAAAGAGTTACACGGCACCCAACATACCGTTGGAAAGCTTTTCGAGAGCTCTACGATAGGGGCAGCAAACCTACTCGGCTGCGCCTATTTTCAGAGCCCAAAATAGAACGTTTTCATTAGTTTCAGGATACTTTTCTTCTTTTGTGCTATTTTTCCGTCATGGATCGTACGTAGTGAGCTGCGAAAAGGACGGCAACCTAATCCATCACATTTCTATTACCGAATCCTATGACACCTTGGGCCAGACAACTTCGCTTCACGTAGAGGCTGGGCCCACAAACCGAGGGCGTGGCGCTTGGGACCAGGTCTCTGTCACTCCGGTGCCCATAACTTTTGATCCGTAAAGAGTTACGCGGCGCTCAGCATATCGTTGGAAAGCTCTCCGAGAGCTCTACGACGAGGGTATCAAGCTTGCTCGGGTGCGCCTATTTTCGGAGCCAAAAATCGAACATTTTTATGAGTTTTGGGACACTTTTCTTCTTTTGCGCTATTTTTTCGTCCGGGATCGGATGTCGTAAGCAGCAAAAAAGATGACAACCTAATCCAAAACATTTCTATTACCGAATCCCAAGACACCTTGTGCAAGACAACTTCGCTTCACGTAGAGGCTGGGCCAAGGGCTTAGGGCTTGGGACTAGGTCTCCGTCGCTCCGGTGCCCATAACTTTCGATCCGTAAGGAGTTACGCGGCGCACAACATACCGTTGGGAAGCTCTCCGAGAGCTCTACAATGGGGGCAACAAGCCTGCTCGGCTGTGACAGTTTTCAGAGCAAAAAATCGATTGTTTTCATTAGTTTCGAGACACTTTTCTTTTTTTGCGCTGTTTTTCCATCCCGGATCGTACGTCGTGAGCTGCGAAAAGGACTACAACCTAATCCATCACATTTCTATTACCGAATACCACGACACCTTGGGAAAGACAACTTCACGTCACGTAGACGCTGGGCCCGCAAACCGAGGGTGTAGGGCTTGGGACCAGGTCTTCGTTGTTCCGATGCCCATAACTTTTGATACATAAGGAGTTACGCGGCGCACAGCATATCGTTGGAAAGCTCTTCGAGTGCTCCACGATGGGGGCAGCAAGTCTGCAAAGCTGCGCCTATTTTCGGATCCCAAAATCGAATGTTTTCATCTCTCTCAAGACACTTTTCTTTTTTTTGCGCTATTTTTTCATCCCGGATTGTACGTCGTGAGCCGCGAAAAGGACAACAACATAATCCATCACATTTCTATTACCGAATCCCAAGGCACCTTGGGCAAGACAACTTTGCTTCACGTAGAGGCTGGGCCTGCAAACCGAGGGCGTGGGGCTTGGTACAAGGTCTCCGTCACTCCGGTGCCCATAACTTTTGATCCGTAAGAAGTTACGCGGTGCACAGCATACCGTTGGAAAGCTCTCCGAGAGCTCTACAACGGGAGTAGCAAGCCTGCTCGGTTGCGCCTATTTTTGGAGTCCAAAATTGAACGTTTTCATTAGTTTCGTGACACTTTTCTTCTTTTGTGTTTTTTTTCCGTCCCGGATCGTACGTCATAAGCCGCGAAAAGGATGACCACCTAATCCATCACATTTCTATTACCGAATCCCATAGCTCCTTGGGCAAGACAACTTCGCTTCACGTAGACGCTGGGCTCGCAAACCGCAGGCGTGGGGCTTGGGACCAAGTCTCCGTCGCTCCGGTGCCCATAACTTTTGATCCGTAAAGAGTTACGCGGTGCACATCATATCGTTGGAAATCTCTCTGAGAGCTCTACGACGGGGGTAGCAAGCCTGCTCGGCTGCGCCTGTTTTCAGAGCCAAAAATTGAATGTTTTCATCAGTATCGGTACACTTTTCTTCTTTTGCGTTGTTTTTCCTTCCCGGATCGTAAGTCGTAAGCTGCGAAAAGGACGACAACCTAATCCATCACATTTCTATTACTGAATCCCAAGGCACCTTGGGAAAGACAACTTCGCTTCATGTAGAGGCTGGGCCCGCAAACCGAGAGCGTAGGGCATGGGACCAGGTCTCCGTCGCTCTGGTGCCCATAACTTTTGATCCGTAAGGAGTTACGCGGCGCACATCATACCATTGGGAAGCTCTCCAAGAGCTCTACGACGGGGGCAGCAAGCCTGCTCGGCTGCGCCTGTTTTTGGAGCCCAAAATGGAACGTTTTCACTAGTTTCGGGACACTTTTATTCCTTTGCACTGTTTTTCCATCCCGTATCGTACGTCATGAGTCGCGAAAAGGACGACAACCTAATCCATCACATTTCTATTACCGAATCCCACGGCACCTTGGGCAAGACAACTTCGCTTCACGTAGAGGCTGGGCCCGCAAACTGAGGGCATGGGTCTTGGGACAAGGTCTATGTCACTCCGGTGCCCATAACTTTTGATCCGTAAGGAGTTACATGGCGCACAGCAAATAGTTGGAAAGCTCTCCGAGAGCTCTACGACAGGGCAGCAAGCTTGCTCGGCTGCGCCTACTTTCGGAGCCCAAAATCGAACGTTTTCACTAGTTTCCAGATACTTTTCACCCTTTGCGCTGTTTTTCCATCCCGTATCGTACGTCGTGAGCCACGAAAAGGGCGACAACCTAATCCATCACATTTCTATTATCGAATCCCAAGGCACCTTGGGCAAGACAACTTCGCTTCACGTAGAGGCTGGGCCCGCAAACCAAGGGCGTGGGGCTTGAGACCAAGTCTCCGTTGCTCTGGTGCCCATAACTTTTGATACGAAAGGAGTTACGCGGCGCACAACATATCGTTAGAAAGCTCTCCGAGAGTTCTACGACGAGGGCAGCAAGCCTACTCATCTGTGCCTATTTTCAGAGCCCAAAATTGAACGTTTTCATCAGTTTCTGGACACTTTTCTTGTTTTGCTTTGTTTTTCCGTCCCGTATCGTACGTCATGAGCCGCGAAAAGGACGACAACCTAATCTATCACATTTCTATTACTGAATCCCACGGCACCTTGGGCAAGACAACTTCGCTTCACGTAGGGGCACGGCCCGCACAGCAAGCGGGTGGGGCTTGGGTCCAGGTCTCCGTCGCTCTGATGCCGATAACTTTTGATCCGTAAGGAGTTATACGGCACACAGCATGCCGTTTAAAAGCTCTCCTAGAGCTTTACGACAGGGGCAACAAGCCTACACAGCTGTGCCAATTTTTAGAGCCCAAAATCGAACGTTTTCATCAGTTTTAGGACACTTTTTTTTTGGCTCTGTTTTTCTGTCCCGGATCGTACGCCGTGAGCTGCGAAAAACACAACAACCTACTCCATCCCATTTCTATTACCGAATCCCATGACACCTTGGGCAAGACAACTTTGCTTCACGTAGAGGGTGGGCCCGCAAATAAAGGGCGTGGTGTGAGGCCTGACCTCGAATTGCGTGCGATCTTGTAACTGCTCGGAGGCAACCTACTTTGTTGTCCTCCTAATGTGATATGTTAAATGTTATAAATGCGCATTGTATACAAGGTTGCAACCTTTCATTGTGGCATGGTAGCGTTTGACGCACGCCGGGCGGCATTGGGCTTGCCGGTGCCACCGTGACTACCATGGTCCAATTCCCTCTCTCGCTTGGTGTTCCACCCTCGGAGAGTTGGGTCGTAGATTTTTAGGGTACATCCGGAGTACATCCAAATGGGAGCGATAAGTGGATTATTGAAGTCGGCTGCAACAAAATCGATATTGAGAGCAAATGCTCACCGTATCCTTGAAATGATTGGTAATTGTATCTGTTGCTTAATTTGATTCTTATACTTGCGTACCTTATTACTTGTAATACGTGACATGTTTTCAAAAGGGATTTTTCATAAGTTAACCGGAAAAAGAGTTTCAAAATGTATTTCTTGTTCCCCCTTACTGAGTTCATAAGGATTCACCCTCTTTTATCATCTCAGGTGAAGAAGACTAGGAACAGGTACCCGAGGACAACGTGCCTATTGATGACTCCTTGGAATGATTGCTTGCCCTACATGCCTTACTTGACCATGGCTACTTTTGTGAATGATATGTTGCTTGTTGTTGTATTGTAAATGACCCCCGTTGTAATTTGCGGTCTAATTTTGGCTTATACTAATCATAACTAGATAGACACTCTTCTGGTCGTTTTGCTATCGCTACTTTGGTTTAGTATTTATCACAGGCTTATGAATTATTAGGTAAAAGATTAAGTAAAATGAATCTATCCAATCTTAAGTAGGTACTAATTGGTAAGCTAAGATCAACAGGTACTTTTGTAACAAGTATTAACAAACAAACGAGATAGAGTTATCATGCTAGGTTGTTAATCAAACGAGACTTCGAGATAACTAGTAGGCGCTTCAATTGATAATAAATAGTAATCTTTGTTGAAAATGAAATTGAGGTTGAAGGTTTTGAGGCATTTAGAGAATTAGGTCAAACTAAAGAGCCCAATTACAGCCGTTATACTGCCGATTTTTTCGGAGAATCTGTGGAATTTAGGCTAAATGTTAAGTGTTAAACCTTCATGAACGATTAAGTACGTGAAATGACTTGAATGTTTAGATCACTCCCTAGTCTAACCTCTACAGGTCGGGTTGGGGCGTGACACGTGGGGCTTGGGACAAGGTCTCTATCACTCCAGTGCCCATAACTTTTGATCCATAAGGAGTTACGCGGCGCACAGCATACCGTTGGAAAGCTCTCCGAGAGCTCTACGATGAGGGCAGAAACCTGCTCGGCTGCGCTTGTTTTTGGAGCCCAAAATCAAACATTTTCATCAGTATCAGGACATTTTTCTTCTTTTGCGATGTTTTTTCGTCCCGAATAGTACTTCTTGACCCGCGAAAAGGACGACAACCTAATCCATCACATTTCTATTACCGAATCCCATGGCACCTTGGGCAAGACAACTTCGCTTCACGTAGAGGCAGGGCCCGCAAACCGAGGGCGTGAGGCTTTGGACCAGGTCTCCGTCACTCCGGTGCCCATAACTTTTGATCTGTAAGGAGTTATGCGGTGCACAGTATACCGTTGGAAAGCTCTCCGATAGCTCTACGACGGGGGCAACAAGCCTGTCCGGCTGCGCCTATCTCTGGAGCCCAAAATTGAATATTTTCATCCATTTCGGGCAATTTTTCTACTTTTTACGCTATTTTTCCTTCTCGGATCGTAAGTCGTAAGCCGCGAAAAGGACGACAACCTAATCCATCACATTTCTATTACCAAATCCCAAGGCACCTTGGGCAAGACACCTTCGCTTCACGTAGAGGCTGGGCCCACAAACCGAGGGCGTGAGGCTTGGGACCAAGTCTCCGTCTCTCCGGTGCCCATAACTTTTGATCCGTAAGGCGTTACGCGGCGCACAACATACCGTTGGAAAGCTCTTCGAGAGTTCTACGACTAAGGCATCAAGCCTACTCGCCTGCGCCTATTTTCAGAGACCAAAATAGGGCGTTTTCATCAGTTTTAGGACATTTTTCTTTTTTTGCGCTATTTTTTCGTCCTGGATCGTACGTCATGAGTCGCGAAAAGGACGACAACCTAATCCATCACATTTTTATAACCGAATCCTATGACACCTTGGGCCAGACAACTTCGCTTCACGTAGACGCTGGGCCCGCAAATCGAGGGCGTAGGGCTTGGGACCAGGTCTCCGTCGCTCCGGTGCCCATAACTTTTGTTCGGTAAAGAGTTACGTGTTTCACAGCATACCGTTGGGAAGCTCTCCGAGAGCTCTACGATGGGGGCAGCAAGCCTGCTCGGCTGTGCCTGTTTTTGGAGCCAAAAATCGAACATTTTCACTAGTTTCGGGACACTTTTGTTCTTTTGCGCTGTTTTTCCATCCGGTATCGTACGTCGTGAGCTGCGAAAAGGACGACAACTGAATCCATCACATTTCTATTACCGAATCCCACGGCACCTTGGGCAAGACAACTTCGCTTCACGTAGAGGCTGGGCTGACAAACCGAGGGCGTAGGGCTTGGGACCAGGTCTCTGTCGCTCCGGTGCCCATAACTTTTGATCCGTAAGGAGTTACGCGGTGCACAACATATTGTTGGAAAGCTCTCCAAGAGCTCTACGATGGGGGCAGTAAGTCTGCTAAGCTGCGCCTATTTTCAGAGCCCAAAATCGAACATTTTCATCTGTCTCGTGACACTTTTCTTCTATTGCGCTATTTTTTCAACCTGGATCGCACGTCGTGAGCCGTGAAAAGGACGACAACCTAATCCATCACATTTCTATTACGAAATCCCACGGCACCTTGGGCAAGATAACTTTGCTTCAAGTAGAGGCTGGGCCTGCAAACCGAGGGCGTGGGGCTTGGGACCAGGTGTCCGTCACTCCGGTGCCCATAACTGTTTATCCGTAAGGAGTTACGCGGTGCACAAAATACCATTGGAAAGCTCTCCGAGAGCTCTACGACGGGAGTAGCAAGCCTGCTCGGGTGCGCCTATTTTCGTAGCCCATAATTAAACGTTTTCATCAGTTTCGGGATACTTTTCTTCTTTTGCGCTTTTTTTCCATCCCGGATCATATGTCGTAAGCCGCGAAAAGGACGACCACCTAATCCATCACATTTCTATTACCAAATACCACGGCACCTTAGGCAAGACAACTTCGTTTCACGTAGAAGCTGGGCCAGCAATCCGAGGGCGTAGGGCTTGTGACCAGGTATCCGTCGCTCCCGTGCCCATAACTTTTGATCCGAAGAGAGTTACGCGGTGCACAACATATAGTTGGAAAGCTCTCTGAGAGCTCTACAACATAGGCAGCAAGCTTGCTCGGCTGCGCCTATTTTCGGTACCCAAAATTGAACATTTTCATCAGTTTCGAGACACTTTTATTCTTTTACGCTGTTTTTCCTTCCTGGATCGTAAATCGTAAGCCGCGAAAAGGACGACAACCTAATCCATCACATTTCTATTACCGAATCCCAAGGTACCTAGGGCAAGACAACTTCGCTTCACGTAGAGGCTGGGCCCGCATACCGAAGGCATGGGGCTTGGGACCAGGTCTCCGTCGCTCCAATGCCTATAACTTTTGATCCGTAAGGAGTTACACGGCGCACAACATGCCATTGGAAAGCTTTTCGAGAGCTCTACGAAGGGGGCATCAAGCCTACTTGGCTGTACCGATTTTCAGAACCCAAAATTGAACGTTTTCATCTGTTTCGGGAAATTTTTCTAATTTTGCGTTATTTTTCGTTCCCGGATCGTACGTCGTGAGCCGCGAAAAGGATGACAACCTAATCCATCACATTTCTATTACTGAATCCTATGACACCTTAGGCCAAACAACTTCGCTTCACGTGGAGGCTGGGCCTGCAAACCGAGGGCGTGGGGCTTGGGACCAGGTCTCCGTCACTCCGGTGCCCATAACTTTTGATCCGTAAAGAGTTACGCGGTGCTCAGCATACTGTTGGAAAGCTCTCCGAGAGCTCTACGACGAGGGTAGCAAACTTGCTAGGGTGCGCCTATTTTCGGAGCTGAAAATCGAACATTTTTGTGAGTTTTAGGACACTTTTCTTCTTTTGCGCTATTTTTTTTGTCCCGGATCGTACTTCGTGAGCCGCGTAAAGGACGACAGCCTAATACATCACATTTCTATTACCGAATCCCACGGCACCTTGGGCAAGACAACTTCGCTTCACGTAGAGGCTAGGCTTGCAAACCGAGGGTGTGGGGCTTAGGACCAGGTATCCGTCACTCCGGTGCCGCCCATAACTTTTGATCTATAAGGAGTTACGCGGTGCACAGCATACCGTTGGAAAGCTCTCCGCGAGCTCTACGACGAGGGCAGCAAGCTTGCTTGACTGCGCCGGTTTTCAAAGCCCAAAATCAAACGTTTTCATCAGTTTCAGGACACTTTTCTTTTTTTGCGCTATTTTTCCGTCCCGGATCGTACGTTGTAAGCTGCGAAAAGGATGACAACCTTAATCCATCGCGTTTCTATTACTGAATCCTAAGGCACCTTGGGCAAGACAACCTCGCTTCACGTAGAGGCTGGGCCGGCAAACCGTGGGCATAGGGTTTGGGACCAGGTCTCCGTCGCTCCGGCGCCCATACCTTTTGATCCGTAAGGCGTTACGCGGCGCACAACATACCGTTGGGAAGCTCTACGAGAGCTCTAGGACGTGGGCAGCAAGGATGCTCGGCTATGCATGTTTTCGTAGCCCAAATTTGAATGTTTTCATCAGTTTCGAGACACTTTTCTTCTTTTGCGATATTTTTTCGTCCCGGATCGTAGGTCGTGAGCCGTGAAAAGGACGACAACCTAATCCATCACATTTCTATTACTGAATCCCATGGCACCTTGGGCAAGACAACTTCGCTTCACGCAGACGCTGGGCCCGCAAACCGAGGGCGTACGGCTTGGGACCAGGTCTTCATCGCTCCGGTGCCCATAACTTTTGATCCGTAAAGAGTTACGCGGTGCACATCATATCGTTGGAAAGCTCTCCAAGTGCTCTACGATAGGGCTTCAAGTCTACTAAGCTGCGCCTATTTTTGGAGCCCAAAATCAAATGTTTTCATCTATCTCGGGACACTTTTCTTCTTTTGCACTATTTTTTCATCCCGGATCGTACGTCGTGAGCCGTAAAAATGACGACAACCTAATCCATCACATTTCTATTACCGAATCCCAAGGCACCTTAGGCAAGACAACTTCGCTTCACGTAGAGGCCTAGCCCGCAAACCCAGGGCGTGGGGCTTGGTACAAGGTCTCCGTTACTCGGTGCCCATAACTTTTGATCCGTAAGGAGTTACGCAGCGTACAGCATACCGTAGGAAAGCTCTCTGAGAGCTCTACGATGGGAGTAGTAAGCCTACTCGGGTGCGCTTGTTTTCAGAGCTCAAAATTGAATATTTTCATCAGTTTTGGGACACTTTTCTTCTTTTGCGCTTTTTTTCCGTACCGGATCGTACGTCGTTAGCTGCGAAAAAGACGACCACCTAATCCATCACATTTCTATTACCGAATCCCACGGCACCTTGGGCAAGACAACTTCGCTTCACGTAGATGCTGGGCCCGCAAACCGAGGGCGTGAGGCTTAGACCAGGTCTCCGTTGCTCTGGTGCCCATAACTTTTGAACCGTAAAGAATTACGCGGTACATAGCATATCGTTGGAAAGCTCTCTGAGAGCTCTACGACAGGGGTAGTAAGCCTACTCGGCTATGCCTATTTTCGGAGCCCAAAATTTAACGTTTTTATCAGTTTCGGGATACTTTTCTTCTTTTGCGCTGTTTTTCCTTCCCAGATCGTAAGTCGTAAGCTGTGAAAAGGGCGACAACCTAATCCATCACATTTCTATTACCGAATCCCAAGGCACCTTGGGCTAGACAACTTCGCTTCACGTAGAGGCTGGGCCCGCAAACCGAGGGCTTGGGGCTTGGGACCTAGTCTCCGTCTCTCTGGTGCCTATAACTTTTGATCCGTAAGGAGTTACGCGGCGCACATCATACCGTTGAAAAGCTCTTCGAGAGCTCTACGACAGGGGCAGCAAACCTACTCGACTGCGCCTATTTTTGAACCCCAAAATAGAACGTTTTCATTAGTTTCAGGACACTTTTCGTCTTTTGCGCTATTTTTCTGTCATGGATTGTACGTCGTGAGCCGCGAAAAGGACAACAACTGAATCCATCACATTTCTATTACCGAATCCTATGACACCTTGGGCCAGAAAACTTCGCTTCATGTAGAGACTGGGACCGCAAACCGAGGGCGTGGGGCTTGAGACCAGATCTCCATCACTCCGGTGCCCATAACTTTTGATCCGTAAAGAGTTACGCGGTGCTCAGCATACCGTTGGAAAGCTCTCCGAGAGCTCGACGACGGGGGTATCAAGGTTGCTCGGGTGCACCTATTTTCATAGCCAAAAATCAAACATTTTTATGAGTTTTGGGACACTTTTCTTCTTTTGCGCTATTTTTTCATCTCGGATCGTACTCCGTGAGCCGTGAAAGGACGACAGCCTAATCCATCACCTTTCTATTACCGAATCCCACGGCACCTTGGGCAAGACAACTTCACTTCACGTAGAGGCTAGGCCTACAAACTGAGGGCATGGGGCATGGGACCAGGTCTCCGTCACTCCGGTGCCCATAACTTTTGATCTGTAAGGAGTTACATGGCGCACATCATACCGTTGGAAGGCTCTCTGAGAGCTCTACGACGAGGGCAGTGAGCTTTCTTGACTGCGCCTGTTTTGGGAGCCCAAAATCAAACATTTTTATCAGTTTCGAGATACTTTTCTTTTTTGCGCTGTTTTTTCATCCCGAATCGTACGTCGTAAGCCACGAAAAGGATGACAACCTAATCCAAAACATTTCTTTTACCAAATCCCAAGGCACCTTAGGCTAGACAACTTCGCTTTAGGCAGAGGCTGGGCCGACAAACCGAGGGCATAGGGTTTGGGACCAGGTCTCTATCGCTCCGGTGCCCATAACTTTTGATCTGTAAGGAGTTACATAGAGCACAACATACCGTTGGAAAGCTCTCCGAGAGCTCTACGATGGGGGCAACAAGCCTGCTCGGCTGTGCCAATTTTCAGAGCACAAAATCGAATGTTTTCATTAGTTTCGGGACACTTTTCTTTTTTGCGCTGTTTTTCTGTCCCAGATCGTACGTCGTGAGCTGCGAAAAGGACGACAACCTAAACCATCACATTTCTATTACCGAATACCACGGCACCTTGGGCAAAACAACTTCGCTTTACATAGACGCTGTGCCTGCAAACCGAGGGCGTAGGGCTTGGGACTAGGTCTTCGTCGCTCCGGTGCCCATAACTTTTGATCCGTAAGGAGTTACGCGACGCACACCATAGTGTTGGAAATCTCTCCGAGTGCTCTACGATGGGGGCAGCAAGTCTGCAAGGCTGCGCCTATTTTCAGAGCCCAAAATCGAATGTTTTCATCTGTCTCGGGACACTTTTCTTCTTTTGTGCTATTTTTTCATCCCAGATCGTACGTCGTAAGCCGCGAAAAGGACGAAAACATAATCCATCACATTTCTATTACCGAATCCCAAGGCACCTTGGGCAAGACAACTTTGCTTCACGTAGAGGTTGGGCCTGCAAACCGAGGGCGTGGGGCTTGGTAAAAGGTCTCCGTCACTCCGGTGCCCATAAATTTTGATCCGTAAGAAGTTACGCAGTGCACAACATACCGTTGAAAAGCTCTCCGAGAGCTCTACAACGGGAGTAGCAAGCCTGCTCGGTTGTGCCTGTTTTTGGAGCCCAAAATTGAACGTTTTCATTAGTTTCGAGACACTTTTCTTCTTTTGCGCTTTTTTTCCGTCCCGGATCGTACGTCGTAAGCTGCGAAAAGGACGACCACCTAATCCATCACATTTCTATTACTGAATCCCACAGCACCTTGGGCAAGACAACTTCGCTTCACGTAGACGCTGGGCCCGCAAACTGCGGGCGTGGGGCTTGGGACCAGGTCTCCGTCGCTCTGGTGCCCATAACTTTTGATCCGTAAAGAGTTACGCGGTACACAACATATCATTGGAAAGATCTCCATAGCTCTACGACGGGGGTAGCAAGCCTGCTCGGCTGCACCTGTTTTTGGAGCCCAAAATTGAATGTTTTCATCAGTTTCGATACACTTTTCTTCTTTTGCGCTGTTTTTTCATCCCGATTCGTAAGTCGTAAGCCGCGAAAAGGACGACAACCTAATCCATCACATTTCTATTACCGAATCCCAAGGCACCTTGGGCAAGACAACTTCACTTCACGTAGAGGCTAGGCCCGCATACCGAGGGTGTGGGGCTTGGGACCAGGTCTCCGTCGCTCCGGTACCCATAACTTTTGATCCGTAAGGAGTTATGCGGCGCACAACATACCGTTGGAAAGCTCTTCGAGAGCTCTACGACGGGGAAAGCAAGCCTACTCAGCTGCACCTATTTTCGGAGCCCAAAATCGAACGTTTTCATCAGTTTGGGGATACTTTTATTCTTTTGCGCTATTTTCCCGCCCCGGATCGCACGTCGTGAGTCGCGAAAAGGACGACATTCTAATCCATCACATTTCTATTACCGAATACTATGACACCTTGGGCCAGACAACTTCGCTTCACGTAAAGGCTGGGCTCGCAAACCGAGGGCGTGGGGCTAAGGACCAGGTCTCCGTTACTCCGGTGCCCATAACTTTTGATCCGTAAAGAGTTACGCGGCACTCAGCATACAGTTGGAAAGCTCTCCGAGAGCTCTACGACAGGGGTAGCAAGCTTGCTCGGGTGCGCCTATTTTCGGAGACAAAAATTGTGATGCCCGACCTCGATTTACTTGCGATATCTCGTTTCGTGTGCCCTAACCTTGATTTGCATGCCTTGACCTAGGTTTAAGAGTCGTGTTTCGTTTAGTGTGCCTTGCATTGAATTACGTGCATTCATTTAGGGTTACGTGCATTTACTTAGGAAATATGCATTTGTCTCGTAGTGCGTGCCCTAGACCTAGGTAAGCGTGCCCACACGCTAATCAAGAAAGCATCTTACACGAAGCACTAGATCATTAATTAATCCTACAAATTCCACTAACTAATATTAAAATGCTAATTCAACTCACTAGAAAATGAAATTGCACCCAAAGCTAAGCATTCTTATTCTTTATTCTTTATTCTTTTGCACATCCCGAACGCACAATATAATATTGCTCAAAACATTATAAAAATTCAGAATTTTACAAGCCTTGGCCGACCACTTCTTGCATTTGTGCATGCTATGCATAATTCAAAAATTATACTTAGACAACTTATGAAACAAAGCATAAAAAAATGAAATGAAACCCTACCCAATGCACCTCAATCTCGACCCACTCAATCACCCAATCTAAGATGATTCAAATTATGCTCTTGAAGGCACAAATTCTGAAATTTGCAAGCCCATAGCTGACACATGCATCAAAACTTTTCAGAGCTTTCATTTTTTTCTCTTTTTCTCTCATTCACTCTCTCATTTCTTCTCTCTCTCTCTCTCTTAGCCTTAGCTGCAATTTCACCATCCATAACTTAAGCTCATCATCCTAAGGTTCATCAAGATATTCAAGGTACTAAGGAACTCGACCAAGCAAGCTAGAATGCAAAAGACACACATGCAAGCTCATAGAACCTTCACTTCGGCTTAGGTATGTTTGATAGCTTCTACTTCATTTCCTTTTGTTCTAGCCACTTGCACATACTAAGAACATGGTTACTAAGCTAGGAATTAGAGAATCTCAAGTTGTCTCTCGGCTAAGCAAGGAGAAAAGACGACCTTGTGCATCATCAAGAGCTTTGTGCATCTTCATTGTTGTCTTGCTAAAGTGAGGGCTAAAACTCTTTTGAAAAGCTTTCAAAAACCACATGCATGCCTTTAAATGTCTATTTTTACCTCTGTACTTGTGATATATGTGTGTACATGAGCTTTTGTAAGCATGCATGGCAAGATATTTGGCTAGAATTTGAAGATAGGTGAAATCGTGGAAATAGCAGTTTTCTGACTTGGTGGAGCGAAGTGGATTTGACCAGGTAAATGATGTTGAAAATGTGTGAAAATTGGTAGGTAAGTAGTTTTGCCAGTTCTGATAATTTTTCGTAGAAATAGGCCAAAGCCAATTTGGACTCTAAGGTCTCCAAAATGGCAAAACTTCGAAAGGTGTCCAAATCTGGAAAATCTGGGAAAATAAAGCAGGTTTTTGGCAGTTCACTGTCCTTGTAGAACGAACCTGTTTTGACTTAGTAAATGATATCCAAAATGAATGAAATTTAGTATGATACTATATTTTTCAGTTCTGGACATTTTTGTCAGAAATGAACTAAAGCTAAATCTAACCCCAAGGTCCTCAAAAATGACAAGTATTGGTAGGTAAGTAGTTTTGCCAGTTCTGATAATTTTTCGTAGAAATAGGCCAAAGCCAATTTGGACTCTAAGGTCTCCAAAATGGCAAAACTTCGAAAGGTGTCCAAATCTGGAAAAATCTGGGAAAATGAAGCAGGTTTTGGCAGTTCACTGTCCTTGTAGAATGAACCAGTTTTGACTTAGTAAATGATATCCAAAATGCATGAAATTTGGTAGGATGCTATATTTTTCAGTTCTGGACATTTTTTCAGCAATAGACTAAGGCTAAATCTGAACCTAAGGCCCTCAAAAATGACAAGTATTGAAATGTGTACAAATCTGGACAGTTTTGCGTAGTCGCACAGTTTTGGTTATAACTCTTGAACCCGAACTCCAAATGATGCGAGGTTTGTTTCTGGATTTAGTTCACTCCTTAAGCTTTAATTTGAAATTTTGTTCACTAGAATTGGAGATTGTTTGCTTGTCTCAATGATTGTGAGAAAACAGACCATTGCAGTGAGGTTTTCATCTAGTGATATGCTTTGACAATTATTGTCACTTGTGTTGTTGTATTAATTTTTTGGCATTGTGGCACTTGGATGTTGTGTGGACTGTTTTGAATGCTTGAGGGTGTTTTAGTTAATCGATGCATGGCTTGAGTTTAATTACATGACAACTTGGGGCTTAATCGCACGGGTGAGCATGAATTGAAACCCTAATGACTAAGAAAACTCGTTAAGTGTTGATCCAATGGATATCGTGTTTAATTATGTGATTAGTAGGCTGCCCGTAGTTGCCGTGATAGCCCTAAATGTGATTCCGATGATTACATATTGACAAGTAGACCTTTCTTGCACCCGGTCCCACGTAAACGTCATTGCATGTTGTATGACCTTATTATTTGGTTACGTGAACTTCGAAATGAGTTATATGACTTGATTTACATGCGTTACATGGCAGCCCATTTAATATTCATATAACTCCATGCGTTTTACAAGTGAAATTGCCTGTCATAGCATGCCTCGCTTGTTTACTTGTCAATGTGCAATCTTATGACCGTTCGGAGGCAACCTACTTTGTTGTCCTCCTAATGTGATATATTAAATGTCATAAATGTGCATTGCATACAAGGTTGCAACCTTTCATTCTAGTGTGGTAGCGTTCACGCACACCGGGCGGCATCGGGCTTGCCGATGTAACCGTGACTACCATTGTCCAATTCTCTCTCTCGCTTGGGGGCTAGACTTCCTTGGAGAGTTGGGTCGTAGGATTTCGGGGTATATCCGGAGTACACCCATTTGGCGTGATAAGTAGATGATTTGAAGTCGGCCGCAACAACTGATACTATAAATAAACTGAGAGCGAAAGCTCACCGTATCCTTTTCACTATGTGTATAAGTACTCTCGCTTGGTTCCTAGAGGACCTCTGGGAGGAAAGAAGGGTAATTGTGTTCTTTTACTCTTATATTACATTATGAACTTACTTGTGGTATATGTCATGCTTGCAAAAAGGGTTTTCATAAGTTGAACCGGAAAAAGAGTTTCAAAACTTATTTCTCGTTCCCCCTCGCTGAGTTCATAAGGACTCACCCTCTTTTATCATCTCAGGTGAAGAAGACTAGGAACAGGTACCCAAGGACAATGTGCTTATTGATGACTCCTTGGAATGATTGCTTGCCCTACGTGCCTTACTTGACCATGTCTATTTTTGTGAACGATATGTTTCTTGAAGACTATTTCTTATGCTGCTTGTTGTTGTATTGTAAATGACCCCCGTTGTAATTTGGGGTCTAATTTTGGCTTGTACTGATCATAACTAGTTAGATACTTTTATGGTCATTTTTGCTATCGCTATTGGTTAATATCTATCACAGGCTTATGAAGTATCAAGTAAAGGATTAAGTAAAATGAATCTATCCAATCTTAAGCAGGTACTCATTGGTAGGCTAAGACCAACAGGTACTTTTGTAACAAGGATTAACAAACAAACGAGACATAGTATCATGCTAGGTTATTAGTCAAACGAGACTTCGAGATAACTAGTAGGCGTTTCGATGGGTGATAAAAAGTAATCTTAGTTGGAAATAAAATTGAGATTGAAAATTTTGAGGCGTTTAAAAAATTAGGTCAAACTAAAGAGCCTAATTACAGCCGTTATGCTGCTAGTTTTTTCAGAGAATTTGTGGAGTTTAGGCTAAACGATAAGTGTTAAACCTTCATGAACGATAAAGTACGTGAAATGACTTGAATATTTAGATCACTCCCTAGTCTAACCTCTATAGGTCGGGTTGGGGCGTGACACCTTAGAGAAATGGTATCAGAGCTTAGATTGCTTAAGCCGGGTTTAACTCTCGGACCATGGGTAGAAGCCCTAAGGTAGTTGAGATGACTTGTTTATGTGTGTTATTGTGTGACAATATCAATTGTGCCTTCTCTGTTTCTATGTGTTTATGTGATTAACATGTCTTGACTGTTTCGAGAATTGTGTGTCTAAATAAAATTGTATGTTGCATACCTTATACATTAAATTCTTGTTTGTCGTATTCCAATAAATTGTGCATAATAATATGTGCCTATAGATGGCTGGCGCTAGTACCCGCAATACTAATAGGAGCGGTCAGCCCCAAGAGACCGGAGATGCTCATCAAACTAATCCCAGCATGGTTATGTTTAATATGATGGCGAATGCCATGGATCGCGTGTCGCGAGTGATGGAACGTCAAGATGCCCGTGAAGCAAACAACACAACAACAACAGGAATGATGGTAACAATGGGAGAAATAGCAGAATGCGGGAGTTCCTTGACTTTCGCCCGTCCAAATTCTATGGGAAAGCTGATGATGAAAAGGCAGAGGCTTGGCTGTCTGAGATTGAAAGGATTTTCAGGCCACTTAACTACACTGACAAGGAAAAGATGGAGTTCGCTGTGTTTCTGTTGCACGGGGATGCTGAGCATTGGTGGCATACTGTGGAGGCACTTTGGGAAACTGATCATACACCTCGCTTGTGGGGTAATTTTGTTAAGGCATTCAAGGAGAAATACGTACCTGCAGTTTCTAGGCAGAGGCGAATTGAGGAATTCATGCCTTTAACCAGGGTAACATGACGGTGGCTCAGTACGAGGCTGGTTCTGACCGACTGTCCCGTTATGCTCAATACATGGTTAGTACCCCTGAGGCGAAGATGTGGAAATTTACGAATGGATTGATGCCAGAAATCCAGGATCAGTTGGCTTCGCATGACTTCACTACCTATTTTACTCTCCTTGCTGCTGCTTCCTGAGTTGAGAAGAAGAAACTTGATAGAGCCGGTTTGAGCCAGCCGAACAAGAAACCATATCAGCCTCCAGGACAACAGAGGAAATTCCAGACCCAGAGTCACAGTCAGGGCCAGAGCCAGAACAGACCAGTTAATAACCGTGGCCCGACTAAAGCACCATCAGCCTCTTCCACCCGTGGATCCACAGGTAGTTCACCTGCTACTCAGTCTATCAACTGTTCTTACTATGACAAGAAGGGTCATACCGAGGCCCAGTGCTGGAAGAAGTCAGGACGATGTGTGCGGCATGGCAGTGATCAACATCAGATAAAGGATTGCCCTAAATGGCAAGCATGACAAAATCAAGTTAAACCAGATGGTAGAGGCAAAACTCCAGTTCCTAGAGTTTAGGCTCGAGCTTATGCTATTGAGTGCGAGGAGTTTCCTGAGGAGACTGCAGTTGTTGAAGGTACATTCCTGATACTGAATCAACCTGTTAGGGTGCTAATTGATCCAAGTACTACTTATTCATTTATTACTCCTTTATGTGTGCAACGTGTGAAACTACGAGTTGTATGTTTGCCTTATGAAGTAGAAGTTGGTACTCCAATGGGTTCTAAACTTGTTACTCGCTCAGCTTGTAAAATATGTAAAATCCAAATTAAAGATAGGGAATTCTCAGCCAATCTTATTGTATTACCCTTTCGAGACTATGAAGTCATCTTAGGGATGGATTGGTTGGCAAAGCATCATGCCCAACTAGATTGCCGGGCGAAGATTGTAACATTCCAATACCTGGTCAACCAATATTGGAGGTAATGGGTCGAAGAGACTTCACCGGGAGTTCCATCATTTCATCTACGAAAGTAGTGAAGTCCTTGAGAAAAGGATGTAGTGGATACTTAGCTTACCTCATCAACAAGCCATCAGACAAAGCTAAGTTGGAGGAGATGCCAGTGATTAAAGATTATGTGGATGTGTTTCCAGAAGAATTGCCCGGTTTACCCCCAAATCGGGAGATCGAGTTCATTATAGAGTTACTACCTGGCACCCAGCCAATATCTAAAGCTCCCTATCATATGGCACCAGCCGAGCTACAAGAATTGAAGGACCAATTGCAAGGATTGTTGAAGAAGGGGTTTGTTCAACCAAGTTCTTCTCCGTGGGGTGCACCAGTCCTATTTGTAAAGAAGAAAGACGGAACGTTGAGCCTATGCATCGATTACCGAGGATTGAACCAAGTGACCGTCAAGAATAAATACCCACTTCCACTGATCGACGAGTTGGTTGATCTTGAGGCAATGGTACTATCAGTTGCGGATCAAAAAGGAGGACGTGCCTAAAACGGCTTTCAGGACGAGATATGGGCATTATGAATATGTGGTGATGCCATTTGGGCTAACTAATGCCCATACAGCTTTTATGGACCTGATGCACAGGGTATTTCAACCCTACTTGGACTAATTTGTGGTGATCTTTGTTGATGATGTTTTGCTATACTCGAACTCCGAGGCTGAGCATGAATAACATCTGCAATTGGTACTGCAGAAACTTCGAGAGCATCAATTGTACGCGAAGTTTAGCAAATGCGAATTTTGGTTGCAGCAGATTGCATTTTTGGGGCATATCATATCCCAAGAGGGAATAGCAGTGGATTCAGCAAAGATAGAAGCGGTGATGCTTTGGAAGAAGTCGGAAAACGTTACGGAAGTTCAAAGTTTTCTTGGTTTAGCCGGCTATTATCGGAGGTTTGTAAAGGATTTTTCAAAGATTGCAGGACCGCTTACAAAGCTCACTCAAAAGAAAACGAAGATTGTGTGGGATGATAAGTGTGAGAACATCTTCCAAGAATTGAAGATGAGATTGACTACTACCCCCATTCTTGCATTGCCTAAAGGGAGTCAAGGCTTTGTAATTTATAGTGATGCTTTGAAGGAAGGACTGGGTTATGTGTTGATGCAAAATGGTAGAGTGATTGCGTATGCTTCTAGGAAATCGAAGCCATATGAATTGAACTACCCGAGGCATGATTTGGAGTTAGCGGCTATTGTGTTTGCACTCAAGAACGGGAGGCACTAGCTGTGGGGTAACAAGTTTGAGGTGTTTACTGATCACAAGAGTTTGAAATACTTGCTCTCACAAAAAGAGTTGAACATGAGGCAAAGACGGTGGATGGAGCTTTGGGATTATTATAACTGCACAATCAATTATGTGCCCGGTAAAGCAAATGTAGTTGTAGATGCCTTAAGTCGGAAAGCTAGCATGGCAAAACTGGAAGTTGAGGTGCAGGAGTTGTTAGAGGAAGCATTTTTTTGGAAACCACAATTGACTCAAAAAGGGTTACTATTTGCCACTACACAAGTTCAATCGAGCTTGTTGTCTGAATTGCGAGAGGCTCAACAGAAGGACCAACAATTTCAGAAGATTAAAGAAAACAACACAGATTTCAAGTTTCATGATGATGGTATTTGGAGGTTCAGGAATCGAATTTGTGTTCCTAATGATCCAGAGTTGAAAACAAAGATTCTTGAAGAAGCCCATAATTCAAGATACACTATCCACCCCGGCGGAACAAAGATGTACCGGGATTTGAAGCAACACTATTGGTGGAATAACATGAAAATAGAGATTGATGAGTTTGTGGCACGGTGTTTGACTTGCCAGAGAGTCAAATCAGAACATCAACGACAGGCAAGTTTACTTCAGCCGTTGGAAATTCCTCAATGGAAATGGGAACACATAACTATGGACTTTGTCATGGACCTGCCCAGGTCACAAAAGGGTCATGACGCCGTTTGGGTCATAGTGGATAGATTGACTAAGTCAGCGCACTTCTTACCGATGAACAAGGAGGATTGTCCTAAGAAACTGGGAGATATGTACGTGGCGGATATTGTAAGGTTGCACGGGATGCCAGTGAGTATTGTATCGGATAGGGATCCTCATTTTACTTCCCAATTTTGGAAGAGACTACAAGAAGCTTTGGGAACGAAGTTGAGTTTCAACACGGCTTATCACCCTCAGACTGGTGGACAATCTGAGAGAACTATTCAGATTCTGGAGGATATGCTGAGGGCATGTGTTTTAGACATCGGAAAAGGTTGGGAGAAATATCTGACTTTAGCGGAGTTCGCTTATAATAATAGTTATCAGGCCACTATCGGGATGGCCCCATTTGAGGCATTGTATGGACGTAAGTGTCAATCCCCAATTTACTGGGATGAAGTAGGTGAGACGAAGACTTTTGACCCGACCCTACTACCAGAACTTATGAAGACCGTTGATAATGTCCACCTCATCCGGAAACGGATGCTTACCGCCCAAAGCAGGCAGAAAATTTATGCAGACTGAAGAGAGGGAGTATAGAGTTTGAGGTCGGCGACAAGGTGTTCTTGAAGATATCACCTCGGAGGGGACTGATTAAACACGGCAAGGGTGGATAGTTGAGCCCGAGGTTTGTAGGACCATTTGAGATAATTGAGAAGGTTGGCAAATTGGCGTATCGCCTGAAACTACCCCAAAATCTCTCCAATATTCATAACGTCTTTCATGTTTCTATGCTATAGAAGTATCATCCTGATCCATCGCATATCTTGGAGCCAAAGCCGTTACAGCTTCGGGAGAACTTGTCTTATGAAGATAAGCCCATTCGGATCCTAGACCAGCAAGATCGGGAGTTGCGCAACAAATCTATACCGATGGTGAAAGTGTTGTGGGATCACCATGGAGTTGAAGAAGCAACGTGGGAAAGGCGAGACCTGATGGAGCAGCAATATCCAGCATTATTTCAAAGGTAAAATTGACTTTCGGGACGAAATTCTTTTAATGAGGGGAGGATGTGAGGCCCGACCTCGATTTGCGTACGATACCTCATTTCGTGTGCCCTAACCTAGATTTGTGTGCCTTGACCTAAGTTTAAGAGTCGTGTTTCATTTAGTGTGCCTTGCATTGAATTACGTGTATTCATTTGGGGTTGCGTGTATTTACATGGGAAACGTGTATTCATCTCGTTGTTCATGCCTTACCTCGTAGTGCGTGCCCTAGACCTAGGTAAGCATGCCAACACGCTAATCAAGAAAGCATCTTACACGAAGCACTAGATCATTAATTAATCCTACAAATTCCACTAACTAATATTAAAATGCTAATTCAACTCACTAGAAGACGAAATTGAACCAAAAGCTAAGCATTCTTATTCTTTATTCTTTATTCTTTTGCACATCCCAAACACACAATATAATATTGCTCAAAACATGATAAAAATTCAGAATTTTGCAAGCCTTGGCCGACCATTTCTTGCATTTGTGCATGCTATGCATAATTCAAAAATTATACTTAGACAACTTATTACACAAAGCATAAAAAAATGAAATGAAACCCTACCCAATGCACCCCAATCTCGACCCACTCAATCACCCATGATAAGATGATTCAAGTTATGCTCTTGAAGACACAAATTCTGAAATTTTCAAGCCCATAGCCGACACATGCATCAAAACTCTTCAAAGCTTTCATTTTTTTCTCTCTTTCTCTCATTCACTCTCTCATTTCTTCTCTCTCTCTCTCTCGGCCTTAGCTGCAATTTCACTCTCCATAGCTTAAGCTCACCATCCTAAGGTTCATCAAGACATTCAAGCTACTAAGGAACTCGACCAAGCAAGCTAGAATGCAAAAGACACACATGCAAGCTCATAGAACCTTCACTTCGGCTTAGGTATGTTTGATAGCTTCTACTTCATTTCCTTTTGTTCTAGCCACTTGCACATACTAAGAACATGGTTACTAAGCTAGGAATTAGAGAATCTCAAGTTGTCTCTTGGCTAAGCAAGGAGAAAAGATGACCTTGTGCATCATCAAGAGCTTTGTGCATCTTCATTGTTGTCTTGCTAAAGTGAGGGCTAAAACTCTTTTGAAAAGCTTTCAAAAACCACATGCATGCCTTTAAATGTCTATTTTTACCTCTGTACTTGTGATATATGTGTGTACATGAGCTTTTGTAAGCATGCATGGCAAGATATTTGGCTAGAATTTGAAGATAGGTGAAATCGTTGAAATAGCAGTTTTCTGACTTGTTGGAGCGAAGTGGATTTGACCAGGTAGATGGTGTTGAAAATGCGTGAAAATTGATAGGTGACTCGTTTTGCTAGTTCTGAGCATTTTTGTAGAAATAGGCCAAAGCCAATTTTGACTCTAAGGTCTCCAAAATGGCAAAACATCGAAAGGTGTCCAAATCTGGAAAATCTGGGAAAATGACGCAGGTTTTTGGCAGTTCACTGTCCTTGTAGAAAAAATCAGTTTTGACTTATTGAATGATATCCAAAATGCATGCAATTTGGTATGCTGCTAGATATTTCAGTTCTCGACATTTTTGTTAGAAATAGACTAAGGCTAAATCCGACCCTGAGGTCCTCAAAAACGACAAGTATTGAAATATGTAAAAATCTGGACAGTTTTGCGTAGTCTCACGGTTTTGGCTATAACTCTTGAATCCGAACTCCAAATGATGCGAGATTTGTTTCTGGATTTAGTTCACTCCTTAAGATTTAATTTGACATTTTGTTCACTGGAATTGGAGATTGTTTGCTTGTCTCAATGATTGTGAGAAAACAGACCATTGCAGTGAGGTTTTCATCTAGTGATATGCTTTGAAAATTATTGTAACTTCTCTTGTTGTATTAAATGTTTGGGATTGTGGCACTTGGATGTTGTGTGGACTGTTTTGAATGCTTGAGGGTGTTTTAATTAATCGATGCATGGCTTGAGTTTAATTACGTGACAACTTGGGGCTTAATCGCACGGGTGAGCATGAATTGAAACCCTAATGACTAGGAAAACTCGCTAAGTGTTGATCCTATGGATATCGTGTTTAATTATGTGATTAGTAGGCTGCCCGTAGTTGCCGTGATAGCCCTAAATGTGATTCCGATGATTACATATTGACAAGTAGACCTTTCTTGCACCCGGTCCCACGTAAACGTCATTGCATGTTGTATGACCTTATTATTTGGTTACGTGAACTTCGAAATGAGTTATATGACTTGATTTACATGCGTTACATGGCAGCCCATTTAATATTCATATAACTCCATGCGTTTTACAAGTGAAATTGCCTGTCATAGCATGCCTCGCTTGTTTACTTGTCAATGTGCAATCTTATGACCGTTCGGAGGCAACCTACTTTGTTGTCCTCCTAATGTGATATATTAAATGTCATAAATGTGCATTGCATACAAGGTTGCAACCTTTCATTCTGGCGTGGTAGCGTTCACGCACACCGGGTGACATCGGGCTTGCCGGTGCAACCGTGACTACCATTGTCCAATTCCCTCTCTCGCTTGGGGGTTAGACTTCCTAGGAGAGTTGGGTCGTAAGATTTCAGGGTACATTCGGAGTACACCCATTTGGCGTGATAAGTGGATGATTTGAAGTCGGCCGCAACAACTGATACTGGAAATGAACTTAGAGCAAAAGCTCACCGTATCCTTTTCACTATGTGTATAAGTACTCTCACTTGGTTCCTAGAGGACCTCGGGGAGGAAAGACGGGTAATTGTGTTCTTTTACTCTTATATTACATTATGAACTTACTTGTGGTATATGTCATGGTTGCAAAAAGGGTTTTCATAAGTTGAACCGGAAAAAGAGTTTCAAAACTTATTTTTCGTTCCCCCTCGCTGAGTTCATAAGGACTCACCCTCTTTTATCATCTCAGGTGAAGAAGACCAGGAACAGGTACCCAAGGACAATGTGCCTATTGATGACTCCTTGGAATGATTGCTTGCCTACATGCCTTACTTGACCATGGCTATTTTTGTGAACGATATGTTGCTTGAAGACTATTTCTTATGCTGCTTGTTGTTGTATTGTAAATGACCCCCGTTGTAATTTGGGGTCTAATTTTGGCTTGTACTGATCATAACTAGTTAGATACTTTTATGGTCGTTTTTGCTATCGCTACTGGTTAGTATCTATCACAGGCTTATGATGTATTAGGTAAAGGATTAAGTAAAATGAATCTATCCAATCTTAAGCAGGTACTCATTGGTATGCTAAGACCAACAGGTACTTTTGTAACAAGGATTAACAAACAAACGAGACATAGTATCATGCTAGGTTATTAGTCAAACGAGACTTCGAGATAACTAGTAGGCGTTTCGAGGGGGGATAAAATGGAATCTTAGTTAGAAATGAAATTGAGATTGGAAATTTTGAGGCGTTTAGAAAATTAGGTCAAACTAAAGAGCCCAATTACAGCCGTTATGCTGCCGGTTTTTCTGGAGAATTTGTTGAGTTTAGGCTAAACGATAAGTGTTAAACCTTCATGAACGATTAAGAACGTGAAATGACTTGAATATTTAGATCACTCCCTAGTCTAACCTCTATAGGTCGGGTTGGGGCATGACAAAAATCAAACATTTTCATTAGTTTCGGGATATTTTTGTTCTTTTGCGCCGTTTTTGCGTCCCGGATCGTACTTCGTGAGCCTTGAAAAGGACGACAGCCTAATCCATCACATTTCTATTACCGAATCCCACAACACCTTGGGCAAGACAACTTCACTTCATGTAGAGGCTGGGACCGCAAACCAAGGGCGTTGGGCTTGGGACCAGGTATCCGTCACTCCGGTGCCCATAACTTTTGATCCGTAAAGAGTTACGCGGTGCACAACATACCGTTGGAAAGCTCTCCGAGAGCTCTACGATGAGAGCAACAAGCTTGCTTGACTGCACCTGTTCTCGAAGCCCAAAATCAAATATTTTCATCAGTTTCGGGACACTTTTCTTTTTTTGCGCTGTTTTTCCGTCTCGGATCGTACATCGTAAGTCGCGAAAAAGGACGACAACCTTAATCCATCACATTTATATTACCGAATCCCAAGGCACCTTGGGCAAGACAACTTCGCTTCACGTAGAGGCTGGGCCGACAAACCGATGGCGTAAGGCTTGGGACCAGGTCTCCGTCGCTCCGGTGCCCATAACTTTTGATTCGTAAGGCATTACGCGGCGCACAACATACCGTTGGGAAGCTATCCAAGAGCTCTACGATGGAGGCAACAAGCCTGCTCGGCTGCACCTATTATCGGAGCACAAAATCGAATATTTTCATTAGTTTCGGGACACTTTTATTCTTTTGCGCTGTTTTTCCGTCCCGGATCGTACGTCTTGAGCTGCGAAAAGGACGAGAACCTAATCCATCATATTTCTATTACCGAATCCCACGGCACCTTGGACAAGACAACTTCGCTTCACGTAGACGCTGGGTGTGATACCCCGGAACCCGGCATGCATTTAATGGCATTTAACTGCATTTAATTAGTTAAATCATCCATTTTGCACTATTTTGATATTTCTTTTAAAAAATATTCAAATAATTTTTATATTGATTAATTAAAAGATTATTACCTATTTCTATTATTTATAGTAATTGGATTTATTTTCTTGTATTTAATTAAGTGTCATCTTAAATGTTAGTATTTAATTGCATTTGATTACGTGTTTATATTAACTTGTTCATTCGTATCTTAGCATTATTTTCATAATTCTTCAAAGTATTTTACAAATAGTTAAATTAATTATTTTTAAATGAATACTGATTATTTTTTATAATCGGTTTTATTTTCTTGTATTTAATTACTTAGTTTTCAACTAAAAGGAAAAATGGCTCGGAGTTCGGAGTGAATTTTAAACTAAATTACTTTTCAAAAATTATATTTCTATAAAATTGCTTATCATTCTATTAGTGATCGTTCATCGATCATTTGATCGTAGCGCATCGAAAACGAGAGTTAGAGAAATATTTCTCGGATTTTGTAAATAGTATTTCTAGTTTAATATAAACTAGTTTTAGTTGGTTTTCATTAAAAATGCATTGTTTTAACTTGAGCTAGAAAAAATTCCATCAAAATGAGCTTGTTTGACCATTTTTAACTTGTATTTGACTTTGCCAAAATGTCCAAAATGCCCTTGTGACCTTATAAAACAAAAACAAGGAAAAATTAACTCAAAAACAAAACCCAAAATTTCCATTTTGTCCCCCCTCCCCACCTCCCCCGCATGGCCGAAATTCAAAGGGAAGAAAAAGAAAAGATTTTGCTTCAAATTTCTTCAACAATCTTGCGTGGAATTGGACAAGGATCGTGGCTAGGGTCCTTGCGGGTCTTAATCTTCAATCTCTGTGAGGGTTTTCACGTTTTTGTGCATTTTTATTCGAATTTTATTTTTGATTCAATTTCTTAGATTTGATATTTAATGCGTTATAATGCCTGAAATTGCTTGGAATTGTCTCTTTAGGGATCGTAGAGCATTGCTTGTTAGTTATTTAGCAATTTTTACAGCTAGAAATGCAAATTGAAATTGGGGAACAATAATGAATAGTGTTTTTAAATAGTAAAACCCTAGATTTTTAGATTTTTGATCCGAATTGCATTTTCTAGATTTGGATAGGTGCCATTAATGCTAGAAAGATAAAATGTGCAATAAAAACAGACCGGCCTTTTTAAAAATTTGAAATTAGACAAAGAAACGTAAAGGGGCCGTTTGACCAAGTGTTGACCGTGCTCGAATTGAGTTGGGGGTTTTGCTATTGAGGGCATGGAAGCACCTTTGGCGCTGTTATGGCATTGATTGAGCGACCGGTTAGCATAGCTGTAGTTCAAACGCAGTAGGTGGACTTTCGTTCTTCAGGTGAGAAAGTGAAGTTTCGTGACATAGAAACGTGTCTGATAGTGCCTAAGTGAAGGTAGTAAAATCGGTTTCGTAATCATGTAGCTTGTTTGCTCGTAATTGCCTTTAGAAGTTAGAGATTAAATAGTGATATTTGTCATTTTCGAGTTTGAACTGCTATTACTTGTTCAATTGATGTTCTTGTTGATGTTAATGATAATCGTGCTTGAAAAGTTAATTCAATGCTAATATTGATTGTAAATGCTTGATATCTCGCATATCGCCACTTATTTGCACTTTTGTGCTATCGCTCGTTTATTGCTTGTATCTCGTATTGCATTGCATAGTGTCAGGCGCGTGAGTGATGGGCCTCTCTGGGCAGTCTCGGGCTGCCAGGGTTGGTTTGCTCTAGCTCCGTGTCCTATTCCCATTCTCGCTAGGGATGCCGCCCTAGGTGATTTGGGTCGTAGATGTGTCGGGGTACATCCGGAGTATACCTAGTGGAAGTTATAAGGTGGTTGCGCTGTGAGGCCCGACCTCGATTTGCGTGTGATACCTCATTTCGTGTGCCTAACCTAGATTTGCGTGCCTTGACCTAGGTTTAAGAATCGTGTTTCGTTTTGTGTGCCTTGCATTGAATTACGTGCATTCATTTAGGGTTGAGTGCATTTACTTGGAAAACGTGCATTCGTCTCATAGTTCGTGCCTTACCTCGTAGTGCGTGCCCTAAACCTAGGAAAGCGTGCCCTCACGCTAATCAAGAAAGCATCTTACACGAAGCACTGGATCATTAATTAATCCTACAAATTTCACTAACTAATATTAAATTGCTAATTCAACACACTAGAAGACAAAATCTCACAAAAAGCTAGACATTCTTTATTCTTTATTCTTTGCATATCCCAAACACACAATTAAATATTGCTCAACCAAGACAAAAATTCAGATTTTGCACAAGCCTTGGCCAACCAACTCTTGTCATTGTGCATGCATTCCAATTTCAAATTCTATTCCTAGCCATCCTATGACAATTTATGACACAATGCATAAAAAATTTGGCTCAAAACTCTACCCAAAGGCTCCATATTCTCGACACAAGCTCCATGACCATACTAGACAATTCAAAATGCTTCTTGAAGGCACAAAAATCTGAAATTTACATGCTCAAGGCCGACACAAGCATCAATACCCATCAAGCTTTCATTTTCTTTCATTTTCTCTCATTTCCTCTCATTCTTCTCTCATTCTTCTCTCTCTCTCTGCCCTAGCTGAAAATATATTCTCCATAGCTAAGTTCTTCATCCTAAGGCTCTTCAAGACCTCCAAGCTACCAAGGAATTCGACCAAGAAAAGCTAGAGTGCAAGAGACACACATGCAAGCTCATTGAACATCCATTTCGGCTTAGGTGAGTTTGTCAGCATCCATTTCGTTTTCTTCTTGTTCTAACCACATGCACCTACTAAGAACTTGGTTACTAAGCTTGGAAATTAGAGAAAATCGAGTGGTCTCTCGGCTAAGCAAGGAAAAGAGTCAATCTTGTGCATCCTCAAGAGTTTGTGCATCTTCTTTGTTGTCTTGCTAAGGTGAGGGCTAAAACTTCTTGAAAATCATTCAAAAACCACATGCATGCCCTTAAATGTCTATCTTTACTTCTGTACTTGTGATATATGTGTGTTCTTGAGCTTTTGTAAACATGCATGGCAAGATATTTGGCTAGAATGTGATGATAGATGAAATCGGGTATGTGACAGCCTTCTGCCTTGTTGGTGTGAGGTGAGTTTTACAAGGTAAAGGAGGTTGAAAATGTGAGAAAAATTGGTAGGTGACTACTTTTGCCAGTTTTGAGCATTTTTCAAAGAAATAGTCCAAAGCGAATTTGACTCTAAGGTCCTCAAAATGGCCAAATATAAAAATGTGTCCAAATCTGGAAAATCTGGGAAAATGAAGCAGGTTTTGGCAGATTCACTATTCTTGTAGAACGAACCAGTTTTGACTTAGTAAATGATATCAAAAATTCATGAAATTTGGTGTGCTACCAGAGTTTTCAGTTCTGGACATTGTTGTCAGAAATGGACTAAGGCTAAATCTGACCCTAAGGCCCTCCAAAACGACAAGTATTGAAATGTGTGCAAATCTGGACAGTTTTGTGTAGTCTCACTGTTTTCGCTATAACTATTGAACCCGAACTCCAAATGATGCGAGGTTTGTTTCTGAATTTATTTCACTCCTTAAGCTTTAATTTGAAATCTTGTTCACTGGAATTGGAATTTGTTTGCTTGTCTCAATGATTGTGAGAAAACAGTCCATTGCAGTGAGGTTTTCATCTAGTGATATGCTTAGAAAAATTGTTGTAGCTTCTCTTGTTGTATTAAATGCTTGGGATTGTGGCAATGGGATGTTGTGTGGAATGATTTGAATACTTGAGGGTGTTTGAATTAATCGATGCATGGCTTGAGTTTGATTACGAGATGACTTGGGGCTTAATCGCACGGGTAAGCACGAATTGAAACCCTAGTGACTAGGTAAACTCACTAAGTGTTGATCCTATCGATATCGTGTTTGATTATGTAATTAGTAGGCTGCCCGTAGTTGCCCTCATAGCCCTAAACATGATTTTGATGATTACATGTTGACAAGTAGGCCTTTCTTGCACCCGGTCTCACGTAGATGTTGTTGCATGTTGAAGAATCATGTTATTTGATTACGTGAACTTCAAAGTGAGTTATATGACTTGACTTACATGCGTTACATGGCTGCCCGTTTAATATTCATATAATTCCATGTGCTTTATAAGTGAAATTACCTGTCATATCGTGCCTCGCGTGTTTAACTGTCAATATGCAATCTTATGACTGCTTGAACCCATCCTACTTTGTTTTCCTCCTAATATGATATATTAAATGTCTTAAATGTGCGTTGCATATAAGGTTGCAACCTTTCATTCTGGCGTGGTAGCGTTCACACACACCGGGCGGCATCGGGCTTGCCAGTGCAACTGTGACTACCATTGTCCAATTCCCTCTCTCGCTTGGGGGCTAGACTTCCTCGGAGAGTTGGGTCGTAGGATTTCGGGGGACATCCGAAGTACACCCATTTGGCGTGATAAGGGGATGATTTGAAGTCGGCCGCAACAACTGATACTGGAAATGAACTAAGAGCAAAAGCTCACCGTATCCTTTTCACTATGTATGTAAGTAGTCTCGCTTGGTTCCTAGAGGACCTCGGGGATGAAAGACGGGTAATTGTGTTCTTTTACTTTTACATTACATTATGTACTTACTTGTGATATATATCATGCTTGCAAAAGGGTTTTCATAAGTTGAACCGGAAAATGAGTTTCAAAACTTATTTCTCGTTCCCCCTCGCTGAGTTCATAAGGACTCACCCTCTTTTATCATCTCAGGTGAAGAAGACCAGGAACAGGTTACAGAGGATAGCGTGCCTAATGATGATTCCTTGGAATGATTGCTTGCCCTACGTGCCTTGCTTGACTATGGCCATTTCGTGAACAATATGTTGTTTGAAGACTATTTCTTTTATGTTGCTTGTTGTTGTAATGTAAAAGACCCCCGTTGTAATTTGGGGTCTAATTTTGGGTTGTACTAATCATAACTAGATAGACACTACTATGGTCATTTTGCTATCGTTATTGGCTAGTATCTACCATAGGATTTTGAAGTATCAGGTAAGGATTAAGTAAAATGAATCCATCCAATCTTAAGCAGGTACTCATTGTTAAGCTAAGATCAACAGGTACTTTTGTAACGAGGATTAACAAACAAACGAGACATAGTACCATGCTAGGTTATTAATCAAACGAGACTTTGAGATAACTGGTAGGCGTTTCGAGTGGTTGTAAATAGTAATCTTAGTTAGAAATGAAATTGAGATTGGAAATTTTGAGGTGTTTAGAGGATTAGGTCAAACTAAAGAGCTGAATTATAGCCGTTATGCTGCCGGTTTTCCGAAGAATTTATGGAGCTTAGGCTAAAATGTTAAGTGTTAAACCTTCTTGACCGATTAATTACGTGATATGACTTGAATGTTTAGATCACACCCTAGTCTAACCTTCATAGGTCGGGTTGGGGTGTAAGACCTATGGAGAAGAATGGTATCAGAGCTTAGATTGCTTAAGTCGGGTTTAACTCTCGGACCATGGGTAGAAGCCCTAAGGTAATTAGGATGACTTGTTTATATGTTATTGTGTGATAATGTTAATTGTGCCTTCTATGTTCTATGTGCTTATGTGAATAACTTGTCTTAACTGTTTCTAGAACTATGTGTTTATGTAAAAATTGTATGTTGCATACCTTATACATTAAATTCTTGTTTGTCGTATTTCAATAAATTGTGCATTGTAATCTGTGCCTATAGATGGCTGGCTCTAGTACCCGCACTACTAATAGGAGCGGTGAGCCCCAAGAGACCGGAGATGGTTATCAAACTAATCCCAGCATAGCTATGTTTAACATGATGGCAAACGCCATGGATCGCGTGTCGCGAGTGATGTAACGTCAAGATGCACGCGAAGCAAACAACAACAACAACAGGAATGATGGTAACCATGGGAGACATAGCAGAATGAGGGAGTTCCTTGACTTTCGCCCAGCCAAATTCCACGGGGAAGTTGATGATGAAAAAGCAGAGGCTTGGTTGTCTGAGATCGAGAGGATTTTCAGGCCACTTGATTATACTGATGAAGAAAATGTGGAGTTCGCTGTGTTTCTGTTGCACGGGGATGCTGAGCATTGGTGGCACACTGTGGAGGCACTTTGGGAAACTGATCAGACCCCTCGCTTGTGGGGTAATTTTGTTAAGGCATTCAAGGAAAAATATGTACCTGCAGTTTCCAGGCAGAGGTGGATTGAGGAATTCATGCACTTGAACCAGGGTAACATGACGGTGGCCCAGTACGAGGCTCGTTTTGACCGACTGTCCTTCTATGCTCAATACATGGTCAGTACCCCTGAGGCGAAAATGTGGAAATTTACGACTGGATTGAGGCCAAAGATTCAGGACCAGTTGGCTTCGCATGACTTCGATACCTATTCTGCTCTCTTTGCTGCTGCTTCTCGAGTTGAGAAGAGAAAACTTGATAGAGCCGGTTCAAGTCAGCCGAACAAGAAACCATACCAGCCTTCAGGTCAACAGAGGAAATTACAGACCCAGAGTCGTACTCAGGGCCAGAGCCAAAACAAACCAGTTAATAACCGTGGCCCGACTAAAGCACCATCAGCCTCTTCCACCCGCAGATCCACAGGTAGTTCACCTGCTACTCAGTTTATCAACTGTTCTTACTGTGACAAGAAGGGGCATACCGAGGCCTAGTACTGGAAGAAGTCGGGATGATGTGTGCGGTGTGGCAGTGATCAGCATCAGATTAAGGATTGCCCTAAATGGCTAGCAGGACAAAATTAGGTTAAACCAGCTGGTAGAGGAATGACTCCAGTTCCTAGAGTTCAGGCTCGAGCTTATGCGAGCTTCTGGAGGAGACCGCTGTTGTTGAAGGTACATTCTTGATACTGAATCAACCTGTTAAGGTGCTAATTGATCCTGGTGTTACTCATTCATTTATTACTCCCTTATGTGTGCAATGTGTGAAGCTACGAGTTATATGTTTGCCTTACGAAGTAGAAGTTGGTACTCTGATGGGTTCTAAACTTGTTACTAGCTCAGCTTGTAAAGCATGTAAAATCTAAATTAAAGATAGGGAATTCTCAGCCAATCTTATTGTATTACCCTTTCGAGACTATGAAGTCATTTTAGGGATGGACTGGTTGGCAAAGCATCATGCCCAACTAGATTGCCGGACGAAGATTGTAACATTTCGGATACCTGGTCAACCAATATTGGAGGTAATGGGTCGGAGAGACTTCACCGGGAGTTCCATCATTTCATCTACAAAAGCAGTGAAGTCCTTGAGAAAGGGATGTAGTGGATACTTAGCTTACCTCATCAACAAGCCGTCGGACAAAGCTAAGTTGGAAGAGATGCCAATGATTAAGGATTATGCGGATGTGTTTCCAGAAGAATTGCCCGGTTTACCCCAAAATCGGGAGATTGAGTTCATTATAGAATTACTGCCTAGCACCCAGCCGATATCTAAAGCTCCCTATTGTATGGCGCCGGTCGAGCTACAAGAATTGAAGAACCAATTGCAAGGATTGTTGAAGAAGGGGTTTGTTCAACCAAGTTCTTCTCCGTGGGGTGCACCAGTCCTATTTGTAAAGAAGAAAGACGAAACGTTGAGGCTATGCATCGACTACCGAGGATTGAACCAAGTGACCGTCAAGAATAAATACTCACTTCCACTGATCGACGAGTTGTTTGATCAACTTCAAGGAGCCAAAGTATATTCAAAACTCGACATGAGGCAAAGGCGGTAGATGGAGCTTTTGGATGATTATAACTGCACAATCAATTATGTGCCTGGTAAAGCAAATGTAGTTGTAGATGCCTTAAGTCGGAAAGCAAGCATGGCAAAATTGGAAGTTGAGGTGCAGGAGTTGTTAGAGGAAGTATTTCTGTGGAAACCACAATTGACTCAAAAAGGGTTACTATTTGCCACTACACAAGTTCAATCGACCTTGTTGTCTGAATTGCGAGAGGCTCAACAGAAGGACCAACAGTTTCAAAAGATTAAAGAAAGCAACACAAATTTTAAGTTTCATGATGATGGTATTTGGAGGTTTAGGAATCGGATTTGTGTTCTTAATGAGCCAGAGCTGAAAAAGAAGATTCTTGAAGAAGCCCATAATTCAAGATATACTATTCATCCTGGCAGAACAAAGATGTACCGGGATTTGAAGCAACACTATTGGTGGAATAACATGAAGAGAGAGATCGCGAAGTTTGTGGCACGGTGGTTGACTTGCCAGAGAATCAAAGCAGAACATCAACGACCAGCAAGCTTACTTCAGCCATTGGAGATCCCTCAATGGGAATGGGAACATATAACTATGGACTTTGTCATGGACCTGCCCAGGTCACGGAAGGGTCACGACGCCGTTTGGGTCATAGTGGATAGATTGACTAAGTCAGCGCACTTCTTACCGATGAACAAGAAGGATAGTCTTGAGAAGTTGGGAGATATGTATGTGGTGGATATTGTAAGATTGCACGAGATGCCTGTGAGTATTGTATCGGATAGGGATCCTCATTTTACTTCCGGATTTTGGAAGAGACTGCAAGAAGCTTTGGGAACGAAGTTGAGTTTCAGCACGACTTATCACCCTCAGACTGATGGACAATCTGAGATAACTATTCAGATTCTGGAGGATATGCTGAGGGCGGGTGGTTTAGAATTTGGGAAAGGTTGGGAGAAATATCTGTCTCTAGCGGAGTTCGCTTATAATAATAGTTATGAGGCCACAATCGGGATGGCCCCATTTGGGGCATTGTATGGACATAAGTGTCGATCCCCAATTTACTGGGATGAAGTAGGTGAGACGAAGACTTTTGACCCGACCCTTCTGCCTAAACTTATGAAGACCGTTGATAATATCTACCTCATCCGAAAACGGATGCTTACCGCCCAAAGCAGGCAGAAAAGTTATGCAGACCGACGGAGACGGAGTCTAGAGTTTGAGGTCGGCGACAAGGTGTTCTTGAAGATATCACCTCAGAGGGGACTGATTAAACACATCAAGGGTAGAAAGTTGAGCCCGAGGTTTGTAGGACCATTTGAGATAATTGAGAAGGTTGGCAAGTTGGCGTATCGCCTGGAACAACCCCAAAACCTCTCCAATATTCACGACATCTTTCATGTTTCGATGCTGCAGAAATATCACCTTTATCCATCGCATATCTTGGAGCCAGAGCCGTTACAGCTTCGAGAGAACCTGTCTTATGAAGAGAAGCCCATTCAGATCCTAGACTAGCAAGATCGGGAGTTGCGCAACAAATCTATACCGATGGTGAAAGTGTTGTGGGATCATCATGGAGTTGAAGAAGCAACGTGGGAAAGGCGAGACCAGATGGAGCAATAGTATCCAGCATTATTTCAAAGGTAATATTGAATTTCGGGATGAAATTCTTTTAAGGAGGGGAGGATGTGAGGCCCGACCTCGATTTGCGTACGATACCTCGTTTCATGTGCCCTAACCTAGATTTGTGTGGCTTGACCTAGGTTTAAGAATCGTGTTTCGTTTTGTGTGCCTTGCATTGAATTACGTGCATTCATTTAGGGTTGCGTGCATTTAGTTGGGAAACGTGCATTCATCTCGTAGTTTGTGTCTTGTCTCGTAGTGCGTGCCCTAAACCTAGGAAAGTGTGCCCTCACTCTAAGCAAGAAATCATCTTCCACGAAGCACTAGATCATTAATTAATCCTACAAATTCCACTAACTAATATTAAATTGTTAATTCAACCCACTAGAAGACAAAATCTCACAAAAAGCTAGACATTCTTTATTCTTTATTCTTTATTCTTTGCATATCCCAAACACACAATTAAATATTGCTCAACCAAGACAAAAATTCAGATTTTGTAAAAGCCTTGGCCGACCAACTCTTGTCATTGTGCATGCATTCCAATTTCAAATTCTATTCCTCGACATCCTATGACAATCTATGACACAATGCATAAAAAATTTAGCTCAAATCTCTACCCAAAGGCTCCATATTCTCGACACAAGCTCCATGCCCATACTAGACAATTCAAAATGCTTCTTGAAGGCACAAAAATCTGAAATTTACATGCTCAAGGCCGACACAAGCATCAATACCCATCAAGATTTCATTTTCTTTCATTTTCTAACATTTCCTCTCATTCTTCTCTCATTCTTCTCTCTCTCTCGGCCCTAGCTAAAAATATATTCTCCATAGCTAAGTTCTTCATCCTAAGGCTCTTCAAGACCTCCAAACTACCAAGGAATTCGACCAAGCAAAGCTAGAGTGCAAGAGACACACATGCAAGCTCATTGAACATCCATTTCGGCTTAGGTGAGTTTGTTAGCTTCCATTTCATTTTCTTCTTGTTCTAACCACATGCACCAACTAAGAACTTGGCTGCTAAGCTAGGAAATTAGAGAATATCGAGTGGTCTCTCGGCTAAGCAAGGAAAAGAGTCAATCTTGTGCATCCTCAAGAGTTTGTGCATCTTCTTTGTTGTCTTGCTAAGGTGAGGGCTAAAACTTCTTGAAAATCTTTCAAAAACCACATGCAAACCCTTAAATGTCTATCTTTACTTCTGTACTTGTGATATATGTGTGTTCTTGAGCTTTTGTAAACATGCATGGCAAGATATTTGGCTAGAATGTGATAATAGATGAAATCGGCTATGTGACAGCCTTCTGCCTTGTTGGTGCGGGGTGATTTTTACTAGGTAAAAGATGTTGAAAATGTGAGATAAATTGGTAGGTGACTACTTTTGCCAGTTTTGAGCATTTTTCAAAGAAATAGTCCAAAGCTAATTTTGACTCTAAGGTCCTCAAAATGGCCAAATATCAAAATGTGTCCAAATCTGGAAAATCTGGGAAAATGAAGCGGGTTTTGGCAGATTCACTATTCTTGTAGAACGAACCAGTTTTGACTTAGTAAATGATATCCAAAATTCATGAAATTTGGTGTGCTGCTATATTTTTCAGTTCTGGACATTTTTGTCAGAAATGGACTAAGGCTCAATCTGACCCTAAGGCCCTCCAAAACGGCAAGTATTGAAATGTGTGCAAATCTGGACAGTTTTGTGTAGTCTCACTGTTTTGGCTATAACTATTGAACCCGAACTCCAAATGATGCGAGGTTTGTTTTTGAATTTAGTTCACTCCTTAAGCTTTAATTTGACATCTTGTTCACTGGAATTGGAATTTGTTTGCTTGTCTCAATGATTGTGAGAAAACAGTCCATTGCAGTGAGGTTTTCATCTAGTGATATGCTTAGAAAAATTGTTGTAGCTTCTCTTGTTGTATTAAATGCTTGGGATTGTGGCAATGGGATGTTGTGTGGAATGATTTGAATACTTGAGGGTGTTTGAATTAATCGATGCATGGCTTGAGTTTGATTACGAGATGACTTGGGGCTTAATCGCACGGGTAAGCACGAATTGAAACCCTAGTGACTAGGTAAACTCACTAAGTGTTGATCCTATCGATATCGTGTTTGATTATGTAATTAGTAGGCTGCCCGTAGTTGCCCTCATAGCCCTAAACATGATTTTGATGATTACATGTTGACAAGTAGGCCTTTCTTGCACCCGGTCTCACGTAGATGTTGTTGCATGTTGAAGAATCATGTTATTTGATTACGTGAACTTCAAAGTGAGTTATATGACTTGACTTACATGCGTTACATGGCTGCCCGTTTAATATTCATATAATTCCATGTGCTTTATAAGTGAAATTACCTGTCATATCGTGCCTCGTGTGTTTAACTGTCAATATGCAATCTTATGACTGCTCGGAGGCAACCTACTTTGTTGTCCTCCTAATGTGATATATTAAATGTCATAAATGTGCATTGCATACAAGGTTGCAACCTTTCATTCTGGCGTGGTAGCGTTCACCCACACCGGGCGGCATCGGGCTTGCCGGTGCAACCATGACTACCATTGTCGAATTCCCTCTCTCGCTTGGGGGCGAGACTTCCCCGTAGGGTTTGGTCGTAGGATTTCGGGGGACATCCGGAGTACACCCATTTGGCGTGATAAGGGGATGATTTGAAGTCGGCCGCAACAACTGATACTGGAAATAAACTGAGAGCAAAAGCTCACCGTATCATTTTCACTATGTGTGTAAGTACTCTCGCTTGGTTCCTAGAGGACCTCAGGGAGGAAAGACGGGTAATTTTGTTCTTTTACTTTTACATTACATTATGTACTTACTCGTGATATATATCATGCTTGCAAAAAGGTTTTCATAAGTTGAACCGGAAAATGAGTTTCTAAACTTATTTCTCGTTCCCCCTCGCTGAGTTCATAAGGGCTCACCTTCTTTTATCATCTCAGGTGTAGAAGACCAGGAACAGGTTCTAGAGGATAACGTGCCTAATGATGATTCCTTGGAATGATTGCTTGCCTTGCTTGACTATGGCCATTTCATGAACAATATGTTGTTTGAAGACTATTTCTTTTATGTTGCTTGTTGTTGTAATGTAAAAGACCCCCGTTGTGATTTGGGGTCTAATTTTGGGTTGTACTAATCATAACTAGATAGACACTACTATGGTCATTTTGCTATCGTTATTGGCTAGTATCTACCATAGGATTTTGAAGTATCAGGTAAGGATTAAGTAAAATGAATCCATCCAATCTTAAGCAGGTACTCATTGTTAAGCTAAGATCAACAGGTACTTTTGTAACGAGGATTAACAAACAAACGAGACATAGTACCATGCTAGGTTATTAATCAAACGAGACTTTGAGATAACTGGTAGGCGTTTCGAGTGGTTGAAAATAGTAATCTTAGTTAGAAATGAAATTGAGATTGAAAATTATGAGGCGTTTAGAGGATTAGGTCAAACTAAAGAGCCCAATTACAGCCGGTATGCTGCCGATTTTCTGGAGAATTTGTGGAGCTTAGGCTAAAACGTTAAGTGTTAAACCCTCTTGAACGATTAATTACGTGATATGACTTGAATGTTTAGATCATACCCTAGTCTAACCTTCATAGGTTGGGTTGGGGCGTGACATGCGCGCTTATTGTCATCGTTGTCAACATCAAGCTCGAGATTGATGTATTGCTCGTGAAATGGTACATTGCTCGTATGAGTGAACCATAGCCTTCAAAGTGTGGTATAGCTTTGATGGGTTGTGTTAATGGTTTCTTTAATTGCTTATTGTATTGTTGTTTATATTGATTATTGTTCTTATTGGATATATGGTTTAACTGTCTTATTTGCATTGCACGATCTTCTTTCTCTCCACCTCGATATATGTTTCGCCCTCACTGAGTATACGTGTTGTGTATACTCACTCCTCACCACCACATTTTGGAAAATACCATGTTAGCTGGAAAGTTCGTTGTTATGTGGTAGATCGTGCTTGAAGAGTTGCCTTGCGTGCTATGTGGCTTGAGCTGTCAAAGATGTAAAGATTTTACTTTCATGAGATGTATATAATCAATGTGTAAAGAAAAGTCAGTTAAGTTTTATGTATAGATTAATAAGATCTGGATTCAATGCATGTTTGTAATGTCTAAAGGAAAGAGTTAGAATAGTCTGGGTACTTGGAAATGTATATATACTTGTTGTGTTTAATTGTTGAGAACCGAGGCTCGGATGGCCTTGAGGAATTGTGAATGGTTGGACACGGTGCTAGTCCACTTATATGCTGTCGCATGTTTGCATTTTGCCTAGAAACAGGGGAGACTCCATCCGTTTTTCCCTAAATTTTATGCCCGGGTTTGGAATTGGGTTGCGATTAGATTGATTAATAGAACTTCCGGTCTCGAGAGGGATCGGGGTGTTACAAGTGGTATCAGAGCTTAGTTAGCTCATAAGCCGGGACAGGGTCCTCGGTCTGGTGGGTAGTGATCCTTGAATGTGTGCTTGTTAAGTGTGTCTTGGAAATGTATGCCTGTATGTGAGATTGTGTGTCTTGAATTGAATGTGTGTACCTATGTGATATAGTTCTGTGAAATGTGTTAAAGGTGTGTTTCGTGAAGTGACTACTTGTGTATCGAATTGGCATCATGAATCGAATCGACCTCGTGAATTGTTATTTGCTTGAAGTATTGCTTGTAATGTGTGTATTGGAATGTCTTGAATTGGTTGTGCCGTGATTTGAATTGATTATGTTGTGCTTGACTTGATTGTCGCGCTTGAGTGACTTTGTCGAATAAACTATTTTATAAACTGTTTTACAAACATGCTTGCATAATAGATTAAGGCATATATGTATAAATGTGATATCTTGGCATTCATACATGTCCTGTTGAAATGGTAAGAAAGACTTCTTCCTCCCCCTGAAGAGAAGTGGTTAGTAGCAGGCCCTCCAAGTTATATGGATTGACGGGAATGAGCAGTATTTGACTAGCCTTTATTTGGGAATTGGTGTTTGCTTTTGGAGCTCGGTTATTGGCGCATCTCTAAGGTCCTCCTCTGTGCTTAACAGTTGTGAAAGAGTAGATTTCTTTTGGGGTTCTATTTGGTTGTTCTCTGGAGCATTCTTTGGTTTTCTTATTGGGTATTCTTTGGAACTTCTGTTGGCACTTCTTGGTAGACTTGGCTATTGGGATTTCAATCGGACTTACTGCATGGTATTATCTATGGCATATATCTCTCTGTCTTTATTGGTGTGTTACTCCCATCCCTTATGGGAAATTCTTCAATGGCATTCTATAGAATTCTTAGTGGTCATTTATCTAGTACTTATTTATTGGGCAATCCTTGCTACTTTCTTATTGGAGCATTGTTTCGGGTATTTTCTTTAGTGTTCCTCAGTAGGTTTGGTATTTGGAATTCCTATCATACTTATTGTATAGTACCACTTATGGTATTCTTTGGAATTCTTAGTGGGAATTCTACTAGTATTTTCCTTGATGGCACTTATTGGAAGTTTTACACTTGGAATCTTGTTCAGACTTATTATCTCATATTGCTTACGGTATGCTGTGGAATACTTTGGGCTTTCTTGGTGGTAAGTTGTATAAAGTTTGCACTCAGCAGATGGTGATGAAGTCTTGGAGTTTGGTCTTATATGTGATGCATCTACTCTGGCTATTCTTTGACTTCTTTATTTGGTACTTGTTGAACTTCTACTGGAGATTTGTATGTGGGGTATTCCTTCGGCATTCTTCTTGTCATTAATATGTGATGTTAATTTTATCTACAGTATCCCTGCTTCAGTCTTTAGTTGGTATTTTCTCGGCATTCTTGGTTGAGATTTCTATTTGGGTTTTCCTATGAGTATCTTATTCAGTGTCTTGCTTAGCAACCAATGAAGAGTGGTCAGAGTTGGATCTCATGTGATGCTGAGTCCTATTGGAAGAAGAATTGCGATGACGCAATTGTTTTAAGGGGGGAAGGATGTGATACCCCGAACCCGACATGCATTTAATGGCATTTAACTGCATTTAATTAAGTGTTTAATTAATTAAATCATCCATTTGTACTATTTTGATATTTCTTGTAAAAAATATTCAAAAAATTTTTATATTGATTAATTAAAAGATTATTACCTATTTCTATTATTTATAGTAATTGAATTTATTTTCTTGTATTTAATTGCATTTGATTACGTGTTTATATTAACTTGTTCATTCGTCTCTTAGCATTATTTTCATAATTCTTCAAAGTTTTTTAGAAATAGTTAAATTAATTATTTTTAAATGAATACTGATTATTTTTAATAATCGGTTTTATTTTCTTGTATTTAATTACTTAGTTTTCAACTAAAAGGAAAAATGGCTCGGAGTCCGGAGTGAATTTTAAACTAAATTACTTTTCAAAAATTATATTTTTATAAAATTGCTTATCATTCTATTAGTGATCATTCATCAACCGTTTGATCGTAGCGCATCGAAAACGAGAGTTAGAGAAATATTTCTCGGATTTTGTGAATAGTATTTCTAGTTTAATTTAACTAGTTTTAGTTGGTTTTCATTAAAATTGCATTGTTTTAACTTAAGCTAGACTAAATGCCATCAAAATGAGCTTCTTTGACCATTTTTAACTTGTATTTGACTTTGCCAAAATGACTAAAATGCCCTTGCCACCTTATAAAACAAAAACAAGGCAAAATTAACTCAAAAACAAAACCCAAAATTCCCATTTTGTCCCCCCCCCCAATGGCCGAAATTCAAAGGGAAGAAAAAGAAAAGATTTTGCTTCAAATTTCTTCTACAATATTGGGTGGAATTAGACGAGGATCGTGGCTAGGGTCCTTGCGGGTCTTCATCTTCAATCTCTGTGAGGGTTTTCACGTTTTCGTGCATTTTTATTTGAATTTGATTTTTGATTCAATTTCTTAGATTTGATATTTAATGCGTTATAATGCCTGAAATTGCTTGGAATTGTCTCTTTAAAGATCGTAGAGCATTGCTTGTTAGTTATTTAGCAATTTTTATGGCTAGAAACGCAAATTAAAATTGGGGAAGAATAATGAATAGTGTTTTTGAATAGTAAAACCCTAGATTTTTGGATTTTTGATCCGAATTATGTTTTCTTGATTTGGATAGGTGCCATTAATGCTAAAAAGATAAAATGTGCAAAAAAAATGGATCGGCCTTTGTAAAAATTAGAAATTAGACAAAGAAACGTAAAGGGGCCGTTTGATCGAGTGTTGACCGTGCTCGAATTGAGTTGGGGGTTTTGCTATTGAGGGCATGGAAGCACCTTTGGCGCTGTTATGGCGTTGATTGAGCGACCGGTTAACATAGTTGTAGTTCAAACGCAGTAGGTGGACTTTCGCGCTTCGGGTGAGAAAGTGAAGTTTCGTGACATAGAAATGTGTTTGATAGTGCCTAAGAGAATGTAGTGAAATCGGTTTCCCAATCCCGTAGCTCGTTTGCTCGTAATTTCCTTTGGAAGCTAGAGATTGAATAGTGATATTTGTCGTTTTCGTGTTTGAACTGCTATTACTTGTTTAGTTGATGTTATTGTTGATGTTAATGATAATCATGCTTGAAAAGTTAATTGGATGCTAATATTGATTGTAAATGCTTGATATCTCGCATATCGCCACTTATCTGCACTTTTGTGCTATCACTTGTTTATTACTTTTATCTCGTATTACATTGCATAGTGTCAGGCGCGTGAGTGATGGGCCTCTCTGGGCAGTCTCGGGCTGCCAGGGTTGGTTTACTCTAGCTCTGTGTCCTATTCCCATTCTTGCTCGGGATGCCGCCCTGGGTGATTTAGGTCGTAGATGTATCGGGGTACATCCAGAGTACACCCAGTGAAAGTTATAAGGTGGTTGCACGCTTATTGTCATCATTTTCAACATCGAGCTCGAGATTGACGTATTGCTCGTGAAATGGTACATTGCTCGTATGAGTGAACCATAGCCTTCAAAGTGTAGTATAGCTTTGATGGGTTGTGTTAATGCTTTCTTTAATTGCTTATTGTATTGTTGTTTATATTGATTGTTGTTCTTATTGGATATATGGTTTAATTGTCTTATTTTCATTGCACGATCTTCTTTCTCTCCACCTCGATATCTGTTTCACCCTCACTGAGTATACGTGTTGTGTATACTCACTCCTCACCACCACATTTCAGGAAATACCATGTTAGCTGGAAAGTTCGTGGTTATGTGGTAGATCGTGCTTGAAGAGTTGCCTTGCGTGCTATGTGGCTTGAGTTGTCAAAGATGTAAAGATTTTACTTTCATGAGATGTATATAATCAATGTGTAAAGAAAAGTCAGTTAAGTTTTCGGGCAAAAACCATTTTGGTCCCTGAGGTTTGGTATAAAACCCAAACTAGTCCCTGAGGTTTGCAAAAAGACCAAACAGGTCCTTCCCATTATCTATGACTTAATAGTCAAAGATTTTACCAAATAAAAGGACTTAAATGCCCTTCCTTTAGTGATTAGAGATTTGGAGGGAAGGAAAAAAAAAAGATTGGGACCATGCAACAAGCACAACTATTTAAGCATCCAAACAATTTTTTCTCGTCATTTGAAAACAAAAAAGAAAAAATAATAATAGATGAAAAAAATACAAATATTAAATGTGAAAAAATAATTCACATGTAACGAATTTCTCGTCTATTATTATTTTTTCTTTTTTTGTTTTCAAATGTCGAGGAATTCGTTACATGTTAACAAGTAAAGAAAGAAAACAATCGAATGTAGGCTTGCCTTGGTGTAATTTTGTTTATCTTTTATATAATCTTATTTTGATCAAAAAAAGTATTTTTTTTTTTTTTAAAAAAAGAAAGTCTAAGGTATGGTTAAAAAAAAGAATCTTTAAAAAATCTCCTTTATTTAGGAATTCTTCAATGCAGCTACTAGGAGACACTAGGGCAACTAATGGTGCATCGTTTTACGTCAGAAGGAGAGAGTTGTCTAGGCAATGCAACCTAATGGTCGTTTGCATGTAGAGTAATGTTAGATATTGTTTTATTTTTATCACCAATTTGGCATTACTTATTGGATGCTAGTGGGCATAATAAATAATTCACATGTAACGAATTCTTCGTCATTTGAAAACAAAAAAGAAAAAATAATAATAGACGAGGAATTCAGTACATGTGAATTATTTTTTTACATTTAATACTTATATTTTTTTTCATCTATTATTATTTTTTCTTTTTTGTTTTCAAATGACGAGAAAAAATGACTTAGGTGCTTAAATAGTTGTACTTGTTGCATGATCCAATCTTTTTTTTTTCATTCCCTCCAAATCTCCAACCACTAAAAGAATGGCATTTAAGTCTTTTTATTTGGTAAAATCTTTGACTATTAAGTCATAGATAATGGGAGGGACCTGTTTTGTCTTTTTACAAACCTCAGGGACTAGTTTGGGCTTTATACCAAACCTCAGGGACCAAAATGGTTTTTGCCCTTAAGTTTTATGTATAGATTAATAAGATCTGGATTCAATGCATGTTTGTAATGACTAAAGGAAAGAGTTAGAATAGTTTGGGTACTTGGAAATGTATATATACTTGTTGTGTTTAATTGTTGAGAACCGAGGCTCGGATGGCCTTGAGGAATTGTGAATGGTTGGACACGGTGCTGGTCCACTTATATGTTGTCGCAGGTTTGCATTTTGCCTAGAAATAGGGGAGACTCCGTCCGTTTTTCCCTAAATTTTAAGCTCGGGTTTGGAATTAGGTTGCGATTAGATTGATTAATAGAACTTCCGGTCTCGAGAGGGATCAGGGTGTTACACTGGGCCCGCAAACCGAGGGCGTAAGGCTTAGGACCAGGTCTTCGTCACTCCGGTGCCCATAACTTTTGATCCGTAAAGAGTTACGCGGCGCAAAGCATATCGTTGGAAAGCTCTCCGAGTGCTCTACGATGGGGGCAGCAAGTCTGCTAAGCTGCGCCTATTTTCGGAGCCCAAAATCGAACGTTTTCATCTGTCTCGGGACACTTTCTTCTTTTGCGCTATTTTTTCATCCTGGATCGTACGTCATGAGCCGCAAAAATGACGACAACCTAATCCATCACATTTCTATTACCGAATCCCAAGGCACCTTGGGCAAGACAACTTCGTTTCACGTAGAGGCTGGGCCCGCAAATCGAGGGCGTGGGGCTTGGTACAAGGTCTCCGTCACTCCGCTGCCCATAACTTTTGATCCGTAAGGAGTTACGCGGCACACAACATACCGTTGGAAAGCTCTCTAAGAGCTCTACGACGGGAGTAGCAAGCCTACTCGGGTGCGCCTATTTTCGGAGCCCAAAATTGAACGTTTTCATCAATTTCGGGACACTTTTCTTCTTTTGCACTTTTTTTTGTCCCGGATCGTACGTCGTAAGCCGCGAAAATGACGACCACCTAGTCCATCACATTTCTATTACCGAATCCCAAGGCACCTTGGGCAAGACAACTTTGCTTCACGTAGAGGCTGGGGGCGCAAACCGAGGGAGTGGGGCTTGGGACCAGGTCTATGTTGCTCTAATGCCCATAACTTTTGATACGTAAAGAGTTACGCGGCACACAACATACCGTTGGAAAGCTCTTCGAGAGCTATACGACGAAGGCAGCAAGCCTATTCAGCTGTACCTATTTTTGGAGCCCAAAATAGAACGTTTTCATCAATTTTGGGACATTTTTCTTCTTTTGCGCTATTTTTTCGTCCTGAATCGTACGTCGTGAGCCGCAAAAATGACGATAACCTAATCCATCACATTTTTATTACTGAATCCAATTGCAACTTGGGCAAGACAACTTCGTTTCATGTAGAGGCTGGGCCCACAAACCGAGGGCATGGGGCTTGGGACCAGGACTTCGTCACTCCAGTGCCCATAACTTTTGATCCGTAAAGAGTTACGCGGTGCTCAACATACCGTTGGGAAGCTCCCCGAGAGCTCTACAATGGGGGCAGCAAGCCTGCTCGGCTGCGCCTATTTTCAGAGCTGAAAATCAAACATTTTTATGAGTTTTGGGACACTTTTCTTCTTTTGCGCTATTTTTTTGCCCCGGATCGTATTTTGTGAGCCTCGAAAAGGACGACATCCAAATTCATCACATTTCTATTACCGAATCCCACGGTACCTTGGGCAAGACAACTTCACTTCAAGTAGAGGCTAGGCCTGCAAACCGAGGGCGTGGGGCTTGGGATTAGGTCTCCGTCGCTCCGGTGCTCATAAGTTTTGATCCATATGGAGTTACGCAGCGCACAGTATACCGTTGGAAAGCTCTCCAAAAGCTCTACGACGAGAGTAGCCATCTTGCTCTACTGCGCCTATTTTCTGAGCCCAAAATTGAACATTTTCATCAATTTTGGGACACTTTTCTTCTTTTGCCCTGTATTTCTATCCCGGATCGTACGTCGTGAGTCATGAAAAGGAAGACAACCTAATCCATCACATTTCTATTACCGAATCCCCAGGCACCTTGGGCAAGACAACTTCGCTTCATGTAGAGGATGGGCCGGCAAGCCGAGGTCGTGGGGCTTGTGACCAAGTATCTGTTGCTCCGGTGCCCATAACTTTTGATCCGTAAGGAGTTACGCGGCGTACATCATACCGTTGGAATGCTCTCCGAGAGCCCTACGACAGGGCCAGCAAGCCTGCTCAGCTGCGCTTGTTTTCGGAGGATAAAATCAAACATTTTTATCAGTTTCGGGATACTTTTCTTCTTTTGTTCAGTTTTTCCGTCCCGGATCGTACGTCATGAGCTGCGAAAAGGACGACAACCTAATCCATCACATTTCTATTAGCGAATCCCACAGCACCTTGGGCAAGACAACTTCGCTTCGCGTAGACGCTGGGCCAAAACCGAGGGCGTAGGGCTTGGGACCATGTCTTCGTCGCTCGAGTACCTATAACTTTTGATCCGTAAAGAGTTACGCGGCGCACAGCATATCGTTGGAAAGCTCACCGAGTGCTCTATGATGGGGGTAGCAAGTCTGCTATGTTGCGCCTATTTCTGGAGCCCAAAATTGAACATTTTCATCAATATCGGGACACTTTTCTTCTTTTGCGCTATTTTTTCATCCCGGATCGTATGTCGTGAGCCGCGAATAGGACGACAACTTAATCCATCACATTTCTATTACCGAATCCCATGGCACCTTGGGCAAGACAACTTCGCCTCACGTAGAGGCTGGGCCCGCAAATCGAGGGCGTTGGGGCTTGGGACTAGTCCTCCGTCGCTCCAGTGCCCATAACTTTTCATCTGTAAGGAGTTATGCGGTGCACAGCATACCGTTGGAAAGCTCTCCGAGAGTTCTACGAAGGGATCAGCAAGCCTACTAGGCCGCGCCTATTTTCAGAGCCCAAAATCGAACGTTTTCATCAGTTTTGGGATACTTTTCTTCTTTTGCGCTATTTTTTCGTCTCGGATCGTACATCGTGAGCCACGAAAAGGACGGCAACCTAATCCATCACATTTATATTACCGAATCCCATGACACCTTGGGCCAGACAACTTCGCTTCACGTAGAGGCTAGGCCCGCAAACCGAGGGCGTCGGGCTTGGGACCAGGTCTCTGTCACTCTGGTGCCCTTAACTTTTGATCCGTAAGGAGTTACGCGGCGCACAGCATACCGTTGGAAAGCTCTCTGAGAGCTCTACGACGGGGGTAGCAAGCTTGCTCGGATGCGCCTATTTTCGAAGCCGAAAATTGAACATTTTTATGAGTTTCGGGACACTTTTCCTCTTTTGCGCTAATTTTTTGTCCCGGATCGTACTTCGTGTGTCGCAAAAAGGATGACAGCCTAATGCATCACATTTCTATTACCAAATCCCACGTCATCTTGGGCAAGACAACTTCGCTTCATGTAGAGGCTATGCCTACAAACCGAAGGCGTGGGGCTTGGGACTAGGTCTCCGTCGCTCCGTTGCGCATAACTTTTGATCCGTAAGGAGTTACGAGGCGCACAACATACTGTTGGAAAGCTCTCCAGGAGCTCTTCGACGGGGCCTGTTTGGCTGTGCCTATTTTTAGAGCCCGAAATCAAACGTTTTCATCTGTTTCGGGACACTTTTCTTTTTTTGCTCTGTTTTTTCATCCCGGATCGTACGTCGTGAGCCACAAAAAGGACGACAACCTAATCTATCACATTTCTATTACTGAATCCCACGGCACCTTGGGCAAGACAAATTCACTTCACGTAGAGGCTGGGCCCGTAAACCGAGGGCGTGGGGCTTGTGAGCAGGTATCCGTCACTTTGGTGCCCATAACTTTTGATCCGTAAGGAGTTACGCGGCGAACAACATACCGTTGGAAAGCTCTCCGAGAGCTCTACGACGTGGGTAGTAAGCTTGCATTGCAGCACTTGTTTTCGGAGCCCAAATTCAAACGTTTTCATCAATTTCGGGATACTTTTCTTCTTTTGTGCTATTTTTCCGTCCCGGATCGTACGTCATGAGCCGTGAAAAGGACGACAACCTAATCCATCACATTTCTATTTCCGAATCCCACGGTACCTTGGGCAAGACAACTTCGCTTCACGTAGAGGCTAGGCCTGCAAACCGAGGGCATGGGGCTTGGGACTAGGTCTCCGTCACTCCGATGCCCATAACTTTTGATCCGTAAGGAGTTATATGGCACACAACATACCGTTGGAAATCTCTCCGAGAGCTCTACGACAGGGGCAGCAAGCCTGCTCGGTAGCGCCTATTTTCGGAGCCCAAAATCGAACGTTTTCATCAGTTTCGGGACACTTTTCTTCTTTTACGCTGTTTTTCCGTCCCGTATCGTACGTTGTGAGCCGCGAAAAGTACGACAACCTAATCCATCACATTTTTATTACCGAATTCGAAGACACCTTGGGCAAGACAACTTCGTTTCACGTAGAGGCTGGGCCCGCAAACCAAGGGCGTAAGGCTTGGGACCACGTCTCCGTCGCTTTGGTGCCCATAACTTTTGATCCGTAAGGAGTTACGCGGCGCACAGCATACCATTGGGAAGATCTCTAAGAGCTTTACGACAGGGGTAGCAAGCCTGCTTCACTGTGCTTGTTTTCGGAGCCCAAAATTTTAACGTTTTCACTAGTTTTAGGACAATTTTGTTCTTTTGCGCTGTTTTTCCGTCCCGTATCGTACGTCGTGAGCCGCGAAAAAGAACGACAGCCTAATCCATCACAATTTTAATACTGAATCCCATGGCACCTTGCACAAGACAACTTCGCTTCACGTAGAGGTTGGGCCTGCAAACCAAGGGCGTGGGGCTTGGGACCAGGTCTCCGTCGCTCTGGTGCCTAAAACTTTTGATCCGTAAGGAGTTAGCAGTGCACAAAAAACCGTTAGAAAGCTCTCCGAGAGCTTGACGATGGGGCAACAAGGTTGCTCGGCTGCGCCTATTTTTGAATCCCAAAATCGAACATTTTCACTAGTTTTGGGCCACTTTTCTTCCTTTGCGCAGTTTTTTCATCCCGTATCGTACGTCGTGAGCCGCGAAAAGGACGACAACCTAATACATCACATTTCTATTACCGAATCCCAAGGCACCTTGGGCAAGACAACTTCGCTTCACGTAGAGGCAAGGCCTACAACCTGAGGGCGTGGGGCTTTGGACCAGGTCTCCGTCGCTCTGTTGCCCATAACTTTTGATCCGTAAGAAGTTATGCGGCACACAGCATACCGTTGGAAAGCCCTCCGAGAGCTCTACGACGGGGGCAGCAAGCCTGGTCGGCTGCGCCTATTTTTGGATCCCAAAATCGAACGTTTTCATCAATTTCAGGACATTTTTCTTTTTTTGCACTGTTTTTCCATCCTTGATCGTACGCCGTGAGCCGTGAAAAGGACGATAACCTAATCCATCACATTTCTATTAACAAATCCCATAGCACCATGGGCAAGACAACTTTGCTTCACGAAGAGGGTGGGCCCACAAACAGAGGGCGTGGGACAAGCTCTTCGTCACTCCGGTGCCCATAACTTTTGATCCGTAAGGAGCTACGTGGCACACAGCATACCGTTGGAAAGCTCTCCGAGAGCTCTACGACGGGGGCAGAAACTTGCTCAGCTGCGCTTATTTTTGGAGCCCAAAATTGAACATTTTCATCAGTATCGGGCTATAAGGGAAACTACAGGCAGCCTACTAAGCATATAATTACACCCGATATTCAAAGGATCAACACTTAGCATGTTTACCTAGTTGCTAGGGTTTCCATTTCCTGCTTACCCGTGTGATTAAGCCCCAAGTCCACTCAAAATCAATCTCAAGCCAAGCATCAATTAATCCAAACATCCCCAAGTACTCAAAACAGTCCACACAACATCCCAATGCCACAATCCAAAGCAATTAATACCACAAGAGAAGTTACAACAAATTTCTAAGCATAAAACTAAGTGAAACCCTCACTGCAATAGGCTGTTTTCTCACAATCATTAAGTCAAGCAAACAATCTCCAATTCCAGTAAATAAGATGTCAAATTAAAGCTTAAGAAGGGAACTAAAATCAGAAATAAACCTTGCATCATTTGGAGTTCGAGATCAATAGTTATAGCCAAAACAGTGGGATTGCACAAAACTGTCCAGATTTTCATACATTTCAATAATTTTCGTTTTTGACGTCCTTAGGTTCCGATTTAGCCTTAGTCCATTTCTGACAAAAATGTCCAGAATTGAAAAATCTAGCAGTTCTAAGTCAAAACTGATTCGTTCCACAAGGTCAGTGCATCTGTCAAAACCTGCTTCATTTTTCCAGATTTCAGATTTGGACACATTTTAATGATTTGACATTTTGAGGACCTTAGATTCAAAATTAGCTTTGGCCTATTTCTGTGAAAAATGTTCAAAACTGACAAAACTAGTTACCTACCAATTTTCATGCATTTTCAACATCATTTTCCTAGCCAAACTCACCTCAAAACAACAAGACAGAGAGCTGTCACCAAACCCGATTTCATCTATCATCATCTTCAAGCCAAAATCTTGCCATGCATGGTTGTAAAAGCTTACAAACACACATATAACTCAAGTACAGAAGCAAAGACATACATTTAAGAGCATGCATGTGGATTTTTGAAGGATTTTCAAAAGGTTTTAGCCCTCACCTTAGCAAATCAACAAGAAGATACACAAAACTTGATGAAGCACAAATTTCTTCTTCTTCCTTGCTTAGCCAAGACACCACCCGATTTCTCTCTATTTTTCCTAGCTTAGTGACCAAGTTCTTAGTAGATGCATGTGGTTAGAACAAGAAGAAAATAAATGGAAGCTAGCAAACTCACCAAGCCCGAAATGGTTGTTCAAAAAGCTTGCATGTGTGATTCTTGCATCTTAGCTAGCTTGGGCGAATTTCATTGCTTGTTGCTTGTCTTGATTAACTATGGTGTGATGAAGATGAGCTATGAAGTGAAGGAACTCAGCCAAGGCTGAAAGAAAGAGAAGAATGAGAGGGAGAGAGAGAAGAATGAGAGGAAAATGGGAGAAATGAAAAAAAAATAGAAGCCTTGCAATTAATGAAGCATATTCGGCCTTGGGCAGCAAAATTTCTGCTTTTTTGTGTCTTCAAGATGTATTTTGAAATTCCTAGCATGGGCAAGGAGTAGTTGGTCGAGAATTGGAAGCTTTTGCAAAGGTTTTTTATCTAATTTTTTATGCATTTGTGTCATAGAGTTGTCATAAGTTATCTAGAATTAAATTGAATTGAGCAAACAAGCACCAAAACTCATGTGGTGGTCGGCCAAGGCTATAAAAAATCTGATTTTGTGTCATCTTTTGAGTATTATTTAATTGTGTGTTGAAAGTGCAAAAAGAATAAGGAATAAAGAATAAGGAATGTCTAGCTTTTTGTGAGATTTTGCCTTCTAGTGGGTTGAATTAGTAATTTAATAATAGTTAGTGGAATTTGTAGGATTAATTAATGACCTAGTGCTTCGTGTAAGATGCTTTCTTGATTAGCGTGAGGACACGCTTTCCTAGGTCTAGGGCACACGAAACGAGGTATCGTACGCAAATCAAGGTCGGGCCTCACATCCTTCCCTCCTTAAAAGAATTTCGTCCCGAAATTCAATATTACCTTTGAAATAAAGCTGGATATTGCTACTCCATCCAGTCTCGCCTTTCCCACGTTGCTTCTTCAACTCCATGATGATCCCACAGCACCTTCACCATCGGTATAGTTTTGTTGCGCAACTCCCGATCTTGCTGGTCTAGGATCCGAATGGGCTTCTCCTTGTAAGACAAGTTCTCCCGAAGCTGCAACGGCTTTGGCTCCAAGATGTGCAATGGATCAGGATGATACTTCCGCAACATCGAAACATGAAAGACGTCGTGAATATTGGAGAGGTTTTGGGGTAGTGCCAGGCGATACGCCAATTTGCCAACCTTCTCAATTATCTCAAATGGTCCTACAAACCTCGAGCTCAACTTTCCACCCTTGCCATGTTTAATCAGTCCCCTCCGAGGTGATATCTTCAAGAACACCTTGTCACCGACCTCAAACTCTAGACTCCGTCTCCGTCGGTCTGTATAACTCTTCTGCCTACTCTTGGCGGTAAGCATCCGTTTCCGGATGAGGTGGATATTATCAACAGTCTTCATAAGTTCAGGTAGAAGGGTCGGGTCAAAAGTCTTCATTTCACCTACTTCATCCCAGTAAATTGGGGATCGACACTTACGTCCATACAATGCCTCAAATGGGACCATCCCGATAGTGGCCTGGTAACTATTATTATAAGCGAACTCCTCTAGAGACAGATATTTCTCCCAATCTTTTCCAAAATCTAAAACACACACCCTCAGCATATCCTCCAGAATCTGAATAGTTCTCTCCGATTGTCCATCAGTCTGAGGGTGATAAGCCGTGCTGAAACTCAACTTCGTTCCCAAAGCTTCTTGTAATCTCTTCCAAAATCGGGAAGTAAAATGAGGATCCCTATCCAACACAATACTCACAGGTATCCCGTGCAATCTTACAATCTCCGCTACATACATATCTCCCAATTTCTCAGGACTATCATCCTTGTTCATCGGTAAAAAGTGCGCCAACTTAGTCAATTTATCCACTATGACCCAAACGGCGTCATGACCCTTTTGTGATCTGGGCAGGTCCATAACAAAGTCCATAGTTATATGTGCCTATTTCCATTGAGGAATCTCCAACGGTTGAAGTAAACCTGCGGGTCGTTGATGTTCCGCTTTGACTCTCTGGCAAGTCAAACACCGTGCCACAAACTCCGCAATCTCTCTCTTCATGTTATTCCACCAATAGTGTTGCTTCAAATCCCGGTACATCTTTGTTCCGCCGGGGTGAATAGTATATCTTGAATTATGGGCTTCTTCAAGAATTTTCTTTTTCAGCTCTGGCTCATTAGGAACACAAATCCGATTCCTAAACCTCCAAAAACCATCATCATGAAACTTAAAATCTGTGTTGCTTTCTTTAATCTTCTGAAATTGTTGGTCCTTCTATTGAGTCTCTCGTAACTCAGATAACAAGGTCGATTGAACTTGCGTAGTGGCAAAAAGTAACCCTTTCCGAGTCAATTGTGGTTTCCACAAAAATGCATCCTCCAACAACTCTTGCACCTTGACTTCCAGTTTTGCCACACTTGCTTTCCTACTTAAGGCATCTGCAACTACATTCGCTTTACCGGGCACATAATTGATTGTACAGTTATAATCATCCAAAAGCTCCATCCACCGCCTTTGCCTCATATTCAACTCCTTTTGAGTGAACAACTATTTCAAGCTCTTGTGATCAATAAATACATCAAACTTGTTACCCCACAGATAATGCCTCCACTTCTTGAGTGCAAACACAATAGCCGCTAACTCCAAATCATGCGTCGGGAAATTCAATTCATACGGCTTCGGTTTCCTAGAAGTATACGCAATCACTCTACCATTTTGCATCAACACACAACCTAATCCTTCCTTCGAAGCATCGCTATAGATTACAAAACCTTGACTCCCTTCAGGCAATGCAAGAACAGGTGCGGTAGTCAATCTTTTCTTCAACTCTTGGAAGCTGTTCTCACACTTATCATCCCACACGAACTTTGTTTTCTTTTGAGTGAGCTTTGTAAGCGGTCTTGCAATCTTAGAGAAATCCTTAACGAATCTCCGATAATAGCCGGCTAGACCAAGAAAACTCCGAATCTCCGTAATATTCTTCGGCTTCTTCCAAGACATCACTGCTTCTATCTTTGCTGGATCCACTGCTATTCCCTCTTGGGATATGATATGCCCCAAAAATGCAATCTGTTGCAACCAAAATTCGTACTTACTAAACTTTGCATACAACTGATGCTCTCGAAGTTTCTGTAGTACCAACCGCAGATGTTGTTCATGCTCCGCCTTGGATTTCGAGTACACCAAAATATCATCAATGAAGATCACCACAAATTGGTCCAAGTAGGGTTGAAACACCCTGTGCATCAAGTCCATAAAGGCTGCAGGGGCATTAGTTAGTCCAAATGGCATCACCACATATTCATAATGCCCATATCTTGTCCTGAAAGCCGTTTTAGGCACATCTTCCTTTTTGATTCGTAACTGATAGTACCCTTGCCTCAAGTCAAGTTTCGAATATACTTTAGCTCCTTGAAGTTGATCAAACAACTCATCGATCAGTAGAAGTGGGTATTTATTCTTGACAGTCACTTGGTTCAGTCCTCGGTAATCGATGCATAGCCTCAACGTTCCGTCTTTCTTCTTCACAAATAGAACTGGTGCGCCCCACGGTGAAGAACTTGGTTGAACAAACCCCTTCTTCAACAATCCTTGCAATTGGTCCTTCAATTATTGTAGCTCGGCCGGTGCCATACGATAGGGAGCTTTAGATATCGGCTGGGTGCCAGGCAGTAACTCTATAACGAACTCGATCTCCTGATTTGGGGGTAAACCCGGCAATTCTTCTGGAAACACATCTGCATAGTATTTGATCACTGGCATCTCCTCCAACTTAGCTTTATCCGACGGCTTGTTGATGAGGTAAGCTAAGTATCCGCTACACCCTTTTCTCAAGGACTTCACTGCTTTCGTAGATGAAATGATGGAACTCCCAGTGAAATCTCTTCGACCCATTACCTCCAGTATTGGTTGACCAGGTACCCAGAACGTTATAATCTTCGTCCGGCAATCTAGTTGGACATGATGTTTCGCCAGCCAGTCTATCCCTAAAATGATCTCATAGTCTCGAAGATGTAATACAATAAGATTGGTTGAGAATTCCCTATCCTTAATTCGGATTTTATATGCTTTACAAGCTGAGCTAGTAACTAGCTTAGAACCCATTAGAGTACCAACTTCTACTTCGTATGGCAAACATACAACTTTCAGTTTCACACGTTCCACACATAAGGGAGTAATAAATGAATGAGTAGCACCCGGATCAATTAGCACCCTAACAGGTTGATCAGTATGAAGAATGTACCTTCAACAATAGTGGTCTCCTCTAGAAGCTCCTCGCACTCGATAGCATAAGCTCGAGCCTGGACTCTGGGAACTAGAGTTTTGCCCCTACCAACTGGTTTACCTTGATTCTGCCCTGCCTGCCATTTAGGGCAATCCTTGATATGATGCTGATCACTGCCACATCTCACACATCGTCCTGACTTCTTCCAACACTGGGCCTCGGTATGACCCTTCTTGTCACAGTAAGAACGATTGATAGACTGAGTAGCAGGTGAACTACTTGTGGATCCGCGGGTGGAAGAGGCTGATGGCGCTTTCGTCGGGCCACAGTTATTCACTAGTCTGTTCTGGCTTTGGCCTTGACTACAACTCCGACTCTGGAATTTTCTCTGCTGACCTGGAGGCTGGTATGGTTTCTTGTTCGGCTGACTCGAACCGGCTCTATCAAGTTTCTTCTTCTCAACTCGAGAAGCAACAGCAAAGAGAGCATAATAGGTATCGAAGTCATGTGAAGCCAACTTGTCCTGAATCTCTGGCCTGAATCCAGTAGTAAATTTCCACATCTTCGCCTCCGGAGTACTAACCATGTATTGAGCATAACGGGATAGTCGGTCAAAACGAGCCTCGTACTAGGCTACCATCATGTTACCCTGGGTCAAGTGCATGAACTCCTCAATCCGCCTCTGCCTGGAAACTGCGGGTACATATTTCTCCTTGAATGCCTTAACGAAATTACCTCACAAGTGAGGTGTCTGATCAGTTTCCCACAGTGTCTCCACAGTGTGCCACCAATGTTCAGCATCCCCGTGTCATAGAAACACGGCAAACTCTACCTTTTCTTCATCAGTATAATCAAGTAGCCTGAAAATCTTCTCGATCTCGGACAGCCAAGCCTCTACTTTCTCATCATCAGCTTCCCCGTGGAATTTGGACGGGCGAAAGTCGAGGAACTCCCTCATTCTGCTATGTCTCCCATGGTTGCCATCATTCCTGTTGTTGTTGTTGTTGTTGGCCTCACGAGCATCTTGGCGCTCCATCACTCGTGATACGCGATCCATGGCATTTGCCATCATGTTAAACATAGACATGCCAGGATTAGTTTGATAAGCATCACCGGTCTCTTGAGGTTCACTGCTCCTATTAGTAGTGCGGGTACTAGAGCCAGCCATCTATAGGCATAGATTACGATGCACAATTTATTGAAATACGAAAAATAAGAATTTAATGCATAAGTTATGCAACATAATATAGATACATAACTCTAGAAATAATTAAGACATGTTAAACACTTAAGCACATAGAACATAGAAGGCACAATTAATATTACCACACAATAACATATAGACAAGTCATCCTAATTATCTTAGGGCTCTACCCATGGTCCGAGAGTTAAACCCGGCTTAAGCAATCTAAGCTCTGATACCATTCTTTTCTTATAAGGTGTCACGCCCCAACACGGCCTATAAAGGTTAGACTAGGGTGTGATCTAAACATTCAAGTCTCGTCTCGTACTTAACTGTTCATGAAGATTTAACACTTAACGTTTTGGCCTAAACTCCAAAATTTTCCGTAAAACCGGCAGCATAACGGCTGTAATTGGGCTATTTGGTTTGACCTAATTCTCTAAACGCCTCAAAATTTACCATCTCAAATTCATTTCCAACTAAGATTACTATTTATCATCAATTGAAATGCCTACTGGTTGTCTTGATGTCTCGTTTGATTAATAACCTAGCATGATACTATGTCTCGTTTGTTTGTTAATCCTCGTTACAAAAGTACCTGTTGGTCTTAGCTTAATAACGTGTACCTACTTAAGATTTGGTTGGTTCATTTTACTTAGCCTTTACCTAACTCTTCATAATCCTATTATAGATACTAGCAGTAATAATAGCAAAATGATCATAGTAGTGTCTAATGTCTGTCTAGTTAATATTAGTACAATCCAAAATTAGACCCCAAATTACAACGAGGATCTTTTACATTACAACATTGAGCAACATAAAAGAAATAGTCTTCAAGTAGCATAGTTCACAAATAGCCATAATCACACAAAGCACATAGGACAGGCAATCACTCCAAGGGATCATTGTTAGACACATCGTTCTTAGGTACCTGTTCTTGATCTTCTTCACCTGAGATGATAAAAGAGAGTGAGTCCTTATGAACTCAACGAGGGGGAGCGAGAAATAGGTTTTGAAACTCATTTTCCGGTTCAACTTATGAAAATCATTTTGCAAGCATGAATATAACACAATTAAGTACATAACAATAGTATAAAAGTAAAGGAACACAATTACCCGTCTTTCCTCCCTGAGGTCCTCTAGGAACCAAGCGAGAGTACTTATACACATAGTAAAAGGATACGGTGAGCTTTTGCTCTCAGTTGTTGCGGCCGACTTCAAATCATCCCCTTATCACGCCAAGTGGGTGTACTCCGGATGTACCCCGAAATCCTACGACCCAACTCTCCGAGGAAGTCTAGCCCCCAAGCGAGAGAGGGAATTGGACAATGGTAGTCACGGTTGCACCGGCAAGCCCGATGTCGCCCGGTGTGCGTGAACGCTACCACGCCAGAATGAAAGGTTGCAACCTTGTATGCAATGCACATTTATGACATTTAATATATCACATTAGGAGGACAACAAAGTAGGTTGCCTCCGGACAGTCATAAGATTGCACATTGACAAGTAAACAAGTGAGGCACGAATAGACAAGTAATTTCACTTGAAAGGCATATGGAGTTATATGAACATTAAACGGGCAGCCATGTAACGCACGTAAATCAGGTCATATAACTCATTTCAACGTCCACGTAATCAAATAATAAGGTTATTCAACATGCAACAACAATCTACGTGGGTTCGGATGCAAGAAAGGCCTATTTGTCAACATGCAATGTTCAAAATCACATTTAGGGCTATAAGGGAAACTACGGGCAGCCTACTAAGCATATAATTACACCCAATATTCAAAGGATCAACACTTAGCATGTTTACCTAGTTGCTAGGGTTTCCATTTCGTGCTTACCCGTGCGATTAAGCCCCAAGTCCACTCAAAATCAATCTCAAGCCAAGCATCAATTAATCCAAACATCCCCAAGTACTCAAAACAGTCCACACAACATCCCAATGCCACAATCCAAAGCAATTAATACCACAAGAGAAGTTACAACAAATTTCTAAGCATAAAACTAAGTGAAACCCTCACTGCAATAGGCTATTTTCTCACAATCATTAAGTCAAGCAAAAAATCTCCAATTCCAGTAAATAAGATTTTAAATTAAATCTTAAGAAGTGAAATAAAATCGGAAACAAACCTTGCATAATTTGGAGTTCGAGATCAATAGTTATATCCAAAACAGTGGGATTGCACAAAACTGTCCAGATTTGCACACAGTTCAATAATTGTCGTTTTTGAGGTCTTTAGGGTCCGATTTAGCCTTAGTCCATTTCTGACAAAAATGTCCAGAACTGAAAATTCTAGCATCATACCAAATTTAATGCATTTTGGACATAATTTACTAAGTAAAAAATGGTTCGTTCCACAAGGTCAGTGCATCTGCCAAAACCTGCTTCATTTTTCCAGACTTCCAGATTTGGACACATTTTAATGATTTTCCATTTTGAGGACCTTAGAGTCAAAATTAGCTTTGGCCTATTTCTGTGAAAAATGTTCAAAACTGGAAAAAATAGTTACCTACCAATTTTCATGCATTTTCAACATCATTTTCCTAGCCAAACTCACCTCGCAACAACAAGACAGAGAGCTGTCACCAAACCCGATTTCATCTATCATCATCTTCAAGCCAAAATCTTGCCATGCATGGTTGTAAAAGCTTATGAACGCACATATAACTCAAGTACAGAAGCAAAGACATACATTTAAGAGCATGCATGTGGATTTTTGAAAGATTTTCAAGAAGTTTTAGCCCTCACCTTAGCAAATCAACAAGAAGATGCACAAAACTTGATGAAGCACAAATTTCTTCTTCTTCCTTGCTTAGCCAAGACACCACCCGATTTCTCTCTATTTTTCCTAGCTTAGTGACCAAGTTCTTAGTAGATGCATGTGGTTAGAACAAGAAGAAAAGAAATGGAAGCTAGCAAACTCACCAAGGCTGAAATGGTTGTTCAAAGGGCTTGCATGTGTGATTCTTGCATCCTAGCTAGCTTGGGCGAGTTTCATTGCTTTCTGCTTGTCTTGATTAACTATGGTGTGATGAAGATGAGCTATGGAGTGAAGGAACTCAGCCAAGGCCGAGAGAGAGAGAAAAGAATGAGAGGGAGAGAGAGAAGAATGAGAGGAAAATGGGAGAAATGAAAAAAAAAATAGAAGCCTTGCAATTGATGAAGCATATTCGGCCTTGGGCAACAAAATTTTAGCTTTTTTGTATCTTCAAGATGTATTTTGAAATTCCTAGCATGGGCAAGGAGTAGTTGGTCGAGAATTGGAAGCTTTTGCAAAGTTTTTGAGCTAATTTTTTATGCATTTGTGTCATAGAGTTGTCATAAGTTGTCTAGAATTAAATTGAATTGAGCAAGCAAGCACCAAAACTCATGTGGTGGTCGGCCAAGGCTATAAAAAATCTGATTTTGTGTCATCTTTTGAGCATTATTTAATTGTGTGTTGAAAGTGCAAAAAGAATAAGGAATAAAGAATAAGGAATGTCTAGCTTTTTGTGAGATTTTGTCTTCTAGTGGGTTGAATTAGTAATTTAATAATAGTTAGTGGAATTTGTAGGATTAATTAATGATATAGTGCTTCGTGTAAGATGCTTTCTTGATTAGCGTGAGGGCACGCTTTCCTAGGTCTAGGGCACACGAAACGAAGTATCGCATCCAAATTGAGGTCGGGCCTCACAAAGACAACTTCGCTTCACGTACAGGTTGGGACCGCAAACCGAGGGCGTGGAGCTTGGGACCAACTCTCCGTCGCTCCGGTACCCATAACTTTTGATCCATAAGGAGTTACGCGGTGTACATCATATCGTTGGAAAGCTCTCCAAGAGCTCTATGACGGGGGTACCAATCCTGCTTGGCTACACCTATTTTAGGAGCCCAAAATCAAACGTTTTCATCAATTTTGGGACACATTTATTCTTTTACGTTGTTTTTCCTTCCCGGATCGTAAGTCGTAAGCCGCAAAAAGAACGATAACCTAATCCATCACATTTCTATTAATGAATCCCAAGGTACCTTGGGCAAGACAACTTCACTTCACATAGACGCTGGGCCCGCAAACCGAGGACGTAGGGCTTTGGACCAAGTCTCCGTCTCTCCAGTGCCCATTACTTTTGATTCGTAAGGAGTTATGCGGCGCACAGCATACCGTTGGAAAGCTCATTGAGAGCTCTGTGATGGGGCTAGCAAACCTGCTCGGTTGCGCCTATTTTTGGAGAGCAAAATCGAATGTTTTCATCAGTTTTAGGACCCTTTTCTTCTTTTGCGATGTTTTTCCATCGCAGATCGTACGTCATGAGATGCGAAAAGGACGACAACCTAATCCATCACATTTCTATTATCGAATCCCACAGCACCTTTGGCAAGACAACTTCGCTTCACGTAGAGGCTGGGCCCGTAAACTGAGGACGTGGGGCTTGGGACCAGGTATCCGTCACTCCGGTGCCCAAAACTTTTGACCCGTAAAGAGTTACGTGGCGCTCAGCATACCGTTGGAAAGCTCTCCGAGAGCTCTACGACGGGAGTAGCAAGCCTGCTTGGGTGCGTCTATTTTTGGAGCCCAAAATTGAACGTTTTTATGAGTTTTGGTACACTTTTCTTCTTTTGCGCTGTTTTTTTGTCCCGAATCGTACTTCATGAGCCGCGAAAAGGACGACAGCCTAATCAATCACATTTCTATTACCGAATTCGAATACACCTTGGGCAAGACAACTTCGCTTCAGGTAGAGGTTGGGCCTGCAAACCGAGTGTGTTGGGCTTGGGACAAGGTCTCCGTCACTCCGGTGCCCATAACTTTTGATCTGTAAGGCATTACGCGGCGCACAACATACCGTTGGAAAGCACTCCGAGAGCTCTACGACGGGGGCAACAAGCCTCCTCAGCTGCGCCTATTTTTGGAGCCCAAATTCGAGCATTTTCATCAGTTTTGGGACACTTTTCTTCTTTTGCGCTTTTTTTCTGTCCAGGATCGTACGTCGCAAGCCACAAAAAGGACGACAACCTAATCCATCACATTTTTATTACCGAATCCCAAGGCACCTTGGGCTTCATGTAGAGGCTGGGCCTACAAACCAAGGGCGTGGGGCTTGGGACCAAGTCTCCGTCGCTCCGGTGCCCATAACTTTTGATCCGTAAGGAGTTACGCGGCGCACAACATACCGTTGGGAAGCTCTCCGAGAGCGCTAAAACGGGGGAGCAAGCCTGCTCGGCTGCGGCTATTTTTGGAGCCCAAAATCGAACGTTTTAATCAGTTTTGGGATGCTTTTATTCTTTTGCTCTGTTTTTCGATCCAGGATTGTACGTCGTGAGCTACGAAAAGGACGACAACCTAATCCATCACATTTCTATTACCGAATCCCACGGCACATTGGGCAAAACAACTTCCCTTCATGTAGAGGCTGGGCCTGCAAACCGAGGGCGTGGGGCTTAAGACCAGGTCTACGTCACTCCGGTGGCCATAACTTTTGATCCGTAAGGAGTTACGCGGCGTACAACATACCGTTGGAAAGCTCTCCGAGAGCTCTACGATGGGGGCAGCAATTTTGCTCTGCTACGCCTATTTTCGAAGCACAAAATCGAACGTTTTCACTAGTTTTGGGATACTTTTCTTATTTTGCACTATTTTTCAGTCCCGTATCGTACGTCGTGAGCCGCGAAAAGGACGACAACCTAATCCATCACATTTCTATTACCGAATCCCAAGGTATCTTGGGCAAGACAACTTTGTTTCATGTAGAGGCTGGTCCCGCAAACCGAGGGCGTGGGGCTCGGGACTAGGTCTCCGTCTCTCCGGTACCCATAACTTTTGATCCGTAAGGAGCTATACGGCGCACAACATACCGTTAGAAAGCTCTCCGAGAGCTCTACGACGGGGGCACCATGCTGTCTCGGCCGCGCCTATTTTCGGAGCCCAAAATTGAATGTTTTTATCAGTTTCAGGACACTTTTCTTTTTTTGCACTGTTTTTCCGTCCCGGATTGTACGTCGTGAGCCGCGAAAAGAACGACAACCTAATTCATCACATTTCTATTACCGAATCCCATGGCACCTTGGGCAAGACAACTTTGCTTCACGTAGAGGGTGGGTGCGCAAACCGAGGGCGTGGGGCTTAGGACAAGGTCTCCGTCACTCCGGTGCCCATAACTGTTGATCTGTAAGAAGTTACGCAGTGCATAGAATACCGTTGGAAAGCTCTCTGAGAGTTCTACGACGGGGGCAGAAACCTGCTTGGCTGCGCCTATTTTTTGAGCCCAAAATCGAATGTTTTCATTAGTATCGTTACACTTTTCTTCTTTTGAGCTGTTTTTCCGTCGAGGATCGTACTTCGTGAGCCGCAAAAAAAGACAACAACCTAATCCATCACATTTCTATTACCTAATCCCATGGCACCTTGGGCAAGACAACTTCGCTTCACGTAGAGGCAGGGCCCGCAAATCGAGGGTGTGGGGCTTTGGACCAGGTCTCTATAACTCTGGTGCCCATAACTTTTGATCCGTAAGGAGTTACGCGGCGCACATCATACTGTTGGAAAGCTTGCCCGGCTGTGCTTGCTTTTGGAGCTCAAAATTGAACGTTTTCATCAGTTTCGGGACACTTTTCTCCCTTTGCAATTTTTTTCTTCCCGGATCGTACGTCGTAAGTCGCGGAAAGGACGACCACCTAATCCATCACATTTCTATTACCGGATCCCATGGCACCTTGGGCAAGACAACTTCGCTTCACTTAGACACTGGGCCTGAAAACTGAGGGCGTGGGGTTTGCGACCAGGTCTCTATCGCTCCGGTGCCCATTATTTTTTATCCGTAAAGAGTTTCGCGGTGCACAGCATATCGTTGGAAAGCTCTCCAAGACCTCTACGATGGGGGTAGCAAGCCTGCTAGGCTACGCTTGCTTTCAGAGCCCAAAATTGAATGTTTTCATCTATTTCGGGATAATTTTCTTATTTTGCGCTATTTTTCCTTCCCGGATCGTACGTCGTAAGCCGCAAAAAGGATGACCACCTAATCTATCACATTTCTATTAAAGAATCCCAAGGCACCTTGGGCAAGACAACTTCACTTCACATAGATGTTAGGCCCACAAACCGATGGCGTAGGGCTTGGGACCAGGTCTCCGTCGCTCCAGTGCCTATAACTTTTGATCCGTAAGGAGTTATGCGGCGCACAGCACACCGTTGGAATGCTCTCCGAGAGTTCTACGACGGAGAAAGCAAGCCTACTCGGCTGCGCCTTTTTTTAGACCCAAAATTGAATGTTTTCATCAGTTTCGGGACACTTTTCTTCTTTTGCGTTGTATTTCCGTCCCGGATCGTACGTCGTGAGCCGCAAAAAGGACGACAACCTAATCCATCACATGACACCTTGGGCCAGAAAACTTCGCTTCAAGTAGAGGTTGGGCCTGCAAACCGAGGGCGTGGGGCTTGGGACCAAGTCTCCGTTACTCCGGTGCCCATAATTTTTGATCCGTAAAGAGTTATGAGGCGCTCAGCATACCGTTGGAAAGCTCTCTGAGAGCTCTACTACGGGGGTAGCAAGCCTGCTCAGGTGCGACTGTTTTCAGAGAAAAAAATGGAACATATTCATCAATTTTGAAAGACTTTTCTTTTTTTGCGCTGTTTTTCTATCCCGGATCGTACGTCGTGAGCCGCAAAAAGGACGACAACCTAATCCATCACATTTCTATTACCGAATCCCACGACACCATAGGCAAGACAACTTCACTTCACGTAGACGATGGGCCCGCAAACCGAGGGCGTGGGGCTTGGGACCAGGTCTCCGTCGATCCGGTGCCCATAACTTTTGATCCGTAAAGAGTTACGCGGCGCACAGTTTACCATTGGAAAGCTCTCCGAGAGCTCTACGACGTGGGCAGCAAGCCTACTTGCCTGTACCTATTTTCGAAGCCTAAAATCGAACGTTTTCATCAGTTTCGGGACACATTTCTTCCTTTGCGCTGTTTTTCCATCCCGTATCGTACGTCGTGAGCCGCGAAAAGCAGGACAACGTAAACCATCACATTTCTATTACCAAATCCCATGACACCTTGGGCCAGACAACTTCGCTTCAAGTAGAGGCTGGGCACGCAAACCGAGGGCATTGGGCTCGGGACCAGGTCTCCGTCACTCTAGTGCCCATAACTTTTGATCAATAAAGAGTTACGCGGCGCTCAGCAAGCCTGCTTTGGTGCGCCTATTTTCAAATCCAAAAATTGAATGTTTTCATGAGTTTCGGGACACTTTTATTCTTTTGCGCTATTTTTTCATCCCAGATCGTACTTCGTGAGCCGCGAAATGGACGACAGCCTAATCCATCACAATTCTATTACTGAATCCCATGACACCTTGGGCCAGACAACTTCGCTTCAAGTAGAGGCTAGGCTCGCAAACCGAGGGCATAGGGCTTGGGACCAGGTCTACGTTACTCTGGTGCCTATAACTTTTGATTCGTAAGGAGTTACTCGGCACACAGCAGACCGTTGTAAAGCTCTCCGAGAGCTCTACGACGGGATAGCAAGCTTGCTCGTTAGCACCTATTTTCGGAGCCCAAAATGGAATGTTTTCATCAATTTTGTGACACTTTTCTTCTTTTGCAATGTTTTTCCGTCCTGTATCGTAAGTCGTAGGCCGCGAAAAGGACGACAACCTAATCTATCACATTTTTATTACCGAATCTAAAGCCACCTTGGGCAAGACAACTTCGCTTCAAGTAGAGGCTGGGCACGCAAACCGAGGGCATTGGGCTCGGGACCAGGTCTCCGTCACTCTAGTGCCCATAACTTTTGATCAATAAAGAGTTACGCGGCGCATAACACAACGTTAGAAAGCTCTTCGAGTGCTCTACGATGGGGGCTGCAATCCTACTCGGCTGCGCCTATTTTCGTAGCCCAAATTCGAACGCTTTCATCAATTTTGGTACACTTTTCTTCTTTTGTGCTATTTTTCCGTCCTGGATCGTACGTCGTAAGTCGCAAAAACGATGACAACCTAATCCATCACATTTCTATTACCGAATCCCAAGGCACCTTGGGCAAGACAACTTCGCTTCACGTAGAGGCTGGGCATGCAAATCGAGGGCGTGGGGCTTGGGACCAGGTCTCCGTCGCTCTAGTGCCCATAACTTTGATTCGGAATGAGTTACGCGGCGCACAGCATACCATTGCGAAGCTCTCTGAGAGTGCTACGATGGGGGTAGCAAGCATGCTCTGCTGCGTCTGTTTTCAGAGCCCAAAATTGAACGTTTTAATCAATTTCGGGATACTTTTCTTCTTTTGCGCTGTTTTTCCGTCCCGGATCGTATGTTGTGAGCTGCAAAAAGGACGACAACCTAATCCAACAAATTTCTATTACCGAATCCCACGACCCTTTGGGCAAGACAACTTCACTTCACTTAGAGGCTAGGCCCGCAAACCGAGAGCGTGGGGCTTGGGACCAGGTCTACGTCACTCCGGTGCCCATAACTTTTGATCCATAAGGAGTTACACGGCGCACAACATACCATTGGAAAGTTCTTCGAGAGCTCTACGACGGGCGTAGCAAGCCTGCTCAGCTGCGGGTGTATTTGGAGCCCAAAATTGAACATTGTCATCAGTTTCGGGACACTTTTATTCTTTTGTGCTTTTTTTTCCATCCTGGATCGTACGTCGTAAGTAGCGAAAAGGACGACCACATAATCCATCACATTTCTATTACCGAATCCCACGGCACCTTGGGCAAGACAACTTCGCTTCACGTAGGGGCAGGGCCCGTAAACCGAGGGCGTGGGGCTTTCGACTAGGTCTCTGTCACTTCGGTGTCCATAACTTTTGATCAGTAAAGAGTTTCGCGGTACACAGTATACCGTTGGAAAGCTCTCCGAGAGCTCTACGACGGGGGTAGCAAACCTGCTCAACTGCGCCTTTTTTTGGAGCCCAAAATTGAACGTTTTCATCAGTTTTCGGTCATGTTTTTTCTTTTGCGCTTTTTCCGTCCTGGATCGTACGTCGTAAGCCGCGAAAAGGAAGACCACATAACCCATCACATTTCTATTACCGAATCCCAGAGAGTTCATCAGTTTCGGGACACTTTTCTTCATTTACGCTGTTTTTCCTTCCCGGATCATACGTCGTAAGCCGCGGAAAGGACGCCAACCTAATCCATCACATTTCTATTAATGAATCTGAAGGCCCCTTGGGAAAGCCAACTTCACTTCACCTAGAGGTTGGGCCCGTAAACCGAGGCCGTGGGGCTTGGGACCAGGTCTCCGTCACTCCGGTGCCTATAACTTTTGATCCGTAAGGAGTTACGCTGTGCACAACCTACCGTTGGAAAGCTTTCCGAGAGCCCTACGATGGGGGCACCAAGCCTGGCTTCTTGCGCCCATTTTCGGAGCCCAAAATTGAATGTTTTCATGAATTTCTAGATACTTTTCTTCCTTTGCGCTGTTTTTCGGTCCCGGATCGTACGTCGTGAGCTGTGAAATGGACGACAACCTAATCTATCACATATCTATTACCGAATCTCATGACACCTTGGGCCAGACAAAGTCACTTCAGGTAGAGGCTGGGCCAGCAAACCGAGGGCGTGGGGCTTGGAACCAGGTCTCCGTCACTCCGGTGCCCATAACTTTTGATCCGTAAAGAGTTACGCGGTGCTCAACATACCGTTGGGAAGCTCTCCAAGACCACTACGATGGGGGTAGCAAGCCTGCTTACTTGTGCCTATTTTAGGAGCTCAAAATCGAACATTTTCATCAATTTCGGGACACTTTTCTACTTTTGCGCTATTTTTTCGTCCTGGATCGTACGTCGTGAGCCACGAAAAAGAAGACAACCTAATCCATCACATTTCTATTGCCGAATCCCACGGCACCTTGGGCAAGACATCTTCACTTCATGTAGACGATAGGCCCGCAAACCGAGGGCATGGGGCTTGGGACCAGGTCTCCGTTACTCCGGTGCCCATAACTTTTGATCCGTAAAGAGTTACGCGACGCACAACATATCATTGGAAAGCTCTCAAAGAGCTCTACGATGAGGGAAACAAGCTTGCTTTGCTACGCCTATTTTAAGAGCCCAAAATCGAACGTTTTCATCTATTTCGGGACACTTTTCATCTTTTGAGCTGTTTTTCCATCCCGGATTATACGTCGTAAGCCGCGAAAAGGACGAGAGTCTAATCCATCACATTTCTATTACCAAATCCCATGGCACCTTGGGAAAGACAACTTCACTTCACGTAGAGGCTGGGCGACAAACTGAGGGCATGGGCCTTGGGACCACATCTCCGTCGCTCCGGTGCCCGTAAACCGAGGGCGTAGGGCTTGGGACCAGGTCTACGTCACTCCGGTGCCCATAACTTTTGATTTATAAGGAGTTACGCAGTGCACAGCATACCGTTAGAAAGCTCTCTGAGAGCTCTACGACTAGGGCAGCCAGCCTGCTTGGCTGTACAAATTTTCAGAGCCCAAAATTGAATATTTTCAACAGTTTTGGGATACTTTTCTTCTTTTGCGCTATTTTTTCGTCCCGTATTGTACGTCGTGTGCCGTGAAAAGGATGACAACCTAATCTATCACATTTCTATTACCGAATCCCATGGCACCTTGGGAAATACAACTTTGCTTCACATAGAGTCTGGGCCCGCAAACCGATGGCGTGGGGCTTGGGACAAGGTCTCCCAAACTCCGGTGCCCATAACTTTTGATCTGTAAGGAGTTATGTGACGCACAGGATACCGTTGGAAAGCTATCCGAGAGCTCTACGACGGGGGCAGCAAGACTGCTTAGCTGCTCCTATTTTTGTAGCCCAAAATCAAACGTTTTGATCAGTTTTGGGATACTTTTCTTTTTCTGCGCTGTTTTTCCGCCCCGGATCATACGTCGTAAGCAGAGAAAAGGACGACAACCAAATCCCTCACATTTCTATTACAGAATCCCATGGCACCTTGGGCAAGACAACTTTGCTTCACGTAGAGGCTGGGCCCGCAAGCCGAGGGAGTAGGGCTTGGGACCAAGTCTCCGTCGCTCCGGTGCCCATAACTTTTGATCCATAAGGAGTTACGCTGCGCACATCATACCGTTTGAAAGCACTCCGAGAGCTATACGATGGGGGCAGAAAGCCTACTCAGCTGCGCTGATTTTCAAAGCCCAAAATCGAACTTTTTCCTCAGTTTTAGGACACTTTTCTTCTTTTGCGCAGTTTTTTCATCCCGGATCGTACGTCGAGAACGGCGAAAAGGACGACAACCTAATCTATCAAAATTCTATTACCAAATCTCATGACACCTTGGGCAAGGCAACTTCGCTTCACATAGAGGATGGGCCCGCAAACTGAGGGCGTGGGGCTTGGGACCAGGTCTCCGTCGCTCCGGTGCCCATAACTTTTGATTCGTAAGGAGTTATGCGGCGCACAGCATACCATTGGAAAGCTCTCCGAGAGCTCTACGATGGGGGCAACAAGCCTGCTCGGCTATGCCTATTTTTGGAGCCCAAAATCAAACGTTTTCATCAGTTTCGAGATAATTTTCTAATTTTGCGTTATTTTTCGATCCCGAATCGTACGTCGTAAGCGGTGGAAAGGACGACAACCTAATCCATCACATTTCTATTACCGAATCTCACTACACCTTGGACATGACAACTTCACTTCACATAGAGGCTGGGCCCGCAAACCGAGGGTGTCGGGCTTGAAACCAGGTCTCTGTCACTTTGATGCCCATAACTTTTGATCTGTAAAGAGTTACGCAGCGCACAGGATACCTTTAGAAAGATCACCGAGAGCTCTACGATAGGGGCAGCATGCCTGCTCGGCTGAGCCTGTTTTCAAATCCAAAAATTAAACGTTTTCATCAGTTTCAGGACACCTTTCTTCTTTTGCGCTGTTTTTTCAACCCGGATCGTGCCTCGTGAGCTGCAAAAAAGACGATAATGTAATCCATCACATTTCAATTACTGAATCCCAAGGCACCTTGGGCAAGACAACTTCACTTCACGTAGAGGCTGGGCCCACAAACCGAGGGCGTGGGGCTTGGGACAAGGTCTCCGTCGCTCCGGTGCCCATAACTATTGATCCGTAAGGAGTTACGCGGCGCACAGCATACCGTTGGAAAACTCTCCGAGAGCTCTACCACGGGGGTAGCAATCCTGCTTGGCAGTGCCTGTTTTTGGAGCCCAAAATCGAACGTTTTCATCAGTTTTAGGACACTTTTCTTTGTTTGTGTTGGTTTTTCGTCCCAGATCGTACGTCGTGAGCTGCGAAAAGGACGACAACCTAATCCATCATATTTCTATTACCAAATCCCACGGCACCTTGGGCAAGACAACTTCACTTCATGTACACGCTGGGCGCGCAAATCGAGGGCGTGGGGCTTGGGACCAGGTCTCCGTCGCTCCAGTGCCTATAACTTTTGATCCGTAAACAGTTACACAACGCACATCATACCGTTGGAAAGCTCTCCAAGAGCTCTACAATGGGGGCAGCAAGTCTGCTCAACTGTGCCTTTTCAGATTCCAAAATCGAACGTTTTCATATGTTTCTGGACACTTCTTTTGCGCTATTTTTTCATCCCGGATCGTACGTCGTGAGACGCGAAAAGGACGACAACCTAATCCATCACATTTCTATTACCAAATCCCAAGGCACCTTGGGCAAGACAACTTAGCTTGACGTAGAGGCTGGGCCCGCAAATTGTGGGCGTGGGGCTTGGGACAAGGTCTCCGACACTCCGGTGCCCATAACTTTTGATCCGTAAGGAGTTACGCGACGCACAACATATCATTAGAAAGCTCTCCGAGAGCTCTACGATGGTGGCAGCAAGCCTGCTCGGCTGCGCCTATTTTCATAGCCCATATCAAACATTTTCATTAGTTTTGGGATATTTTTCTTTTTTTTGCGCTGTTTTTTCATCCCGGATCGTATGTCGTGAGCCCCGAAAAGGACGACAACCTAATCCATCATATTTATATTGCTGAATCACAAGGCACTTTGGGCAAGGCAACTTCACTTCACGTAGAGGCTGGGCGACTAACCGAGGGCGTGGGGCATAGGACCATGTCTCTGTTGCTCTGTTGCTCTGGTGCCCATAACTTTTGCTCCGTAATGAGTTACGCGACGCATAGTATACCGTTGGAAAGCTCTCCGAGAGCTCTACGATGAGGGTAGCAAGCCTGCTCGGATGCGCCTCTTTTCGAAGCCCAAAATCGAACGTTTTCATCAATTTTGAGATACTTATATTCTTTTGCGCTGTTTTTCCATTCCTGATCGTACGTCGTGATCCATGAAAAGGACGACAACCTAATCCATCACATTTCTATTACCAAATCCCACGGCACTTTGGGCAAGACAACTTCACTTCATGTAGAGGTTGGGCCCGCAAACCGATGGCGTGGGTCTTGGGACCTGGTCTACGTCACTCTGGTGCCATAACTTTTGATCCCTAAAGAGTTACGCGGCGCACAACATACTGTTGGAAAGCTCTACAACGTGGGCTACAAGCCTGCTCAGCTGCGCCTATTTTCGGAGCCCAGAATTGAATATTTTCATCAGTTTCAGAACACTTTTATTCTTTTGCACTGTTTTTTCGTCCTGTATCGTACGTCGTGAGACTCGAAAAGAACGACAACCTAATTCATCACATTTCTATTACCGAATCCCACTGCACCTTAGACAAGACAACTTTACTTCACGTAGAGGCTGGTCCCACAAACCGAGGGCGTGAGGCTTGGGACAAGGTCTCCGTCGCTCCGGTGACCATAACTTTTGATCTGTAATGAGTTATGCGGCGCACAACATACCGTTGGAAAACTCTCCTAGAGCTCTACCACAGAGGCAGTAAGACTTTTCAGCTGCGCCTATTTCCGGAGCACAAAATCAAACTTTTTCACCAGTTTCGGGACACTTTTCTTCTTTTGCGCTTTTTTTTCATCCCAGATCGTTCGTCGTACGCCGCGAAAAGGACGACAACCTAATCCATCACATTTCTATTACCGAATCCCAAGGTACCTTGGGCAAGACAGCTTCGCTTCACGTAGAGGCTGGGCCCGCAAACCGATGGCGTGGGGCTTAGGACCAGGTCTCTGTCGCTCCGGTGCCCATAACTTTTGATCCAGTTACACGGCGCACAGCATACTGTTGGAAAGCTCTCTGAGAGCTCTATTATGGAGGCAGTAAGCCTGCTTGGTAGCGCCTGTTTTCGGATCCCAAAATCGAACATTTTCATTAGTTTCTGGACACTTTTCTTCTTTTGCGCTCTTTTTCCGTCTCGGATCGAATGTCGTGAGCCGTGAAAAGGACGACAACCTAATCCATCACATTTCAATTACCAAATCCCATGGCACCTTGGGCAAGACAATCGCTTCACGTAGAGGCTGGGCCCGCAAACCGAGGGCGTTGGGCTTGGGACCAGGTCTCCGTCACTCCGGTGCCCAAAACTTTTGATCCGTAAAGAGTTACACGGCGCACAACATACCGTTGGAAAGCTCTCTGAGAGCTCTACGACGGGGACAGCAAGCCTACTTGGTAGCGCCTATTTTTGGAGCCCAAAATCGAACATTTTCATGAGTTTCAGGACATTTTTTTTCTTTTGCGCTGTTTTTTCGACCCGGATTGTACGTCGTGAGCCGCAAAAATGACGGTAACCTAATCCATAACACTTCAATGACCGAATCCCACAGCACCTTGGGCAGACAATCGCTTCACGTAGATGTTGGGCCCGCAAACCGAGGGCGTGGGGCTTGGGACCAGGTCTCCGTCACTCTTGTGCCCATAACTTTTGATCCGTAAGGAGTTACGCAGCGCACAACATACCGTTGGAAAGCGCACCGAGAGCTCTATGACGGGGGCAAAAAGCTTGCATGGCAGCACCTATTTTTGGTGCACAAAATTGAACGTTTTCATCATTTTTGGGACACTTTTCTCCTTTTGTGCTGTTTTTCAGTCCCGGATCGTACGTCGTTAGCCGCGAAAAGGACGACAACCTAATTCATCACATTTCTATTACCGAATCCCACGGCAACTTTGGCAAGAAAACTTCACTTCACGTAGACGATGAGACACAAACCGAGGGCATGCGGCTTGGGATCTGGTCTTCGTCGCTCCAGTGCCCATAGCTTTTGATCCGTAAAGAGTTACGTTGCGCACAACATATCGTTAGAAAGCTCTCTGAGTGTTCTATGATAGGGGCAGCAAGTCTGCCCAGCTACGCCTATTTTTGGAGCCCAAAATAGAAAGTTTTCATCTGTTTCGGGACACTTTTCTTCTTCTACGCTATTTTTTCATCCTGGATCGTGCGTCATGAGCCGCGAAAAGGACGACAACCTAATCCATCACATTTCTATTACTGAATCCCAAGGCACACTGGGCCAGACAACTTCGCTTCACGTAGAGGCTAGGCCTACAAACCGAGGGCGTGGGGCTTGGGACAAGGTCTCCGTCACTCCAGTGCCCATAACTTTTGATCCGTAAGGAGTTACGCATCGCACAACATACCGTTGGAAAGCTCTCCAAGAGCTCTACGACGGGGGCAGCAAGCCTGCTAGGCTGCGTCTGTTTTTGGAGCCCAAAATCAAATGTTTTCATCAGTTTTGGGACACTGTTCTTTTTTTGTGCTGTTTTTCTATCCCGGATCGTACGTCGTAAGCAGCGAAAAGGACAACAACCTAATCCATCACATTTCTATTACCGAATCCCAAGGCACCTTGGGCAAGACAACTTCACTTCACATAGAGGCTGGGCCCGCAAACCTAGGGCGTGGGGCTAGGGACCAAGTCTTCGTCGCTTCGGTGCCCATAACTTTTGATCCGTAAGGAGTTACGTGCCGCACAGCATACCGTTGGAAAGCTCTCCGAGAGCTCTACGACGGGGGAAGCAAGCTTGCTCGGCTACACCTATTTTTGGAGCCAAAAATCGAACATTTTCATGAGTTTCGGGATACTTTTCTTGTTTTGCGCTGTTTTTTCAACCCGGATCGTACTTCGTGAGCCGCAAAAAGGACAACAGCCAAATCCATCACATTTCTATTACTGAATCCCACTGCACATTGGGAAAGATAATTTCGCTTCACGTAGAGGCTAGGCCTGCAAACCGAGTGCGTGGGGCTTAGGACCAGGCCTCCGTCACTCCGATGCCCATAACTTTCGATCCGTAAGGAGTTACGCGGTGCACAGCATACCGTTGGAAAGCTCTCCGAGAGCTCTACGATGTGGGCAGCAAGTTTTCTGGGTAGTGCCGGTTTTCAGAGCCCAAAATTGAACGTTTTAATAAGTTTCGGGATACTTTTCTTCTTTTACGCTGTTTTTCCGTCACAGATCGTACGTCATGAGCTGCGAAAAGGACGACAACCTAATCCATCACATTTCTATTACCGAATCCCACTACAGCTTGGGCAAGACAACTTCACTTCACGTTGAGGCGGGGTCTGCAATCCGAGGGCGTGGGGCTTGGGACCCGGTCTACGTCACTCCGGTGCCCATAACTTTTGATCCGTAAGGAGTTACGTGGCGCACAACATACCGTTGGAAAGCTCTCTGAGAGCTCTACGACTAGGGCAGCAAGCTTACTCAGCTACGCCTATTTTAGGAGCCCAAAATTGAAAGTTTTCACTAGTTTCAGGATATTTTTCTTCTTTTGTGCCGATTTTCCTTCCCGTATCGTACGTCGTGAGCCACGAAATGGACGACAACCTAATCCATCACATTTCTATTACCGAATCCCGAGGCACGTTGGGCGAGACAACTTCGCTTCACATAGAGCTGGGCCCACAAACCGAGGGCATGGGGCTTCAGACTAGGAGTCCATCGCTCCTGTGCGCTTAACTTTTGATTCGTAAGGAGTTACGCGGCGCACAGCATACCGTTGGAAATATTTCCAAGAGCTCTACGACGGGGGTAACAAGCCTACTAATTTTTGCCGATTTTCGGAGCCTAAAATCAAGTGTTTTCATCAATTTCAGGACACTTTTCTTCTTTTGCGCTGTTTTTCAGTCCCGAATCGTACGCCGTGAGCCGCGAAAAGGATGACAACCTAATCCATCACATTTCTATTTCTGAATCCCACGGTACCTTGGGCAAGACAACTTCGCTTCACGTAGAGGTTGTGCCAGTAAACCGAGGGCATTGGGCTTGGGACAAGGTCTCCGTCACTCCGGTGCCCACATCTTTTGATCTGTAAGGAGTTACGCGGCGCACAGCATACTGTTGAAAAGCTCTCCGAGAGCTCTACAACAGGGGCAGCAAGCCTGCTCGTCTGCGCCTATTTTCGGAGCCAAAAATTGAACATTTTCATGAGTTTCCGGACACTTTTCTTCTTTTGTGCTATTTTTTCATCCCGTATCTTACGTCGTGAGCCGTAAAAAGGACGACAGCCTAATCCATCACATTTCTATTACCAAATCCCATGGCACCTTGGGTAAGAAAACTACGCTACACATAGAGGCTGGGCCCACAAACCGAGGGCGTGGGGCTTAGGACCAGGTCTCCGTCATTCCGATGCCCATAACTTTTGATACTTAAGGAGTTACGCGGCGCATAGCATACCGTTGGAAAGCTCTCCGAGAGCTCTACGACAGGGGTAGCAACCTACTCGGCTGCGCCTATTTTAGGAGCCCAAAATTGAACGTTTTCATCAGTTTCAGGACACTTTTTTTTGTGCTATTTTTTCGTCCCGGTTCGTACGCCGTGAGCCGCGAAAAGGACGACAACTTAATCCATAACATTTTAATTACTGAATCCCAAGGCACCTTGGGAAAGACAGCTTCACTTGATGTAGAGGGTGGGCCCACAAACCGAGGGCGTGGGGCTTGGGACAAAGTCTCCGTCGCTCCGGTGCCCATAACTTTTGATCCGTAAGGAGTTATGCAGGACACAGCATACTGTTGGAAAGCTCTCCAAGAGTTCTACGACGAGGGCAGAAGCCTGCTTAGTTGTGCCTTCTTTTGAGCCCAAAATCAAACATTTTCATCAATATCGGGACACATTTCTTCCCTTGCGCTGTTTTTTCATCCCGGATCGTACTTCGTGAGCCTCGAAAAGGACAACAACCTAATCCATTACATTTCCATTACCAAATCGTACGGTACCTTGGGCAAGACAATTTCGCTTAACGTAGAGGCAAGGCCAGTAAAGAGAGGGCGTGGGGCTTTGGACCAGGTCTCCGTCGCTCCGGTGCCCATAACTTTTGATCCGCAAGGAGTTACGCGGCCCACTACATACCGTAGAAAAGCTATCCCAGAGCTCCACGACAGGGCAGAAAGCCTACTCGGCTGCGCCAATTTTTGGAACCCAAAATTGAACGTTTTCATCAGTTTCGGGCCACTTTTTTTCTTTTGCGCTTTTTTTTTCGTCCCATATAGTACGTCGTGAGCCGCAAAAAGAACGGCAACCTAATCCATCACATTTCTATTACCGAATCCCATGGAAACTTGGGAAAGACAACTTCGCTTCACATAGAAGTTGGGCCTGCAAACCGAAGGTGCGGGGCTTGGGACCATGTCTTCGTAACTCTGGTGCTCATAACTTTTGATATGTAAGGAGTTACGCGGTGCACAGCATATCGTTGGAAAGCTCACCGAGAGCTCTATGACAGGGGCAGCAAGACAGGTCGGCCGCGCGTATTTTCAGTGCCCAAAATTGAACGTTTTCATCAGTTTCTGGACACTTTTCTTCATTTGCGCTGTTTTTCAGTCACGGATCGTACGTCGTGAGCCGCGGAAAGGACAACGTCCTAATCTATCACATTTCTATTACCGAATCCCACGGCACCTTGGGCAAGAAAACTTCGCTTCACGTAGAGGCTGGGCCTGCAAACCGAGGGCGTAGGGCTTGGGACAAGGTCTCCGTCGCTCCGGTGCCCATAAATTTTGATCCGTAAGGAGTTACGCAGTGCACAGTATACCGTTGGAAAGCTCTTGAGAGCTCCACGACGTGGGTAGCAAGACTACTCGGCTGTGCCTATTTTCAGAGCCCAAAATTGAACGTTTTCATCAGTTTTGGGACAATTTTCTTCTTTTGCGCTGATTTTCTGTCCCGGATCGTACGTCGTGAGCCACGAAAAGGATGACAACCTAATTTATCACATTTCTATTACCGAATCCCATGACACCTTAGGCCAGAAAACTTCTCTTCAAGTAGAGGCTGGGCTCACAAATCGAGGGCGTGGGGCTTGGGACCGGGTCTCCGTCACTCCAGCGGCCATAACTTTTGATCCGTAAAGAGTTAAGCGGTGCTCAGCATACCGTTGGAAAGCTCTCCGAGAGCTCTACAACTGGGTAGCAATCCTACTCAGGTGTGCCTTTTTTCAGAGCCCAAAATCGAATGTTTTCATTAGTTTTGGGACATTTTACTTCTTTTGCGCTGTTTTTCCGTCCTGGATCATACGTCGTGAGTCTCGAAATGGACGACAACCTAATCCATCACATTTCTATTACTGAATCCCACGACTCCTCAGGCAAGACAACTTCACTTCACGTAGAGGTTGGGCCCGCAAACCGAGGGCGTGGGGCTTGGGACCCGGTCTCCATCGCTCCGGTGCCCAAAACTTTTGATCCGTAAGGAGTTACATGGCGCACAGCATACTGTTGGAAAGTACTCCGAGAGCTCTAAGACGGGGGCAACAAGCCTTCTCGGCTGCACCTATTTTTGGATCCCAAAATCGAACGTTTTCATCAATTTCAGGTTACTTTTATTCTTTTGCACTGTTTTTTCATCCCGGATCGTACGTTGTAAGCCACAAAAAAAATGAGAACATAATCCATCATATTTCTATTACCGAATCCCATGGCACCTTGGGCAAGACAACTTTGCTTCACGTAGAGGTTGGGCTTGCAAACCGATGGTGTGGGGCTTAGGACCAGGTCTCCGTCACTCTGGTGCCCATAACTTTTGATTCGTAAGGAGTTACGCGGCAAACAATATACCGTTGGAAAGCTCTCCGAGAGCTCTACGACTGGGGTAGGAAGCCTTCTCGGCTGCGCCTATTTTCGGAGCCCAAAATCGAAAGTTTTCATCAGTTTCAGTACACTTTTCTTCTTTTGCGCTGTTTTTTGGTCCCGGATCGTACGTCGTAAACCGCAAAAAGGACGACAACCTAATCTATCGCATTTCTATTACCGAATCCCATGACACCTTGGGCCATAAAACTTCTCTTCAAGTAGAGGCTGGGCTCGCAAACCGAGGGTGTGGGGCTTGGGACCGGGTCTCCGTCACTACGGTGCCCATAACTTTTGATCCGTAAAGAGTTACGCGGCGCACAGCATACTGTTGGAAAGGTCTCGGAGAGCTCTACAACTGGGTAGCAATCCTGCTCGGGTGTGCCTTTTTTCAGAGCCCAAAATCGAATGTTTTCATTAGTTTTGGGACATTTTACTTCTTCTGCGCTGTTTTTCCGTCCTGGATCATACGTCGTGAGTCTCGAAATGGACGACAATCTAATCCATCACATTTCTATTACCGAATCCCACGACTCCTTGGGCAAGACAACTTCACTTCACGTAGACGATTGGCCCCCAAACCGAGGGCGTGGGGCTTGGGACCAGGTCTCCGTCGCTCCGGTACCCATAACTTTTGATCCGTAAAGAGTTACGTGGCGCACAGCATACTGTTGGAAAGCTTTCCGAGAGTGCTACGACGGGGGCAACAAGCCTGCTCGGCTGCTCCTATTTTTGGATCCCAAAATCGAACGTTTTCATCAGTTTCGGTAAACTTTTCTTCTTTTTCGCTATTTTTTCATCCCGGATCGTACGTCGTCAGTAGCGAAAAGGACGACAACCTAATCCATCACATTTCTATTACCGAATCCCATGATAGCTTAGGCAAGACAACATTGCTTCACATAGAGGGTGGTCCCGCAAACCGAGGGTGTGGGGCTTGTGAACAGGTATCCGTCGCTCCGGTGCCCATAACTTTTTATCCGTAAGGAGTTACGAGGCGCACAGTATACCGTTGGAAAGCTCTCCGCGAGCTCTACGACGAAGGCAGCAAGTCTGCTCGGCTACGCCTATTTTCAGAGCCCAAAATCGAATGTTTTCATCAGTTTCGGCACACTTTAGTTCTTTTTCTATGTTTTTCCGTCCCGGATCGTATGTCGGGAGCCGCAAAAAGGACGAAAACCTAATCCATCACATTTCTATTACCGAATCCCATGGCACCTTGGGCCATAAAACTTCTCTTCAAGTAGAGGCTGGGCTCGCAAACCGAGGGTGTGGGGCTTGGGACCGGGTCTCCGTCACTCCAGCGGCCATAACTTTTGATCCGTAAAGAGTTAAGCGTCGCTCAGCATACCGTTGGAAAGCTCTCTGAGAGCTATACAACTGGGTAACAATCCTGCTCGGGTGTGCCTTTTTTCAGAGCCCAAAATCGGATATTTTCATTAGTTTTGGGACATTTTACTTCTTTTGTGCTGTTTTTCCGTCCTGGATCATACGTCATGAGTCTCGAAAAGGATGACAACCTAATCCATCACATTTCTATTACCGAATCCCACGACTCGTTGGGTAAGACAACTTCACTTGACGTAGAGGCTGGGCCCACAAACTGAGGGCGCGGGGCTTAGGACTAGGTCTTCGTCCCTCCGGCGCCCATTACTTTTGATTCGTAAAGAGTTATGTGGCGCACAACATACTGTTGGAAAGCTCTCCGAGAGCTCTACGACGGAGGCAACAAGCCTGCTCGGCTGCTCCTGTTTTCGGAGACCAAAATCGAACGTTTTCATCAATTTCGGTAAACCTTTCTTCTTTTTCGCTGTTTTTTCGTCCCGGAACGTACGTCGTTAGTAGCGAAAAGGACGACAACCTAATCCATCACATTTCTGTTACCGAATCCCATGATACCTTGGGCAAGACAACATTGCTTCACATAGAGGGTGGGCCCGCAAACCGAGGGCGTGGGGCTTGAGACAAGGTCTCCGTCACTCCGGTGCCCATCACTTTTGATCCGTAAGGAGTTACGCGGCTGAGAGCATACCGCTGGAAAGCTCTCTGAGGGCTCACGATGTTGGTAGAAACCTGCTCTGTTGCGCCAGTTTTTGGTCACCAAAATCAAACATTTTTCATCAGTATCGGGACACTTTTCTTCTTTTTCGCGGTTTTTCAGTCCCAGATCGTATGTTGTGAGCCGCGAAAAGGACGACAACCTAATCCATCACATTTCTATTACCGAATCATATGGCACCTTGGGCAAGACAAATTCGCTTCACGTAGAGGCTAGGCGCGCAAACCGAGGGCGTGGGGCTTGGGACCAAGTCTCCGTCACTACGGTGCCCATAACTTTTGATCCGTAAAGAGTTACGCGGCGCACAGCATACTGTTGGAAAGGTCTCGGAGAGCTCTACGACAGGGGCAGCAAGCCTGCCCGATTGCTCCTATTTTTGGAGCCCAAAATTGAACATTTTCATCAGTTTTGGGACACTTTTCTTCATTTGTGTTGTTTTTCCTTCCTGGATCGTACGTCGTAAGCCGCGAAAAGGATGACAACCTAATCTATCACATTTCTATTACCAAATCCTACGCCAACTTAGGCAACACAGCTTCACTTCATGTAGAGGATGGACCCGCAAACCGAGAGCGTGGGGCTTGGGACCAGGTCTCCGTCGTTCCGGTGCCCATAACTTTTGATCTGTAAAGAGTTACACGATGCACAACATATCGTTGGAAAGCTCTCCGAGAGCTCTACGACTGGGGTAGCAAGCCTGTTCGCCTGCACCTATTTTTGGAGCCCAAAATTGAACGTTTTCATCAGTTTCGGGACACTTTTCTTCTTTTGCGCTATTTTTCCTTCCCGGATCGTACGTCGTAAGCCGCGAAAAGGACGACAACTTAATCCATCACATTTCTATTACCGAATCTCGAGGCACCTTGGGCAAGACAACTTCACTTCACATAGTGGTTGGGCCCGCAAACCGAGGGCGTGGGGCTTGTGACCAAGTCTCTGTCGCTCCGGTGCACATAACATTGATCTGTAAGGAGTTAGGCGGCGCACAATATACCGTTGGAAAGCTCTTCGATAGCTCTACGATGGGGGCAGTCAGCCTTCTCAACTATGCCTATTTTCGGAGCACAAAATCGAAAGTTCTCATCAGTTTTAGTACACTTTTCTTCTTTTGCTCCGGTGGCCATAACTTAGGACCAGGTCTCCGTCACTCCGGTGGCCATAACTTTTGATCCCTAAAGAGTTAAGCGGCGTTCAGTATACCATTGGAAAGCTCTCCGAGAGCTCTACAACGGGGTTAGCAAGCTTGCTCGGTTGCGCCTGTTTTCGGATCCCAAAATTGAACATTTTAATAAGTTTTGGTACACTTTTCTTCTTTTACACTATTTTTCCGTCCCGGATCGTACATCTTGAGCCGCGAAAAGGACGACAAACTAATCCGTCACATTTCTATTACCGAATCCCATGGCACCTTGGGCAAGACAACTTCACTTCATGTAGAGGCTGGGCCCGCAAACAGAGGGCGTGGGGCTTGTGACCAGGTATCCGTCGCTTTGGTGCCCATAACTTTTGATCCGTCAAGAGTTACGTAGCGCACAACATCATGTTGGAAAGCTCTCTGAGAGCGCTACGACGGCGGCAGCGAGCCTGCTCAGTTGCGCCTATTTTCGGAGCCCAAAATCGAATGTTTTCATCAGTTTTGGGAAATTTTTCTTCTATTTCGCTATTTTTCTGTCCCGGATCGTATGTCGTGAGCAGCGAAAAGGACAACAACCTAATCCATCACATTTCTATTACCGAATCCCATGATACCTTGGGCAAGACAACTTTGCTTCACGTAGAGGGTGGCCCCGCAAACCGAGGGCGTGGGGCTTGAGACAAGGTCTCCGTCACTCCGGTGCCTATAACTTTTGATCCGTAAGGAGTTACGCGGCGCACAGCATACCGTTAGAAAGCTCTCCGAGAGCTCTACGACGGTGGCAGAGACCTGCTCGCCTGCGCCTATTTTTGGAGCATAAAATCAAACGTTTTCATCAGTATCGGGACACTTTTCTTCTTTTGCGCTATTTTTCCATCCCGGATCGTACTTCGTGAGCCCCAAAAAGGACGACAACTATGAGGCCCGACCCCGAATAACGTGTGTTACCTAGATTTACGTGCATTGACCTAGGTTTAAGGGTTATGTTTCATTTTGTATGCCTTTCATTGAATTACGTGCATTCATTTAGGGTTGCGCGCATTTACTTGGAAAACGTGCATTCATCTTGTAGTTCGTGCCTTATCTCGTAGTGCGTGCCCTAAACCTAGGAAAGCGTGCCCTCATGCTAATCAAGAAAGCATCTTACACAAAGCACTAGATCATTGATTAATCCTACAAACTCCACTAACTAATATTAAAATGCTAAGTCAACTCACTAGAAGACCAAATCTCACAAAAAGCTAGACATTCTTATTCTTTATTCTTTATTCTTTTGCATATTCCAAGCACTCAATTAAATAATGCTCAAACAAGACAAAAAATTCAGATTTGAACCCAAGCTTGGCCGACCACAAGGAGCCTTTGTGCATGCATTTTAATTTCAAATTATATTCCTAAACATTCTATGACATATTATGACACAAAGCCTTAAAAAAATGACTCAAAACTCTACCCGAAGCTCCACCATTCTCGACACATTCCCTTGCCCATGCTAGGACAATTCAAACATGCTTCTTGAAGACACAAAATCAGATTTTACAAGGCCCTAGGCCGACACAAGCATCAAACATTTCAAAGCTTTTCATTTTTCTTTCATTTTCTCTCATTTCCTCTCATTCACTCTCTCTTTCTCTCTCTCTCGGCCTTAGCTGAATTTCTACACTCCATAGCTTAAGTTCATCACTCAATGGTTCATCAAGACATGCAAGAAGCTAGGGAGCTCGACTAAGCAAGCTAGGTTGCAAGAAACACACATGCAAGCCTTTAGCATTTTCATTTCGGCTTAGGTAAGTTTAATAGCTTCCATTTCTTTTTCTTCTTGTTCTAACCATATGCACCTACTAAGAACTTGGTTACTAAGCTAGGAAATTAGAGAAAATCAAGTGGTCTCTAGGCTAAGCAAGGAGAAGAGTCATCATTGTGCTTCATCAAGAGTTTGTGCATCTTTTTTGTTGTCTTGCTAAGGTGGGGGCTAAAACTTCTTGAAAAGCTTTCAAAATCACATGCATGCCTTTGAAGCTATTTCTACCTCTGTACTTGTGATATATGTGTGTTCATGAGCTTTTGTAAACATGCATGGCAAAATATTTGGCTAGAATGTGAGGATAGATGAAATCGTGTATGGGACAGTCTTCTGTCTTGTTGGTGCGGGGTGATTCTGACCCGGTAAATGAGGTTGAAAATGCGTGCAAATTGGTAGGTGACTATTTTTTCCAGTTCTGAGAATTTTTTACAGAAATATGCCAAATCTAATTTTGATTCTAAGGTCCTCAAAATGGAAACATATTAAAATGTTTCCAAATCTGGAAAATCTGGGAAAATGAAGCAGGTTTTGGCAGATTCACTGTTCTTGTAGAACGAACCCGTTTTGACTTAGTAAATGACATCCAAAATACATAAAATTTGGTGTGATACTAGATTTTTCAGTTCTGGACATTTTTGTCAGGAATAGACTAAGGCTAAATCTGACCCTAAGGCCCTAAAAAATGACAAGTATTGAAATGTGTGCAAATCTGGACAGTTTTGCGTAATCTCACAGTTTTGGCTATAACTCTTGAACCCCAACTCCAAATGATGCGAAGTTTGTTTCTGAATTTAGTTCACTCCTTAAGCTTTAATTTGAAATTTTGTTTACTGGAATTGGAGTTTTTTTTCTTGTCTCAATGATTGTGAGAAAACAGACCATTGCAGTGAGGTTTTCATCTAGTGATTTGCCTTGAAAATTAGTGTAACTTCTCTTGTTGTATTAAATGCTTGGGATTGTGGAATTGGGATGTTGTGTAGACTGTTTTGAATGCTTGAGGGTGTTTGAATTAATCAATGCATGGCTTGAGTTTAATCACGTGACAATTTAGGGCTTAATCGCACGGGTAAGCATGAATTGGAACCCCAATGACTAGGAAAACTCGCTAAGTGTTAATTCAATGAATATCGTGTTTAATTATGTAATTAGTAGGCTGCCCGTAGTTGCCCTCATAGCCCTAAACATGATTTCGATGATTACATGTTGACAAGTAGGCCTTTCTTGCACCCGGTCCCACGTAGATGTCGTTGCTTGTTGAATAATCTTATTATTTGATTACGTGAACTTTGAAATGAGTTATATGACTTGATTTACATGCGTTACATGGCTGCCCGTATAGTATTCATATAACTCCATGTGCTTTTCAAGTGAAATTACTTGTCATATCGTGCCTCGCGTGTTTACTTGTCAATGTGCAATCTTATGACCGCTCGGAAGCAACCTACTTTGTTGTCCTCCTAATGTGATATATTAAATGTCATAAATGTGCATTGCATACAAAATTGTAACATTTTATTCTGGCATGGTAGCGTTCACGCACACCGGGCGGCATCGGGCTTGCCGGTGCAACCGTGACTACCATTGTCCAATTCTCTCTCTCGCTTGGGGGCTAGACTTCCTCGGAGAGTTGGGTCGTAGGATTTCGGGGTACATCCAGAGTACACCCATTTGGCGTGATAAGGGGATGATTTGAAGTCGGCCGTAACAACTGATACTGGAAATGAACTGAGAGCAAAAGCTCACCGTATCCTTTTCACTATGTGTATAAGTACTCTCGCTTGGTTCCTATAGGACCTCAGGGAGGAAAGACGGGTAATTGTGTTCTTTTACTTTTACATTACATTATGTACTTACTTGCGATATATGTCATGCTTGCAAAAAGGGTTTTCACAAGTTGAACCGGAAAATGAGTTTTAAAACTTATTTCTCGTTCCCCCTCACTGAGTTGATAAGGACTCACCCTCTTTTATCATCTCAGGTGAAGAAGACCAGGAACAAGTACCTGAGGATAACGTGCCTAACGATGATTCCTTGGAATGATTGCTTGTCCTACGTGTCTTACTTGACTTTGGCTATTTGTGAACGATGTGTTGCTTTGAAAACTATTTCTTATGTTACTTGTTGTCGTTATTGTAAATGATCCCCGTTGTAATTTGCGGTCTAATTCTGACTTGTACCGATATTAACTAGATAGATGCCCTATTTGCTCGTTTTGCTACTTTGATTGGTAACTACTGTAGGCTTATGAAGTACTAGATAAGAGTTACGTAAAATGAATCTATCTAATCTTAAGCAGGTGCTCAATGGTAAGCTAAGATCAACAAGTACTTTTGTAACAGGGATTGACAAACAAACGAGGCATAGTTATCGTGCTAGGTTGTTAATCAAACGAGACCTCAAAATAACTAGTTGGCATTTCAATTGGTGATAAATAGTAATCTTAATTGAAATTGAATTTGAGATTGAAGTTTTGAGGCCTTTAGAAAATTAGGTCAAACTAAAGAGCCCAATTACAGCAGTTATGCTGTCGATTTTTCGGAGAATTTGTGGAGTTTAGGCTAAAACGTTAAGCGTTAAACCTTAGTGAACGATTAAGTACGTGAAATGATATGAATGTTTAGATCACACCCTAGTCTAACCTCTATAGATCGGGTTGGGACGTGACAACAACCTAATCCATCAAATTTCTATTACCGAATCCCATGACACCTTGGGCAAGACAACTTCGCTTCACGTAGAGGCTGGGCCCGCAAACCGAGGGCGTGGGGCTTTGGACCAGGTCTCCGTCACTGTGGTGCCCATAACTTTTTATCCGTAAAGAGTTACGCGGTGAACAGCATATCGTTGGAAAGCTCTCCGAGAGTTCTACGATGGGGGTAGCAAGCCTACTCACCTGCACCTATTTTTGGAGCCCAAAATGGAACGTTTTCATCAGTTTTGGGATACATTTCTACATTTGTGTTGTTTTTCCTTCCTGGATCGTACGTCAAAAGCCGCAAAAAGGATGACAACCTAATCTATCACATTTCTATTACCGAATCCCAAGGCACCTTGGGCAAGACAACTTCGCTTGACGTAGAGGCTGGGCCCACAGACCGAGGGTGTGGGGCTTGGGACCAGGTCTCCGTCGCTCCGGTGCCCATAACTTTTGATCCGTAAGGAGTTACGTGACGCACAATATACGGTTGGAAAGCTCTCCGAGAGCTCTACGACGGGGGTAACAAGCATGCTCAGCTGCACCTATTTTGGGAGCCCAAAATTGAATGTTTTCATCAGTTTCGGGACACTTTTCTTATTTTGTACTATTTTTCCTTCCCGGATCGTACGTCGTAAGAGGCGAAAAGGACGACAACCTAATCCATGACATTTCTATTACCGAATCCCGAGGCACCTTGGGCAAGATAACTTCGCTTCCCGTAGAGGCTGGGCCCGCAAACCGAGGGCGTGGGGCTTGGGGCCAGGTCTCCGTCGCTCCGGTGCCCATAACTTTTGATCCGTAAGGAGTTACGCGGCGCACAGTATACAGTGGGAAAGCTCTCCGAGAGCTCTACGCCGGGGGCAGGAAGCCCACTCGGCTACGCATATTTTCGGAGCCCAAAATTGAACATTTTCATCAGTTTCGAGACACTTTTCTTATTTTGCGCTGTTTTTCCGTCCCGGATCGTAGATCGTGAGCCGCAAAATAGACGACAACCTAATCCATCACATTTCTATTACCGAATCCCATGACACCTTGGGCTAGAAAACTTCGCTTCACGTAGAGGCTGGCCTCGCAAACCGAGGGCGTGGGGCTTGGGACCCGGTCTCCGTCACTCCGGTGCCCATAACTTTTGATTCGTAAAGAGTTACGCGGTGCTCAGCATATCGTTGGAAAGCTCTTCGAGAGCTCTACGATGGGGGTAGCAAGCCTGCTCGGGTGCGCCTATTTTTGGAGCCCAAAATTGAACATTTTCATCAGTTTCGGGATACTTTTCTTCTTTTGCGTTGTTTTTCTGTCCCGGATCGTACGTCGTGAGCCGCGAAAAGGACGACAACCTAATCCATCACATTTCTATTACCGAATCCCATGACACCTTGGGCAAGACAACTTTGCTTCACGTAGAGGGTGGGCCCGCAAATCGAGGGCGTGGGGCTTGAGACAAGGTCTCTGTCACTCCGGTGCCCATAACTTTTGATCCGTAAGGAGTTACGTGGTGCACACTATACCGTTGGAAAGCTCTCTGAGAGCTCTACGACGGGGGTAACAAGCCTGCTTAGCTGCGCCTATTTTGGGAGCCCAAAATTGAATATTTTCATTAGTTTCGGGACACTTTTCTTAATTTGCGCTATTTTTCCTTCCTGGATCGTACGTCGTTAGTAGCGATAAGGACGACAACCTAATCCATCACATTTCTATTACTGAATCCCAAGGTACCTTGGGCAAGACAACTTCGTTTCACGTAGCAGCTGGTCCCGAAAATCGAGAGCGTGGGGCTTGGGACCAGGTCTCCGTCGCTCCGGTGCCCATAACTTTTGATCCGTAAGGAGTTACGCGGCGCACAGTATACAGTTGGAAAGCTCTCCGAGAGCTCTACGATGGGGGCAGGAAGCCTACTCGGTTGCCCTTATTTTTGGAGCCCAAAATCGAACGTTTTCATCAGTTTCGGGACACTTTCTTCTTTTGCGCTGTTTTTTCGTCCTGGATCGTACGTCGTGAGCCTCGAAAAGGACGACAACCTAATCCATTGCATTTTTATTACTGAATCCCATGGTACCTTGGGCAAGACAACTTCACTTCGCGTAGACGATGGGCCCGTAAACCGAGGGCGTGGGGCTTGGGACCAGGTCTCTATCGCTTCGGTGCCCATAACTTTTGATCCGTAAAGAGTTACGCGGCGCACAGTATACTGTAGGAAAGCTCTCTGAGAGCTCTACGACAGGGGCAGCAAGCTTGCTCGGCTGCGCCTATTTCCGAGCCCAAAATCGAACGTTTTCATCAGTTTCGGAAAACTTTTCTTCTTTTGCGCTATTTTTTCGTCCCGGATCTTACGTCGTGAGCCGCGAAAAGACCGACAACCTAATCCATCACATTTCTATTACCGAATCCCATGACACCTTGGGCAGGACAACTTTGCTTCACGTAGAGGGTGGGCGCGCAAATCAAGGGCATGGGGCTTGAGACAAGGTCTCTGTCACTCCGGTGCCGATAACTTTTGATCCGTAAGAAGTTACGCAGCGCACAACATACCCTTGAAAGCTCTCCGAGAGCTATTTGACGGGGGCAGAAACCTGCTCGACTGCGCCTATATTTGGAGCCCAAAATCAAACATTTTTATCAGTATCGGGACACTTTTCTTCTTTTGCACTGTTTTTCCGTCCCGGATCGTACTTCGTGAGCCGCAAAAAGGACGACAACCTAATCCATCACATTTCTATTTTCGAATCCCACGGTACCTTAGGCAGGACCACTTCGCTTCACGTAGAGGCTGGGCCCGCAAACCGAGGGCGTGGGGCTTTGGACCAAGTCTCTATCACTGCGGTGCCCATAACTTTTGATCCGTATAGAGTTACGTGGCGTACAACATACCGTTGGAAAGCTCCTTGAGAGCTCTGTTACGAGGGCAGCAAGCCTGCCTAGTTGCGCCTATTTTTGGAGCCCAAAATTGAACGTTTTAATCAGATTTGGGATACTTTTCTTTTTTGTGCTTTTTTTTCATCCTAGATCGTACGTCGTGAATCTCGAAAAGGATGACAACCTAATCTATCACATTTCTATTATCGAATGCCAAGGCACTTAGGGCAAGACAACTTCGCTTCACGTAGAGGCTGGGCCTGCAAACCGAGGGCGTAGGGCTTGGGACAAGGTCTCCCTCACTCCGGTGCCCATAACTTTGATCTGTAAGGAGTTACGCGGTGCACAGCATATCGTTGGAAAGCTCTCCGAGAGCTCTACGACTGCGGCAGCAAGCCTGCTCGGCTGCACCTATTTTTGGAGCCCAATATAAAACATTTTCATAAGTTTTGGGACACTTTCCTTCTTTTGCGCTATTTTTTTTGGTCCCGAATCGTACGTCATAAGCCACGAAAATGACGACAACCTAATCCATCACATTTCTATTACCGAATCCCAAGGCACCTTGGGCAAGACAACTTCACTTCACGTAGAGGCTGGGCCCGCAAACCGAGGGCATGGGGCTTGGTACCAAGTCTCTGTCGCTCCGGTGCCCATAACTTTTGATCCGTAAGGAGTTACGCGTCGCACAGCATACCGTCGGAAAGCTCTCCGAGAGTTCTACGACGGGGGCAGCAAGCTTGCTTGCCTGCGACTATTTTTGAAGACCAAAATCGAACGTTTTCATCAGTTTCGGGATACTTTTCTTCTTTTACGCTGTTTTTCCGTCCCGAATCGTACGTCGTGAGCCGCGAAAAGGACGACAACCTAATCCATCACATTTCTATTACCGAATCCCAAGGCACCTTGGGCAAGACAACTTCGCTTCACGTAGAGGCTGGGCGACAAACCGAGGGCGTGGGGCTTGGGACCACGTCTCCGTCGCTCCGGTGCCCATAACTTTTGATCCGTAAGGAGTTACGCTGTGCACAGCATACCTTTGGAAAGCTCTTCGAGAGCTTTACGATGGGGGTAGCAAGCCTGCTTGGCTGCACCTATTTTTCGAGCCCAAAATCGAACGTTTTCATCAGTTTCAGGATATTTTTCTTCTTTTACGGTGTTTTTTTATCCCGAATCATACGTCGTGAGCCGCGAAAAGGACAACAACCTAATCCATCACATTTCTATTACTGAATCCCACGGCACCTTGGGCAAGACAACCTCACTTCACATAGAGGCTGGGCCCGTAAACCGAGGGCGTGGAGCTTGAGACCAGGTTTACCTCACTCCGGTGCCCATAACTTTTGATCCGTAATGAGTTTCGCGGCGTATAGCATACCGTTGGAAAGCTCTTCGAGAGCTCTATGATGGGGACACCAAGCCTACTCGGCTGCGGCTGTTTTCGGAGCTCAAAATCAAATGTTTTCATCAATTTTGGGACACTTTTCTTCTTTTGCGTTGTTTTTCCGTCCCGGATCGTACGTCGTAAGCCGCAAAAAGGACGGCATCCTAATCCATCACATTTCTATTACCGAATCACACTGTACCTTGGGCAAGACAACTTCGCTTCACGTAGAGGCTGGGCCCACAAACCGAGGGCATAGGGCTTAAGACCAGGTCTCCGTCGCTCCGGTGCCCAAAACTTTTGATCCGTAAGGAGTTACACGGCGTACAGCATACCGTTGGATAGCTCTTCGAGAGATCTACGACAGGGGAAGCAAGCCTGCTCGGCTGTTGTCACATCCTAACCCAACCTATAGAGGTTAGACTAGGGTATGATCTAAACATTCAAATCATTTCACGTACTTAATCATTCATGAAGGTTTAACACTTAACGTTTAGACTAAACTCCATAAATTCTCCTGAAACCGGTAGCATAACGGCTGTAATTGGGCTCTTTAGTTTGACCTAATTCTCTAAACGCCTCGAAAGTTTCAATCTCAAATTCATTTCCAACTAAGATTATTATTTATCACTAATCGAAAAGCCTACTAGTTATCTCGAAGTCTCGTTTGATTAACAACCTAGCATGATAACTCTGTCTCGTTTGTTTGTTAATCCTTGTTACAAAAGTACATGTTGATCTTAGCTTACCAATGAGTACCTGCTTAAGATTGGATAGATTCATTTTACTTAACCCTTTACCTAATACTTCATAAGCCTGTGATAGATACTAACCATTAGCGACAAAAACGACCATAAGAGTGTCTATCTAGTTATGATCAGTACAACCCAAAATTTGACCCCAAATTACAATGGGGGTCATTTATAATACAACAACAAGCAATATAAGAAATAGTCTTCAAGCAACATATCGTTCACAAAATGGCCATAGTCAAGTAAGGCACGTAGGGCAAACAATCATTCCAATGAGTCATCAATAGGCACGTTGTCCTCAGGTACCTATTGCTGGTCTTCTTCACCTGAGATGATAAAAGAGGGTGAGTCCTTATGAACTCAGCGAGGGGGAACGAGAAATAAGTTTTGAAACTCTTTTTCCAGTTCAACTTATGAAAACCCTTTTGTAAGCATGACATATATCACAAGTAAGTTCATAATGTAATATAAGAGTAAAAGAACACAATTACCCGTCTTTCCTCCCCGAGGTCCTTTAGGAACCAAGCGAGAGTACTTATACACATAGTGAAAAGGATACGGTGAGCTTTTGCTCTCAGTTCATTTCCAGTATCAGTTGTTGCAGCCGACTTCAAATCATCCACTTATCACGCCAAATGGGTGTAATCCGGATGTACCCCAAAATCCTATGACCCAACTCTCCGAGGAAGTCTAGCCCCCAAGCAAGAAAGGGAATTGGACAATGGTAGTCACGATTGCACCGGCAAGCCCGATACCGCCCGGTGTGCGTGAACGCTACCACGCCAGAATGAAAGGTTGCAACCTTGTATGCAATGCAAATTTATGACATTTAATATATCACATTAGGAGGACAACAAAGTAGGTTGCCTCCGAGCAGTCATAAGATTGCACATTGACAAGTAAACACGCGAGGTACGATATGACAAGTAATTTCGCTCGTAAAACACATGGAGCTATATGAATATTAAACGGGTAGCCATGTAACGCATGTAAATCAAGTCATATAACTCATTTTGAAGTTCACGTAATCAAATAATAAGGTCATACAACATGCAAAGACGTTTACGTGGGACCAGGTGCAAGAAAGGTCTACTTGTCAATATGTAATCATCGGAATCACATTTAGGGCTATAAGGGCAACTGCGGGCAGCCTACTAATCACATAATTAAACACGATATCCATAGGATCAACACTTAGCGAGTTTTTCTAATCGTTAGGGTTTCAATTCATGCTCACCCGTGCAATTAAGCCCCAAGTTGTCACGTAATTATACTCAAGCCATGCATCGATTAATTAAAACCCTCAAGCATTCAAAACAGTCCACACAACATCCAAGTGCCACAATCCCAAGCATTTAATACAACAAGAGAAGGTACAATAATTTTCAAAGCATATCACTAGATGAAAACCTCACAGCAATGGTCTGTATTATCACAATCATTGAGACAAGCAAACAATCTCCAATTCTAGTGAACAAAATGTCAAATTAAATCTTAAGGAGTGAACTAAATCCAGAAACAAACCTCACATCATTTGGAGCTCGGATTCAAGAGTTATAGCCAAAACCGTGAGACTACGCAAAACTGTCCAGATTTGCACACATTTCAATACTTGTCATTTTTGAGGACCTTGGGGTCAGATTTAGCCTTAGTCCATTTCTGACAAAAATTTCCAGAACTGAAAAATATATCAGCATAATGAATTTCATACATTTTGGATATCATTTACTAAGTCAAAACTGGTTCGTTCTACAAGGATAGTGAACTGCCAAAAACCTGCTTTATTTTCCCAGATTTTCCAGATTTGGACACCTTTCTATGTTTTGCCATTTTGGGGACCTTAGATTCAAAATTGGCTTTGGCCTATTTCTGTGAAAAATGCTCAAAACTGGCAAAACTAGTTACCTACCAATGTTCACGTATTTTTAACATCATTTACCTGGTCAAAATCACTACGCTCCAACAAGTCAGAAGACTGTCCTTTACGCGATTTCATCTATCTTCACATCCTAGCCAAATATCTTGTCATGGATGTTTACAAAAGCTCATGTACATACATATATCACAAATACAAAGGTAAAAATAGACATTTAAAGGCATGCATGTGGTTTTTGAAAGCTTTTCAAAAGAGTTTTACCCCTCACCTTAGCAAGACAACAATGAAGATGCACAAAGCTCTTGATGATGCACAAGGTCGTCTTTTCTCCTTGCTTAGCCGAGAGACAACTTGAGATTCTCTAATTCCTAGCTTAGTAACCATGTTCTTAGTATGTGCAAGTGGCTAGAACAAAAGGAAATGAAGTAAAAGCTATCAAACATACCTAAGCCGAAGTGAAGGTTCTATGAGCTTGCATGTGTGTCTTTTGCATTCTAGCTTGCTTGGTCGAGTTCCTTAGTAGCTTGAAGGTCTTGATGAATCTTAGGATGATGAACTTAAGCTATGGAGAGTGAAATTGCAGCTAAGGCCGAGAGAGAGAGAGGAAATGAGAGAGTGAGAGAATGAGAGAATGAGAGAAAGAGAAAATGAGATGCTTGAAGAGTATGAAGAGTTGTGTGTGAGTGTGTCGGCCTAGGGCCTTGAAAATTCTGATTTTTATGTCTTCAAGAGCATGTTTTTGAATTGTCTAGCATGGGCAATTGAGTGGGTCGAGATTTTGATGCATTGGGTAGGGTTTTGAGTCATTTTTTTCTATGCTTTGTGTCATAGGTTGTCTAGGTATGAATTTTGAAATTGCAAAGCTTTGTCAAATGCTCCATGTGGTCGGCCAAGGCTTGCAAAATTCTGAATTTTTGTCATGTTTTGAGCAATATTATATTGTGTGTTTAGGATGTGCAAAAGAATAAAGAATAAAGAATAAAGAATGCTTAGCTTTTGGTGCAATTTCGTCTTCTAGTGAGTTGAATTAGCATTTTAATATTAGTTAGTGGAATTTGTAGGATTAATTAATGATCTAGTGCTTCGTGTAAGATGCTTTCTTGATTAGCGTGTAGGCACACTTACCTAGGTCTAGGGCACGCAATACGAGGTAAGACACGAACTATGAGACGAATGCATATTTCCCAAGTAAATGCACACAACCCCAAATGAATGCACGTAATTCAATGCAAGGTACACTAAACAAAACACGACTCCTAAACCTAGGTCAAGGCACGCAAATCTAGGTTAGGACACACGAAACAAGGTATCCCACGCAAATCGAGGTCGGGCCTCACAGCTGTGCCTGTTTTCGGAGCCCAAAATCGAACGTTTTCATCAGTTTCGGGATACTTTTCTTCTTTTGCGCTGTTTTTTCATCCCGGATCGTACGTCGTGAGCCGCAAAAAGGACGACAACCTAATCCATCACATTTCTATTACCGAATCCCATGGCACCTTGGGCAAGACAACTTCGCTTCACGTAGAGGCTGGGCCCGCAAACCGAGGCCGTGGGGCTTGGGACCAGGTCTACGTCACTCCGGTGCCCATAACTTTTGATCCGTAAGGAGTTACGCGGCGCACAGCATACTGTTGGAATGCTCTCTGAGAGCTCTACGACGAAGGTAGTAAGCCTGCTCAGTTACGCCTACTTTTGGAGCCCAAAATCAAACGTTTTCATCAGTTTTAGGACACTTTTCTTCTTTTGCGCTACTTTTTCATCCCGTATCGTACGGTGTGAGCCGCAAAAAGGACGACAACCTAATCCATCACATTTCTATTACTGAATCCCAAGGCACCTTGGGCAAGACAACTTCGCTTCACGTAGAGGCTGGGCTCGCAAATCGAGGGCGTGGGGCTTGGGACAAGGTCTCCCTCACTTCGGTGCCCATAGTTTTGATCTGTAAAGAGTTACGCGGCGCACAACATACCATTGGAAAGCTCTCCGAGAGATCTACGACGGGGGCAGCAAGACTGTGAGGCCCGACCTCTATTTGCGTGCGATACCTCGTTTCGTGTGCCCTAACCTAGATTTGCATGCCTTGACCTAGGTTTAAGAGTCGTGTTTCGTTTTATGTGCCTTGGATTGAATTACGTGCATTCATTTAGGGTTGCGTGCATTTATTTGGGAAACGTGCATTCGTCTCGTAGTTCGTGTGAGGCCTAACCTCGATTTACATGCGATACCTTGTTTTGTGTGCCCTAACCTTGATTTGCCTGCCTTGACCTAGGTTTAAGAATTATGTTTCATTTTGTGTGCCTTGCATTGAATTACGTGCATTCATTTAGGGTTGCGTGCATTTACTTAGGAAACATGCATTTGTCTCGTAGTTCATGCCTTACCTCGTAGTGCATGCCCTAAACCTAGGAAAGAGTGCCCTCACGCTAATCAAGAAAAAACATCTTACACGAAGCACTAGATCATTAATTAATCCTACAAACTCCACTAACTAATATTAAAATGCTAAGTCAATGCACTAGAAGACGAAATTGCACCAAAAGCTAGACATTCTTATTCTTTATTCTTTATCATTTTGCATATTCCAAGCGCTCAATTAAATAATGCTCAAACAAGACAAAAATTCAGATTTGAACACATGCTTGGCCGACCACATGGAGCCTTTGTGCATGCATTTCAATTTCAAAATCTATACCTAGACATTCTATGACATATTATGACACAAAGCAATAAATAAAAAAAATGGCTCAAAAACCCTCCCCAATGCACCAAATCTCGACCCATTCCCTTGCCCATGCTAGGATGATTCAAACATGCTCCTTGAAGACACAAAATTCTGAAATTCCAAGGCCCTAGGCCGACACAAGCATCAACCTATCAAGCTTTTCATTTTTCTTTCATTTTTTCCTTCTTTCTCTCATTCTTCTCTCATTTCCTCTTATTCACTCTCTCTTTCTCTCTCTCTCGGCCTTAGCTGAATTTCTACACTCCATAGCTTAAGTTCATCACTCAATGGTTCATCAAGACATGCAAGAAGCTAGGGAGCTCGACTAAGCAAGCTAGGTTGCAAGAAACACACATACTAGCCTTTAGCACTTTCATTTCGGCTTAGGTAAGTTTAATAGCTTCCATTTCTTTTTCTTCTTGTTCTAACCACTTGCACATACTAAGAACTTGGTTACTAAGCTAGGAAATTAGTGAAAATCAAGTGGTCTCTCGGCTAAGCAAGGGAAAAGATCAACATTGTGCTTCATCAAGAGTTTGTGCATCTTCTTGGTTGTCTTGCTAAGGTGAGGGCTAAACTTCTTGAAAAGCTTTTAAAGACCATATGTATGCCTTTAAATGTCTATATCTACTTCTGTACTTGTGATATATGTGTGTTCATGAGCTTTTGTAAACATGCATGGCAAGATATTTGGCTAGAATGTGATGTTAGATGAAATCGCGTATGGGACAGTCTTCTGACTTGTTGGTGCGAAGTGATTTTGACAAGGTAAATGATGTTGAAAATGCGTGAAAATTGGAAGGTAACTATTTTTTCCAGTTCTGAGCATTTGTCATAGAAAAAGGCCAAAGATAATTTTGACTCTAAGGTCCTCAAAATGGCCAACTATCAAAATGTGTCAAAATCTGGAAAATCTGGGAAAATGAAGCAGGTTTTGGCAGATTCACTGTTCTTGTAGAACGAACCAGTTTTGACTTAGTAAATGATATCCAAAATGCATGAAATTTGGTATACTGCTATATTTTTCAGTTCTGGACATTTTTGTCAGAAATAGACTAAGGTTAAATCTGACCCTAAGGTCCTCAAACATGACAAGTATTCAAATGTATGCAAATCTGGACAGTTTTGCGTAGTCTCACGGTTTTGGCTATAACTCTTGAACCCGAACTCCAAATGATGCGAGGTTTGTTTCTGAATTTATTTCACTCATTAAGCTTTAATTTGACATTTTTTTTCACTAGAATTGGAGATTGTTTGCTTTTCTCAATGATTGTGAGTAAATAGACCATTGCAGTGAGGTTTTCATCTAGTGATATGCTTTGAAAATTATTGTAACTTCTCTTGTTGTATTAAATGCTTGGGATTGTGGCTTTTGGATGTTGTGTAGACTGTTTTGAATGCTTGAGGGTGTTTGAATTAATCAATGCATGGCTTGAGTTTAATTACGAGATGACTTGGGGCTTAATCGCGCGGGTAAGCACGAATTGAAACCCTAGTGACTAGGTAAACTCGCTAAGTGTTGATCCTATGGACATCGTGTTTAATTATGTGATTAGTAGGCTGCCCGTAGTTGCCCTTGTAGCCCTAAATGTGATTTCGATGATTACATGTTGACAAGTAGGCCCTTCTTGCACCCGGTCCCACGTAGAGGTCGTGGCATGTTGAATAATCTTATTATTTGATTACGTGAACTTCAAAATGAGTTATATGACTTGATTTACATGCGTTACATGGCTACCCGTTTAATATTCATATAACTCCATGTGCTTTATAAGTGAAATTACCTGTCATATCGTGCCTCGCGTGTTTACTTGTTAATGTGCAATCTTATGACTGCTCGGAGGCAACCTACTTTGTTGTCCTCCTAATGTGATATATTAAATGTCATAAATGTGCATTGCATACAAGGTTGCAACCTTTCATTCTGGCGTGGTAGCGTTCACACACACCGGGCAGCATCAGGCTTGCCGGTGCAACCGTGACTACCATTGTCCAATTCCCTCTCTCGTTTGAGGGCTAGAATTCCTTGGAGAGTTGGGTCGTAGGATTTCGGGGTATATCCGGAGTACACCCATTTGGCGTGATAAGGGGGATGATTTGAAGTCGGCCGCAACAATTGATACTAGAAATCGACTGAGAGCAAAAGCTCACTGTATCCTTTTCACTATGTGTATAAGTACTTTCGCTTAGTTCCTAGAGGACCTCGGAGAGGAAAGACGGGTAATTGTGTTTTTTACTTTATATTACATTATGTACTTACTTGTGATATAATGTCATGCTTGCAAAAAGTGTTTTCATAAGTTAAACCGAAAAATGAGTTTCAAAACTTAATTCTCGTTCCACCTCGCTGAGTTCATAAGGACTCACCCTCTTTTATCATCTCAGGTGAAGAAGACCAGGAACAGGTACCCGAGGACAACGTGCCTATTGATGATTCTTTGGAATGATTGCTTGCCCTACGTGCCTTACTTGACTATGGCCATTTTGTGAACGATATGTTGCTTGAAGATTATTTCTTATGTTGCTTGTTGTTGTATTGTAAACGACCACCGTTGTAATTTGGGGTCTAATTTTGGCTTGTACGAATCAGAAGTAGATAGACACTACTATGGTCGTTTTTGCTATCGCTACTGTCTAGTATCTATCATAGGATTATGAAGTATCAGGTAAGGATTAAGTAAAATGAATCTATCCAATCTTAAGCAGGTACTCATTGTTAAGCTAAGATCAACAGGTACTTTTGTAACAAGGATTAACAAACAAACGAGACATAGTTATCATGTTATGCTGTTAATCAAACGAGACTTCGAGACAACTAGTGGACGTTCCAATTATAAATAGTAATCCTAGTTGGAAATGAATTTGAGATTGAAAGTTTTGAGGCCTTTAGAAAATTATGTCAAACTAAAGAGCCCAATTACAGCCGTTATGCTGCCGGTTTTTCAGAGAATTTGTGGAGTTTAGGCTAAAACGGTAAGTGTTAACTTTCATGAACGATTAAGTACAAGATATGACTTGAATGTTTAGATCAGACCCTAGTCTAACTATTATAGGGCGGGTTGGGGCGTGACACCCTAGAAGAATGGTATCAGAGCTTAGATTGCTTAAGCCGGGTTTAACTCTCGGACCATGGGTAGAAGCCCTAAGGTTATTAGGATGACTTGTTTATGTGTGATAATGTTAATTGTGCCTTCTATGTTCTATGTGCTTATGTGATTAACATGTCTTAATTGTTTCTAGAATTGTGTATCTATATTATGTTGCATATCTTATGCATTGAATTCTTGGGTGTCGTATGCCAATAAATTGTGCATGGTAATCTGTGCCTATAGATGGCACGCCCTAGTGCCCGCACTACTAATAGGAGCGGTGAGCCCCAAGAGACCGAGGATGCTCATTAAACTAATCCCAGCATGACTATGTTTAATATGATGGCGAATGCCATAGATCGCGTGTTGCGAGTGATGGAACGTCAAGATGCACGTGAAGCGAACAACAACAACAGGAATGATGGTAACCATGGGAGACATAGCAGAATGAGGGAGTTCTTTGACTTTCGCCCGTCCAAATTCCACGGGGAAGCTGATGATGAAAAGGCAAAGGCCTGGCTGTCTGAGATCGAGAGGATTTTAGGCCACTTGACTATAATGATGAAGAAAAGGTGGAGTTTGTTGTGTTTCTGTTGCACGGGGATGCTGAGCATTTGTGGCACACTGTGGAGGCACTGTGGGAAACTGTTCAGAACCCTCGCTTGCGGGGTAATTTCGTTAAGGTATTCAAGGAGAAATATGTACCTACAGTTTCTAGGCAGAGGTGGATTGAGGAATTCATGCACTTGACCCAGGGTAACATGATGGTGGCCCAGTACGAGGCTTGTTTTGACCGACTGTCCCGCTATGCTCAATACATGGTTAGTACTCCGGAGGCGAAGATGTGAAAATTTACGAATGGGTTGAGGCCAGAGATTCAGGACTAGTTGGCTTCGCATGACTTCGATACTTATTCTGCTCTCCTTGCTGCTGCTTCCCGAGTTGAGAAGAGAAAACTTGATAGAGCCGGTTCAAGCCAGCCGAACAAGAAACCATATCAGCCTCCAGGTCAACAGAGGAAATTCCAGAGCCAGAGTCGTAGTCAGGGCCAGAGCCAGAACAGACCAGTTAATAACCGTGGCCCGACTAAAGCACCATCAGCCTCTTCCACCTGCGGATCCACAAGTAGTTCACCTGCTACTCAGTCTATCAACTGTTCTTACTGTGACAAGAAGGGTCACACCGAGGCCCAGTGCTGGAAGAAGTCAGGACGATGTGTACGGTGTGGCAATGATCAGCATCAGATCAAGGATTGCCCTAAATGGAAAAGAGGACAAAATCAGGTTAAACCAGCTGGTAGAGGCAAGACTCCAGTTCCTAGAGTTCAGGCTCGAGCTTATGCTATTGAGTGCGAGGAGCTTCCAGAGGAGACCGCTGTTGTTGAAGGTACATTCTTGATACTGAATCAACCTGTTAGGGTGCTAATTGATCCAGGTGCTACTCATTCATTTATTACTCCCTTATGTGTGCAACGTGTGAAACTACGAGTTGTATGTTTGCCTTACGAAGTAGAAGTTGGTACTCCGATGGGTTCTAAACTTGTTACTAGCTCAGCTTGTAAAGCATGTAAAATCCAAATTAAAGATAGGGAATTCTCAGCCAATCTTATTGTATTACCCTTTCGAGACTATGAAGTCATTTTAGGGATGGACTGGTTGGCAAAGCATCATGCCCAACTAGATTGCCGGACGAAGATTGTAACATTCCAGATACCTGGTCAACCAATATTGGAAGTCATGGGTCGAAGAGACTTCACCGGGAGTTCCATCATTTCATCTACGAAAGCAGTGAAGTCCTTGAGGAAAGGGTGTAATGGATACTTAGCTTACCTCATCAACAAGCCGTCGGACAAAGCTAAGTTGGAGGAGATGCCAGTGATTAAAGATTATGCGGATGTATTTCCAGAAGAATTGCCCTGTTTACCCCTAAATTAGGATATCGAGTTCATTATAGAATTACTGCCTAGTACCTAGCCGATATCTAAATCTCCCTATCCTATGGCACCAGCCGAGCTACAAGAATTGAAGGACCAATTGCAAGGATTGTTAAAGAAGGGGTTTGTTCAACCAAGTTCTTCTTCGTGGGGAGTGCCAGTCCTATTTGTAAAGAAGAAAGACGGAACGTTGAGGCTATGCATCGATTACCGAGAATTGAACCAAGTGACCGTCAAGATTAAATACCCACTTCCACTGATCGATGAGTTGTTTGATCAACTTCAGGGAGCCATAGTGTATTCGAAGCTCGACTTGAGGCAAGGGTACTATTAGTTACGGAACAAAAAGGAGGATGTGCCTAAAATGGCTTTCAGGACGAGATATGGGCATTATGAGTATGTGGAGATGCCATTTGGGCTGACTAATGCCCCTGCAGCTTTTATCGACTTGATCCACAGGGTGTTTCAACCCTACTTGGACCAATTTTTGGTGATCTTCATTGATGATATTTTGGTATACCTGAAATCCGAGGCTGAGCATGAACAACATCTGCGATTGGTACTGCAGAAACTTCGAGAGCATCAATTGTATGCAAAGTTTAGCAAGTGCGAATTTTGGTTGCAGCAAATTGCATTTTTGGGGCATATCATATCCCAAGAGGGAGTAGCGGTAGATCCAGCAAAGATAAAAGCGGTGAAGTCTTGGAAGAAGCCGAAAAATGTTATAGAGGTTCGGAGTTTTCTTGGTCTAACCGGCTATTATCGGAGGTTCGTGAAGGATTTCTCAAAGATCGCAGGACCGCTTACAAAGCTCACTCAAAAGAAAACAAAGTTCGTGTGGGATGACAAGTGTGAGAACAGCTTCCAAGAATTGAAGAGAAGATTGACTACTGCACCCGTTCTTGCATTGCCTGAAGGGAATCAAGGTTTTGTAATCTATAGCGATGCTTTGAAGGAATGACTAGATTGTGTGTTGATGCAAAATGGTAGAGTGATTGCGTATGCTTCTAGGAAACCGAAGCCGTATGAATTGAACTACCCGACGCATGATTTGGAGTTACCGGCTATTGTGTTTGCACCCAAGAAATGGAGGCAGTATATGTGGGGTAACAAGCTCGAGGTGTTTACTGATCACAAGAGCTTGAAATACTTGTTCTCACAAAAAGAGTTGAATATGAGGCAACGACGGTGGATAAAGCTTTTGGATGACTATAACTGCACAATCAATTATGTGCCCGGTAAAGCAAATGTAGTTACAGATGCCTTAAGTCGGAAAGGAAGCATGGCAAAACTGGAAGTTAAGGTGCAGGAGTTGTTGGAGGAAGCATTCTTGTGGAAACCACAATCGACTGAAAAAGGGTTACTATTTGCCACTACACAAGTTCAATCGACCTTGTTGTCTGAATTACGAGAGGCTCAATAGAAGGACCAACAGTTTCAGAAGATTAAAGAAAGCAACACAAATTTTAAGTTTCATGATGATGGTATTTGGACGTTTAGGAATCGGATCTGTGTTCCTAATGAGCCAGAGCTGAAAAAGAAGATTCTTGAAGAAGCCTATAATTCAAGATACACTATTCACCTTAGCGAAACAAAGATGTACCTGGATTTGAAGCAATACTATTGGTGGAATAATATGAAGAGAGAGATTGCGGAGTTTGTGGCACGGTGTTTGACTTACCAGAGAGTCAAAGCAGAACATCAACGACCAGCAAGTTTACTTCAACCGTTGGAGATTCCTCAATGGAAATGGGAACATATAACTATGGACTTTGTCATGGACCTGCCCAGGTCACAAAAGGATCATGACGCCGTTTGGGTCATAGTGGATAGATTGACCAAGTCAGCGCACTTCTTACCGATGAACAAGGAGGATAGTCCTGAGAAACTGGGAGATATATATGTGGCGGATATTGTAAGGTTGGACGGGATGCCTGTGAGTATTGTATCGGATAGGGATCCTCGTTTTACTTCCCGATTTTGGAAGAGATTGCAAGAAGCTTTGGGAACGAAGTTGAGTTTCAGCACGGCTTATTACCCTCAGACTGATGGACAATCTGAGAGAACTATTCAGATTCTGGAGGATAAGCTGAGGGCGTGTGTTTTAGACTTCGGGAAAGGTTGGGAGAAATATTTGTCTCTAGCGAAGTTTGCTTATAATAATAGTTATCAGGCCACTATCGGGATGGCCCCATTTGAGGCATTGTATAGACTTATGTGTCGATTCCCAATTTACTGGGACGAAGTAGGTGAGACAAAGACTTTTGACCAGACCCTTCTACCTGAACTTATGAAGACTGTTGATAATGTCCACCTCATCCGGAAACGGATGCTTACAGCCTAAAGCAGGCAGAAAAGTTACGCAGACCGCCGGAGACGGAGTCTAGAGTTTGAGGTCGGCGACAAGGTGTTCTTGAAGATATCACCTCGGAGGGGACTGATTAAACACGGCAAGGGTGGAAAGTTGAGCCCGAGATTTGTAGGACCATTTGAGATAATTGAAAAGGTTGGCAAATTGGCGTATCACCTGGAACTACCCCAAAACCTCTCCAATATTCACTACGTCTTTCATGTTTCAATGCTACGGAAATATCACCCTGATCCATCGCATATCTTGGAGCCAGAGCTGTTGCAGCTTCGGGAGAACTTGTCTTATGAAGAGAAGCCTGTTCGAATCCTAGACCAGCAAGATCGGGAGTTGCGCAACAAATCTATACCGATGGTGAAAGTGTTATGGGATCACCATGGAGTTGAAGAAGCAACGTGGGAATGGCGAGACCAGATGGAGCAACAGTATCCAGCTTTATTTCAAAGGTAATATTGAATTTCGGGATGAAATTCTTTTAAGGAGGGGAGGATGTGAAGCCATGACCTCGATTTACATGCGATACCTTGTTTTGTGTGCCCTAACCTTGATTTGCCTGCCTTGACCTAGGTTTAAGAATTGTGTTTCATTTTGTGTGCCTTGCATTGAATTATGTGCATTCATTTAGGGTTGCGTGCATTTACTTGGAAAACGTGCATGTCTTGTAGTTCGTGCCTTATCTCGTAGTGCGTGCCCTAAACCTAGGAAAGCGTGCCCACACGCTAATCAAAAAAGCATCTTACACGAAGCACTAGATCGTTAGTTAATCCTACAAACTCAACTAACTAATATTAAAATGCTAAGTCAAAGGACTAGAAGACGAAATTGCACCAAAAGCTAGACATTCTTATTCTTTATTCTTTATTCTTTTGCATATTTCAAGCACTCAATTAAATAATGCTCAAACAAGACAAAAATTCAGATTTGAACACATGCTTGGCTGACCACATGGAGCCTTTGTGCATGCATTTCAATTTCAAAATCTAAACCTAAACATTCTATGACAACTAATGACACAAAGCAATAAAAAAATGGCTCAAAAAACCCTACCCAATGCACCATTCTCGACATACTCCAATTGCCCATGCTAGGATGATTCAAACATGCTTCTTGAAGACACAAAAATCTGAAATTCCAAGGCCCTAGGCCGACACAAGCATCAACCTATCAAGCCTTTCCTTTTTCTTTCATTTTTTCCTTCTTTCTCTCATTCTTCTCTCACTCTCTCATTTCTTCTCTCTCTCTGTCGGCCCTAGCTGAAGTTCTACTCTCCATAGCATAAGTTCATCATCCAAAGGTTCTTCAAGACATGCAAGTTACTTAGGAGCTCGACCAAGCAAAGCTAGGAGCAAAGAAACACACATGCAAGCCTTTAGCACATTCTTTTCAGCTTAGGTAAGTTTGTTGGCTTCCATTTCATTTTCTTTTGTTCTAGCCACTTGCACATACTAATAACATGGTTACTAAGCTAGGAAATTAGAGAAAATCAAGTGGTCTCTCGGCTAAGGAAGGAAAAAGGGTCGACATTGTGCTTCATCAAGAGTTTGTGCATCTTCTTTGTTCTCTTGCTAAGGTGAGGGCTAAAGCTTCTTGAAAAGCTTTCAAAAACCACATGCATGCCTTTAAATGTCTATCTTTACTTCTGTACTTGTGATATATGTGTGTTCATGAGCTTTTGTAAACATGCATGGCAAGATATTTGGCTAGAATGTGATGATAGATGAAATCGCGTATAGGACAGTCTTCTGACTTGTTGGTACGAAGTGATTTTGACCAGGTAAATGATGTTGAAAATGCATGAAAATTGGTAGGTAGCTATTTTTGCCAGTTCTGAGAATTTTTTGTAGAAATAGGCCAAAGCTAATTTTGAATCTAAGGTCCTCAAAATGGCAAAATATCAAAATGTGTCCAAATCTGGAAAATCTGGGAAAATGAACCAGGTTTTGGCAGATTCACTGTTCTTGTAGAACGAACCAGTTTTGACTTAGTAAATGATATACAAAATGCATGAAATTTGGTATTCTGCTAGATGTTTCAGTTCTGGACATTTTTTTCCAGAAATAGACTAAGGCTAAATCTGACCCTAAGGTCCTAAAAAACGACAAGTTTTGAAATGTGTGCAAATCTGGACAGTTTTGCGTAGTCTCACGGTTTTGGCTATAACTCTTGAACCCGAACTCCAAATGATGCGATGTTTGTTTCTGAATTTAGTTCACTCCTTAAGCTTTAATTTGAAATTTTGTTCACTAGAATTGGTAATTTTTTGCTTGTCTCAATGATTGTGAGAAAACAGACCATTGCAGTGAGGTTTCCATCTAGTGATATGCTTAGAAAAATTATTGTAGCTTCTCTTGTTGTATTAAATGCTTGGGATTGTGGCTTTTGGATGTTGTGTAGACTGTTTTGAATGCTTGAGGGTGTTTGAATTAATCAATGCATGGCTTGAGTTTAATTACGAGATGACTTGGGGCTTAATCGCGCGGGTAAGCACGAATTGAAACCCTAGTGACTAGGTAAACTCGCTAAGTGTTGATCCTATGGACATCGTGTTTAATTATGTGATTAGTAGGCTGCCCGTAGTTGCCCTTGTAGCCCTAAATGTGATTTCGATGATTACATGTTGACAAGTAGGCCCTTCTTGCACCCGGTCCCACGTAGAGGTCGTGGCATGTTGAATAATCTTATTATTTGATTACGTGAACTTCAAAATGAGTTATATGACTTGATTTACATGCGTTACATGGCTGCCCGTTTAATATTCATATAACTCCATGTGCTTTATAAGTGAAATTACCTGTCATATCGTGCCTCGCGTGTTTACTTGTTAATGTGCAATCTTATGACTGCTCGGAGGCAACCTACTTTGTTGTCCTCCTAATGTGATATATTAAATGTCATAAATGTGCATTGCATACAAGGTTGCAACCTTTCATTCTGGCGTGGTAGCGTTCACGCACACCGGGCGGCATCGGGCTTGCCGGTGCAACCGTGACTACCATTGTCCAATTCCCTCTCTCGCTTAGGGGCTAAACTTCCTCGGAGAGTTGGGTCGTAGGATTTCGGGGTACATCCAGAGTACACCCATTTGGCGTGATAAGGGGGATGATTTGAAGTCGACCGCAACAATTGATACTGGAAATGAACTAAGAGCAAAAGCTCTCCGTATCCTTTTCACTATGTGTATAAGTACTCTTGCTTGGTTCCTAGAGGACCTCAGAGAGGAAAGACGGGTAATTGTGTTTTTTTACTTTATATTACATTATGTACTTACTTGTGATATAATGTCATGCTTGCAAAAAGGGTTTTCATAAGTTGAACCGGAAAATGAGTTTCAAAACTTATTTCTCGTTCCCCCTCGCTGAGTTAATAAGGACTCACCATCTTTTATCATCTTAGGTGAAGAAGACTAGGAATAGGTACCCGAGGACAACGTGCCTAATGATGATTCCTTGGAATGATTGCTTGCCCTACGTGCTTTATTTGACTATGACCATTTTTGTGAATGATACGTTACTTGAAAACTATTTCTTATTTTGCTTGTTGTTGTATTGTAAACGACCCCCGTTGTAATTTGGGGTCTAATTTTGGCTTGTACGGATCATAACTTGATAGATACTATTATGGTCGTTTTTGCTATCGCTATTGACTAGTATCTATCATAGGATTATGAAATATCCGATAAGGATTAAGTAAAATAAATCTATCCAATCTTAAGCAGGTACTCATTGGTAGTTTAAGATCAACAGGTACTTTTGTAACAAGGATTAACAAACAAACGAGACATAGTTATCATACTAGGCTGTTAATCTAACGAGACTTCGACACAACTAGTAGGCGTTTCAATTGATGATAAATAGTAATTTTAGTTGGAAATGAATTTGAGATTGAAAGTTTTGAGGCCTTTAGAAAATTAGGTCAAACTAATGAGCCCAATTATAGCCGTTATGCTGCCGGTTTTTCGGAGAATTTGTGGGGTTTAGGCTAAAACGTTAAGTGTTAACTTTCATGAACTATTAAGTACGTGATATGACTTGAATGTTTAGATCACACCCTAGTCTAACCTTTATAGGTCAGGTTAGGGCATGATAGTTCGTGCCTTACCTCGTAGTGCGTGCCCTAAACATAGGAAAGCGTGCCCGCATGGTAATCAAGAAAGCATCTTACACAAAGCACTAGATTATTAATTAATCCTACAAACTCCACTAACTAATATTAAAATGCTAATTCAACTCACTAGAAGACAAAATTTTACCAAAAGCTAAACATTATTATTTTTTATTCTTTATTCTTTTGCACATCCCAAGCACACAATAAAATAAGCTCAAAACAAGACAAAAAAAATTCAGATTTGAGCTTGCCTTGGCCAACCATGTGAGGAGCTTTTGTCATGCTTGCAATTTCAAAAAAAAATCAAGTTTAGACATTCTATGACACAATGCAAAAAAAAACTGGAAACCAAGCATTATTTTATCCTCCACCATGCTTCACCTTTTCGATCCATTCAATGCCCATGCTAGACAATTCAAAATATGCTCTTGAAGACACAAAAATCAGAAATTTTGAAGCTCAAGGCCGACACACTCACTAATACCAACATTTCATTCTTTTCAAACCTTCTCTTAAGCTCTCAATTCCTCTCTCTCTCTCGGCCAAAGCTGCACCCTCAAGATCCATAGCTTAAGCTCCTCTCCTAAAGCTCACCAAGACACTCAAGGCCCTAGGAGGCTCGACCAAGCAAGCTAGAAGCAAAGAGACATGCATGCAAGCTCATAGAACATTCATTTCGGCCCTAGGTATGTTTGATAGCTTTTCTTCCATCTCCCTTTTGTTCTAACCACATGCACATACTAAGGACATAGTAACTCAGCTAGGAATTAAAGAAATCAAGCAATATCTCTCAACCAAAGAAGGAGAGAAGACCATTTGTGCATCTTCAAGAGTTTTGAGCATCATTTGTTGGCAATAGGCTAAGGTGAGGGTTAATCCTTTTTAAAAGCTTTCAAAAACCACATGCATGCCTTTATATGTCTATTTTTACCTCTCTACTTGTGGTATGTGTGTGTATATGAGCTTTTGTAACCATGCATGGCAAGAGTTTTAGCTAGAACTTGAAGATAGATAAAATCGTGAAAATGACAGATTTCTGACTTGTTAGGATGAAGTGTATTTGGCCTAGTAAACGATGTTAAAAATGCGTGAAAATTGGTAGATGACTCGTGTTGCCCGTTCTGAGAATTTTTCCTAGAAATAGGCCAAGGCCAATTTTGAATCTAAGGTCTCCAAAATGGCAAAACAACGAAATGTGTCTAAATCGGGAAAATCTAGAAAATGAAGCAGGTTTTTGGCAGTTCACTGTCCCTGTAGAATGAAACAATTTTGACTTATCAAATGATATCTAAAATGCATGATATTTGGTAGGTTGCTAGATGTTTCAGTTCTGGACATAGTTGTCAGAAATAGACTAAGGCTAAATCGAACCCTAAAGCCCACAAAAATGACAAGTATTGAAATGTGTACAAATCTGGACAGTTTTGCGTAGTCTCACGGTTTTGGCTATAACTTTTGAATCCAAACTCCAAATGATGCGAGGTTTGTTTCTGGATTTAGTTCACTTAATAAGATTTAATTTAAGATTTTGTTCACTGAAATTGGAGATTATTTGCTTGTCTAAATGATTTTGGGAAAACAGACCATTGCAGTGAGGTTTCTATCTAGTGATATGCTTTGAAAATTATTGTAACTTCTCTTGTGGTATTAAATGCTTGGGATTGTGGCACTTGGATGTTGTGTGGACTGTTTTGAATGATTGAGCATGTTTAATTAATCGATACATGGCTTTGATTTAATTACGTGACAACTTGTGGCTTAATCGCACGGGTAAGCATGAATTGAAACCCTAGTGACTATGAAAACTCGCTAAGTGTTGATCCTATGGTTATCGTGTCTAATTATGTGATTAGTGGGCTGCCCGTAGTTGTCCTTATAGCCCTAAATGTGATTTCGATGATTACATGTTGACATGTAGGCTCCGTTTGTTTGCCGTAAAATAACTTACTTGTGGAAAATATTTTCAGTGGAAAATATTTTCTTGGAAAATAAAATATTTTCCTTCGTTTGTTTACCTTAAAATAATTTTCTCGTGGAAAATATTTTTAGTGGAAAATGTTTTCATGGAAAATGTTTTAAGAGGAAAATATTTTCCTGAGCTCCGTTTGTTTGCCGTAAAATAACTTGTTAGAAGAAAATATTTTCCTGGAAAATAGAATACTGAAAAATATTTTCTGGTATTTGGATGTACAATAAAAAATATTTTCCGACATGAGATTTATATAAAAAAAAAAGATACACATAAAATAGGGGTGATTAAGTTCCGGAAAATGTTTTCATCTCTTAAAGAAATGAAAATATTTTTCCAAATTTTGAACTAGCAGTCATTTTTGACCAGAAGACATTTTTCAGTTGACCAATTTTCCTGTGTTACCAAACAGCGAAAAATCTCTAAAAAGTAGCCTACCATTTTTGACCGGAAAATGTTTTCCAATTGACCAATTTTCCGGTGTTACCAAACACCGAAAAATCTTCAAAAAGTAGCCCACCATTTTTGACTGGAAAATGTTTTCCAGTTGACCAATTTTTCGGTGTTACCAAACACCGTAAAAGTAGGAAAATGTTTTCCGGAAGAATATTTTACGGCAAACAAACGGAGCCGTAGACCTTTCTTGCACCCGGTCCCACGTAGACGTCGTTGCATGTTGTATGATCTTATTATTTGATTACGTGAACCCCGAAATGAGTTATATGACTTGATTTACATGTGTTGCATGGCTGCCCGTTAAATATTCATATAACTCTATGTGCCTTACAAGTGAAATTACCTGTCATAGCATGCCTCGCGTGTTTACTTGTCAATGTGCAATCTTATAACTGCTCGGAGGCAACCTACTTTGTTGTCCTCCTAATGTGATATGTTAAATGTTATAAATGTGCATTGCATACAAGGTTGCAACCTTCCATTGTGGCATGGTAGCATTTCACGCACGCCGGGCGGCATCGAGCTTACCGGTACTACCGTGACTACCATGGTCCAATTCCCTCTCTCGCTTGGCATTCCACCCTCGGAGAGTTGGGTCGTAGGTTTTCGGGGTACATCCGGAGTACACCCAAATGGGATCGATAAGTGGATTATTGAAGTCGGCCGCAACAATCGTATCGAAATCGATATTGAGAGCAAATGCTCACCGTATCCTTGAAATGATTGGTAATTGTATCTGTTGCTCAATTTGATTCTTATACTTTGCGTACCTTATTACTTGTGATACGTGACATGTTTCAAAAGGGGTTTTTCATAAGTTGAACCGGAAAAAGAGTTTCAAAACGTATTTCTCGTTCCCCCTCACTGAGTTCATAAGGACTCACCCTCTTTTATCATTACAGGTGAAGAAGATCAGGAACAGGTACCTGAGGATAACGTGCCTATTGATGACTCCTTGGAGTGATTGTCTGCCCTACGTGCCTTACTTGACTGTGGCTATTTGGTGAATGACATGTTGTATTGAAGACTATTTCTTGTGTTGCTTACTGTTGCTATTGTAAATGACCCCCGTTGTAATTTGGGGTCAAATTTTGGTTTGTACTGATCATAACTAGATAGATACTCTTCTGGTCGTTTTGCTATCGCTACTTGGTTTAGTATCTATCACAGGCTTATGAGGTATTAGGTAAAGGGTAAGTAAAATGAATCTATCTAATCTTAAGCAGGTATTCATTGGTAAGCTAAGATCAACAGGTACTTTTGTAACAAGGATTGACAAACAAACGAGACATAGTTATCATGCTAGGTTGTTAATCAAGCGAGACTTCGAGATAACTAGTAGGCATTTCGATTGGTGATAAATAGTAATCTTAGTTGGAAATGAATTTGAGATTGAAAGTTTTGAGGCCTTTAGAAAATTAGGACAAATTAAAGAGCCCAATTACAGCCGTTATGCTGCCAGTTTTTCGGAGAACTTTTGAAGTTTTAGGCTAACGTTAAGTGTTAAACCTTAATGAATGATTAAGTACGTGAAATGATATGAATATTTAGATCACATCCTAGTCTAACCTCTATAGGTCGGGTTGGGGCATGACACCCTATAGAAATGGTATCAGAGCTTAGATTGTTTAAGCCAGGTTTAACTCTCGGACCATGGGTAGAAGCCCTAAGATTATTGAGATGACTTGTCTATGTGTGTTAATGTGTGACAATATCAATTGTGCCTTCTCTGTTTCTATGTGCTTATGTGATTAACATGTCTTAACTGTTTCGAGAATTGTATGTCTATGTAAAATTGTATGTTACATACCTTATGCATTAAATTCTTGTTTTGTCATATTCCAATAAATTGTGCATCATAATCTGTGCCTATAAATGGCTGGCCCTAGTACCCGCAATACCAATAGGAGCGATGAGCCTTAAGAAGCCGAAGATGCTCATCAAACTAACCCCGGCATGGCCATGTTTAACATGATAGCGAATGCTATGGATCGCGTGTCACGACTAATGGAACGTCAAGATGCACGTGAAACAAACAACAACAACAACAACAACTACAACAACAGGAATGACGGTAACAATGGGAGAAATAGCAGAATGCGTGAGTTCCTTGACTTTCGCCCATCCAAATTCTACGGGGAAGCTGATGATGAAAAGGCCGAGGCTTGGCTGTCCGAGATTGAAAGGATTTTCAGGCCACTTGACTATATTGATGAAGAAAAGGTTGAGTTAGCTGTGTTTCTGTTGTACGGGGATGCTGAGCATTGGTGGCACACTATGGAGGCACTTTGGGAAACTGATCATACACCTCGCTTGTGGGGTAATTTCGTTAAGGCATTCAAGGAGAAATACGTACCTGCAGTTTCCAGGCTGAGGCGGATTGAAGAATTTATACACTTGAACCAGGGTAACATGACGGTGGCCCAGTATGAGGCTCGTTTTGACAGACTGTCCCGTTATGCTCAATACATGGTCAGTGACCCTGAGGCGAAGAGGTAGAAATTTATGAATGGGTTGAGCCCAGAAATTCAAGGCCAGTTGGCTTCGCATGACTTCACTACCTATTCTGCTCTCCTTGCTGCTACCTCCCAAGTTGAGAAGAGGAAACTTGATAGAGCCAGTTCAAGCCAGCCGAACAAGAAACCATATCAACCTCCATGACAATAGAGGAAATTCCAGACTCAGAGTCGCAGTCAGGGCCAGAGCCAGAACAGACCAGTTAATAAACCAGTTAGGGTGCTAATTGATCCAGGTGCTACTCATTCATTTATTACTCCCTTATGTGTGCAACGTGTGAAACTACGAGTTGTATGTTTGCCTTACGAAGTAGAAGTTGGTACTCCGATGGGTTCTAAACTTGTTACTAGTTCAGCTTGTAAAGTATGTAAAATCCAAATTAAGGATAGGGAATTCTCAGCCAATCTTATAGTGTTACCCTTTCGAGACTATGAAGTCATCTTAGGGATGGACTGGTTGGCAAAGCATCATGCCCAACTAGATTGTCGGACGAAGATTGTAACATTCCAGATACCTGGTCAACCAATATTGGAGGTAATGGGTCAAAGAGACTTCATCAGGAGTTCCATCATTTCATCTACGAAAGCAGTGAAGTCCTTGAGAAAAGGGTGTAGTGGATACTTAGCTTATCTCATTAACAAGCCATCGGACAAAGCTAAGTTGGAGAAGATGCCAATGATTAAAGATTATGCGGATATGTTTCCAGAAGAATTGCCCGGTTTACCCCCGGATCGGGAGATCGAGTTCATAATAAAATTACTGCCTGGTACCCAGCCGATATCTAAAGCTCCCTATAGTATGGCACCAGCCGAGCTACAAGAATTGAAGGACCAATTGCAAGGATTGTTGAAGAAGGGGTTTGTTCAACCAAGTTTTTCTCCGTGGGGCGCACCAGTCCTATTTGTAAAGAAGAAAGACGGAACGTTGAGGCTATGCATCGATTATCGAGGATTGAACCAAGTGACCATCAAGAATAAATACCCACTTCCACTGATCGACGATTTGTTTGATCAACTTCAAGGAGCTAAAGTGTATTCGAAGCTTGACTTGAGGCAAGGGTACTACCAGTTGCGGATCAAAAAGGAGGACCTTCCTAAAACGGCTTTTAGGACGAGATATGGGCATTACGAATTTGTGGTGATGCCATTTGGGCTAACTAATGCCCCTGCAACTTTTATGGACTTGATGCACATGGTGTTTCAACCCTACTTGGATCAATTTGTGGTGATCTTTATTGATGATATTTTGGTATACTCGAAATCCGAGGCTGAGCATGAACAACATCTGCGATTGGTATTGTAGAAACTTCGGGAGCATCAGTTGTATGCAAAGTTTAGCAAATGCGAATTTTAGTTGTGGTAGATTGCATTCTTGGGGCACATCATATCCCAAGAGGGAATAGTAGTGGACCCAGCAAAGATAGAAGCAGTGATGTCTTGGAAGAAGCCGAAAAATGTTATGGAGGTTCGGAGTTTTCTCGATTTAGCCCGCTATTATCGGAGGTTCGTAAAGGATTTCTCAAATATTGCAGGACCGCTTACAAAGCTCACTCAAAAGAAAACAAAGTTCATGTGGGATGACAAGTGTGAGAACAACTTTCAAGAACTAAAGAAAAGATTGACTACCGCACCTGTTCTTGCATTTTATGAAGGGAGTCAAGGCTTTGTAATCTATAGCGATGCTTCCAAAGAAGGACTGGGGTGTGTGTTGATGCAGAACGGTAGAGTGATTGCGTATGCCATTAGGAAGCCCAAGTCGTATGAATTGAACTACCCGACGCATGATTTAGAGTTAGCGGCTATTGTGTTTGCACTCAAGAAATGAAGGCACTATCTGTGGGGTAACAAGTTTGAGGTGTTTACTGATCACAAGAGCTTGAAGTACTTGTTCTCACAAAAAGAATTGAACATAAGGCAAAGGCGGTGGATGGAGCTTTTGGATGATTATAACTGCACAATCAATTATGTGCCCGGTAAGGCAAATGTAGTTGCAGATGCCTTAAGTCGGAAAGCGAGCATGGCAAAACTGGAAGTTAAGGTGCAGGAGTTGTTAGAGGAAGCATTTTCGTGGAATCCACAATTGACTCAGAAAGGGTTATTATTTGCCACTACACAAGTTCAATCGACCTTATTGTCTGAATTACGAGAGGCTCAACAGAAGGATCAACAGTTTTAGAAGATTAATGGAAGCAACACAGATTTCAAGTTTCATGATGATGGTATTTGGAGGTTCAGGAATCAAATTTGTGTTCCTAATGATCCAGAGTTGAAAAAGAAGATTCTTGAAGAAGCCCATAACTCAAGATATACTATTCACCCCGGCGGAACAAAGATGTACCGTGATTTGAAGCAACACTATTGGTGGAATAACATGAAGAGGGAGATCGCGGTGTTTGTGGCACGATGTTTAACTTGCCAGAGAGTCAAAGCAGAACATCAACGACCGGCAGCTTTACTTTAGCCGTTGGAAATGGGAACACATAACTATGGACTTTGTCATGGACCTGCCCAGGTCACAAAAGGGTCATGACGCCGTTTGGGTCATAGTGGATAGATTGACTAAGTCAGCGCACTTCTTACCGATGAACAAGGAGGATAGTCCTAAGAAACTGGGAGATATGTATGTGGCGGATATTGTAAGGTTGCACGGGATGCCTGTGAGTATTGTATCGGATAGGGATCCTCATTTTACTTCCATATTTTGGAAGAGATTGCAAGAAGCTTTGGGAACGAAGTTGAGTTTTAGTACAGCTTATCACCCTCAGACAGACGGTCAATCCGAGAGACCTATTCAGATTCTAGAGGATATGCTGAGGGCGTATGTTCTAGACTTCGGAAAAGGTTGGGAGAAATATCTGCCTCTAGCGGAGTTCGCTTATAATAACAGTTATCAGGCCACTATCGGGATGGCCCCATTTGAGGCATTGTATGGACGTAAGTGTCGATCCCCAATTTACTGGGATGAAGTAGGTGAGACGAAGACTTTTGACCCGACCCTGCTACTAGAACTCATGAAAACTGTTGATAATGTCCACCTCATCTGAAAACGGATGCTTACCGCCCAAAGCAGGCAGAAAAGTTATGCAGACCGACGGAGACGGAGTCTAGAGTTTGAGGTCGGCGACAAGGTGTTCTTGAAGATATCACCTCGGAGGGGACTGATTAAACATGGCAAGGGTGGAAAGTTGAGCCCGAGGTTTGTAGGACCATTTGGGATAATTGAGAAGGTTGGAAAATTGGTGTATCGTCTAGAACTACCCCAAAACCTCTCCAATATTCACGACGTCTTTCATGTTTCAATGCTACGGAAGTATCACCCTGATCAATCGCATATCTTGGAGCCAGAGCCGTTACAGCTTCGGGAGAACTTGTCCTATGAAGAGAAGCCCATTCGGATCCTAGAACAGCAAGATCGGGAGTTGCGCAACAAATCTATACCGTTGGTGAAAGTGTTGTGGGATCACCATGGAGTTGAAGAAGCAACGTGAGAAAGGCGAGACCAAATGGAGCAACAGTATCCGGCATTATTTCAAAGGTAAAATTGAATTTTGGGACGAAATTCTTTTAAGGAGGGGAGGATGTGAGGCCCGACCTAGATTTGCGTGCGATACCTCGTTTCGTGTGTCCTAACCTAGATTTGCGTGCCTTGACCTAGGTTTAAGAGTCATGTTTCATTTTATGTGCCTTGCATTGAATTACGTGCATTCATTTAGGGTTGCGAGCATTTACTTGAGAAACGTGCATTCGTCTCGTAGTTCGTGCCTTACCTCGTAGTTCGTGCCCTAAACCTAGAAAAGCGTGCCTGCACGCTAATCAAAAAAGCATATTACACGAAGCACTAGATTATTAATTAATCCTACAAACTCCACTAACTAATATTAAAATGCTAATTCAACTCACTAGAAGACGAAATTTCACCAAAAGCTAAACATTCTTATTCTTTGTTCTTTATTCTTTTGCACATCCCAAGCACACAATAAAATAAGCTCAAAACAAGACAAAAAAAATTCAGATTTGAGCTTGCCTTGGCCGACCATGTGAGGAGCTTTTGTCATGCTTGCAATTTCAAAAAAATCAAGTTTAGACATTCTATGACACAATCCAAAAAAAAAAAATGGAAACCAAGCATTATTTTATCCTCCACCATGCTTCACCTTTTCGATCCATTCAATGCCCATGCTAGACAATTCAAAATATGCTCTTGAAGACACAAAAATCAGAAATTTTGAAGCTCAAGGCCGACACACTCACAAACACCAACATTTCATTCTTTTCAAACCTTCTCTCAAGCTCTCAATTCCTCTCTCTCTCTCTCCCAAAGCTGCATCCTCAAGATCCATAGCTTAATCTCCTCTCCTAAAGCTCACCAGGACACTCAAGGCCCTAGGAGGCTCGACCAAGCAAGCTAGAAGCAAAGAGACACGCATGCAAGCTCATAGAACATTCATTTCGGCCCTAGGTATGTTTGATAGCTTTTCTTCCATCTCTCTTTTGTTCTAACCACATGCACATACTAAGGACATGGTAACTCAGCTAGGAATTAAATAAATCAAGCAATATCTCTCGGCCAAACAAGGAGAGAAGACCATTTGTGCATCTTCAAGAGTTTTGAGCATCATTTGTTGGCAATAGGCTAAGGTGAGGGTTAATCCTTTTTAAAAGCTTTCAAAAACCACATGCATGCCTTCATATGTCTATTTTTACCTCTGTACTTGTGGTATGTGTGTGTACATGAGCTTTTGTAACCATGCATGGCAAGATTTTTAGCTAGAACTTGAAGATAGATAAAATCACGAAAATGGCAGATTTCTGACTTGTTAGGACGAAGTGTATTTGGCCTGGTAAACGATGTTGAAAATGAGTGAAAATTGGTAGGTGACTCTTTTTGCCCGTTCTGAGAATTTTTCATAGAAATAGGCCAAGGCCAATTTTGACTCTAAGGTCTCCAAAATGGCAAAACAACGAAAGGTGTCTAAATCTGGAAAATCTGGAAAATCTGGAAAATGAAGCAGGTTTTTGGCAGTTCACTGTCCCTGTAGAACGAACCAATTTTGACTTAGCAAATGATATCTAAAATGCATGAAATTTGGTAGGTTGCTATATTTTTCAGTTCTGGACATTTTTGTCAGAAATAGACTAAGGCTAAATCTGACCCTAAGGCCCACAAAATTGACAAGTATTGAAATGTGTACAAATCTGGACAGTTTTGCGTAGTCTCACGGTTTTGGCTATAACTTTTGAATCCGAACTCCAAATGATGCGAGGTTTGTTTCTGGATTTAGTTCACTTAATAAGATTTAATTTGAAATTTTTTTCACTGAAATTGGAGATTGTTTTCTTGTCTAAATGATTGTAGGAAAACAGATCATTGCAGTGACGTTTTTATCTAGTGATATGGTTTGAAAATTATTGTAACTTCTCTTGTGGTATTAAATGCTTGGGATTGTGGCACTTGGATGTTGTGTGGACTGTTTTGAATGATTGAGGATGTTTAATTAATCGATACATGGCTTTGATTTAATTACGTGACAACTTGTGGCTTAATCGCATGGGTAAGCATGAATTGAAACCCTAGTGACTATGAAAACTCGCTAAGTGTTGATCCTATGGTTATCGTGTCTAATTATGTGATTAGTGGGCTGCCCGTAGTTGTCCTTATAGCCCTAAATGTGATTCCGATGATTACATGTTGACATGTAGACCTTTCTTACACCCGGTCCCACGTAGACGCCGTTGCATGTTGTATGACCTTATTATTTGATTACGTGAACCCCGAAATGAGTTATATGACTTGATTTACATGTGTTACATGGCTGCCCATTAAATATTCATATAACTCCATGCGCCTTACAAGTGAAATTACCTGTCATAGCATGCCTCGCGTGTTTACTTGTCAATGTGCGATCTTATGACTGCTCGGAGGAAACCTACTTTGTTGTCCTCCTAATGTGATATATTAAATGTCATAAATGTGCATTGCATACAAGGTTGCAACCTTTCATTGTGGCATGGTAGCATTTCACGCACGCTGGGTGGCATCGGGCTTGCCGGTGCTATCGTGACTACCATGGTTCAATTCCCTCTCGCTTGGCATTCCACCCTCGGAGAGTTGGGTCGTAGGTTTTCGGGGTACATTCGGAGTACACCCAAATGGGAGCGATAAGTGGATTATTGAAGTCGGCCGCAACAATCGTATCGAAATCGATATTGCGAGCAAATGCTCACCGTATCCTTGAAATGATTGGTAATTGTATCTGTTGCTCAATTTGATTCTTATACTTTGCGTACCTTATTACTTGTGATACATGACATGTTTCAAAAGGGGTTTTTCATAAGTTGAACCGGAAAAAAAGTTTCAAAATGTATTTCTCATTCCCCCTCGCTTAGTTCATAAGGACTCAACCTCTTTTATCATTACAGGTGAAAAAGATTAGGAACAGGTACCTGAGGATAACGTGCCCATTGATGACTCCTTAGAGTGATTGTCTGCCCTACGTGCCTTACTTGACTGTGGCTATTTGGTGAATGACATGTTGTATTGAAGACTATTTCTTGTGTTGCTTACTGTTGCTATTGTAAATGACCACCGTTGTAATTTGGGGTCAAATTTTGGTTTGTACTGATCATAACTAGATAGATAGTCTTCTGGTCGTTTTGCTATCGGTACTTGGTTTAGTATCTATCACAGGCTTATGAGGTATTAGGTAAAGGGTAAGTAAAATGAATCTATCCAATCTTAAACATGTATTCATTGGTAAGCTAAGATCAACAGGTACTTTTGTAACAAGGATTGACAAACAAACGAGACATAGTTATCATGCTAGGTTGTTAATCAAGCGAGACTTCGAGATAACTAGTAGGCATTTCGATTGGTGATAAATAGTAATCTTAGTTGGAAATGAATTTGAGATTGAAAGTTTTGAGGCCTTTAGAAAATTAGGTCAAACTAAAAAGCCCAATTACAGCCGTTACGCTGCCGGTTTTTCAGAGAATTTTTGGAGTTTTAGGCTAACGTTAAGTGTTAAACCTTAATGAACGATTAAGTATATGAAATGATATTAATGTTTAGATCACATATTAGTCTAACCTCTATAGGTCGGGTTGAGACGTGACAAAGACTGCTCGGCTGCGCCTATTTTCCGAGCCAAAATTGAACATTTTCATCAGTTTGGGGACACTTTTCTTCTTTTGCGTTGTTTTTCCGTCCCGGATCGTACTTCGTAAGCCGCGAAAAGGGCGACAACCTAATCCATCACATTTATATTACCGAATCCCAAGGCACCTTGGGCAAGACAACTTCGCTTCACATAGAGGCTGGGCCCGCAAATCGAGGGCGTGGGGCTTGGGACCAGGTATTCGTCACTCCGGTGCCTATAACTTTTGATCTGTAAGGAGTTACGTGGCGCACAACATACCGTTGGAAAGCTCTCCGAGGGTTCTACAATGGGGGAAGCAAGCCTGCTTGGCTGCGCCTGTTTTCGAAGACCAAAATCGAACGTTTTCATCAATTTTGGGACACTTTTCATCTTTTGTGTTGTCTTACCGTCCCGGATCGTACTTCGTGAGCCGCGAAAAGGACGACAACGTAATCCATCACATTTCTATTACCGAATCCCATGGCACCTTGGCAAGGTAACTTCGTTTCACGTAGAGTATGGGACTACAAACCGAAGGCGTGGGGCTTGGTACCAGGTCTCCGTCGCTCCGGTGCCCATAACTTGTGATTTGTAAGGAGTTACGCAGCGCACAGCATATCGTTGGAAAGCTCTCCTAGAGCTCTACGACGGGGGTAGCAAGCCTGCTGGCCTGCGCCTATTTTCGAAGCCCAAAATTGAACGTTTTTATCTGTTTTGGGACACTTTTCTTCATTTGTGCTGTTTTTCCTTCCCGGATCGTACGTCGTAAGCTGCAAAAAGGACGACAACCTAATCCATCACATTTCTATTACCGAATCCCAAGGCACCTTGGGCAAGACAACTTCGCTTCATGTAGAGGCTGGGCCCACAAACCGAGGGCGTGGGGCTCGGGACCAGGTCTCCGTCGCTCCGGTGCCCATAACTTTTGATCCGTAAGGAGTTACGCGGCACACAGCATACCGTTGGAAAGCTCTCCGAGAGCTCTACGACAGGGGTAGCAAGCCTACTCGTTTGCACCCATCTTCAGAGCCCAAAATCGAACGTTTTCATCAATTTTGGGACACTTTTCTTCTTTTGCGTTATTTTTCTGTCCCGGATCATACGTCGTCAGCCGCGAAAAGGATGACAACCTAATCCATCACATTTCTATTACCGAATCCCAGGGCACCTTGGGTGAGACAACTTCGCTTCAGGTAGAGGTTGGGTCTACAAACCGAGGGTAGGGGGCTCGGGACCAGGTCTCCGTCGCTCCGGTGCCCATAACTTTTGATCTGTAAGGAGTTACGCGGCTCACAGTATACCGTTGGAAAGCTCTCCGAGAGCTCTACAACGGGGGTAGGAAGCCTACTCGGCTGCGCCTATTTTCAGAGCCCAAAATCGAACGTTTTCATCAGTTTTGGGACACTTTTTTTCTTTGGCTCTGTTTTTCCATCCCGGATTGTATGTCGTAAGCCGCGAAAAGGACGACAACTTAGTCCATCACATTACTATTACCGAATCCCATGACACCTTGGGCCAGAAAACTTCGCTTCACGTAGAGGCTGGCCTCGCAAACAGAGGGCGTGGGGCTTGGGACCCGGTCTCTGTCACTCCGGTACCCATAACTTTTGATTTGTAAAGAGTTACACGGCGCTCAGCATACCGTTGGAAAGCTCTTCGAGAGTTCTACGATGGGGGTAGCAAGCCTGCTCTGGTGTGCCTATTTTCGAAGCCCAAAATCAAACGTTTTCATCTGTTTTGAGACACTTTTCTTCTTTTGCGTTGTTTTTTCGTCCGGGATCGTACGTCGTGAGCCGCAAAAAGGAAGACAACCTAATCCATTACATTTCTATTACCGAATCCCACGGTAACTTGGACAAGACAACTTCACTTCACGTAGACGATGGGCCCGCAAACAGAGGGCGTGGGGCTTGGGACCAGGTCTCCGTCGCTCCGGTGCCCATAACTTTTGATCCGTAAAGAGTTACGCGGCGCACAGCAAACTGTAAGAAAGCTCTCCGAGAGCTCTACGACGGGGGCAGCAAGCTTGCTCGGCTGCGCCTATTTTTGGAGCCCAAAATCGAACGTTTTCGTTAGTTTTAGGAAACTTTTCTTCTTTTGAGCTGTTTTTCCATCCCGGATCGTACGTCGTGAGCCGCGAAATGGACAACAACCTAATCCATCACATTTATATTACCGAATCCCATGACACCTTGGGCAAGACAACTTTGCTTCACGTAGACGCTGGGCCCGCAAACCGGGGGCGTGGGGCTTGAGACCAGGTCTCCGTCGCTCCGGTGCCCATAACTTTTGATCCGTAAAGAGTTACGCGATTCACAGTATATCGTTGGAAAGCTCTCCAAGAGCTTTACGACGGGGGTAGCAAGCCCGCAAACTGAGGGCGTGGGGCTTGAGACAACGTCTCCGCCACTCCGGTGCCCATAACTTTTGATCCGTAAGGAGTTACGCGGCGCACAGCATACCGTTGGAAAGCTCTTTGAGAGCTCTACGACGGGGACAGAAACCTGCTTGGCTGCGCTTGTTTTTGGAGCCCAAAATCAAACGTTTTCATCAGTATCGGGACACTTTTCTTCTTTTGCACTGTTTTTCTGTCCCGGATCGTACTTCGTGAGCAGCGAAAAGGACGACAACCTAATCCATCACATTTCTATTACCGAATCCCGCGGTACCTTGGGCAAGACAACTTTGCTTCACGTAGAGGCTGGGCCCGCAAACCGAGGGCGTGGGGCTTTGGACCAGGTCTCCGTCACTGCGGTGCCCATAACTTTTGATCCGTAAAGAGTTATGCGGCGCACAGTATACCGTTGGAAAGCTCTCCAAGAGCTCTACGATGGGGGCAGCAAGCCTGCCTGGTTGCACCTATTTTTGGAGCCCAAAATTGAATGTTTTCATCAGTTTTGGGACAGTTTTCTTCTTTTGCGCTTTTTTTCTGTCCTGGATCGTACGTCGTAAGCCGCGAAAAGGATGACCACCTAATCTATCACATTTCTATTACCAAATCCCACGACACCTTGGGCAAGACAACTTCGCTTCACGTAGACGTTGGGCCCGCAAACTGGGGGCGTGGGGCTTGGGACCAGGTCTCCGTCGCTCCGGTGCCCATAACTTTTTATCCGTTAAGAGTTATGCGGTGCATAGCATATCGTTGGAAAGCTCTCCGAGAGCTCTACGACGGGGGTAGCAAGCCCGCTTGGCTGCGCCTGTTATCGGAGCCCAAATTTAAATATTTTCATCAGTTTTGGGACACTTTTTTTCTTTTGTGTTGTTTTTCCTTCCCGGATCGTAAGTCGTAGGCCGCGAAAAGGATGACAACCTAATCCATCACATTTCTAATACCGAATCCCAAGGCACCTTGGGCAAGACAACTTCACTTCACGTAGAGGCTGGTCCCGTAAACCGAGGGCGTGGGGCTAGGGATCAGGTCTCCGTCGCTCCGGTGCCCATTACTTTTGATCCGTAAGGAGTTACGCAGCGCACAATATACAGTTGGAAAGTTCTCCGAGAGCTCTATGACGGGGGCAGAAAGCCTTCTCGGCCGCGCCTATTTTTGTAGCCCAAAATCGATCGTTTTCATCAGTTTCGGGACACTTTTAATCTTTTGCTCTATTTTTCTGTCCCGGATCGTACTTCGTAAGCCGCAAAAAGGATGACAACCTAATCCATCACATTTTTATTACCGAATCCTATGACACCGTGGGCAAGACAACTTCGCTTCACGTAGTGGCTGGGACCGTAAACCGAGGGTGTGGGGCTTTGGACAAGGTCTCCCTCACTCTGGTGCCCATAACTTTTGATATGTAAGGAGTTACACGGTGCACAACATACCGTTGGAAAGCTCTCTGACAGAACTACAATGAGGGCAGTAAGACTGCTCAGCTGTGCCTATTTTCGGAGCCAAAATTGAACATTTTCATCAGTTTTTGGAAAAAAATTATTCTTTTATGTTGTTTTTCCGTCCCGGATCGTACGTTGTAAGCCGCGAAAAGGATGACAACCTAATCCATCACATTTCTATTTCGGAATGCCAGGGCACTTGGACAAGACAACTTCGCTTCACATAAAGGCTGGGCCTGCAAACTGAGGGCGTGGGGCTTGGGACAAGGTCTCCGTCACTCCGGTGCCCATAACTTTAATCCGTAAGGAGTTACGCGGCGCACAACATACCGTTGGAAAGCTCTCTGAGAGCTCTACGACGGGGGTAGCAAGCCTGCTTAGCTGCGCCTGTTTTCAGAGCCCAAAATCAAATGTTTTTATCAGTTTTGGGACACTTTATTCTATTGTGCTATTTTTCGGTCCCGAATCGTACGTCGTAAGCCGCAAAAAGGATGACAACCTAATCTATCACATTTTTATTACCGAATCCCAAGGTACTATAGGCAAGACAACTTCACTTCACGTAGAGGCTGGGCCCGCAAACTGAGGGCGTGGGGCTTAGGACCAGGTCTTCGTCGCTCTGGTGCCCATTAGTTTTGATCCGTAAGGAGTTAAGCGACGCACAATAGACTATTGGAAAGCTCTCCGAGAGCTCTACGATGGGGGAAGCAAGCCTGCTCGGCTGCGCTTGTTTTCGGAGCCCAAAATCGAACGTTTTCATCAGTTTCGGAACACTTTTCTTCTTTTGCGCTGTTTTTCCGTCCCAGATCGTACGTCATGAGCCGCGAAAAGGATGACAACTTAATCTATCACATTTTTATTATCGAATCCCACGGCACCTTGGGCAAGACAATTTCACTTCATATACAAGCTGGGCCCGAAAACCGAGGGCGTGGGGCTTGGGACCAGGTGTCACGCCCCAACCCGGCCTATAAAGGTTAGACTAGGGTGTGATCTAAACATTCAAGTCATGTCTCGTACTTAATTGTTTTTGAAAGTTTAACACTTAACGTTTAGCCTAGACTCCACAATTTTTTCGGAAAACCGGCAGCATAATAGTTGTAATTGGGCTATTTGGTTTGACGTAGTTCTCTAAACGCCTCAAATTTCATTTCCAACTAAGATTACTATTTACCATCAATTGAAACGCCTACTAGTTATCTCGATTTCTCGTTTGATTAATAACCTAGCATGATACTATGTCTCATTTGTTTGTTAATCCTCGTTACAAAAGTACCTGTTGATCTTAACTTAACAATGAGTACCTGCTTAAGATTGGATATGTTCATTTTACTTAGTCCTTACCTGATACTTTATAATCCTATGATAGATACTAACTAGTAACGATAGCAAAACGACCATAGTAGTGTCTGTCTAGTTATTATCAGTATAAGACAAAATTAGACACCAAATTACAACAGAGATCTTTTACATTACAACATCAAGCAACATGAAAAGAAATAGTCTTCAAGCAGCATAGTGTTCACAAATGGCCATAATCAAGCAAAGCACATAGGACAGGCAATCATTCCAAGGAATCATCGTTAGGCACGTCATCCTCAGGTACATGTTCTTGGTCTTCTTCACCTGAGATGATAAAAGAGGGTGAGTCCTTATGAACTCAGCGAGGGAGAACGAGAAATGGGTTTGAAACTCATTTTCTGGTTCAATTTATGAAAACCCTTTTTGCAAGCATGAATATATCACAAGTAAGTACATAACATAATATAAAAGTAAAGGAACACAATTACCCGTCTTTCCTCCCCGAGGTCCTCTAGGAACCAAGCGAGAGTACTTATACACATAGTGAAAAAGATACGGTGAGCTTTTGCTCTCGGTTCGTTTCTAGTATTAGTTGTTGTGGCCGACTTCAAATCATTCCCCTTATCATGCCAAATGGGTGTACTCCGGATGTACCCCGAAATCCTACGACCCAACTCTCCGAGGAAGTCTAGCCCCCAAGCGAGAGAGAGAATTGGACAATGGTAGTCACGGTTGCACCGGCAAGCCCGATGCCGCCCGGTGTGCGTGAACGCTACCACGCCAGAATGAAAGGTTGCAACCTTGTATGCAATGCACATTTATGACATTTAATATATCACATTAGGAGGACAACAAAGTAGGTTGCCTCCGAGCAGTCATAAGATTGCACATTGACAAGTAAACAAGCGAGGCACGATAAGACAAGTAATTTCACTTGAAAGGCACATGGAGTTATATGAACATTAAATGGGCAGCCATGTAACGCATGTAAATCAAGTCATATAACTTATTTCGAAGTTCACGTAATCAAATAATAAGATTATTCATCATGCAACGACATCTACGTGAGATCGGGTGCAAGAAAGGCCTACTTGTCAACATGTAATCATCAAAATCATATTTAGGGCTACAAGGGAAACTACGGGCAGCCTACTAAACATATAATTAAACACGATATTCATAGGATCAACACTTAGTGAATTTACCTAGTCACTAAGGTTTCAATTCGTGGTTACCCGTGCGATTAAGCCCCAAGTCATCTCAAAATCAAACTCAAGCCATGCATCGATTAATTCAAACACCCTCAAGTATTCAAAACAGTCCACACAACATCCCAATGCCACAATCCCAAGTATTTAATACAACAAGAGAAGCTACAATAATTTTTCTAAGCATATCCCTAAGTAAAACCCTCACTGCAATGGACTGTATTCTCACAATCATTAAGACAAGCAAAAAATCTCCAATTCCAGTGAATAAGATGTCAAATTAAATCTTAAGAAGTGAACTAAATTCAGAAACAAACCTTGCATCATTTGGAGTTCGGGTTCAATAGTTATAGCCAAAACAGTGAGACTGCACAAAACTGTCCAGATTTGCACACATTTCAATACTTGTCGTTTTTGAGGGCTTAGGTTCAGATTTAGCCTTAGTCCATTTCTAACAAAAATGTCCAGAACTGAAAAATATAGTAGCATACAAAATTTAATGCATTTTGGATAACATTTACTAAGTGAAAACTGGTTCGTTCTACAAGGTCAGTGAATCTGCCAAAACCTGCTTCATTTTTCCAGACTTTCCAGATTTGGACACATTTTAATGATTTTCCATTTTGAGGACCTTAGAGTCAAAATTAGCTTTGGCCTATTTCTGCGAAAAATGTTCAGAACTGGAAAAACGAGTTACCTACCTATTTTCAAGCATTTTTAACATCATTTACCTAGCCAAACTCACCTCGTACCAACAAGACAGAGAGCTGTCACATACACGATTTCATCTATCATCACATTCTAGCCAAAACTCTTGCCATGCATGTTTATAAAAGCTCATGAACACACATATATCTCAAGTACAGAAGTAAAGATAGACATTTAAGGGCATGCATGTGGTTTTTTGAAATATTTTCAAGAAGTTTTAGCCCTCACCTTAGCAAAACAACAAGAAGATGCACAAGACTCTTGATGGTTGCACAAGATTGATTCTTTTCCTTGCTTAGCCGAGACACCACTCGATTTTCTCAATTTTCCTAGCTTAGTAACCAAGTTCTTAGTAGGTGCATGTGGTTAGAACAAGAAGAAAAGAAATGGAAGCTAGCAAACTCACCTAAGCTGAAATGGATGTTCAATAAGCTTGCATGTGAGTTTCTTGCAACCTAGCTTGCTTAGTCGAGCTCCCTAGCTTCTTGCATGCCTTGATGAACCATGGAGTGATGAAAATAAGCTATGGAGTGTAGAAACTCAGCCAAGGCACAGAGAGAGAGAGAGAAGAATGAGAGGGAGAGAGAGAAAATGAAAGAAAATAAAAGCTTTGTTGGGCAAAGGAGCTTGTGTCGGCCTTGGGCATATAAATTTCAGACTTTTGTGTCTTCAAGAAGCATTTTCAATTATCTAGTATGGGCATGGAGCTTGTGTCAAAAATATGGGGCTTTGAGGAGGGTTTTTGAGCCATTTTTTTTATTGCTTTGTGTCATAGAATGTCTAGGAATTAATTTGAATTATGCAAGCAAGCACAAATGCTCAACAAGTGGTCGGCCAAGGCATTGCTAGAATCTGAATTTTTTGTCTTGTTCAAGGCTTATTTTATTGTGTATTTGGGATATGCAAAGAATAAAGAATAAAGAATGAAGAATGTCTAGTTTTTTGTGAGATTTTGTCTCCTAATGGGTTGAATTAGTAATTTAATATTAGTTAGTAGGATTTGTAGGATTAATTAATGACCTAGTGCTTCGTGTAAGATGCTTTCTTGATAGTGTGAGGGCACACTTTCCTAGGTTTAGGGCACGCACTATGAGGTAAGGCACGAACTACGAGACGAATGCACATTTCCCAAGTAAATGCACGCAACCCTAAATGAATGCGCGTAATTCAATGCAAGACACACAAAATGAAACACGATTCTTAAATCTAGGTCAAGGCACGCAAATCTAGGTTAGGCATACGAAACGAGGTATCGCACGCAAATCGAGGTTGGGCCTCACACCAGGTCTACGTCACTCTGGTGCCAATAACTTTTGATCCGTAAGGAGTTATGCGGTGTACAGCATACCGTTGGAAAGCTATCTGAGAGCTCTACGATGGGGGCAAAAACCTGCTCAGCTGCGCCTATTTTTGGAGCCCAAAATCAAACGTTTTCATCAGTATCGGGACACTTTTCTTCTTTTGTGCTGTTTTTCCGTCCCGGATCGTACTTCGTGAGTCGCGAAAAAGACGACAACCTAATCCATCACATTTCTATTACCGAATCCCATGGTACCTTGGGCAAGAAAACTTCGCTTTCCGTAGAGGCTGGGCCCGCAAACCGAGGGCGTGGGGCTTTGGACTAGGTCTCCGTCACTGCGGTGCCCATAACTTTTGATCCGTAAGGAGTTACGCGACGCACAGCATACCGTTGGAAAGCTCTCTGAGAACTCTACGACGGGGGCAGCAAGCCTGCACGATTGCACCTATTTTTGGAGCCCAAAATTGAACATTTTCATTAGTTTTGGGACATTTTTCTTCTTTTTCACTTTTTTTCCGTCCCGGATCGTACGTCGTAAGCCGCGAAAAGGACGACCACCTAATCTATCACATTTCTTTTACCGAATACCATGACACCTAGGGCAAGAAAACTTTGGTTCACGTAGATGCTGGGCCCGCAAACCGGGGGCGTGGGGCGTGGGACCAGGTCTCCGTTGCTCCTTTGCCCATAACTTTTGATCCTTAAAGTGTTACGCATTGCACAACATATCGTTGGAAAGCTCTCCGAGAGCTTTACGACAAGGGTAGCAAGCCCGCTCATCTGAACCTATTTTCAGAGCCAAAATTGAACGTTTTCATCTGATTTGGGATACTTTTCTACTTTTGCGCTGTTTTTCTGTCCCGTATCGTACATCGTGAGCCGCAAAAAGGACAACAACCTAATCCATCACATTTCTATTACCGAATCCCAAGGTACCTTGGGCAAGACAACTTCACTTCACGCAGAGGCTAGGCTACAAACCGAGTGCGTAGGGCTTGGGACCACGTCTCCGTCGCTCCGGTGCCCACAACTTATGATCCGTAAGGAGTTACGCGGCGCACAGCATACCGTTGGAAAGCTCTCTGAGAGCTCTACGATGGGGGCAGCAAGCCTTCTCAGCTGCGCCTATTTTCCGAACCCAAAATCGAACGTTTTCATCAGTTTCGAGATATTTTTCTTCTTTTGCGGTGTTTTTTCGTCCCGGATCGTATATCGTGAGCTGCGAAAAGGATGACAACCTAATCCATCACATTTCTATTAGCGAATCCCAAGGCACCTTAGGCAAGATAACTTCGCTTCACATAGAGGCTGGGCCCGTAAACCGAGGGCATGGGGCTTGCTACCAAGTCTCCGTCGCTCCGGTGCCCATAACTTTTGATCCGTAAGGAGTTACGTGGCGCACAGCATACCGTCAGAAAGCTCTCCGAGAGCTCTACGACGGGGGGAGCAAGCCTGCTAGGCTGTGTCAATTTTCGGTGCCCAAAATTGAACGTTTTCATTAGTTTTGGGACACTTTTCTTTTTTTGCGTTGTTTTTCCGTCCCGGATCGTACGTCGTGAGCTACGAAAAGAACTTCAACCTAATCCATCACATTTCTATTACCGAATCCCACGACACCATAGGCAAGACAACTTCGCTTCACATACAGACTGGGCCCGCAAACCGAGGGCGTAGGGCTTGGGACCAGGTCTTCGTCACTCCGGTACCCATAACTTTTGATACGTAAGGAGTTACGTGGCGCATAACATACCATTGGAAAGCTCACCGAGAGCTCTACGACGGGGGCAGAAATCATGCTTTGCTGCGCCTAATTTCGGAGTTCAAAATCGATCATTTTCATCAGATTTGGTATACTTTTCTTCTTTTGCGCTGTTTTTCCGTCTCGTATCGTACATCGTGAGCCATAAAAGGACGACAACCTAATCCATCACATTTCTATTACCGAATCCCAAGGTACCTTGGGCAAGACAACTTCACTTCACGCAGAGGCTGGGCTACAAACCGAGTGCGTGGGGCTTGGGACCATGTCTCCGTCGCTCCGGTGCTTATAACTTATGATCCGTATGGAGTTACGTGACGCACAACATACCATTGGAAAGCTCTCCTAGAGCTCTACGATGGGGGCAGCAAGCCTAATCAGCTGCGCCTGTCTTTTGAATCCAAAATTGAACCTTTTTATCAATTTTGGGACACTTTTCTTCTTTTGTGGTATTTTTTCGCCCCGGATCGTACGTCGTGAGCCGCGAAAAGGACGACAACCTAATCCATCACATTTCTATTACCGAATCCCACGGCACATTGGGCAAGACAACTTTACTTCACGTAGAGGCTGGGCCCGCAAATCGAGGGCGTAGGGCTTGGGACTTGGTCTACCTAACTCCGGTGCCCATAACTTTCATCTGTAAGTTGTTACGCGGCGCACGACATACCGTTGGAAAGCTCTCCGAGAGCTCTACGACGGGAGAAGCAAGCCAGCTCAGCTGCGCCTTTTTTCGGTACCCAAAATTGAACGTTTTCATCAATTTTGGGACACTTTTCTTCTTTTGCGCAGTTTTTCCATCCTGGATCGTACGTCGTAAGCCGCGAAAAGGACGACAACCTAATCCATTACATTTCTATTACCGAATCCCAAGGCACCTTGGGCAAGATAACTTTGCTTCACGTAGAGGCTGGGCCCGCAAACTGAGGGCGTGGGGCTTAGTACCAGGTCTCCGTCACTCTGGTACACATAACTTTTGATCCGTAAGGAGTTGCGCGGTGCACAGTATACTGTTGGAAAGCCTTCCGAGAGCTCTACGATAGGGGCAACAAGCCTGCTCGGCTATGCCTATTTTTGGAGCCCAAAATTGAACGTTTTTATCAGTTTCGGGATACTTTACTTCTTTTGCACTGTTTTTCAGTCCCGGATCGTACGTCGTGAGCCGCGAAAAGGACGACAACCGAATCCATCACATTTCTATTACCGTATCCCACGGCACCTTGGGCAAGGCAACTTCGCTTCACGTAGAGGCTGGTCCTGCAAACTGAGGGCATGGGGCTTGCTACCAAGTCTTCGTCGCTCCGGTGCCCATAACTTTTGATCCGTAAGGTGTTACGTGGCGCACAGCATACCGTCGAAAAGCTCTCCGAGAGCTCTACGACGGGGGTAGCAATCTTGCTCGGCTGTGCCTATTTTCGGAGCCCAAAATCGAACATTTTCATCAGTTTTGGGATACTTTTCTTCTTTTGCGTTGTTCCATCCCGGATCGTACATCGTGAGTCGTGAAAAGGACGACAACCTAATCCATCACATTTCTATTACCGAATCCCACGGCACCTTGGGTAAGACAACTTTGTTTCACGTAGAGGCTGGGCACGCAAACTGAGGGCGTGGGGCTTGGGACCAGGTCTACCTCACTCTGGTGCCCATAACTTTCATCTGTAAGTAGTTACGCGGCGCACGAAATACCGTTGGAAAGCTCTCCGAGAGCTCTACGATGGGGGGAGCAAGGCTGCTCGGCTGCGCCTATTTTCGGTGCCCAAAATTGAAAATTTTCATCAGTTTTGGGACACTTTTCTTCTTTTGCGCTGTTTTTCCATCCTGGATCGTACGTCATAAGCCGCGAAAAGGACGATAACCTAATCCATCACATTTCTATTACTGAATCCCAGGCCACCTTGGGCAAGACAACTTCGCTTCACGTAAAGGCTGGGCCCGCAAACAGAGGGCGTGGGGCTTGGTACCAGGTCCCCGTCGCTCCGGTGCCCATAACTTTTGATCTGTAAGGAGTGACGCGGTGCACAGTATACCGTTGGAAAGCTCTCCGAGAGCTCTACGATAGAGGCAGCAAGCCTGCTAGGCTGCGCCTATTTTTGAAGCCCAAAATCGAACATTTTCATCAGTTTTGGGATACTTTTCTTCTTTTGCACTGTTATTCCGTCCCGGGTCGTACGTCGTGAGCCGCGAAATGGACGACAACCTAATCCATCACATTTCTATTACCGTATCCCACGACACCTTGGGCAAGACAACTTTCCTTCACGTAGAGACTGGGCCCGCAAACCGAGGGCGTGGGGTTGGTAGCAGGTCTCCGTCGCTCCGGTGCCCATTACTTTTGATCCGTAAAGAGTTACGCGATGCACAGCATATCGTTGGAAAGCTCTCCGAGAGCTCTACGAAGGGGGCAGCAAGCCTGCTTGGCTGCTATCATGCCCCAACCCAGCCTATAAAGGTTAGACTAGGGTGTGATCTAAACATTCAAGTCCCTTCACATTCTTAATCATTCTATGAGGTTTAACACTTAACGTGTTATTCTAGACTCCAAAATTTTTCAGAAATTCGGCAACATAACGGCTGTAATTGGGCTCTTTGTTTTGACCTAAATTTTCTAACAGCCTCAAAACTTTCAATTCAAGTTCACTCTCGGCTAGAGTTTACTATTTTATCATCAATTGAATTGCCTATTGGTTATTTCGACGTCCTGTTTGATATAAAACCTAGCATGATACTATTTCTCGTTTGTCCATTTATCCTCGTTTCAAAATATACCTGTTGATCTGAGCTTATTAGCGAGTACCTGTTGAGATTGGATAAGTTCATTTTCCTATTCCTTAGCTAAGCATCATAACCTATGATAGATACTAGTGATAATAAAAGCAAAAATGATCATAGTATGTCTAGTATCAGTCTACTTAATATAAGTACAAACCAAAATTAGACCCCAAATTACAACGGGGGTCTATTACATCACAAACAACAAATAACGTAAGGGAAATAGTCTTCTAGTAGCAAAAGTTCACAAGTCGTCACAATTAAGCAAAATAAGCAATCACAGGCATTCACTCCACGGGTTCATCATTAGCCACACCGCCCTCGGGTTCCTGTACCTGTTCTTCTCCACCTGAGATGATAAAAGAGGGTGAGTCCTTATGAACTCAGCGAGGGGGAACGAGAAATAAGTTTTGAAACTCATTTTCTAGTTAAACTTATGAAATTCCCTTTCTCACACATGAATGTAACATAAATACAAGTACAGAAATACAAGTACAGAATAGGAATACCGATCTTTCCTCCCCGAGGTTCTCTAGGAACCAAGTGGGAGTACTTATACACATATTAAAAAGGATACGGTGAGCTTTTGCTCTCAGATCAAGTCGTCAAGTAATAGGAGTTGCGGCCGACTTTAATTCATCCCCAAAACATGCCAGGTGGGTGTATTCCGGATGTACCCCGAAATCTTATGACCTAACTCTCCAAGGGTGAATACCAAGCGAGAGAAAGAATTGGATCATGGTAGTCACGGTAACACCGGCAAGCCCGATACCGCCCGGCGGACGTGAAACGCTACCATGCCACACGAAAGGTTGCAACCTTGTATGCAATGCACATTTATAACATTTAACATATCACATTAGGAGTACAACAAAGTAGGTTGCCTCTGAACAGTTATAAGATCGCACGTTGTCAAGTAGTCAAACAAGGCACGATAAGACAAGTAATTTCACTTGAAAGACATATAGAGTCATATGATCATCAAACGGGCAGCCATGTAACACATGTAAAATAGGCTATATAACTCATTAAGAGGTCCACGCAATCAAGCGATAAGATTATTCAACGTGCAATGATATCAACATGGGTTCGGATGCAAGAAAAGCTTATTTGTCAACATGCAATGGTCAATATCACTTTTGAAGTCATAAAACATTTACGGGAAGCCCATTAAGCATATGATTCCAACACAATATCCAATTGATCAACACCTATTAAGACTATTGAGTCATTAGGGTTCCTATTTCATGCTTAATCAAGTGATTAAAACCCTAAGTCCACTCAAGATCATTATCAAGTCTTGCATCATTTAATTCAACATCCTCAAGTGCTCACAACAGTCCACATAACATCCCAACACCACATTTCCACACAATTAGTGTCACAGGAGAGGTTACAACAATTTTCCAAGCATATGGCTAAATAAAACCTTTACTGCAATAGGCTGTTTTCTCACAATCAATAGGATAATCAAAAAATCTCCAAATTCAGTAAATAAGATGTCAAATTAAATATTAAGAAGTTAACTAAAATCAGAAACAAACCTTGCATCAATTGGAGCTCAGAATCATTAGTTATAGCCGAAACAGTGAGGTAGCATAAAACTGTCCAGATTTGTACACCTTTCAGAAATTGACGTTTTTGAGGTCCTTAGAGTCAGTTTTACCTTTGGTCCATTTCTGACAAAATTGTCCAGAACTGAAAAATCTAGTAGCACACTAAATTTAATGCATTTTGGACATCATTTACTAAGTCAAATATGGTTCATTCCACAAGGTCAGTGCATCTGCCAAAACCTGATTCATTTTTCCAGATTTCCAGATTTGGTCACATTTTAATGATTTGCCATTTTGAGGATGCTAAAGATAGAATTCTAATAGATGTTGTATTCCAAATAAGTGAAGTTATAAGTTAGCTAACCTAGCTGAATAATTAATGAATGTTATAGTTAAAGAGTAATTGAAGTAGTGCTTGCTCATAGGTTCAAGGTGACCGGAAATATTGTGATTCAAACTTACATCTTGAAGCTCGGTAGAGGTGAGGGAGACTTCATCTTTATGTGTATAATAGTTTATTTACTTGTACATAGATTATGTACACTTATTGTCTATATATTGTAAGTGAGGGAAACCTACTTTTTTGTCCCTCAATCATGTGTTTATTGATTTATTCTATTGTTATCATTTTGAGTGCATTGCATCGTGGTTGTGAACTATTCGGGCATAGTAGTGTCGTAGAAACCGTTGCAAAATTTTTATTCTATATATACAATCCCGGATATCGTTCCTTCAATTGGTATCAGAGCCATGACTTGATATTCATGCAATTACATGTTTTTTTGCATTTAGTTTCGTGAGTTTTGAGCACTAAAAAGAACTTGGAAAGAGTTTCATAGTCTATGCATGTTTGATGTTTAGATTTGGTAAGCAAAAATTCTGCGCACTGAAATTGCAACACTGATTTGACATAGTAAATCTTGTTGTTTGGGGCTGATTTTTGGATATGTTATGTTATAGAGATAGTAGAACATTTCATCCGCTAATAGGCATCTCCAAATTTCGTGGTTAAGGGTCTCATTTAGACCCATTACAGTAGCATTGCTGATTCTCGCGCTCACTGGACAGACTGGACAGTGTCGTTCCTTCAAAAGACAGTCCAAGGCGAGAGAAGCTGAATGCCTTAGTTGCCGAAGGAGCAAAGGAAGTAGAATCTGACTCTGAGAGCCCAACATGAGTCAATCCTCTGCAATAGTGGAATGCCATCCATACGGAGTCCTCTCGTCTTGTAGATTAATGTTTTGCTTAATGGGAATGATGTGTTGGCTAGGGTTGACTTTTGTGGCTGATTGGATGGTGCAGACCTAGTGGGTAAGAATCCAAGCAAGATTAAGGATGTCAATTCGGCAACCCAACCAGTGCTAGGTATGGCCTATGGTGTGCACATGAGTATTGGTTCCATGGATGGGACAATTGAATCTAATGGTAGTGCCCTTAGATGATTTCGATGTCATATTGGGCAATGACTTCTTTCTAGCTGCAAAGTAGCGTTGATGCCGCACCTTGGTGGGATGTTGATCACAAATGAGAGGCTACTTGTGCCTAGATGCAGCCTACTAGACAAAGGCAGAAAAGCAAAGGCATGGGATACTATTTGCTATACAAGTGGGCAATGGTTTGAAGAAGGGTGCTGTAACGCCCCGTTCCCTCACGAGACCGAAGGCACTAATAACCAAGCTATTCTCAACCCCATTTTCAACCCGGTCTCAAAGTTTTAGGGAAAATGGACAAAGTCTCCCCTGTACCGTGGACATTCTGAAAACCTATAAGCATTCAAATAAAACCACGAAGCAAAAGGAACAACATTTCTAATTGAAATCCCAACTTCAAGGCCATCCGAGCCATAAGCAACACAAGACAATATAAATACATACAATCTTGCAACAATAGTTTTAAAATCTTTGTCTTCATTCGCTTATCATACTATTCTATGCTAGCAATTAAACATTCTTAGAAATTAAAGCCAACCATACATTCGTTCATTCACACCCAAGCATGCAATATAGCTAGAAGTTGAAGCATAAGTTATTACATGCCACAATTCCATAACACTTACTATATCCACTTAGCTTTCAAACTTGCAACTACCCAAATATATACATAAGCCTTAGGCTCCAAAATAGAACAGAAAGTAGAACAAGCAATGTCTTCCACAGTTTAGCAGGCAGTCACCCCAATCTCAAGTAATAGCACACAGCAAACAGGCAACTCCTCCAACTACACCACCTGAAACATCTTTAGCGAGGTATGAGCAATCACAATTGCCCAGTGAGGGATAAGGTTTACTGGGGTCGTGCAATGCAGCAGTTAGTACAAATAAAGCATTTTACAATCAAAGAACAATTGAAACAATAAGTTACCACATATTAAAAATGATACGATTCACTTTGTTCTTCAATCACGAACCACGAGCCACAAACTGAAATCCCTATGTAATAATGACACTGATATGTATCTTATTGAACAAAAATGGTGATATTGTTCCTCCATTGATCAAGAATTTCCATTTTTGGGAAGTATCATGATCATCCAATAAGAAGGGTTTCAAGAAAATATCTCGAGAAATCTATGAAGATAGAATTAGGTCTCAACGAGCGAAAAAAACCAGAGGTTATTTGTATTCCTCGGAAACCCCCGCCTACATCACCATTCAATATTTCTTGGCCCCCCGAAATCCTATGACCCAACTCTCCCTTGGCGGCATCCCAACCGAGAGAGGGATTGGGCAACCATGGTAGCCGAGGTTGCGTCCACGCAATTCTTACCTGGTCAACAAACAACTCCGGATACTGATTCCGAACTTGGTCCTCCCTTTCCCAAGTCGCTTCCTCAAACCCATGATGATTCCACAGAACATTTTCTAACGGAATACTCTTCCTGCGAAGCTCCTGAATTTTTCGATCCACAATTCGAATTGGTTTCTCTTCATAAGTTAACTTTTCTTCAATCTGCAAAGGCTCTGGTTCAAGTACATGTAAAGGATCTGGATGATATTTCCTCAACATTGATATATGGAACACATCGTCCAGTCTCGACAATCTCGGAGGTAAAGCTAACCGATAAGCTAAAGGACCTACCTTCTCGGTGATCTCATACGGACCCACATACCTGGGACTATGTTTCCCGCTCTTACTGTGCCGAATCAATCCCTTTCGAGGAGAAATCTTAAGAAATACCCAATTTCCCAAAGCAAACTCAAGATCCCGACGATGCTTATCTGCATAACTCTTATGACGACTCTGAGCAGTAAGCATATGCTGGCGAATAAGGTGAACATTATCCACCATCTTAATCATCTCAGGTAACACAGTCGAATCAACTGATCTCATCTCTCCAACCTCCTCCCAATACAATGGGTATCTGCATTTACAACAGTACAACGCCTCGTAAGGAGCCATACCTATAGTAGATTGATAACTATTCTTGTAGGTGAACTCCCCTAAACGCACAACCTTCTCACAATTTTTCCCAAAGTTTAACACACATGCCTGAAGCATGTCTTCCAAGATCCTGATAGTTCTCTCAGACTGGCCATCAGTTTATGGATGGTATGCAGTATTGAAGCTCAATTTAGTTCCCATAGCCTCTTGCAACTTCTGCCAAAAATGAGATCTGAATCTGAGATCTCTATCTGACACTATACTCTATGGCACACCATGAAGTCTCACAATATTAGCAACATAAAGCTCAGCTAGTTTATCAAAGCTATCCTGTTTGTTCACGGAAATAAAGTGTGATACCTTAGTCAATCGGTCCACAACAACCCAAACAGAATCACATCCTCTCGGAGATCTAGGAAGATTGGTCACAAGATCCATTGTTATATGCACCCACTTCCATTGCGGAATCGACAACGGTTGCAGAAGCCCGACTGGCCTCTGATGCTCAAACTTTAACCCTCTGACAAGTTAAACACCTGGATACATACTCAACAATCTCCCTCTTCATATTGTTCCACCAGAAGTGTTGTTTCAGATCTCTATACATTTTAGTACTGCTCGGGTGAATCGTATATCTTGAATTATGTGCCTCGGACAGAATCTCATTCTTCAAAGTCGGATCACCAGGAACACACACTCTGTCCCTGAATCTGAAGATACCATCTGCATGTAATTTAAACTCCGACTCTCCCCCTTTTGCTTTTTCTTGGATTTTCAAGATGTGAGGATCAGTCTTCTGAGCCTCTCTGATTTGCGCTAGCAATCCCGACTGAATTTGTAAGCTAGAAAATCGAATCCCTACCTCAGTAGCTTCTGGCTTCCACGAACAAATTTCCTCCAAAGTCTCCCAATCCTTGATAATTAAACTTGCAACAGTAGCCTTTCGGCTCAAAGCATCCGCAACAACATTTGCCTTACCTGGCACGTAGTTTATAGAACAATTGTAGCCACTTAATAGCTCTAGCCATCTTCGCTGCCTCATATTCAAATCCTTTTGTGAAAATAAATATTTGAGACTCTTGTGGTCAGTAAAAATTTCAAATCTACTACCCTACAAGTAATGATGCCACTTCTTCAAAGCAAACACAACCGCAGCTAACTCTAGATCATGTGTAGGGTAATTGACTTCATATGGTTTCAACTTCCTAGAAGCATAAGCAATCAAAATTAGCTTCGGCCTATTTCTGGGAAAAATGTTCAAAACTGTCCAAACTAGTCACCCACCAATTTTCAAGCATTTTCAACATCATTTGCTTAGCTAAACTTACCTCGAACAGACTGGTCAGAGAGCTGTCATCCATTTCGACTTCACCTAGCATCATTTTCAAGCCAAGATCTTGCCATGCATGGTTGTTTAAGCTTATGAACGACCATATATCTCAAGTACAGAAGCAAATACACACATTTATGAGCATGCATGTGAGTTTTTAAAGAGTTTTCAAAAGATTTTAACCCTCACCTTTGCAATCAACCCAAAAAATGCTCAAAAACCTTGTTGAAGCTAAAATCTCTTCTTCTTCTTGCTTAGCCGAGATTCCAACTTGGTTTTCTCTATTTTTCCTAGCCTAGTAATCAATCTCTTAGTGCATGCATGTAGTTAGAACTTGAAGAAAAGAAATGGATGTCAAGAAGCTTACCTAGGCCGAAAATGAAGCTTCAAAGGGCATGTAAGTATGATTTTCGCATCCTAGCTTGTTTGCTCGACTTTCTTGATGATTGCTTGACTTGGCTTAGCTAAGTTATGAAGAAGACAAGCCAAGGTGATAGAGAACTCAGCCAAGAACCGAAATGGAGAGAGGAAATGAGAGGGAAGTGAGAGAAGTTGAAGGAAATGAGAGAATGTGACAAAAAATATGACAAGGAATAAAGCCTTTTGCAATTTTTGATGAGCATGTTCAGCCTTGAGCTTGGTGAATCAGATTTTTGTGTCTTCAAGGTGGAATTTAAAATGTTTAGCATGGGCATGCAAGGGTTGGTCGAAAATTGTGGAGATTTGAGGAGAATTGAGCAATTTTTTTATGCATTGTGTAAGTGTTTTGTCATAGTTTGTCTAGGATTATGAATAAATTATGCAATGCTAGACTAAATGCACTTAGTGGTCAGCCAAGGGCTTGCAAATTGCTGAAATTTCAGACTCTATTTAATATATTATGGATCATAATAAGGGTGAAATTTGAGGTGCATTGGTTTTGGGTGAGAATAAAGAATAAAGAATGTTTAGGTGTTTGTGTAGATTGAATTGTTTATTGTTAGTGGATTTTGTAGAGATTTGAATTAGGATTATTTTATAGTTTAGTGCTTTGTGTAGGATGCTTTCTTGATTAACGTGGTGGCACGGATTCCTAGGTCTAGGGTACGTACTACGAGGCACGCACCAAAATTAATACAGGGCACGAAACACGAGGTAAACACGAACTACGAGGTAAGACACGAACTTCTAGACTAAGGCACGTACTTCAAGTCTAATGCACAGATTCTAATGCTAACGCTCGCAACCCTAGGTCAATGCACATAGACCAATGCATGACACGTAATTCAATTCAATGCACATAAATTAACGTATACCTCTTAAACCTAGGTTAAGGCACGTAGTTCAAGGTTAATGCACACGAAATGAAGAAACACACACAAATTGAGGTCTTGCATGTAAATTAAGGTCATGGCACGTTTATCTAGGTATCGCACGTATATCGAGGATTAGGGCACACATTTCTAGGTTAAGGCACGTATGACGAAGTATGCACGAAAACTAAGACAGGGCACGTAATCCAAGGTCAGTCATATCATTCTTGGTCTATGGCACGCAAAATGAGGTTATACACGTTATTCTGGGTTGGGCCTCACAGCTACGCCTATTTTCGGAGCCCAAAATTGAACATTTTCATTAGTTTTGCGATATTTTTATCCTTTTGTACTGTTTTTTCATCCTGGATCGTACTTCGTGAGTCGCAAAAAGTACGACAACCTAATCCATCACATTTCTATTACCGAATCCCAAGGAACCTTGGGCAAGACAACTTCACTTCACGTTGAGGCTAGGCCTGCAAACTGAGGTCGTGGGGCTTGGTACCAAGTTTCCGTCGCTCCGGTGCCCATAACTTTTGATCCGTAAGGAGTTACGCGGCGCACAACATACCGTTGGAAAGCTCTCCAAGAGCTCTATGGCGGGGGCAACAAGCTTGCTTGGCTGCGCCTATTTTCGGAGAATAAAATCGAACAATTCCATCAAATTCAGTATACTTTTCTTCTTTTGCTCTGTTTTTCTGTCCCGGATCGTACGTCGTGAGCTGCGAAAAGGACGACAACCTAATCCATCACATTTCTATTACCGAATCCCATGGCACCTTGGGCAAGACAACTTCACTTCACGTAGAGGCTGGGCCCGCAAACTAAAGGCGTGGGGCTTGGGACCAGGTCTACGTCACTCTGGTGCCCATAACTTATGATCCGTAAGGAGTTACGCGGTGCACAGCATATCGTTGGAAAGTTCTCTGAGAGCTCTACGATGGGGGCAGTAACCATGCTCGGCTGTGCCTGTTTTCGGAGTCCAAAATCGAACATTCTCATCAGGTTCGGGATACTTTTCTTCTTTTGCGCTATTTTTCTGTCCCGGATCGTACGTCGTGAGCCGCGAAAAGGTCGACAACCTAATCCATCACATTTCTATTACCGAATCCCACTCCCCCTTGGGCAAGACAACTTCACTTCACGTAGAGGCTAGGCCGCAAACCGAGGGCGTGGGGCTTGGGACCAGGTCTACGTCACTCCGATACCCATAACTTGTGATCCGTAAGGAGTTACGCGGCGCATAGCATACCGTTGGAAAGCTCTCTGAGAGCTCTACGACGGGGGCAGCAAGCCTACTTGGCTGTGCCTGCTTTTGGAGCCCAAAATTGAACATTTTCATCAGGTTCGGGATACTTTTCTTCTTTTGTGCTTTTTTTTCGTCCCGGATCGTATGTCATGAGCCGCGAAATGGTCGACAACGTAATCCATCACTTTTCTATTACCGAATCAAAAGGCATCTTAGGCAAGATAACTTCGCTTCACGTAGAGGCTGGGCCCGCAAACTGAGGGCATGGGGCTTGGGACCAGGTCTACGTCACTCTGGTGCCCATAACTTTTGATCCATAAGGAGTTACAGGGCGCACAAAATACCGTTAGAAAGCTCTTTGAGAGCTCTACGACTGGGGCAGCAAGCCTGCTCAGCTGTGCCTACTTTCAAAGCCCAAAATCGAACATTTTCTTAAGTTTCAGGACATTTTTTCTTCTTTTATCCCGGATCGTACGTCGTGAGCCGCAGAAAGGACGACAACCTAATCCATCACATTTCTATTACCGAATCCCATGGAACCTTGGGCAAGACAACTTCACTTCACGTGGAGGCTAGGCCCGCAAACCAAGGGCGTAGGGCTGGGGACAAGGTCTCCCTCACTTTGGTGCCCATAGTTTTGATCTGTAAGGAGTTACGCGGCGCACAACAAACCATTGGAAAGCTCTCCGAGAGCTCTACGACAGGGGCAGCAAGACTGCTCGGCTGCGCCGGTTTTCATAGCCAAAATTGAGCATTTTCATCAGTTTAGAGACACTTTTATTATTTTGCGTTGTTTTTCAGTCTCGGATCGTACATCGTAAGCCACGAAAAGGACGACAACCTAATCCATCACATTTCTATTACCGAATTCCAAGACACCTTAGGCAAGACAACTTCGCTTCACGTAGAGGGTGGGCCTACAAACCGAGGGCATGGGGCTTGGTACCAGGTCTCCGTCGCTCCGGTGCCCATAACTTTTGATCCGTAAGTAGTTACGCAGCGCACAGCATACCGTTGGAAAGCTCTCCGAGAGCTCTTCGACGGGGGTAGCAAGCCTGGTCGGTTGCGCCTATTTTTGTAGCCCAAAATTGAACATTTTTATCAGTTTCAGGACCTTGTCCCGGATCGTATGTCATGAGCTGCAAAAAGGACGACAACCTAATCCATCATATTTCTATTACCGAATCCCAAGGCACCTTGGGCAAGACAACTTCACTTCACGTGGAGGCTAGGCCCGCAAACGAGGGCGTGGGGCTTGGGACAAGGTCTCTCTCACTTCGGTGCCCATAGTTTTGATCTGTAAGGAGTTACGCGGCGCACAGCATACCATTGGAAAGTTCTCCGAGAGTTCTACGACGGGGGCTGCAAGACTGCTCGGCTGCGCCTTTTTTCGAAGCCAAAATTGAACATTTTCTTCAGTTTGTGGACACTTTTCATCTTTTGCGTTGTTTTTCAGTCCCGGATCGTACATTGTAAGCAGCGAAAAGGACGACAACCTAATCCCTCACATTTCTATTACCGAATTCCAAGACACCTTAGGCAAGACAACTTCGCTTCACGTAGAGGGTGGGCCTGCAAACCGAGGGCATGGGGCTTGGTACCAGGTCTCTGTCGCTCCGGTGCCCATAACTTTTGATCCGTAAGTAGTTACGTGACGCACAGCATACCGTTGGAAAGCTCTCCGAGAGCTCTTCGACGAGGGCAGCAAGCCTGGTCGGCTGCGCTTATTTTTGTAGCCCAAAATTGAACGTTTTTATCAATTTTGGGATACTTTTCTTCTTTTGCGCTATTTTTTCGTCCCAGATTGTACGTCGTGAGACGCAAAAAAGGGTGACATCCTAATCTATCACATTTCTATTACTGAATCCCACTGCACCTTGGGCAAGACAACTTCGCTTCACGAAGAGGCTGGGCCCGCAAACCGAGGGCGTGGGGCTTGGGTCCAAGTCTCCGTCGCTCAGGTGACCATAACTTTTGATCCGTAAGGAGTTACGACGCGCACAGCATACCGTTGGAAAACTCTTTGAGAGCCCTACGATGAGGGCAGCAGGGCTGCTTGGCTGCACCTATTTTTGGAGCCCAAAATTGAATGTTTTCATTAGTTTCGTGACATTTTTCTCCTTTTGCGCTGTTTTTTCATCCCGGATCGTACGTCGTGAGCCGCGAAAAGGACGACAACCTAATCCATCACATTTCTATTACCGAATACCATGGCACCTTGGGCAAGACAACTTCGTTTCACGTAGAGGCTGGGCCCGCAAATCAAGGGCGTGGGGCTTGGGACCAGGTCTACGTCACTCCGGTGCCCATAACTTGTGATCCGTAAGGAGCTACTCGGCGCACAGTATAACGTTGGAAAGCTCTCTGACAGCTCTATGACAGAGGCAGCAAACCTGCTTCGCTGCGCCTATTTTCGGAGCCCAAAATCGAACGATTCAAACTGTTTCAGGATACTTTTCTTCTTTTGCGCTGTTTTTATGTCCTAGATCGTACGTCGTAAGTTGCGAAAAGGACGACAACCTAATCCATCACATTTCTATTACCGAATCACAAGGCACCTTATAGAAGATAATTCGCTTCACGTAGAGGCTGGGCCTGCAAACCGATGGCGTAGGGCTTAGGACCACGTCTCCGTCCCTTCGGTGCCCATAACTTTTGATCTGCAAGGCGTTACGCGGCGCACAACATACCGTTGGAAAGCTCTCCGAGAGCTCTACGACCAAGGCAGGAAGCTTGCTCAGCTGCGCCTATTTTCGGAGCCCAAAATTGAACATTTTCATCAGTTTCGGGACACTTTTCTTCTTTTGCGCTATTTTTCTTTCCCGGATCGTACGTCTTGAGCTGTGAAAAGGACGACAACGTAATCCATCACATTTCTATTACCGCATCGCACAACACCTTGGGCAAGACAACTTCACTTCACGTTGAGGCTGGGCCCGCAAATCGAGGGCGTGGGGCTTGGGACCAGGTCTACGTCACTCCGGGACCCATAACTTGTGATCCGTAAGGAGTTACGCGGTGCACAGCATACCGTTGGAAAGCTATATGAGAGCTCTACGATGGGGGCAGCAACCATGCTCGGTTGCGCCTATTTTCGGAGCCCAAAATTGAACATTTTCATCAGTTTTGGGACACTTTTCTTCTTTTGCGCTGTTTTTTCGTCCCTAATCGTACGTCGTGAGCCGCAAAAAGGTCGACATCCTAATCCATCATATTTCTATTACCGAATCCCACGGCACCTTGGGCAAGACAACTTTACTTCATGTAGAGACTAGGCCCGCAAACTGAGGGCGTGGGACTTGGGACCAGGTCTACGTCACTCCAATGCCCATAACTTTTGATCCGTAAGGAGTTACGTGGCGCACAAAATACCGTTGGAAAGCTCTCTGAGAGCTCTACGACTGGGGCAGCAAGCCTGCTTGGCTGCACCTACTTTTGGAGCCCAAAATCCAACATTTTCATCAGTTTTAGGACACTTTTCTTCTTTTGCGCTGTTTTTTCGTCCCGTATCGTACGACGTGAGCCGCAAAAAGGACGACAACCTAATCCATCATATTTCTATTACCGAATCCCAAGGCACCTTCGGCAAGACAACTTCACTTCACGTGGAGGCTGGGCCAGCAAACCGAGGGCGTGGGGCTTGGGACAAGGTCTCCCTCACTTCGGTGCCCATAGTTTTGATTTGTAAGGAGTTACGCGGCGCACAACATACCATTGGAAAGCTCTCCTGGAGCTCTACGACGGGGGCAGCACGACTGCTCGACTGCGCCTGTTTTCAGAGCTAAAATTGATCATTCTCATCAGTTTGGGGACGCTTTTCTTCTTTTGCGCTGTTTTTTCGTCCCGGATCGTACGTCGTAAGCTGCGAAAAGGAAGACAACCTAATCCATCACATTTCTGTTACCGAATCCCAAGCCACCTTGGGCAAGACAACTTCGCTTCACATAGAGGCTGGGTCCGTAAACCGTGGGCGTGGGGCTTGGAACAAGGTCTCCGTCACTCTGGTGCCGATAACTTTGATCCGTAAGGAGTTACGCGGCGCACAGCATACCGTTGGAAAGCTCCCTGAGAGCTCTACGACGGGGTCAGCAAACCTGCTCGGCTGCGCCTATTTTCGGAGCCAAAAATCAAATGTTTCAAACTGTTTCAGGACATTTTTCTTCTTTTGCGCTGTTTTTCATCCCGGATCGTACGTCGTGAGCCGTGAAAAGGATGATAACCTGATCCATCACATTTCTATTACCGAATCCCACGGCACTTTGTGCAAGACAGTTTCACTTCACGTAGAGGCTGGGCCCGCAAACCGAGGACATGGGGCTTGGGACCAGGTCTACGTCACTCCGGTGCCCATAACTTGTAATCCGTAAAGAGTTACGCGGCGCACAGCATACCGTTGGAAATCTCCCTGAGAGCACTACGATGGGGGCAGCAAAATTGCTAGCCTGCGCCTATTTTTAGAGCCAAAAATCGAACATTTCAATCTGTTTCAGGACACTTTTCTTCTTTTGCGCTGTTTTTTCGTCCTGGATCGTACGTCGTAAGTCAGAAAAATGACGACAGTCTAATCCATCAAGTTTCTATTACCGAATCCCAAGGCACCTTGGGCAAGACCACTTCACTTCACGTAGAGGCCGGGCTCGTAAACCGATGACGTGGGGCTTAGGACCACATCTCCGTCCCTCCGGTGCCCATAACTTTTATTCTGCAAGGAGTTACGCGGCGCACAACATACCGTTGGAAAGCTCTCTGAGAGCTTTATGACCGAGGCAGCAAGCCTACTTTGCTGCGCCTACTTTCGAAGCCCAAAAGTGAACATTTTCATCAGTTTCGGGACACTTTTCTTCATTTGCGCTGTTTTCCGTCCCGGATCATACTTCGTGAGAAACGAAAAGGACGACAACCTAATCAATCATATTTGTATTACTGAATCCCAAGGCACCTTAGGTAAGACAACTTTGCTTCACGTAGAGGCTGGGCCCGCAAACTGAGGGCGTGGGGCTTGGTACCAGGTCTCTGTCGCTCCGGTGCCCATAACTTTTTATCCGTAAGGAGTTACGCGTCGTACAACATACCGTTGGAAAGCTCTCCGAGAGCTCTACGAATGGGCAGCAAGCCTACTCGGCCGCGCCTGTTTTCGGAGCCCAAAATTGAACGTTTTCATCATTTTTGGGATACTTTTCTTCTTTTTTGCTATTTTTTCGTCCTGGATCGTACGTCGTGAGCCGCGAAAAGGTCGACAACCTAATCCATCACATTTCTATTACCGAATCCCACTGCACCTTGGGCAAGAAAACTTCACTTCACATAGAGGCTAGGCCGCAAACCGAGGGCGTGGGGCTTGGGACTAGGTCTACGTCACTCCGGTGCCCATAACTTGTGATCCATAAGGAGTTACGCGGTGCACAGCATACCGTTGGAAAGCTCTCTGAGAGCTTTATGATGGGGGCAGCAAGCTTGCTTGGCTGCGCCTTCTTTTGGAGCCCAAAATTGAACATTTCATCAGGTTCGAGATACTTTTCTTCTTTTACGCTGTTTTTTCATCCCGGATCGTACATCATGAGCCGCGAAATGGTAAACAACATAATCCATCACTTTTCTATTACCAAATCCCAAGGCACCTTGGGCAACACAACTTCGCTTCATGTAGAGGCTGGGCCCGCAAACTGAGGGCGTGGGGCTTGGGACCAGGTCTACGTCACTCTGGTGCCCATAACTTTTGATCCGTGAGGAGTTACGGGGCACACAAAATACCGTTGGAAAGCTCTATGAGAGCTCTACGAGTGGGGCAGCAAGCCTGCTCGGCTGCGCCTGCTTTCGGAGCCCAAAAATCTAACGTTTTCATTAGTTTCAGGAAACTTTCTTCTTTTGCGCTGTTTTTCAGTCCCGGATAGTACGTCATGAGCCGAAAAAAGGACGACAACCTAATCCATCACATTTCTATTACCGAATCCCAAGGCACCTTGGGCAAGACAACTTCACTTCACGTGGAGGCTAGGCCCGCAAACCAAGGGCGTGGGGCTTGGGGCAAGGTCTCCCTCACTTCGGTGCCCATAGTTTTGATCTGTAAGGAGTTACGCGGCACACAGCATACCATTGGAAAGCTCTCCAAGAGCTCTACGACGGGGGCAATAAGACTGCTCGGTTGCGCCTGTTTTTAGAGCCAAAATTGAACATTTTAATCAGTTTGGGGACACTTTTCTTCTTTTGCATTATTTTTCAGTCCCGGATCGTACATCGTAAGCCGAAAAAAGGACGACAACCTAATCCATCACATTTCTTTTACCGAATTCCAAGACACCTTAGGCAAGACAACTTTGCTTCACGTAGAGGCTGGGCCTACAAACTGAGGGCATGGGGCTTGGTACCAGGTCTCCGTCGCTCCGGTGCCCATAACTTTTGATCCGTAAGTAGTTATACGGTGCACAGCATACCGTTGGAAAGCTCTCCGAGATATCTACGACGGGGGCAGCAAGCTTGGTCGGCTGCGCCTATTTTCAAAGCACAAAATTGAACGTTTTTATCAGTTTCGAGATACTTTTATTCTTTTGCACTGTTTTTCCGTCTCGGATCGTACGTCGTGAGCCGCAAAATGGGAGACATCCTAATCAATCACATTTATATTACCGAATCCCACTACACCTTGGGCAAGACAACTTCGCTTCACGTAGAGGCTGGGCCCGCAAACCGAGAGCGTGGGGCTTGGGACCTGGTCTACGTCACTCCGGTGCCCATAACTTTTGATCCGTAAGGATTTATGTGGCGCACAACATACCGTTGGAAAGCTCTGAGAGAGCTCTCCGACGTTGGCAGCAAGATTGCTTGGCTGCGCCAATTTTTGAAGCCCAAAATTGAACATTTTCATTAATTTTGGGACATTTTTATTCTTTTGCGCTATTTTTTCGTCCCGTATCGTACGTCGTGAGCCGCGAAAAGGACGCCAACATAAACCATCACATTTCTATTACCGAATACCACGGCACCTTAAGCAAGACAACTTTGCTTCACGTAGAGGCTAGGCCCGCAAAACGAGGGCGTGGGGCTTGGGACCAGGTCTACGTCACTCCGGTGCCCATAACTTTTGATCTGTAAGGAGTAACGCGGCGCACAAAATACCGTTGGAAAGCTTTCTGAGAGCTCTACGACTGGGGCAGCAAGCCTGCTCGGCTGCGCCTACTTTCGGAGCCCAAAATTGAACATTTTTATCAGTTTCGGGACACTTTTCTTCTTTTGCGCTATTTTTTCGTCCCGTATCGTGCGACGTGAGCCGTAAAAAGGACGACAACCTAATCCATCACATTTCTATTACCGAATCCCAAGGCACCTTGGGCAAGACAACTTCATTTCACGTGGAGTCTGGGCCCGCAAACCGAGGACGTGGGGCTTGGGACAAGGTCTCCCTCACTTCGGTGCCCATTGTTTTGATTTGTAAAGAGTTACGCGGCGTACAACATACCATTGAAAAGCTCTCCTAGAGCTCTACGACGGGGGCAGCAAGACTGCTCGGCTGCGCCTGTTTTCAGAGCCAAAATTGAATATTTTCATCAGTTTGGGGACCCTTTTCTTCTTTTGCACTGTTTTTTCATCCCGGATCGTACGTCGTAAGCCGCGAGAAGGACGATAACCTAATCTATTACATTTCTATTACCAAATCCCAAGGCCCCTTGGGCAAGACAACATCGCTTCACATAGAGGTTGGGTCCGTAAACCGTGGGCGTGGGGCATAGAACAAGGTCTCCGTCATTCCGGTGCTGATAACTTTGATCCGTAAGGAGTTACGCGGCGCATAGCATACCGTTGGAAAGCTCTCCGAGAGCTCTATGACGGGGGTAGCAAGCCTGCTCGGCTGCGCTTGTTTTAGGGGCCCACAATCCAACGTTTTAATATGTTTCAGTATACTTTTATTCTTTTGCGCTGTTTTTCCATCCCAGATCGTACGTCGTGAGCAGCGAAAAGGACAACAACCTGATCCATCACATTTCTATTACCGAATCCCATGGCACCTTGGGCAAGACAGCTTCGCTTCACGTAGAGGCTGGGCCCACAAACCGTGGGCATGGGGCTTGGGACCAGGTCTACGTTACTCCGGTGCCCATAACTTGTGATCCGTAAGGAGTTACGTGGTGCACAGCATACCGTTGGTAAGCTCCCTGAGAGCTCTACGATGGAGGCAGCAAACCTGCTCGGCTGCTCTTATTTTTAGAGCCAAAAATCGAACGTTTCAATCTGTTTCAAGACACTTTTCTTCTTTTGCGCTGTTTTTTTGGTCCTGGATCGTACGTCGTAAGTCGAAAAAAGGACGACAGTCTAATCCATCAAATTTTTATTACTGAATCCCAAGGCACATTGGGCAAGACAACTTCGCTTCACGTAGAGGCCGGGTTCGTAAACCGATGACATGGGGCTTAGGACCACGTCTCCGTCCCTCTAGTGCCCATAACTTTTAATCTGCAAGGAGTTACGTGGCGCACAACATACCATTGGAAAGCTCTTCGAGAGCTCTACGACCGAGGTAGCAAGCCTGCTTTGCTGCGCCTACTTTCGAAGCCCAAAAGTGAACATTTTCATCAATTTCGGGACACTTTTCTTCATTTGCGCTGTTTTTCCATCCCGGATCATACTTCGTGAGAAACAAAAATGACGACAACCTAATCCATCATATTTGTATTACCGAATCCCAAGGCACCTTAGGCAAGACAACTTTGCTTCACGTAGAGGCTGGGACCGCAAACCGAGGGCGTAGGGCTTGGTACCAGGTCTTCGTCGCTACGGTGCCAATAACTTTTGATCCGTAAGAAGTTATGCGTCGCACAACATACAGTTGGAATGCCCTTCGAGAGCTCTACGACGTGGGCAGCAAGCCTGCTAGGCTGCGCTTGTTTTCGGAGCCCAAAATTGAACATTTTTATCAGTTTCAGGATACTTTCCTTCTTTTGCGCTGTTTTTTCGTCCCTGATCGTACGTTGTGAGCCGCGAAAAGGTCAACAACCTAATCCATCACATTTCTATTACCGAATCCCACTGCACCTTGGGCAAGACAACTTCACTTCACGTAGAGGCTAGGCCGCAAACCGAGGGCATGGGGCTTGGGACTAGGTCTACGTCACTCTGGTGCCCATAACTTGTGATCCGTAAGGAGTTACGCGGCGCACAGCATACCATTGGAAAGCTCTCTGAGTGCTCTACGACGGGGACAGCAAGCCTGCTTGGCTGTGCCTACTTTTGGAGCCTAAAATCGAACATTTTCATCACGTTCGGGATACTTTTCTTCTTTTACATTATTTTTTCGTCCCGGATCGTACGTCGTGAGTCGCGAAATGGTCAACAACGTAATCCATCACTTTTCTATTACCGAATCCCAAGGCATCTTTGGCAAGAAAACTTCGCTTCACGTAGAGGCTGGGCCTGCAAACTGAGGGCGTGGGGCTTGGGACTAGGTCTACGTCACTCCGGTGCCCATAACTTTTGATCCGTAAGGAGTTACGTGGCGCACAAAATACCGTTGGAAAGCTCTCTGAGAGCTCTACGACGGGGGCAACAAGCCTGCTAGGCTGCGCCTGCTTTCGGAGCCCAAAATCTAACGTTTTCATCAGTTTTAGGAAACTTTCTTCTTTTGCGCTGTTTTTCAGTCCTGGATAGTACGTCGTGAGCCGCAAAAAGGACGACAACCTAATCCATCAGATTTCCATTATCGAATCCCATGGCACCTTAGGCAAGACAACTTCATTTCATGTGGAGGCTAGGCCCGCAAACTGAGGGCGTGGGGCTTGGGACCAGGTCTCCCTCACTTCGGTGCCCATTGTTTTGATTTGTAAAGAGTTACGCGGCGCACAGCATACCATTGGAAAGCTCTCCTGGAGCTCTACGACGGGGGCAGCAAGACTGCTCGGCTGCGTCTACTTTCAGAGCCAAAATTGAACATTTTCATCAGTTTGGAGACACTTTTATTCTTTTGCGTTGTTTTTCAGTCTCGGATCGTACATCGTAAGCCACGAAAAGGACGACAACCTAATCCATCACATTTCTATTACCGAATTCCAAGACACCTTAGGCAGGACAACTTCGCTTCACGTAGAGGCTGGGCCTGCAAACCGAGGACATGGGGCTTGGTACCAGGTCTCCATCGCTCCGGTGCCCATAACTTTTGATCCGTAAGTAGTTACGCGGCGCACAACATACAGTTGAAAAGCTCTCTGAGAGCTCTACGACGGGGAAATAAGCCTGGTTGGCTGCGCCTATTTTCATAGCCCAAAATTGAACATTTTTATCTATTTCGGGATACTTTTGTCCTTTTGAGCAGTTTTTCCGTCTCGGATCGTACGTCGTGAGCCGCGAAAAGGGCGACATCCTAATCCATCACATTTCTATTACCAAATCCCACTGCACCTTGGGCAAGACTTCGCTTCACGTAGAGGCTGGGCCCGCAAACCTAGGGCGTGGGGCTTGGGACCTGGTCTACGTCACTCCGGTGCCCATAACTTTTGATCCGTAAGGATTTACGTGGCGCACAACATACCGTTGGAAAGCTCTGAGAGAGCTCTACGACGGGGGCAGCAAGCCTGCTTGGCTGCGCCAATTTTCGGAGCCCAAAATTGAACATTTTCATTAGTTTAGGGACATTTTTCTTCTTTTGCGCTATTTTTTCGTCCCGTATCATACGTCGTGAGCCGCGAAAATGATGACAACCTAAACCATCACATTTCTATTGCCGAATACCACAGCACCTTGGGCAAGACAACTTCGCTTCACGTAGAGGCAGGGCCCGCAAACCGAGGGCGTGGGTCTTGGGACCAGGTCTACGTCACTCCGGTGCCCATAACTTGTGATCCGTAAGGAGCTACGCGGCGCACAGCATAACGTTGGAAAGCTCTCTAAGAGCTCTATGACGGGGGCAGCCAACCTGCTCGGCTGCGCCTATTTTTGGAGCCCAAAATCGAATGTTTCAATCTGTTTCAGGACACTTTTCTTCTTTTGCGCTGTTTTTCCTTCCTGGATCGTACGTCGTAAGTCGCGAAAAGGACGACAACCTAATCCATCACATTTATATTACCGAATCCCAAGGCGCCTTGGGCAAGACAACTTCGATTCACGTAGAGGCTGGGCTCGCAAACCGATGGCGTGGGGCTTAGGACCACGTCTCCGTCCCTCCGGTGCCCATAACTTTTGATCTGCAAGGAGTTACGCGGCGCACAACATACTGTTAGAAAGCTCTCCAAGAGCTCTACAACCGAGGTAGCAAGCTTGCTTGGATGCGCCTATTTTCGGAGACCAAAATTGAACATTTTCATCAGTTTCGGGACACTTTTCTTCTTTTAAGCTATTTTTTCATCCCGGATCGTACTTCGTGAGCCGCGAAAAGGACGACAACCTAATCCTTCACATTTCTATTACCAAAGCCCAAGGCACCTTAGGCAAGACAACTTCGCTTCACGTAGAGGCTGGGCCCGCAAACCGAGGGCGTAGGACTTGGTAACAGGTCTCCGTTACTCCGGTGCCCATGACTTTTGATCCGTAAGGAGTTATGCATCGCACAGCATACCGTTGGAAAGCTCTCTGAGAGCTCTACGACGGGGGCAGCAAGCCTGCTCGGCTGTGCCAATTTTTGGACCCCAAAATCGAACATTTTTATCAATTTCGAGATACTTTCCTTCTTTTGCGCTGTCTTTTCGTCCCGGATTGTACGTTATGAGTCACGAAAAGGACAACAACCTAATCCATCACATTTCTATTACTGAATCCCACGGCACCTTGGGCAAGACAACTTTGCTTCACGTAGAGGCTAGGCCCGCAAACTGAGGATGTGGGGCTTGGGACCAGGTTTACGTCATTCTGGTGCCCATAACTTGTGATTCGTAAGGAATTACGCGGCGCATAGCATACCGTTGGAAAGCTCTCTGAGAGCTCTACGACGGGGGTAGCAAGCCGGCTCGGTTGCACCTGCTTTTGAACCCAAAATCGAACATTTTCATCAGGTTCGGGATACTTTTCTTCTTTTGCGCTGTTTTTTCGTCCCGGATCGTACGTCGAGAGCTGCGAAAGGGTCGACAACCTATTCCATCACATTTCTATTATCGAATCCCACGGTACCTTGGGCAAGACAACTTTGCTTCACGTAGAGGCAGGGCCCACAAACTGAGGGTGTGGGGCTTGGGACCAGGTCTACGTCACTCCGGTGCCCATAACTTTTGATCCGCAAAGAGTTACGGGGCACACAAAATACCGTTGGAAAACTCTCTGAGAGCTCTACGACTGGGGCAGCAAGCCTGCTCTACTGCGCCTACTTTCGGAGCCCAAAATCGAACGTTTTCATTAGTTTCAAGACATTTTTCTTCATTTATGCTGTTTTTCCATCCCAGATCGTACGTCGTGAGCCGCAAAAACGACGACAACCTAATCCATCACATTTCTATTGCCGAATCCCAAGGCACCTTGGGCAAGACAACTTCACTTCACGTGGAGGCTGGGCCCGCAAACTGAGGGTGTGGGGCTTGGGACAACGACTCCTTCACTTTGGTGCCTATAGTTTTGATCTGTAAGGACTTACGCGGCGCATAGCATACCATTGGAAAGCTCTCCAAGAGGTCTACGACGGGGGCAGCAAGACTGCTAGGCTGCGCCTGTTTTCAGAGCTAAAATTGAACATTTTCATCAGTTTGGGGACACTTTTCTTCTTTTGTGTTATTTTTCTATCCCGGATCGTACATCATAAGCCGTGAAAAGGATGACAACCTAATCCATCATATTTCTATTACCGAAGTCCAAGGCACCTTAGGCAATACAACTTCGCTACACGTAGAGGCTGGGCCTGCAAACCGAGGTCATGGGGCTTGGTACCAGGTCTCCGTCGCTCCGGTGCCCATAACTTTTGATCCGTAAGTAGTTACGTGGCGCACAGAATACAGTTGGAAAGCTCTCCAAGAGCTCTACGACGGGAGCAGCAAGCCTAGTCTGCTGCACCTATTTTCGTAGCCCAAAATCGAAAGTTTTCATCAGTTTCGGGATACTTTTCTTCTTTTGCGCTGTTTTTCCGTCCCGGATCGTACGTCATGAGGCGCGAAAAGGGCAACATCCTAATCCATCACATTACTATTACCGAATCCAACTGCACCTTGGGCAAGACAATTACGCTTCACGTAGAAACTAGGCCCGAAAACCGAGGGCGTGGGGCTTGGGACCAGGTCTACGTCACTCCGGTGCCCATAACTTTTGATCCGTAAGGAGTTATGTGGCGCACAGCATACCGTTGGAAAGCTCTCCGAGAGCTCAACGACGGGGGCAGCAAGCCTACTTGGTTGCGTCTATTTTTGGAGCCCAAAATTGAACATTTTCATCAGTTTTGGGATATTTTTCTTCTTTTGCGCTGTTTTCTCGTCCCGTATCGTACGTCGTGAGCCGCGAAAAGGACGACAACCTAATCCATCACATTTCTATTACTGAATCTCAAGGCACCTTGGGCAAGACAACTTCGCTTCACGTAGAGGCTGGGCTACAAACCGAGGGCGTGGGGCTTGGGCCACGTCTCAATCACTCCGGTGCCTATAACTTTCGATTCGTAAGGAGTTACGCGTCACACAACTTACCGTTGAAAAGCTCTCAGAGAGCTCTACGACGGGGGCAACAAGCCTGCTCGACACCCCCTATTTTTGGAGCCCGAAATTGAGCATTTTCATCAGTTTCGGAACACTTTTCTTCTTTTGCGCTGTTTTTTGTCCCGGATCGTACTCCGTGAGCCACGAAATGGATGACAACCTAATCCATCACATTTCTATTACCGAATCCCACTGCACCTTAGGCCAAACAATTTCGCGTCACGTAGAGGCTGGGCCCGCAAACTGAGGGCGTAAGGCTTGGGACCAAGTCTTCGTCCCCCCGATGCCCATAACTTTTGATCTGTAAGGAGTTACGCAGCGCACAACATACCGTTGGAGAGCTCTATGACGGGGGCAGCAAGTTTGCTCGGCTGCGCCTGTTTTCAGTGCCGAAAATCAAACGTTTTCATAAATTTTAGGATACTTTTCTTCTTTTGCGTTGTTTTTCCTTCCCGGTTCGTACGTCGTCAGCCGCGAAAAGGACGACAACCTAGTCCATCACATTTCTATTACCAAATCCCACGGCACCTTGGGCAAAACAACTTTGCTTCACGTAGAGGCTGGGCCCGCCAGCCGAGGGCGTGGTGCATGTGACCACGTCTCCGTCGCTCCGGTGCCCATAACTTTTGATCCGCAAGGAGTTACAGGGCGCACAACATACCGTTGGAAAGCTCTCCGAGAGCGCTATGACGTGGGCTGCAGGCCTGCTCTACTGCGCCTATTTTTTGAGCCCAAAATTGAACATTTTCATCAGTGTCGGGACACTTTTCTTGTTTTGCGCTGTTTTTCTATCTCGGATCGTACTTCGTGAGCTGCGAAAAGGACGACAACCTAATCCACCACATTTCTATTACCGAATCCCAAGGCACCTTGGGCAAGACAACTTCGATTCCCATAGAGGCTGGGCCCACAAACCGAGGGCGTGGGGCTCTGTACCACGTCTCCGTCGCTCCGGTGCCCATAACTTTTGATCCGTAAGGAGTTACGCGGCGCACAGCATACCGTTGGAAATCTCTCCGAGAGCTCTACGACAGAGGCAACAAGCCTGCTCGGCTGCGCCTGTTTTCAGGGCCCAAAATTGAATGTTTTCATCAGTTTTGGGATACTTTTCTTCTTTGGCGCTATTTTTCCTTCCCGGATCGTACGTCGTGAGTCGCGAAAAGGACAACAATAAAATCCATCACATTTCTATTATCGAATCCCACGGTGCCTTGGGCAAGACAACTTCGCTTCACGTAGAGGCTGGTCCCGCAAACCGAGGGCGTGGGGCTTAGGACAAGGTCTCCGTCACTCCAGTGACCATAACTTTGATTCGTAAGGAGTTACGCGGCGCACGACATACCGTGGGAAAGCTCTCTGAGAGCTCTACGATAGGGGTAGCAAGCCTTCTCGGCTTTACCTTTTTTCAGAGCCCAAAATCGAACATTTTCATCAGTTTCGGGACACTTTTCTTCTTTTGTGTTGTTTTTCCGTCCTAGATCGTATGTCGTAAGCCGCGAAAAGGACAACAACCTAATCCATCACATTTCTATTACCGAATCCCAAGGCACCATGGGCAAGACAACTTCACTTCACGTAGAGGCTGAGTCCGCAAACCGAGGGCGTAGGGTTTGATACCAGGTCTCCGTCGTTCCAGTGCATATAACTTTTGTTTCGTTAGGAGCTACGTGGCGTACAGCATACCATTGGAAAGCTCTCCGAGAGCTCTACGACAGAAGCAACAAGCCTGCTTGGCTGCGACTATTTTCGGGGCCCAAAATCGAACATTTTCATCAGTTTTGGGATACTTTTCTTCTTTTGCGCTGTTTTTCAGTCTTGGACCGTACGTCGCGAGCCGCGAAGAGGACAACAACCTAATTCATCACATTTCTATTACCGAATCCCACGGTACCTTGGGCAACAAAACTTCACTTAATGTAGAGGCTGGGACCGCAAACCGAGGGCGTGGGATTTGGGACCACATCTACGTCACTCCGGTGCCCATAACTATTGATCCGTAAGGAGTTACGCTGCACACAACATACCGTTGGAAAGCTCTCCTAGAGCTCTACGACGGGGGCAGCAAGCCTGCTCGGCTGCGCCTATTTTCGGAGCCCAAAATTGAACGTTGTCATCAGTTTTGGGACACTTTTCTTCTTTTACGGTATTTTTTCATCCCGGATCGTACGTTGTAAGCCGCGAAAAGGACGACAACCTAATCCATCACATTTCTCGTACCGAATCCAAAGGCACGTTGGGCAAGACAAATTCACTTCACGTAGAGGCTAGGCCCGCAAACCAAGGTCGAGGGGCTTAGTACCAGGTCTCCGTCGCTCAAGTGCCCATAACTTTTGATTCATAAAAAGTTACGTAGCGCACAACATACTATTGGAAAGCTCTCCGAGAGCTCTATGACGAGGGCAGCAAGCCTGCTCGGCTGTGCCTAATTTCGGAGAACAAAATCGAACATTTTCATCAGTTTCAGGATACTTTTCTTCTTTTGCGTTGTTTTTCCGTCCCGGATCGTACGTCGTGAGCCGCGAAAAGGACGACAACCTAATCCATCACATTTTTATTACCGAATCCCACGGCACCTTGGGCAAGACAACTTCGCTTCACGTAGAGGCTGGGCCCGCAAACCTAGGGTGTGGGGCTTGGGACCAGATCTACGTCACTCCGTTGCCCATAACTTGTGATCCATAAAGATTTACGCAGCGCACAGCATACCGTTGGAAAGCTCTCTGAGAGCTCTACGACGGGGGCAACAAGCCTGCTAGGCTGCGCCTATTTTTGGAGTACAAAATCGAACATTTTTATCAGGTTCGGGATACTTTTTCTTCTTTTGCGTTGTTTTTTCGTCCCGAATCGTACGTCGTGAGCCGCAAAAAGGTCGACAACCTAATCCATCATATTTCTATTACCGAATCCCACGGCACCTTGGGCAAGACAACTTTGCTTCATGTAGAGGCTAGGCCCGCAAACTGAGGGCGTGGGGCTTGGGACCAGGTCTACGTCACTCCGGTGCCCATAACTTTTGATCCGTAAGGAGTTACGTGGCGCACAAAATACCGTTGGAAAGCTCTCTGAGAGCTCTACGACTGGGGTAGCAAGCCTACTCGGTTGCGTCTACTTTCGGAGCTCAAAATCGAACATTTTCATCAGTTTCATGACACTTTTCTTCTTTTGCGCTGTTTTTTCGTCCCGTATCGTACGTCGTGAGCCACAAAAAGGACGACTACCTAATCCATCACATTTCTATTACCGAATCCCATGGCACCTTGGGCAAGACAACATCGCTTCACGTAGAGGCTGGGCCCGCAAACTGAGGGTGTGGCGCTTGGGACCAGGTCTACGTCACTCCGGTGCCCATAACTTTTGATCCGTAAGGAGTTACAGGGCGCACAAAATACCGTTGGAAAACTCTCTGAGAGCTCTACGACTGGGGCAGCAAGACTGCTTGGCTGCGCCTAATTTCGGAGCCCAAAATCGAACGTTTTCATCAGTTTTAGGACACTTTTCTTCTTTTGCGCTGTTTTTCCGTCACGGATCGTACGTCGTGAGCCGCAAAAAGGACGACAACCTAATCCATCACATTTCTATTGCCGAATCCCAAGGCACCTTGGGCAAGACAACTTCACTTCACGTGGAGGCTGGGCCCGCAAACCGAGGGCGTGGGGCTTGGGACAAGGTCTCCCTCACTTCGATGCCCATAGTTTTGATCTCTACGACGGGGGCAGCAAGACTGCTCGGCTGCGTCTATTTTCGGAGCCAAAATTGAACATTTTCATCAGTTTGGGGACACTTTTCTTCTTTTGCGCTGTTTTTCCGTCCCGGATCGTACGTCGTAAGCCGCGAAAAGGACGACAACCTAATCCATCACATTTCTATTACCGAATCCCAAGGCACCTTCGGCAAGACAACTTCGCTTCACGTAGAGGCTGGGCCTGCAAAACGAGGGCATTGGGCTTGGTACCAGGTCTCCATTGCTCCGGTGCCCATAACTTTTGATCCGTAAGTGGTTACGCGGCGCACAGCATACCGTTGGAAAGCTCTCCGAGAGCTCTACGACGGGGGCAGCAAGCCTGGTCGGCTGCGCCTATTTTCGTAGTCCAAAATCGAATGTTTTCATCAGTTTCGGGATACTTTACTTCTTTTGCGCTATTTTTTCGTCCCGGATTGTACGTCGTGAGCCGCGAAAAGGGCGACATCCTAATCCATCACATTTCTATTACCGAATCCAACTACACCTTGGGCAAGACAACTTCACTTCACGTAGAGGCTGGGCCCGCAAACCGAGGACGTGGGGCTTGGGACCAGGTCTACGTCACTCTGGTGCCCATAACTTTTGATTCGTAAGGAGTTACGTGGCGCACAACATAACGTTGGAAAGCTCTCCGAGAGCTCAACGACGGGGGCTGCAAGCTTGCTTGGCTGCGACTATTTTCAGAGCCCAAAATAGAACATTTTCATCAGTTTTGGGACATTTTTCTTCTTTTGCGCTGTTTTTTCGTCCCGTATCATACGTCGTGAGCCGCGAAAAGGTCGACAACCTAATCCATCACATTTCCATTACCGAATCCCAAGGCACCTTGGGCAAGACAACTTCGCTTCACGTAGTGGCTGGGCTACAAACCGAGGGCGTGGGGCTTGGGACCACGTCTCAGTCGCTCTGGTGCCCATAACTTTTGATCCGTAAGTAGTTATGCGGCGGACAGCATACCATTGGAAAGCTCTAAGAGAGCTCTATGACGGGAGCAACAAGCCTGCTCGGCTGCGCCTATTTTCAGAACCCAAAATCGAACGTTTTCATCAGTTTCAGAATGCTTTTCTTCTTTTCCACTGTTTTTCCGTCCCGGATCTTACGTCGTGAGCCGCGAAAATGACGACAACCTAATCCATCATATTTCTATTACCGAATCCTTCTGCTCCTTGGGCAAGATACCTTCGCTTCAAGTAGAGGTCGGGCCCGCAAACCGAGGGCGTGGGGCTTGGGATCAGGTCTACGTTGCTCAGGGGCCCATAACTTTTGATTCGTAACGATTTACGCGGTGCATAGCATAGCGTTGGAAAGCTCTCCGAGAGCTCAACGACGGGGGTAGAAAGACTGCTTGGTTGTGCCTATTTTTGGAGCCCAAAATTGAACATTTTCATCTGTTTCAGAATAATTTTCTACTTTTGCGATGTTTTTTAATCCCGGATCGTACTTCATGAGCCGCGAAAAGGACAACAACCTAATCCATCACATTTCTATTACCGAATCCCAAGGCACCTTGGGCAAGACAACTTCGCTTCACGTAGAGGCTGGGCCCACAAACTAAGGGCGTGGGGCTTGGTACTAGGTCTCCGTCGCTCCGGTGCCTATAACTTTTGATCCGTAAGGAGTTACGTAGCGCACTACATACCGTTGGAAAGCTCTCCGAGAGCTCTATGACGGGGGTAGCAAGCCTACTCTGTTGCGCCTATTTTCAGTGTCCAAAATCAAACGTTTTCATTAGTTTTAAGATACTTTGCTTCTTTTGCGCTGTTTTTCAATCCCGGATTGTACATTGTGAGCCGGGAAAAGGACGACAACCTAATCTATCACATTTCTATTACTGAATCACACGGCACCTTGGGCAAAACAACTTCGCTTCACGTAGAGGCTGGGCCCGCAAACCGAGGGCGTGGGGCTTGGGACCAGGTCTACGTCACTCCGGTGCCCATAACTTTTGATCCGTAAGGAGTTACGTGGCGCACAGCATACCGTTAGAAAGCTCTCCTAGAGCTCTACGACGAGGGCAGCAGGCCTGCTTGGCTGCGCCTATTTTCGGAGCCCAAAATAGAACATTTTCATCAGTTTTGGGACATTTTTTTTCTTTTGTGCTGTTTTTCTGTCCCGTATCGTATATCGTGAGCCGCGAAAAGGACGACAACCTAATCCATCACATTTCTATTACCGAATCCCAAGGCACCTTGGGCAAGACAACTTCGCTTCACGTAGAGGCTGGGCTACAAACCGAGGGCGTGGGGCTTGGGACCACGTCTCCGTCGCTTCGATGCCCATAACTTTTGATCCGTAAGGAGTTACGCTGCGCACAGCGTACTGTTGGAAAGCTCTCAGAGAGCTCTACGACGAGTGCAACAAGCCTGCTCGGCTCTGCCTATTTTTGGAGCCCAAAATTGAACATTTTCATCAGTTTCGGAACACATTTCTTTTTTTGCGCTGTTTTTCCGTCCCGGATCGTACTTCGTGAGCCACGAAAAGGACGACAACCTAATCCATCATATTTCTTTTGCCGAATCCCAAGGCATCTTGGGCAAGACAACTTGGCTTCACATAGAGGCTGGGCCCGCAAACCGAGGGCTTGGGGCTTGGGATAATGTCTCAGTCACTCCGGTGACCATAACTTTGATCCGTAAGGAGTTACACGCCGCACGACATACCGTTGGAAAGCTCTCTAAGAGCTCTACGACGGGGGCAGCAAGCCTTCTTGGCTGCGCCTATTTTCGGAGCCCAAAATTGAACGTGTTCATCAGTTTCGGGACACTTTTCTTCTTTTACGCTGTTTTTCCGTCCTGGATCGTATGTCGTAAGCCGCAAAAAATGCGATAACCTAATCCATCACATTTCTATTACTGAATCCCAAGGCACCTTGGGCAAGACAACTTCACTTCACGTAGAAGCTGGGCCCGCAAATTGAGGGCGTAGGGCTTAGTACCAGGTCTCCGTCGTTCCAGTGCCTATAACTTTTGATCCGTAAGGAGTTACGCGACGCACAACATACCATTGGAAAGCTCTCCGAGAGCTCTACGACGGGCGCAACAAGGCTGCTCGGCTGCGCCTATTTTCGGGGCCAAAAATTGAACATTTTTATCAGTTTTTGGACACTTTTCTTCTTTTGCGCTATTTTTTCGTCCCTGATCGTACTTCGTGGGTAGCAAAAAGGACGACAACCTAATCCATCACATTTGTATTACTGAATTCCACAACACCTTGGGCAGGACAACTGCGCTTCATATAGAAGCTGGGCCGGCAAACCGAGGGCGTGGGGCTTGGGACATCATCTACGTCATTCTGGTGCCCATAACTTTTGATCCGTAAGGAGTTACGCGGCGCACAACATACCGTTAGAAAGCTCTCCGAGAGCTCTACGACGGGGGCAGCAAGCCTGCTCGATTGCGCCTATTTTTGGGGCCCAAAATCAAACGTTTTCATCAGTTTCGTGATACTTTTCTTCCTTTACGCTGTTTTTCCGTCCTGGATCGTACGTCGTGAGCCGCGAAAAGGACGACAACCTAATCCATCACATTTCTATTACTGAATCCCACGGTACCTTGGGCAAGACAACTTCACTTCACTTAGACTCTGGGCCCGCAAACCGAGGCCGTGGGGCTTGTGACCAGGTATCCGTCGCTCCGGTGACCATAACATTTGATCCGTAAGGAGTTATGTCACACCCCAACCCAACCTATAGAGGCTAGACTAGGGTGTGAGCTAAACTTTCAAGTCATTTCGCGTACTTAACCGTTTATGAAGATTTTATACTTAATGTTTTGGCCCAAACTCCAAAATTTCTGGAAAACCGGGAGCATAACGGCTGTAATTGAGCTCTTTGGTTTGGCCTAATTCTCTAAACGTCTCAAAATTTACCATCTCCAATCCATTTCCAACTAAGACTACTATTTATCATCAATTAAAATGCCTACTGGTTGTCTTGATGTCTCGTTTGATTAATAACCTAGCATGATACTATGTCTCGTTCGTTTGTTAATCCTCGTTACAAAAGTGCCTGTTGATCTTAGCTTAATAACGCGTACCTGCTTAAGATTTGGTTGGTTCATTTTATTTAGCCTTTACCTAATATTTCATAATCATATTATAGGTACTAGCAGTAATAATAGCAAAATGATCATAGTAGTGTCTAGTGTCTTTCTAGTTAATATCAGTACAACCCAAAATTAGACCCCAAATTACAATGAGGGTCTTTTACATTACAAATAACAAGCAACATAAAAGAAATGGTCTTCAAGTAGCATAGAGTTCACAAGTAGCCATAATCACGCAAAGCACACAAGACAGGCAATCACTCCAAGGACTCATCGATGGGCACATCGTCCTCAGGTACCTGTTCTTGATCTTCTTCACCTGAGATGATAAAAGAGGGTGAGTCCTTATGAACTCAGCGAGGGGGAACGAGAAATAGGTTTTGAAACTCATTTTTCGATTCAACTTATGAAAAATCCTTTTGCAAGCATGATGTGTATCATAAGCAAGTACATAGCGTAATATAATAGTAAAGAACGCAATTACCAGTCCTTCCTCCCCGAGGTCCTCTAGGGACCAAGTGAGAGTACTTATACACATAGTCAAAAGGATACGGTGAGCTTTTGCTCTCAGATCAATTCCAGTATCAGTTGTTGCGGCCGGCCTCAATTCATCCCCATATCACGCCAAGTGGGTGTACTCCGGATGTACCCCGAAATCTTACGACCCAACTCTCCGAGGAAGTCTAGCCCCCAAGCGAGAGAGGGAATGGGACCATGGTAGTCATGGGTGCACCAGCAAGCCCGATGCCGCCCAGTGTGCGTGATCGCTACCATGCCGAAATGAAAGGTTGCAACCTTGTATGCAATGCACATTTATGACATTAACATATCACATTAGGAGGACAACAAAGTAGGTTGCCTCCGGACAGTCATAAGATTGCACATTGACAAGTAAACAGGCGAGGCACGAATGGACAAGTAGTTTCACTTGAAAAGCATATGGAGTTATATGAACATTAAAACGGGCAGCCATGTAACGCACGTAAATCAAGTCATACAACTCATTTCAACATCCACGTAATCAAATAATAAGGTTATTCAACATGCAACAATAATCTACGTGGTTCGGATGCAAAAAAGGCCTATTTGTCAACATGCAACGAATCAATATCACATTTAGGACTATAAGGCAACTACGGGAAGCCTACTAGCATATAATTCCACACAATATCCAAATGATCAACACTTAGCAAGCCTACCTAGTCATTGGGGTTTCCATTTCGTGCATACCCGTGCAATTTAAGCCCCAAATCAACTAAAAATCGATCTCAAGCCATGCATCATTTAATTCAACATCCTCAAACATTCAAAAAAGTCCACACAACATCCCAAAGCTACAATCCCAAGCATTTATTTCAACAAGAGAAGTTACAACAATTTTTCTAAGCATAACACTAAGTGAAACCCTTACTGCAATAGGCTGTTTTCTCACAATCATTAAGATAATAAAACAATCTCCAATTCTACTGAATAAGATGTCATATTAAAGCTTAATAAGTGAACTAAAATCAGAAACAAACCTTGCATCATTTGGAGTTCGGGATCATTAGTTATAGCCAAAACAGTGGGATAGCACAAAACTGTCCAGATTTGCACACATTTCGATAATTGACGTTTTTGAGATCCTTAGGGTTAGATTTAGCCTTAGTCCATTTCTGACAAAAATGTCCAGAACTGAAAAAACTAGCAACAAACCAAATTGAATGCATTTTGGACATCATTTACTAAGTAAAATATGGTTCGTTCTACAAGGTCAGTGCATCTGCCAAAACCTGCTTCATTTTTCCAGATTTCTAGATTTGGACACATTTTAAAGATTTGCTATTTTGAGGACATTAGATTCAAAATTAGCTTCGGCCTATTTCTGCGAAAAATGTTCAAAACCGGCCAAAATAGTCACCTACCAATTTTAATGAATTTTAAACATCATTTGCCTAGCCAAACTCACCTCGAAACAGCAGGTCAGAGAGCTGTCACATAATCCGACTTCACCTATTATCACTTTCAAGCCAAAATCTTGCCATGCATGGTTGCAAAAGCTTATGAACGAATATATAACTCAAGAACAGAAGCAAAGACATACATTTATGAGAATGCATGTGGATTTTTGAAGAATTTTCAAAAGGTTTTAGCCCTCACCTTAGCAATCAACCAAGAAGATGCACAAAACTTTGATGAAGCTCAAATTCTTCTTCTTCCTTGCTTAGCCGAGATTCCAACTCAATTTTCTCTATTTTTCCTAGCTTAGTGGCCAAGCTCTTAGTACATGCATGTGGTTAGAACAAGAAGAAAAGAAATGGAAGCTAGGAAACTTACCTAGGCCGAAAATGGTGACTCAAAGAGCATGCATGTGTGATTCTTGCATCCTAGCTAGCTTGGTTGAGTTCCTTTGCTTGTTGTTTGTCTTGATGCACCATAGGATGATGAAGATGAGCTAAGGGATGAAGAAACTCAGCCCAAAACTGAGATTGAGAGAGAAGAATGAGAGGGAGAGAGAGAAATGTGAGGAGAGTGAGAGAAATGAAAGAAAAATGATGGCTTTGCAAAAGATGAAGCATGGGTTGGCCTTGGGCATACAAAATTTCAGATTTGTGTCTCCAAGAAGCTGAATTTTGAATCACCTAGTATGGGCAAGGAGTCTTTGTCGAGATTGGTGGAGTTTTGAGCTAATTTTTTTTTTAATGCATTTGTGTCATAGAATTGTCATAGGAATGTTGGGAATTTAGGGAATCTAGGTAGAATAAAATATAGGAATGTTTGTTGATGAGTTGAATTATGAATAGAATAATAGATAGTGAGAAATGTAGGAATAGTTTAGTATTATTTTATTCTTAGTGGAGTTTGTAGAGAATTTGAATTAAGAATATAATATTGGTTAGTGGATTGTGTAGGATTATTTTAGTGTCTAGTGCTTTGTGTAGGATTCTTTCTTGATTAACGTGGTGGCACGGATTCCTAGGTCTAGGGCACGAATTATGAGGTTGACACGAACTACAAGGTAAGACACGAACTACAAGACTAATGCACGTACTTCAAGATAAATGCATGGATTCCAATGCAAATGCACGCAACCCTAGGTAAAAGTACGTAAACCAATACAAGGCACGTAATTTAATGCAATGCACGTAAATAGAGGTACGACTCTTAAACCTAGGTTAGGACACACAATTCAAGGTCAGGGCACACAAAACGAGATAACGCATGCAATTCGAAGTCAGGGCACATAAGTTGAGGATTAAGGCACATAATTCTAGGTCAAGGCACGAATGATGAGGCATGCACGAAAATCAAGACAGGGCACGTAATCCAAGGTCAGTCATATCATTCTTGGTCTATGGCACGCAAATCAAGATAACACATGTTATTCGGGGTCGGGCCTCACAAGTTACGCGGTGTACAGCATACCATTCGAAAGCTCTCCGAGATCTCTATGTCTAGGGCAGCAAACCTGCTCAGCTACGCCTATTTTCGGTGCCGAAAATCGAATGTTTTCATCAATTTCAGGACACTTTTCTTCTTTTGCGCTGTTTTTCCATCCCGTATCGGGCGTCGTGAGCTGCAAAAAGGACGACAACCTAATCCATCACATTTCTATTACCGAATCCCAAGGCACCTTGGGCAAGACAACTTCGCTTCACGTAGAGGCTGGGCAGCAAACCGAGGGCGTGGGGCTTGGGACAAGTTCTCCCTCACTCCAGTGCCCATAACTTTTGATTTGTAAAGAGTTACGCGGCGCACAACATACTGTTGGAAAGCTCTCCGAGAGCTTTACGACGGGGGCAGCAAGACTGCTCAGCTGCGCCTATTCTCAGAGCAAAAATTGAACGTTTTCATCAGTTTTGGGACACTCTTCTTCTTTTGCGTTGATTTTTCGCCCTGGATCGTACGTCGTAAGCCGCGAAAAGGACGACAACCTAATCCATCACATTTCTATTACCAAATCCCAAGGCACCTTGGGCAAGACAACTTCACTTCACGTAAAGGCTGGGCTCCCAAACCGATGGCGTGGGGCTTGGGACAATGTCTCCGTCACTCCGGTGCCCATAACTTTGATCCGTAAGGAGTTACACGGCGCACATGATACCATTGGAAAGCTCTCCGAGAGCTTTACGACAGGGGTAGTAAGTCTGCTCGGCTGCGCCTATTTTTGGAGGCAAAAATTGAACGTTTTCATCAGTTTCGGGACACTTTTCTACTTTTGCACTGTTTTTTGGTGTCGGATCGTACGTCGTAAGCAGCAAAAAGGACGACAACATAATCCATCACATTTCTATTACCGAATCCCAAGGCAGCTTGGGCAAGACAACTTCGCTTCACGTAGAGGTTGAGCCCGCAAACCGAGGGCGTGGGGCTTGGGACAAGGTCTCCCTCACTCAGGTGCCCATAACTTTTGATCTGTAAGGAGTTACGCGGTGCACAGCATACCGTTGGAAAGCTCTCTGAGAGCTCTACAACGGGGGCAGCAAGACTGCTCGGCTACGCCTATTTTCGGAGCCAAAATTGAACTTTTTCATCAGTTTCGGGACATTTTTCTTCTTTTGCGTTGTTTTTTCATCTCGGATCGTACGTCGTAAGCCGCAAAAAGGAGGACAACCTAATCCATTACATTTCTATTACCGAATCCCAAGGAACCTTGGGCAAGACAACTTCGCTTAACGTAGAGGCTGGGCCCGCAAACCGAGGGCGTGGGGCTTAGGACAAGGTCTCCGTCATTGCAGTGCCCATAACTTTTGATCCATAAGGAGTTACACAGCGCACAACATACCGTTGGAAAGCTCTCCGGGAGCTCTACAACAGGGGCCGCAAGGCTAATCTGCTGCGCCTGCTTTCGAAGTCCAAAATTGAACGTGTTCATCAGTTTCGGAACACTTTTCCTCTTTTGCGCTATTTTTCTATCTCAGAACGTACGTCGTAAGCCGCAAAAAGGACGACAACCTAATCCATCACATTTCTATTATCGAATCCTATGGCACCTTGGGCAACACAACTTCGTTTCACGTAGAGGTTGGGCCCGCAAACAAAGGGTGTGGGGCTTGGGATGAAGTCTCCGTTGCTCCGGTGCTCATAACTTTTGAATCGTAAGGAGTTACGCGGCGCACAGCATACCGTTGGAAAGATCTCCGAGAGCTCTACGATGGAGTCAGCTAGCTTGCTAGGCTGCGCTGGTTTTCGGAACCCAAAATTGAACGTTTTCATCAGTTTCGGGATAATGTTCTTTTTTTGCCCTGTTTTTCCTTCTCGGATCGTACGTCGCGAGCCGCAAAAAGGACGACAACCTAATCTATCACATTTCTATTACCGAATCCCACGGTACCTTGGGCAAGACAACTTCGCTTCACGTAGAGGCTGGGCCCGCAAACCTAGGGCATGGGTCTTGGGCCAAGTCTACGTCACTCCGGTGCCCATAACTTTTGATCTGTAAGGAGTTACGCGGCGCACAGCATACCATTGGAAAGCTTCATGAGAGCTCTACGACGAGGGCAGCAAGCCTATTAGGCTATGCCTATTTTCGGAGTTCAAAATCGAACGTTTTTATCAGTTTTGGGACACTTTTCTTCTTTTGCGCTGTTTTTCCATCTCGGAACGTACGTCGTAAGCCGCAAAAAGGACGACAACCTAATCCATCACATTTCTGTTACCGAATCCCAAGGCACCTTGGGCATGACAACTTCACCTCACGTAGAGGCTGGGCCCGCAAACCGAGGGCGTGGAGCTTGGTACCAGGTCTACGTCACTCCGGTGCCCATAACTTTTGATCCGTAAGGAGTAACGCGACGCACAGGATTCCGTTGGAAAGCACTTCGAGAGCTCTACGACTTGGGCAGCCAGCCTACAAGGCTTTGCCTATTTTCGGAGCCCAAAATCGAACGTTTTCATCAGTTTCAGGATACTTTTCTTCTTTTGCGCTATTTTTTCGTCCCGGATCGTACGTCGCGAGCCGCGAAAAGGACGAGAACCTAATCTATCACATTTCTATTACTGAATCCCATGGCACCTTGGGCAAGACAACTTCGCTTCACGTAGAGGCTAGGCCCGCAAACTGAGGGCGTGGGGCTTGCGACCAGGTCTACGTCATTTCGATGCCCATAACTTTTGATCCGTAAGGAGTTATACGACCCACAGCATACTGTTGAAAAGCTTTCTGAGAGTTGTACGACGGGGGTGTTAAGCCTCCTAGGCTACGCCTATTTCTAGAGCCCAAAATCGAACGTTTTCATCAGTTTTGGGATATTTTTCTTCTTTTGCGCTATTTTTCCATCCCGTATCGTACGTAGTGACCCGCGAAATGGACGACAACCTAATCTATCACATTTCTATTACCGAATCACTAGGCACCTTGGGCAAGACAACTTCGCTTCACGTAGAGGCTGGGCCCGCAAACTGAGGGCGTGGGGCTTAGGACAAGGTCTCTGTCACTCCAGTGCCCATAACTTTTGATCTGTAAGGCGTTACGTGGTGCACAACATACCGTTGGAAAGCTCTCCTAGAGCTCTACGACGGGGGAAGCAAGACTACTCGGTTGCACCTGTTTTCAGATCCAAAATTGAACATTTTCCTCAGTTTCGGGACAATTTTCTTCTTTTGCGCTATTTTTTCGTCCCGGATCGTACGTCATAAACAGCAAAAAGGACAACAACCTAATCCATCACATTTCTATTACCGAATCTCAAGGCAACTTGGGCAAGACAACTTTACTTCACTTAGAGGCTGGGCCCGCAAACCGAGGGCGTGGGGTTTGGTACCAGGTCTCCGTCGCTCTGGTGCCCATAACTTTTGATCTGTAAGGAGTTACACGGCGCACAGCATACCGTTGGAAAGCTCTCCGAGAGCTCTACGATGGGGGCAGCCAATTTGCTCGGTTGCGCCTGTTTTCAGAGCCCAAAATCGAACATTTTCATCAGTTTCGGGATACTTTTCTTCTTTTGCATTTTTTTCCATCTCGGATCGTACATCGTGAGCCGCGAAAAGGACGACAACCTAATCCATCACATTTCTATTACCGAATCCCATGGCACCTTGGGCAAGACAACTTTGCTTCACGTAGAGGCTCGGCCCACAAACCGAGGGCGTGGGGCTTAGGACCACATCTCCGTCGCTCCCGTGCCCATAACTTTTGATCCGTAAGGAGTTACACGGCGCACAGCATACGGTTGGAAAGCTCTCCGAGAGCTCTACGAGGGGGGCAGCCAGCTTGGCGCCTATTTTCGGAGCCCAAAATCAAATATTTTCATCAGTTTTGGGATACTTTTCTACTTTTGCACTGTTTTTCCGTCGCAGATCATTTGTCGTGAGCCCTGAAAAGGACAACAACCTAATCCATCACATTTTTATTACCGAATCCCACGGCACCTTGGGCAAGACAACTTCGCTTCACGTAGAGGCTGGGCCCGCAAAACGAGGGCGTGGGGCTTGGAACTAGGTCTACGTCACTCCGGTGCCCATAACTTTTGATCCGTAAAGAGTTACGCGGCGTACAGCATACCGTTAGAAAGCTCTTCGAGAGCTCTACGACGGGGGCAGAAAGCCTGCTCAGCTGCGCCTATTTTTGGACTCCAAAATTGAATGTTTTCATCAGTTTTAGGACACTTTTCTTCTTTTGCGCTATTTTTTCATCCCGTATCGTAATTCGTGAGCGGCGAAAAGGACGACAACCTAATCCATCACATTTTTCTTACCGAATCCCAAGGCACCTTCGGCAAGACAACTTCACTTCATGTAGAGGCTGGGCGACAAACCGAGGGCGTGGGGCCTAGGACCACGTCTCCGTCGCTCCCGTGCCCATAACTTTTGATCTGTAAGGAGTTACGCGGCGCACAACATACCGTTTTAAAGCTCTCCGAGAGCTCTATGACAGGGGCAGCAAGCCTGCTCAACTATGCCTTTTTTCGGAGCCCAAAATTGAACGTTTTCATCAGTTTCGGGATACTTTTCTTCTTTTGCGTTATTTTTTCGTCCCGGATCGTACGTCGTGAGCCGTAAAAAGGACGACAACCTAATCCATCCTATTTCTATTACCGAATCCCACGGCACCTTGCGCAAGACAACTTCACTTCACGTAGAGGCTTGGCCCGCAAACCCAGGGCGTGGGGCTTGGGACCAGGTCTACGTCACTCAGGTGCCCATAACTTTTGATCCGTAAGGAGTAACGCGGCGCACAGTACACCGTTGAAAAGCTCTCCGAGAGCTCTACGATGGGGGCAGCAAGCCTGCTAGGCTGCGTGTGAGGCCCGACCTCAATTTGCGTGCGATACCTTATTTCGTGTGCCCTAACCTAGATTTGCGTGCCTTGACCTAGGTTTAAGAATCGTGTTTTATTTTGTGTGTCTTGCATTGAATTACGTGCATACATTTAGGGTTGCGTGCATTTACTTGGGAAACATGCATTCGTCTTGTAGTTCGTGTCTCACCTCGTATTGCGTGCCCTAAACCTAAAAAAATGTACCCGCACGCTAATCAAGAAAGCATCTTACACGAAGCACTAAATCATTAATTAATCCTACAAACTCCACTAACTAATATTAATATGCTAAGTCAACTTGCTAGAAGACGAAATCTCAAAAAAAAGCTAGACATTCTTATTCTTTATTCCTTATTCTTTTGCATATTCCAAGCACTCAATTAAATAATGCTCAAACAAGACAAAAAATTCAGAATTTTTTGCAAGCCTTGGCCGACCACCTCTTGCATTTGAACAAGCATTGCAAATTCAAAATTTATTCCTAGACATTCTATGACATGTTATGACACAAAGCAAAAAAAAAAAAAAAATGGCTCAAAAACCCTACCCAATGCACCCAATCTCAACACAATCAAATGCCCATGCTAGGATGATTCAAATTATGCTCCTTGAAGACACAAAAATCTGAAATTTCAAGGCCCTAGGCCGACACATGCATCAAACACTTCAAGCTTCCATTTCTTTCTCACATTTCCTCTTTCTCTTATTCTTTCTCTCATTTTCTTCTCTCTCTCTCTCTCGGCCCTAGCTGAAATTTCACACTCCATAGCTTAGGTTCATCATCCTAAGATTCATCAAGACCTCCAAGCTACTAAGGAACTCGACCAAGCAAGCTAGAATGCAAAAGTCGCACATGCAAGCTCATAGAACCTTCATCTCGGCTTAGGTAAGTTTGATAACTCCTATTTCATTTTCTTCTTGTTCTAACCACATGCACCTACTAAGAACTTGGTAACTAAGCTAGGAAATTAAGAATCTCAAGCCATCTCTCGACCAAGCAAGGAGAAAAAGTCGATCTTGTGCATCATCAAGAGCTTTGTGCATCTTCATTGTTGTCTTGCTAAGGTGAGGGGTAAAACTTCTTTGAAAAGCTTTCAAAAACCACATGCATGCCTTTAAATGTCTATTTTTACCTTTGTACTTGTGATATATGTGTGTACATGAGCTTTTGTAAACATGCATGGCCAGATATTTGGCTAGAATGTGAAGATAGGTGAAATCGCGTATTTGGCAGCTTTCTGTTCTATTGGAGCGAAGTGAATTTGACCAAGTAAATGATGTTGAAAATGCGTGAAAATTGGTAGGTGACTAGTTTTGCCAGTTCTGAGCATTTTTTGTAGAAATAGGACAAAGCTAATTTTGACTCTAAGTCCCCAAAATGGCAAAACATTGAAAGGTGTCCAAATCTGGAAAATCTGGAAAAATGAAGCAGGTTTTGGCAGATTCACTGTTCTTGTAGAATGAACCAGTTTTGACTTAGTAAATGATATCCAAAATGCATGAAATTTGGTTGGCTGCTAGATTTTTCAGTGCTGGACATTTTCGTCAAAAATGGACTAAGGCACAATCTGACCCTAAGGTCCTCAAAAATGACAAGTATTGAAATGTGTTCAAATCTGGACAGTTTTGCGTAGTCTCACGGTTTTGGCTATAACTCTTGAATTCGAAATCCAAATGATGCGAGGTTTATTTCTGGATTTAGTTCACTCCTTAAGCTTTAATTTGAAATTTTGTTCACTGGAATTGGAGATTGTTTGCTTGTCTCAATGATTGTGAGAAAACAGACCATTGAAGTGAGGTTTTCATTTAGTGATATGCTTTGAAAATTATTGTAACTTCTCTGGTTGTATTAAATGCTTGGGATTGTGGCACTTGGATGTCTTGTGGACTGTTTTGAATGCTTGAGGGTGTTTTAATGAATCGATGCATGGCTTGAATTTAATTAAGTGATCACTTGTGGCTTAATTGCACGGGTGAACATGAATTGAAACCCTAATGACTAGGAAAACTCGCTAAGTGTTGATCCTATAAATATCGTGTTTAATTATGTGATTAGTAGGCTGCCCGTAGTTGCCCTCATAGCCCTAAACGTGGTTCCGATGATTACATGTTGACAAGTAAGCCTTTCTCGCATCCGATCCCACGTAAACATCGTTGCATGTTGTATGACCTTATTATTTGATTACGTGAACTTCAAAATGAGTTATATGACTTGATTTACATGCGTTACATGACTGCCCATTTAATGTTCATATAACTCCAAGTGCTTTACAAGTGAAATTGCCTGTCTTATTGTGTCTCGCGTGTTTACTTGTCAATGTGCAATCCTATGACTGCTCGGAGGCAACCTACTTTGTTGTCCTCCTAATGTGATATATTAAATTTCATAAATGTGCATTGCATACAAGGTTGCAACCTTTCATTCTGGCGTGGTAGCGTTCACGCACACCGGTCGGCATCGGGCTTGCCGGTGCAACCGTGACTACCATTGTCCAATTCCCTCTCTCGCTTGAGGGCTAGTCTTCCTTGGAGAGTTGGGTCATAGGATTTCGGGGTACATCCAGAGTACACCCATTTGGCGTGATAAGGAGATGATTTGAAGTCGGCCGCAACAACTGATACTGAAAATGAACTGAGAGCAAAAGCTCACCGTATCCTTTTCACTAGGTGTATAAGTACTCTCGCTTGGTTCCTAGAGGACCTCGGGGAGAAAAGACGGGTAATTGTGTTCTTTTACTTTTATATTACATTATGAACTTACTTGTGATATATGTCATGCTTGCAAAAAGGTTTTCATAAGTTGAACCGGAAAAAGAGTTTCAAAACTTATTTCTCGTTCCCCCTCGTTGAGTTCATAAGGACTCACCCTCTTTTATCATCTCAGGTGAAGAAGACCAGGAACAAGTACCCGAGGACAACGTTCCTAACAATGATTCCTTGGAATGATTACTTGCCCTACGTGCCTTACTTGACCATGGCCATTTTGTGAACGATATGTTGCTTGAAGACTATTTCTTATTTTGCTTGTTATTGTATTGTAAATGACCCCCGTTATAATTCACTCTTATGGTCGTTTTGCTATCGCTATTGGTTAGTATCTATCACAGGCTTATGAAGTATCAGGTAAAGGATTAAGTAAAATGAATCTATCCAATCTTAAGCAGGTACTCATTGATAGGCTAAGATCAACATGTACTTTTGTAACAAGGATCAACAAACAAACGAGACAGGGTTATCATGCTAGGTTATTAATCAAACGAGACTTCGAGATAACTAGTAGGCATTTCAACTGGTGATAAATAGTAACCTTAGTTGGAAATGAATTTGAGATTGAAAGTTTTGAGGCCTTTAGAAAATTAGGTCAAACTAAAGGGCCAATTACAGCCGTTATGCTGTCGGTTTTCTAGAGAATTTGTGGAGTTTAGGCTAAACGTTAAGTGTTAAACCTTCATGAACGATTAGGTACGTGAAATGACTTGAATGTTTAGATTACACCCTAGTCTAACCTCTATAGGTTGGGTTGGGGCGTGACACCTTATCTTAATGGTATCAGAGCTTAGATTGCTTAAGCCAGGTTTAACTCTCGGACCATGGGTAGAAGCCCTAAGGTAATTAGGATGACTTGTTTATGTGTGATAATGTTAATTGTGCCTTCTATGTTCTATGTGCTTATGTGATTAACATGTCTTAATTGTTTCTAGAATTGTGTATCTATATTATGTTGCATATCTTATGCATTAAATTCTTGATTGTCGTATTCCAATAAATTGTGCATAATAATCTGTGCCTATAGATGGCTGGCCCTAGTACCCGCACTACTAATAGGAGCGATGAGCCCCAAGAGACCGGAGATGCTTATCAAACTAATCCCGGCATGGCTATGTTTAACATGATGGCGAATACCATGGATCGCGTGTCGCGAGTGATGGAACGTCAAGATGCACGTGAAGCAAACAACAACAACAACAACAAGAATGATGGTAACCATTGGAGAAATAGCAGAATGCGGGAGTTCCTTGACTTTTGCCCGTCCAAATTCCACGGCGAAGCTGATGATGAAAAGGCAGAGGCTTGGCTGTCTGAGATCGAGAGGATTTTCAGACCACTTGACTATACTGATGAAGAAAAGATGGAGTGCGCTGTGTTTTTGTTGCACGGGGATGCTGAGCATTGGTGGCACACTGTGGAGGCGCTTTGGGAAACTGAGCATACACCTCACTTGTGGGGTAGTTTCGTTAAGGCATTCAAGGAGAAATACGTATCTGCAGTATCCAGGTAGAGGCGAATTGAGGAATTCATGCACTTGAACCAGGGTAACATGACGGTGGCCCAGTACGAGGCTCATTTTGACCGACTGTCCCATTATGCTCAATACATGGTCAGTACCCCTGAGGCAAAAATGTGGAAATTTATGAATGGATTGAGGCCAGAAATTCAGGACCAGTTGGCTTCGCATGACTTCACTACCTATTCTGCTCTCCTTCCTGCTGTTTCCCGAGTTGAGAGGAGGAAACTTGATAGAGCCTGTTCGAGCTAGCCGAACAAGAAACCATATCAGCCTCCAGGTCAACAGAGGAAATTCTAGAGCCAGAGTCGCAGTCAGGGCCAGAGCCAGAACAGACCAGTTAATAACCGTGGCCCGACTAAAGCACCATCAGCCTCTTCAACTCATGGTTCCACAGGTAGTTCACCTGGTACTCAGTCTATTAACTGTTCTTACTGTGACAAGAAGGGTCACACCGAGGCCCAGTGTTGGAAGAAGTCAGGGCGATGTGTGCGGTGTGGCAGTGATCAGCATCAGATCAAGGATTGCCCTAAATGGCAAGGAGGACAAAATCAAGTTAAACCAGCTGGTAGAGGCAAGACTCCAGTTCCTAGAGTTCAGGCCCGAGCTTATGCTATTGAGTGCGAGGAGCTTCCTGAGGAGACTGCTGTTGTTGAAGGTACATTCTTGATACTGAATCAACCTGTTAGGGTGCTAATTGATCCAAGTGCTACTCATTCATTTATTACTCCCTTATGTGTTCAACGTGTAAAACTACGAGTTGTATATTTGCCTTACGAAGTAGAAGTTGGTACTCCGATGGGTTCTAAACTCGTTACTCGCTCAGTTTGTAAAGCCTGTAAAATCCAAATTAAAGATAGGGAATTCTCAGCCAATCTTATTGTATTACCCTTTCGAGACTATGAAGTCATCTTAGGGGTGGACTGGTTAGCAAAGCATCATGCCCAACTAGATTGCCGGATGAAGATTGTAACATTCTAGATACCTGGTCAACCAATACTGGAGGTAATGGGTCGAAGAGACTTCACCGGGAGTTCCATCATTTCATCTACGAAAGTAGTGAAGTCCTTGAGAAAATGATGTAGTGGATACTTAGCTTACCTTATCAACAAGCCGTCGGACAAAGCTAAGTTGGAGGAGATGCCAGTGATTAAAGATTATGCGGATGTGTTTCCAGAAGAATTGCCTGGTTTACCCCTAAATCGGGAGATCGATTTCATTATAGAATTACTGCCTGGCACCCAGCCAATATCTAAAGCTCCCTATCGTATGGCACCAGCCGAGCTACAAGAACTGAAGGACCAATTGCAAGGATTGTTGAAGAAGGGGTTTGTTCAACCAAGTTCTTCTTCGTAGGGTGCACCAGTCCTATTTGTAAAGAAGAAAAATGGAATGTTGAGGCTATGCATCGATTACCGAGGATTAAACCAAGTGACCGTCAAGAATAAATACCCACTTCCACTGATCGATGAGTTGTTTGATCAACTTCAGGGAGCCAAAGTGTATTCGAAGCTCGACTTGAGGCAAGGGTACTTTCAGTTGCAGATCAAGAAGGAGGATGTGCCTAAAACGGCATTCAGGATGAGATATGGGCATTATGAATATGTGGTGATGCCATTTGGGCTAACTAATGCCCCTGCAGCTTTTATGGATTTGATGCACAGGGTGTTTCAACCCTACTTGGACCAATTTGTGGTGATCTTTATTGATGATATTTTGGTATACTCAAAATCCGAGGCTGAGCATGAACAACATCTGTGATTGGTACTGCAGAAACTTTGAGAGCATCAATTGTATGCGAAGTTTAGCAAATGTGAATTTTGGTTGCAGCAGATTGCATTTCTGGGGCACATCATATCCCAAGAGGGAATAGCAATGGACCCAGCAAAGATAGAAGCGGTGATGTCTTGGAAGAAGCCGGAAAATGTTACGGAGGTTCGGAGTTTTCTTGGTCTAGCCGGCTATTATCGGAGGTTGGTGAAGGATTTCTCAAAGATCGCAGGACCGCTTACAAAGCTCACTCAAAAGAAAACAAAGTTCGTGTGGGATGACAAGTGTGAGAACAGCTTCCAAGAATTAAAGAAGAGATTGACTACCGCACCTGTTCTTGCATTGCCTGAAGGGAGTCAAGGTTTTGTAATCTATAGTGATGCTTCGAAGGAAGGACTGGGTTGTGTGTTGATGCAAAATGGTAGAGTGATTGCGTATGCTTCTAGGAAACCGAAGCCGTATGAATTGAACTACCCGACGCATGATTTGGAGTTAGCGGCTATTGTGTTTGCACTCAAGAAATGGAGGCACTATCTGTGGGGTAACAAGTTCGAGGTGTTTACTGATCACAAGAGCTTGAAATACTTGTTCTCACAAAAAGAGTTGAACATGAGGCAAAGACGGTGGATGGAGCTTTTGGATGATTATAACTGCACAATCAATTATGTGCCCGGTAAAACAAATGTAGTTGCAGATGCCTTAAGTCAGAAAGCGAGCATGGCAAAACTGGAAGTTAAGGTACAGGAGTTATTAGAGGAAGCATTCTTGTGAAAACCACAATTGACTCAAAAAGGATTACTATTTGCCACTACATAGGTTCAATCGACCTTGTTGTCTGTATTGCGAAAGGCTCAACAGAAGGACCAACAGTTTCAGAAGATTAAAGAAAGCAACACAGATTTCAAATTTCATGATGATGGTATTTGGAGGTTTAGGAATCGGATTTGTGTTCCTAATGAGCCAGAGCTGAAAAAGAAGATTCTTGAAGAAGACCATAATTCAAGATACACTATTCACCTCGGCAGAACAAAGATGTACCGGGATTTGAAGCAACACTATTGGTGGAATAACATGAAGAAAGAGATTGCAGAGTTTGTGGCACAGTGTTTGACTTGCCAAAGAGTCAAAGTAGAACATCAAAGACCAGCAGGTTTACTTTAGCCGTTGGAAATCCCTCAATGGAAATGGGAACATATAACTATGGATTTTGTCATGGACCTGCCCAAGTCACAAAAGGGTCATGACGCCGTTTGGGTCATAGTGGATAGATTGACTAAGTCAGCGCACTTCTTACCGATGAACAAGGAGGATAGTCCTGAGAAAATGGAAGATATGTATATGGCGGATATTGTAAGGTTGCACGGGATGCCTGTGAGTATTGTATCAGATAGGGATCCTCGTTTTACTTCCCGATTTTGGAAGAGATTGCAAGAAGCTTTGGGAACGAAGTTGAATTTTAGCACGGCTTATCACCCTCAAATTGATGGACAATCTGAGAGAACTATTCAGATTCTGGAGGATATGCTGAGGGCGTGTGTTTTAGACTTCGAAAAAGGTTGGGAGAAATATCTGTCTCTAGCGGAGTTCGCTTATAATAACAGTTATCAGGCCACTATCGGGATGGCCCCATTTGAGGCATTGTATGGACGTAAGTGTCGATCCCCAATTTACTGGGATGAAGTAGGTGAGACGAAGACTTTTGACCCGACCCTTCTACCTGAACTTATGAAGACTGTTGATAATGTCCACCTCATCCGGAAACGGATGCTTACCGCCCAAAGCAGGCAGAAAAGTTATGCAGACCGACGGAGACGGAGTCTAGAGTTTGAGGTCGGCGACAAGGTGTTCTTGAAGATATCACCTCGAAGGGGACTGATTAAACACAGCAAGGGTGGAAAGTTAAGCCCAAGGTTTGTAGGACCATTTGAGATAGTTGAGAAAGTTGGCAAATTGGCGTATCGCCTGGAACTACCCCAAAACCTCTCCAATATTTATGACGTCTTTCATGTTTCAATGCTACAGAAGTATCACCCTGATCCATCGCATATCTTGGAGCCAGAGCCGTTGCAGCTTCGGGAGAACTTGTCTTATGAGGAGAAGCCCATTCGGATCCTACACCAGCAAGATTGGGAGTTGCGCAACAAATCTATATCGATGGTGAAAGTGTTGTAGGATCATCATGGAGTTGAAGAAGCAACGTGGGAAAGGCGAGACCAGATGGAGCAACAGTATCCAGCTTTATTTCAAAGGTAATATTGAATTTCGGGATGAAATTCTTTTAAGGAGGGGAGGATGTGAGGCCCGACCTCGATTTGCGTGCGATACCTCGTTTCGTGTGTCTTAACCTAGATTTGCGTGCCTTAACCTAGGTTTAAGAATCGTGTTTCATTTTGTGTGCCTTGCATTGAATTATGTGCATACATTTAGGGTTGCGCGCATTTACTTGGGAAACGTGCATTCGTCTCGTAGTTCGTGTCTTACCTCGTAGTACGTGCCCTAAACCTAGGAGAGCGTGCCCGCACGCTAATCAAGAAAGCATCTTACACGAAGCACTAAATCATTAATTAATCCTACAAACTCCACTAACTAATATTAAAATCCTAGGTCAACTCACTAGAAGACGAAATCTCACAAAAAGCTAGACATTCTTATTCTTTATTCCTTATTCTTTTGCATATTCCAAGCACTCAATTAAATAATGCTCAAACAAGAAAAAAAATTCAGAATTTTTGCAAGCCTTGGCCGACCACCTCTTGCATTTGAACAAGCATTGCAAATTCAAAATTTATTCCTAGACATTCTATGACATGTTATGACACAAAGCAAAAACAAAATGGCTCAAAACCCTACCCAATGCACCCAATCTCGACACGATCAAATGCCCATGCTAGGATGATTCAAATTATGCTCCTTGAAGACACAAAAATCTGAAATTTCAAGGCCCTAGGCCGACACATGCATCAAACACTTCAAGCTTCCATTTCTTTCTCACATTTCCTCTTTCTCTTATTCTTTCTCTCATTTTCTTCTCTCTCTCTCTCGGCCCTAGCTGCAATTTCACACTCCATAGCTTAGGTTCATCATCCTAAGATTCATCAAGACCTCCAAGCTACTAAGGAACTCGACCAAGCAAGCTAGAATGCAAAAGTCGCACATGCAAGCTCATAGAACCTTCATCTCGGCTTAGGTAAGTTTGATAACTCCTATTTCATTTTCTTCTTGTTCTAACCACATGCACCTACTAAGAACTTGGTAACTAAGCTAGGAAATTAAGAATCTCAAGCCATCTCTCGACCAAGCAAGGAGAAAAAGTTGATCTTGTGCATCATCAAGAGCTTTGTGCATCTTCATTGTTGTCTTGCTAAGGTGAGGGCTAAAACTTCTTTGAAAAACTTTCAAAAACCACATGCATGCCTTTAAATGTCTATTTTTACCTCTGTACTTGTGATATATGTGTGTACATGAGCTTTTGTAAACATGCATGGCCAGATATTTGGCTAGAATGTGAAGATAGGTGAAATCGCGTATTTGGCAGCTTTCTGTTCTGTTGGAGCGAAGTGAATTTGACCAAGTAAATGATGTTGAAAATGCGTGAAAATTGGTAGGTAACTAGTTTATCCAGTTCTGAGAAGTTTTCATAGAAATAGGACAAAGCTAATTTTGACTCTAAGGTCCCCAAAATGGCAAAACATTGAAAGGTGTCCAAATCTGGAAAATCTGGGAAAATGAAGCAGGTTTTGGCAGATTCACTGTTCTTGTAGAATGAACCAGGTTGGACTTAGTAAATGATATCCAAAATGCATGAAATTTGGTATACTGCTATATTTTTCAGTTCTGGACATTTTTGTCAGAAATATACTAAGGCTAAATCTGACCCTAAGGTCCTCAAAAATGACAAGTATTGAAATGTGTACAAATCTGGATAGTTTTGCGTAGTCTCACGGTTTTGGCTACAACTCTTGAACGCGAACTCCAAATCATGCGAGGTTTGTTTCTGGATTTAGTTCACTCCTTAAGCTTTAATTTGACATTTTGTTCACTGGAATTGGAGATTGTTTGCTTGTCTCAATGATTGTGAGAAAACAGACCATTACAGTGAGGTTTTCATTTAGTGATATGCTTTGAAAATTATTGTAACTTCTCTGGTTGTATTAAATGCTTGGGATTGTGGCACTTGGATGTCTTGTGGACTGTTTTGAATGCTTGAGGGTGTTTTAATGAATCGATGCATGACTTGAGTTTAATTAAGTGATCACTTGTGGCTTAATCGCACGGGTGAGCAAGAATTGAAACCCTAATGACTAGGAAAACTTGCTGAGTGTTGATCCTATAAATATCGTGTTTAATTATGTGATTAGTAGGCTGCCCGTAGTTGCCCTCATAGCTCTAAACTGGGTTCCGATGATTACACGTTGACAAGTAGGCCTTTCTCGCACCCGGTCCCATGTAAACATCGTTGCATGTTGTATGACCTTATTATTTGATTACGTGAACTTCGAAATGAGTTATATGACTTGATTTACATGCGTTACATGGCTGCCCGTTTAATGTTCATATAACTCCATGTGCTTTACAAGTGAAATTGCCTGTCATATCGTGCCTCGCGTGTTTACTTGTCAATGTGTAATCCTATGACTGCTAGGAGACAACCTACTTTGTTGTCTTCCTAATGTGATATATTAAATGTCATAAATGTGCATTGCATATAAGGTTGCAACCTTTCATTCTGACGTGGTAGTGTTCACGCACACCGGGCGGCATTGGGCTTGCCTGTGCAACCGTGACTACTATTGTCCAATTCCCTCTCTCGCTTGGGGGCTAGACTTCCTCGGAGAGTTAGGTCGTAGGATTTTGTGGTACATCCGGAGTACACCCATTTTGCGTGATAAGGGGATGATTTGAAGCCAGCCGCAACAACTGATACTGGAAATGAACTGAGAGCAAAATCTCGCCGTATCCTTTTCACTAGGTGTACAAGTACTCTCGCTTGGTTCCTAGAGGACCTCTGGGAGGAAAGACGAGTAATTGTGTTCTTTTACTTTTATATTACATTATGAACTTACTTGTGATATATGTCATGCTTGCAAAAAGGTTTTCATAAGTTGAACCGGAAAAAGAGTTTCAAAACTTATTTCTCGTTCCCCCTCGTTGAGTTCATAAGGACTCACCCTCTTTTATCATCTCAGGTGAAGAAGACCAGGAACAGGTACCCGAGGACAACGTGCCTAACGATGATTCCTTGGAATGATTGCTTGCCCTACGTGCCTTACTTGACTATGGCCATTTTGTGAACGATATGTTGCTTGAAGACTATTTCTTATTTTGCTTGTTGTTGTATTGTAAATGACACTTATTGTAATTTGGGGTCAAATTTTGGGTTGTACTGATCATAACTAGTTAGACACTCTTGTGGTCGTTTTGCTATCGCTATTGGTTAGTATCTATCATGGGCTTATGAAGTATCAGGTAAAGAATTAAGTAAAATGAATCTATCAAATCTTAAGCAGGTACTCATTGATAGGCTAAGATCAACATGTACTTTTGTAACAAGGATCAACAAACAAACGAGACAGAGTTATCATGCTAGGTTATTAATCAAACGAGATTTCGAGATAACTAGTAGGCGTTTCAACTGGTTATAAATAGTAACCTTAGTTGGAAATGAATTTGAGATTGAAAGTTTTGAGGCCTTTAGAAAATTAGGTCAAACTAAAGAGCCAATTACAGCCGTTATGCTGCCGGTTTTCCGGAGAATTTGTGGAGTTTAGGCTAAACGTTAAGTGTTAAAACTTCATGAATGAATAGGTACGTGAAATGACTTGAATGTTTAGATCACACCCTAGTCTAACCTCTATAGGTCGGGTTGGGCCATGACACTGCGCCTATTTTCGGAGCCCAAAATCGAACATTTTTATCAGTTTTGGGACACTTTTCTCCTTTTGCGTTGTTTTTCCATCCCGTATCGTACGTCGTGAGCCGCAAAAAGAACGACAACCTAATCCATCATATTTCTATTACCGAATCCCAAGGCACCTAGGGCAAGACAGCTTCGCTTCACGTAGAGGCTGGCCCCGCCAACCGAGGGCGTGGGGCTTGGGACAAGGTCTACGTTACTCCGGTACCCATAACTTTTGATCTGTAAGGAGTTACGCAGCGCACAACATACCGCTGGAAAGCTCTCCGAGAGCTCTACGACGGGGGCAGCAAGACTGCTCGGCTGTGCCTGATCTCGGAGCCAAAATTGAACATTTTCATCAGTTTTGGGATACTTTTCTTCTTTTGCGCTATTTTTCTGTCCCGGATCGTACGTCGTAAGCCGCGAAAAGGACGACAACCTAATCTATCACATTTTTATTACCGAATCCCAAGGCACCTTGGGCAAGACAACTTCGCTTCACGTAGAGGTTGGGCTCGCAAACCGAGGGCGTGGGGCTTGGGACAAGGTGTCCGTCACTCCAGTGCCCATAACTTTGATCCGTAAGGAGTTACGCGGTGCACAGCATACCGTTGGAAAGCTCTCTGAAAGCTCTATGATGGGGGCAGCAAACCTGCTAGGCTGCACCTGTTTTTAGAGCCCAAAATCGAACGTTTTCATCAGTTTTGGGACACTTTTCATCTTTTGTGCGGTTTTTTAATTCCGGAACGTATGTCATAAGCCGCGAAAAAGACGACAACCTAATCCATCACATTTCTGTTACCGAATCTTAGGGCACCTTGGGCAAGACAAATTCGCTTCACGTAGAGGGTTGGCCCGCAAACCGAGGGCATGGGGCTTGGGACCAGGTCTACGTCACTCAAGTGCCCATAACTTTTGATTCCTAAGGAGTTACGCGGCGCACAGCATGCCGTTGAAAAGCACTCTGAGAGTTCTACGACTAGGGCAGCAAGCTTGCTCGGCTGCGCCTGTTTCGGAGCCCAAAATTGAACGTTTTCATCAGTTTTGGGATACTTTTCTTCTTTTGCGCTGTTTTTCCGTCCCTGATCATACGTCGTTAGCCGCGAAAAGGATGATAACCTAATCCACCACATTTCTATTACCGAATCCCATGGCACCTTGGGCAAGAAAATTTTGCTTCACGTAAAGGTTGGGCCCGCAAACCGAGGGCGTGGGGCTTGGGACCAGGTCTACGTCACTCCGGTGCCCATAACTTTTGATTCCTAAGGAGTTACGCGGCGCACAGCATACCGTTGGAAAGCTCTCTGACAGCTCTACGACGGGGTAGCTAGCCTACTCAGTTGCGCCTATTTTCGGAGCCCAAAATTGAATGTTTTCATCTGTTTTGGGATACTTTTCTTCTTTTGCAATATTTTTCCGTCCCGGATCGTACGTCGTGAGCCGCGAAAAGGACGAGAACCTAATCCATCACATTTCTATTACCGAATCCCACGGCACCTTGGGCAAAAGAACTTCGCTTCACGTAGAGGCTGGGCCCGCAAACCGAGGGCGTGGGGCTTGGGACCAGGTGTACGTCACTCCGGTGCCCATAACTTTTGATTCCTAGGGAGTTATGCAGCGCACAACATGCCGTTGAAAAGCTCTCTGAGAGCTCTACGACTGCGGCAGCAAGCCTGCTCAGTTGCGCCTGTTTTCGGAGCCCAAAATTGAATGTTTTCATTAGTGTCGGGATACTTTTCTTCTTTTGCGCTGTTTTTCCGTACCTGATCGTACGCCGTGAGCCGCGAAAAGGACGAGAACCTAATCCATCACATTTCTATTACCGAATCCCACGGTACCTTGGGCAAGAGAACTTTGCTTCACGTAAAGGGTAGGCCCGCAAACCGAGGTGGGCAGCTTGATACCAGGTCTCCGTCGCTCCGGTGCCCATAACTTTTGATCCGTAAAGAATTACGCGGCGCACAGCATACTGTTGGAAAGCTCTCTGAGATCTCTACGACGGGGGCAGCAAGCCTGCTAGGTTGCGTCTATTTTCGGAGCCCAAAATTGAATGTTTTCATCAGTTTCGGGATACTTTTCTTCTTTTGCGCTGTTTTTCCGTCCCTGATCGTACGCTGTGAGCCGCGAAAAGGACGAGAACCTAATCCATCACATTTCTATTACCGAATCCCACGGCACCTTGGGCAAGAGAACTTCGCTTCACGTAGAGGCTGGGCCCGCAAACTGAGGGCGTGGGGCTTAGGACTAGGTCTACGTCACTCCCGTGCCCATAACTTTTGATCCGTAAGGAGTTACGCGGCGCACAACATACCGTTGGAAAGCTCTCCGAGAGCTCTACGACGGGGGCAACAAGCTTACTCGGCTGCACCTATTGTCGAAGCCCAGAAATGAACGTTTTCATCAGTTTCGGGACACTTTTCTTCTTTTCAGCTATTTTTTCGTCCTGTATCGTACATCGGGAGCCGCAAAAAGGACAACAACCTAATCCATCACAATTCTATTACCGAATCCCAAGGCACCTTAGGCAAGACAACTTAGCTTCACGTAGAGGCTGGGCCCGCAAACCGACGACGTGGGGCTTGAGACCAGGTCTACGTCACTCCGGTGCCCATAACTTTTGATCCGTAAGGAGTTACGCGGTGCACAGCATACCATTAGAAAGATCTCCTAGAGCTTTACGATGAGGGTAGCAAGCCTACTCTACTGCACCTATTTTCGGAGCCCAAAATGGAACATTTTCCTCAGTTTCGGGACACTTTTTCTTCTTTTGCTCTATTTTTTCGCCCCGTATTGTACGTCGTGAGCCGCAAAATTGACGACAACCTAATCCATCACATTTCTATTACCGAATCCCAAGGCACCTTGGGCAAGACCACTTCGCTTCATGTAGAGGCTGGGCCCGCAAACCGAGGGCGTGGGGCTCGGGACAAGTTCTCCGTCACTCTGGTACCCATAACTTTTGATCTGTAAGGAGTAACGTGGCGTACAGCATACCGTTGGAAAGCTCTCCGAGAGATCTACGATGAGGGCAGCACGCTTGCTCGGTTGTGCCTATTTTCAGAGCCCAAAATAGAACATTTTCATCACTTTCGGGATACTTTTCTTCTTTTACGCAGTTTTTCCGTCCCGGATCGTACATCGTAAGCCGCAAAAAGGACGACAACCTAATCCATCACATTTCTATTACCGAATCCCAAGGCACCTTGGGCAAGACAACTTAGCTTCACGTAGAGGTTGGGCCCGCAAATCGAGGGCGTGGGCCTTGGGACAAGGTCTCCGTCACTCTGGTGACCATAACTTTTGATCTGTAAGGAATTACGTGGCGCACAACATACCGTTGGAAAGCTCTCTGATAGCTCTACGACGGGGGCAGCAAGCCTGCTCGGCTTCACCTATTTTCAGAGCCCAAAATCGAACGTTTTCATCAGTTTCAGGACACTTTTCTTCTTTTGCGCTATTTTTCTGTCCAGGATCGTACGTCGTGAGCTGCAAAAAGGACGACAACCTAATCCATCACATTTCTATTGCCGAATCCCAAGGCACCTTGGGCAAGACAACTTCACTTCACGTAAAGGCTGGGCCAGCAAACCGAGGGCATCGGGCTTGGGACAAGGTCTCCGTTACTCTGGTGCCCATAACTTTTGATCTGTAAGGATTGATTATATGAGTTTACAGCAGTTTTGAACCGTGGTAGCATGTATTTCTATTTTTCGGGTATTAAAGTTGAGAATTTGGCTATTAGTTGAATAAATGTTGTTATAGTGGTTGGAATTGCTTGCTATTAGTTTCTAAAAGTTTGCTAAATACGTGGTAGTAATGTTGTAATGCCAAAGTTTTGATTGTGATGTCGGTGTGAAAGTCTGAAAAATTCAGCCATGATGCATTAGGGTTTTAAGGTTGTTGGGCTTGATTTGGATGGATTATGGTTGGTTTTCGAGGGGGCTTATGTTATCGATTGAGTGGGTGAGTGATAGAAACTGGTTTGGAGGTTATTGGATTAGTAGAACGTAAGTTATGACTTTTAGAAGTTCGGGTTGTTTTTCTTTAAAATGTTGAACTATGTTTATACTTGATTGGGTGGGGTGTGAGTGATTGAAACTTGTGTCGTTAATGGTTAGACTAGGGTTTGAATGTATGATTTAATGCATGTTAAGTTGGGTAGCCTAATTTGTGATCTAACTTAGTTGTTTGGTTATTAATTAATTAATTGATGTTATGTTGCTTAAAAGATGTTTATTGATTGATTATTGATGAGCCGGGAGATAAGCAACCTACTTTGTTATCCTCCTGAGATATGAATGATTATTATTATTGTCATGAGTCTTGGTAAGTGTGTGCCACCTCTCAGGCAGCATCGAGCTGTCGGGTTGATAACGGCATGACTACCAGAGACTACCCCCAGCTCGCATGGGCGAAGGTGCCATGGAAGGAGAGGCTAGTGAGGTACCTCAGGTGCGTTAGTAATGGGGAGTTACAAGAAGAATGGTTGAGATCGTAATGGCGTTTGGAGATACACCAACTAGAGTATCCTTTAATGATTGGTTATTTTTATTGTTATGGTTTTATTGATGTTGATATTTGCTATGTGATAAAGATCTATAAATTCCTCATTGGGCTTGTTTTATATAAGTTCACTCTTATTCGTTATTTGCAAGCGCAAGCAGGTGTCACTAAGTCCGATTACGGGTACGTGCCTCCAGAAGAGGAAAATGTGCGCTACGTGGACAAGTCTTATGTGCAGGAGTCGTTGCCATGAGTTTGTCTTTGTTGTTGTAATATGTAGTATTGAATGACGTACTTAAATATAATTACTTAAGTATGTTAGTTTAGTAGTCTTTCTTTTAATAATGATTAGATTACTAAATTGGTTTACAATCTATTTTGCAAGTGTTTGTTATAGTCTATGTATTATGTTGGAACGGAGGCGTATAACTATGAATGAGATGTTGAAAGAATGTTTAATGTATAATATGATTGCATTGTATATTGTTAACTTGATTGTGGAGTTGGTTGTGTGATGTTCTAAAGGGTTGGACTAGAGCCCTGATGTCCGTATTACTGTCATTATACTGCCGAAATTCCGTTGCGTCCTGACTGATTGTAGATGGGGTCGAGTTGGGGCGTTATACCACTTAATGTAAACTAGTGACAAAGTCCATCGTGATATGCTCCACAACAAGCCAAACTACATCATTACCTCTCGGCGTTCTAGGCAAACTAGTGACAAAGTCCATCGTGATATGCTCCTATTTCCACTCTGGTATTGCCAACGACTGAAGTAACCCTGCAGGTCATTGATGCTCGACTTTCACTCGCTGATAAGTCAAACATCTAGATACAAATTGAACAACCTCCCTCTTCATGTTATTCCACCAATAATATTGCTTCAAATTCTGGTACATCTTGTTTCCATTAGGATGAATGGTGTACTTAGAATTATGAGTCTCCTCCAAAATACCTCTCCTTAAACCCGGTTCATCGGGAACACATACCCTATTCCGAAACCGAAGAATACCATCCTCATGTAGTTTGAAGTCAGATTGATCACTTGTAATCTGATCCTTGATCTTCTGAAGTTTTATATCAAGTTGATGAGCTTCTCTGATTTGAGACAACAATAAAGGTTGAATACAGAGATGTGAACACATCACCCCAACCTGAGTCAACTCCAGTATCCAATAACTAACTTCTTCAAGAACCTCTCACTTCTTAACAGCCAAACAAGCAATATTCGTCTTATGGCTAAGAGCATCTGCTACAACATTTGTCTTCCCAGGTAGATAATTGATAGAACAATTATAATCTCCGAAAAGTTCCATCCACCTCTGTTGACGCATATTCAACTCCTTTTGTGAGAACAAGTATTTCAGACTTTTATGATCAATGAAAATCTCGAACTTACTGCCCCACAAATAATGACGCCACTTTGTCAATGCAAAAACAACTACTGCCAACTCAAGATCATAAGTCGGATAGTTCACCTCATACGACTTCAACTTTCTAGAAGCATAGGCAATAACCCGACCATTCTGCATAAGTACACAACCCAAGCATTCCTTGGATGCATCGCTATAGATAACCATATTATCGGTTCCCTCTGGTAAAGCATGTATTCGATCGGTAGTCAACCTCTTTTTCAACTCCTGAAACCCATCTCACATTTCTCATCCCAAGTAAAGCTAGTCTGTTTCTGAGTTAACTTAGAAAGTGGCCCCGCAATCTTAGAAAAGTCCTTCACAAACCTACGGTAATAACCCGCCAAGCCAAGGAAGCTACGAACCTTCAAAATATTCTCCGGCTGTTTCCAAGACATTACCACTTCAATCTTAGTGGGATCTACAGAAATACCGCTCTGTATCACATGGCCAAGAAAATATATTCGTTGCAACCAAAATTCACATTTGTTGAATTTTGCAAACAACTGATGCTTCTGCAAGACAAGCCATAGATGTTGCTCGTGCTCCGATTCAGTCTTAGAATAAACCAAAATATCATCAATAAAGATTACCATGAATTGGTCCAAGTACGGCTGAAGGACCCGATGCATAAGATCCATGAATCCTGCTGGTGCATTAATTAATCCAAAGGGCATAACAACGAACTCATAATACCCGTACCAAGTCCTGAAGGCAGACTTCAGAACATCATCTGTACGAATCCAAAGCTGATAATACCCCTTCCACAAGTCAAATTTAGAGTAGACTTTGACTCCTTGAAGTTGATCAAACAACTCGTCAATCAGTGGTAAAGGATACTTGTTCTTGATGGTCACCTGATTCAAATCACGATAGTCAATACATAATCTCAAGGTACTATCCTTCTTCTTCACAAATAAAATAGGTGCTCCCCATGGTGAAGAACTCTGCTAAATGAACCCCTTCTCTAATAACTCCTACAATTGAGTTTTCAGCTCCTTCAACTCAGCTTGTCATGCCCCAACTCGACCCCTCTTACGATCAGTCAGGACGCAACGGAATTTCGGTAGCATAACGACAGTAACATGAACATCAGGACTCTAAACCAACCCTTAAGAACAACATACATCAAACTCCACAAGTCACCAACCAACTCCACAATCAAGTTAACAACATACAATGCAACCATTTCATACATTAATCATTCTTTCAACAATCCATTCATAGTTATATGCCTCCGTTCTAACATAATACATTACTTTAATATACAATGCAAAATAGAATGAACCAACCTAGCAACCTAATCAAAAACAAAAGAAAGACTACTAAGTTGGCATCATTTAGATCATTATCTTTTCAACATCTTAAACATCATAAACTACAAAGTAAATAAAAGCTAACTAGTTTAATATACATGATAGCAGAGTATACAACATCTCAAGCATCAAGGACAAGACTCTGGCACATAGGACTCGTCCACGTATGGCACATTATCCTCTTCTGGAGGCACAAATCCGTAATCTTGCTCAAAGACACTTGTAAGCATGCAATAATAGAGAGTGAGCTTATATAAAATAAGCTCAATGAGGATTCGATAGATCTCTAACAATATTTACTATACTCCTTAAAAATCATCCTTTGAGTAGTAAACACATAATAAACATTAATAACAATACAAATTCAGCAATAAAAGTAAACAATCAGTAAGGATATGATACACTTGTTCCTTTGAAGCCGTTGGACTCTATCCAATCCTTTCACAAACTTTAACATTCCCACCTTGTTACTCCCACTCAAGAGAATCCGGAAACCCTAATAGTATAACCCAGCACCTATGGATTTCCCCGTCCATACGAGTGAGGGAATTGGCCATGGTGGTCGGGTTATCGCCTGGCAAACCTGAGGCTGCCCAGGGTAACACAACACAACCAAGCCCGATAACAATTGTTATAAACATTCGCATGCACAACTAATCACTCAATCATGCGATCAATACGCTCAGAGAGGACAACAAAATAGGTCGCCCCTCAATTAAATTCAATAATCAATTAATTAGTTAACAATGTAACACCCCAGATTCACCCCGAGCATGCTCCTCACGATTTTGTAACAACATCCAATAATCAATAATCAATTAATTCATATTTCAACAATCAATTATACAACATTTAACAATCAACAACTATATAATCATGAAACAATTAAGTTAGATGACAAAGTAGGCCATCCAACTCAACATGCATTAAACATACAATCAAACCCTAGTCTAACCATTAACAACTCACCATTCAATCACTCAAATACCACCCAATCATCTGAAGGTATAATTCAATATTTTAAAGAAAGACAACCTAAACTTCAAATATTCATATCTTACATTCTACTAGTCCAAACACCTTCAAACCAGTTTCTATCACTCACCTATTCAATCAACTACATTAGCCCTCTCGGAAACCAACCAAAACACATCCAAATCATGCCCAACAACCCTAAAACCCTAATGCGTCAAAGCTGAAATTTTTGGACTTTCACACGGACATCACAATCGAAATTTCGGCATTACAACATTACTACCGCATAATTAACAAACTTTTAGAAATCGACAGCAATCGATTCCAATGATTATAACTCAAAATAATCAATAAATAGCTAAATAATCAACTTTTAATACCTGAAAAAAAAGTTATGTTACAACGGTTCAAATCTTATAAGAATACATATAAACGATCCTTAGCATGCACTGAGCAATAATCTAACATCAAATTAACATTCTAACGGTTCAATATTCAATTATATACAAAAACATAAAAATGAAATTTTGAGATTTAGAATTTTTCTCTCACCTTTGATGTGTTTTGATGCAAGAAATGTGTAGAATGTAAGCCCAACAAGTGAAATCCAACTCGGCTTAAGCAAATTCGGACAAAATCTATTTTTTTAAGGCAAAATTTGCTTTGTAAAATAAGTTGAAAAACTCTCAAAAATGCCAAGGAACTCACGGCTGCAATGTGTGTGTGTTTGTGGGGTTTTGTGCTTATTTTGTGTGTGTAGAGATTTTATAGCAAAAGTCAACAAAATGGAAAAAGTCAAAGTTGAAGCCTTTGTTAGTTTTTAGTATTTTCTAGTCTTTTAATTAATTTTTCTTGACTATTTTGCTCAAAACATTAAATTGACACTTAGACTATTTTAAGTTGAATATTTTTAGGTGACAAGAAGTTTTACATTCAAACAATTTCATCCGAGTGAGCTTAAAACTTAATTTTCGCAAAAGATGGTATAAAAATCCTATTAAATTCCTAAGCCGATTTGAAATCCGTTTTAATCAAACACAAGTTTATTAATGTCCGAGAACTAGGTTGTGAAGGGTTAAAAAGACCAATTTCAAAATTATAGCAGACGTGTTTCAAAAATACTATTCACTAAAAGTCGACGATAAAATTTCTGATACCATTTTTTTATGAAAATTTCATGAATGCACATTTAGCATATTTTAGGAGTATTAATCACAAAATTATCAGATTCTAAGTCATATAGTACATAAACAGGTCAATTCACGCAAAACGAGATAAAATACGCAAATCAAGATAAGATAGAAAAGTGGGGTTTCACACAGCTAGTGCCATCCGATACGCTGATTTAGAAATAGGTTGAGTACCGGGAATAAGATTAATCACAAACTCAACATCTCTGCCTGGTGGAAATTCTGGCAACTCCTCGGGAAATACATTGGGATATTCCCGAATAATAGAAACTTCCTCCAGCTTTAGCTTATCAAATAGCTTGTTGATCAAATAAGCCAGATAACCTAAACAACCCTTACTCACCAGCTTAATAGCTTTAGTTGATGAGATAATAAAACTCGTCTTAGTATCCCGGTTACCCGCTACCTCAACTACTGGCTGATCTGGCAACTGAAACCGTACTACCTTTGTTCTACAGTTTAACTGGGTATCATACTTAGAAAGCCAATCTATACCCAAGATAACATCATACCCCTGGATAGGAAATAAGATAAGGTTCGAAGGAAAATTCTAAACCTTAACATGTATTCTACAATCTTTACATACTAAGCCAGTCACATATTTATCAGTTAAAGAAGTACTAATTTCAACCACATAAGGCAATTTTTCAGGTTGCATGTTAATACGTTGCACACAAGCAGGAGTAATGAAATAATGCGTAGCACCAGAATCAATCAACACTTTAACAAGTTGATCAAGTATAAGGAAGTTACCTTCCATAACCGCTGTCTCCTCAAGCATCTCCTCCAAATCTACTGCGTAGGCCCGAGCTTGAACCCGCTGCTGCTGAGGTGCAATGCTCGTATGTCTACCTTGATAACCCTGAGTCACTGCCCGACCCTCAGTCCTCTGAAATCTAGGGCAATCCTTCGCCCTATGCTGATTGCTGTCGCAACCCAAACAAGTTCCCACTTTCACCCTACAGTCGGCCTCCACTTGGCCTTGATGCTTGCAGTAAGCACACTGCGGTGATGAAGTACTGACACTGCCCCTAGAAGGCCTAGAAGCTGAATAAGTAGCTGAACCAGCCTGCTGCTAAGGTCTCGCAGCGCTAGGCTTAAATTGACCCTGAGACTAGGCCGACCTGTACTGTGACTGAGTCTGGTAGGACCCCTGTTGAAACTGAGGCCTAAAGAAGCCCTGCTGACCCTGCAGTCTAAAAGAGCTCTGTTGTGTTGACGGCCTGTACACAACCTGCTGCACTAAAGGCCTATACACTCCCTGCTGGCCCTACGGCTGATATGGCCTCTTACTAGGCTGACTATATACAATATGCTCCACTTTTCTCTTCTATAGCCTGGATGCTGCCTCAAAAGCCTCAGTAAACACATTTTACTAATTTAGGGCCATTGTATCCTAAATCTCCGACCTCAAATCCAACATAAATCTACGAGTCTTACGGTTCTCGTCAGCTAAAAACTCCAGTGCATACCACGGCAGTCTAGAAAAAGTGGCCTCATACTGAGCCATGATAGCGTCACCTTGGACCAAAGACAGGAACTCTGCCTCTCTCCATTCCTGTGAAATCCTCGGAACATACTTTGCCCGAAATGCTCTAAAAAAGGTATACCAGACATAAGGAATACCCCGAGTCTCCCAACCAGACCTCACTATGCGCCATCACTCATCTGCTTCATCATCAAACAAATATATTGCAAAGGTGACTTTCTTCTTATCAGTGTAATCTGGAGGATCAAATATTTTCTCAATCTTATTAATCCATGCCTCGGTCTTCCGATCATCTGGCTTCCCCTGAAATCTTGGTGGATAGTAACCCAAGAATTCCTTCAACGTGCTACGTCCCTGATAACCACCCTGAACGTTCTGTAACTGAGTCTGAAAAGTCTGTGCTTGGGTAGCCTGCCCTGCTAATATCTCTACCTGCCCTGCCATAATTTTCATCATTCTATCCAGAGCTGCAGCCATATGGTCATAACCCTAATCTCGGCTCGGCGCCGCATTACCCGGTGTCTCATCATCTGCCTCAGGCCTACTTCTCGTTCTCGGTCTACCAATCATTCTACTAATCAAAGAGTTAGCATAAGTTATAGCACATAGACAGGCTATAGATAATTATTAGCACACAAGCAACAAACTCATATAAAACACATAAATCACTTAAGTATTAATCACATAATCACTAAATCACTTAGTCATATTAACACATATTTCACTTTTCTTTCACTTCATACATACTTCCATGCTAAGACTATTACCCACATTCCAAGATTACCCTGGCTGACAACTAATATGCACTCTAATACCACTTAATGTAATGCCCCAACTCGACCCCACCAACGATTAGTCGGGACGTAACAGAATTTCGACAGTATAACGACAGTAACACGGATATTAGGGCTCAAATTCAACCTTTAAGAACATCAAACAACCAACTCTACAATCAAGTTAACAACATACATCACAACCATATTATACATGAAGCGTTCTTCCAACAATCCATTCATAGTTATATGCCTCCGTTCCAACATAGTACATAGGCTATACATACATTGCAAAATAGATTATAATCCAACTTAGTTATCCAAACATGATTGAAAGAAAGACAACTAAACTAACATACATAAGTCATTATCTTTAAGTAGGTTATTCAATACTACGTATTACAACAACAAAGACAAACTCATGGCAATGACTCCTGCGCATAAGACTCATCCACATAGGGCACATTTTCCTCTTTTGGAGGCACGTACTCGTAATCCGACTCAGTGACACCTGCTTGCAGATAAAGAATGAGAGTGAGCTTATATAAAACAAGCCCAGTGAGGAATTTATAGATCTTTATCACATAGCAAATAACAACATCAATAAAGCCATAACAATAATCATAACCAATTAATAAGGATACTCTAGTTGGTGTAGCTCCAAGCGCCATCACGATCTCAACCATTCTTCTTGTAACTCCCTATTACTCACGCACCCGATGTACCTCACTAGCCCCTCCCTCCATGGTAACTCCGCCCATGCGAGTTGAGGGGTAATCTCTGGTACTCTTGCCGTTATCAACCCGATAGCCTGACGCTGCTGGAGAGGTGGCACACACATATCAAGACTCATGATAATAATAATAATCATTCATATCTTAGAAGGACAACAAACTTGGTTGCCTATCTCACGGCTCATCAATAATCAATCAATAAACATCTTTCTAAAAATATAACATCAATTAATCAATTAACAACCAAACAACAAAATTAGATGACAAAGTAGGCCACCCAACTTAACATGCTTTAAACACACAATCAAACCTTAGTCTAACCATCAACAACACAAGATTCAATCACTCAAACACCACCCAATCAACTATAGACATAGTTCAACATTTTAAATAAAGACAACCCGAACTTCTAAAAGTCATAACTTACATTCTACTAATCCAATAACCTCCTATCACTTACCTATTCAATCAATAACATAAGCCCCCTCAGAAACCAACCATAATCTATCCAAAACAAGCCCAACAATCCTAAAACCTCAATGCATCATGGCTGAATTTTTCGGGCTTTCACACCGACATCACAATCAAAATTTCGGCATTACAACATTATTACTACGTATTTAACAAACTTTTAGAAACTAACAGCAAGCAATTCCAACCACAACAACAACATTTATTCAACAAATAACCAAATTCTCAATTTTAATAACCAAAAAATAGAAATACGTGCTACCACAATTCAAAACTACTATAAACTCATATAATCAATCCTTAGCATCTACTGAACAATAATCTAAGGTCAGTTTAACATTTCACCTGCTAAATAATCAATTATATGAAATGACATAAAAATAGCATTTTGAGATCTATAAATTTTCTCTCACCTTTGATGTTATATGATGCAAGAAAGGTGTAGAATGGATTCCCAATAAGTGCAATCAAGCTTTGGATGAAGAAGTTTGGACTTCAATTGAGTTTTATATGGAAAATTTGCTTTGAAAACTTGAAGAAATCTATTTGTTTTTCTCTCTAATGGCTCTCGGCCATGTGTGTGAAAAATAAGGAGTTTTGTGTGCTTTCTAATGTGTGTTGATGCATATATACTCAAGGTCAACAAAAATATAAAAAAGTCAAAGTGAACACTTGTTAGTTTTTTTAGTATTTTTAGTCTTTTAATTCTATTTCTTGACTATTTTGCTCACAAACATGAAATTGACACTTAGGCTATTTTAAGTAGCATATTTTTAGTTGACAAGGAATTTTGTGTGTAAACATTTTTACCCGATTCAGTTTAAAACTCGATTTTCGCAAAAAGAAGGTATAAAAATCCTTTTAAATTCCTAAGCCGATTTGAAATCCGTTTTAATCAAATATAGGTCTATTACTATCCGAGAAGTAGGTTTTCAAGGGTTAAAAAGATTAGTTTCAAAATTATAGCGGACGTGTTTCAAAAATACTTTTCATAAAAACCGTCGATAAAATTTCTGATGCCGTTTTTTATGAAAATTTCATGAATGCACATATAGTATGTATTAGGAATATAAATCAAAGAATTAGCACATTTTAACTCATATAACACATAAACATATCAAATCATGCAAATCGAGGCAAAGACAAAAATATGGGGTCTCACATCTACAGCTAGTCGAGTTTGCCTATAAGAATAGTTATCAAAGGACTATTGGGATGACACCTTATGCAGCTCTCTATGGCCGTAAGTGCCGATCACCTTTGTATTAGGACGAGGTAGGGGAGATAAAGGCTATTGATCTGACTATAATGTCAGAGCTTCTAGAGAAGATTGAGAATGTACAGTTGATCAGGTAGAGGATGCTGACAGCGCAAAGTAGATATAAGAGTTATGCTGATAAACGCCGTTGGGATTTGGAGTTTGTAGTCAGGGACCAAGTTTTCTTGAAATTGTTTCCTCATAAAGGTTTTGCTCGTCAGGGTAAGGGCGGTAAGCTGAGTTCGAGGTTTGCAGGGCTGTTTGGGATTATTGGTAGAGTTGGCAAGTTGGCGTAATTGTTAACTTTGCTAAAAAACTTCTCTAATGTTCATAATGTTTTCTCTGTGTCTACAATGAGAAAGTATTTCCCGGATCCTTCTCATATTCTAGGACCATAGCCATTACAACTTCATGAGAATCTGACTTATAATGAACGATCGATTCGCATTCGAGATCAGATGAAACGAGAGTTGAGGTCAAAGAAGATTCTGATGGTTAAAGTATTGTGGAAACATCACGGGATTAAAGAAGCTACTTGGGAAAGAAGAGATCAGATTCAGCAGCAATGCCCAGATTTATTCCGAGCAGCAAGTAAGAATTTCGAGGATGAAATTTCTTTAAGGAGCAGAGAATGTGAAACCTCAAATTTTGTCTTTGTGTGAAATTGCATGTTTTGACCTGTATATGTGTTATTCGAATTAAAATGCGCAAATTTATGATTTATACTTCTATTACATACTATGTGAGCATCCATGAAATTTTCATAAAAATCGGCATTGAAAATTTTATCGTCGAGTTTTACAAGGAACCTTGGGCAATACAACTTCACTTCACGTAGAGGCTAGGCCCGCAAACCAAGGGTATGGGGCTTGGGACAAGGTCTCCGTCACTCCGGTGCCCATAACTTTTGATCCTTAAGGAGTTACGTGGCACACAGCATACCGTTGGAAAGCTCTACGAGAGCTCTACGATGGAGGTAGCAAGACAAAATGGCTGTGCCTATTTTCAGAGCCCAAAATCGAACATTTTCAACAGTATCGGTACACTTTTCTTCTTTTGCACTATTTTTTTGTCGCGGATCGTATGTCATGAGCCTCAAAAAGGACGACAACCTAATCCATCACATTTCTATTATCGAATACGATGGTAGCTTGGGCAAGACAACTTCGCTTCACGTAGAGGCTGGGCCCGCAAACCGAGGGCGTGGGGCTTGGTACCAGGTCTACGTCACTTTGGTGCCCATAACTTTTGATCCGTAAGGAGTTATGCGGCGCACAACATACCGTTCGAAAGCTCTCCGAGAGCTCTACGACGAGGGTAGCATACCAGCCTTGCTGCGCCTATTTTCGGAGCCCAAAATCGAACATTTTTATCAGTTTTGGGACACTTTTCTTCTTTTGAGCTATTTTTTCATCTCGTATCGTACGTCGTGAGCCGCGAAAAGAACGACAACCTAATCCATCACATTTTTATTTCCGAATCCCAAGGCACCTTGGGCAAGACAACTTCGCTTCACATAGAGACTAGGCTCGCAAACCGAGGGCGTGGGGCTTGGGACCAGGTCTCCGTCACTCTGGTGCCCATAACTTTTGATCTGTAAAGAGAAACGCGGCGCACAGCATACCGTTGGAAAGCTCTCCGAGAGATCTACGACGGGGGCAGCGAGGCTGCTCGGTTGTGGCTGTTTTTGGAGCCCAAAATCGAACGTTTTCATCAGTTTCGGGACACTTTTCTTCTTTTACGCTGTTTTTCCGTCCCGGATCGTATGTCATAAGTCGCGAAAAGGACGACAACCTAATCCATCACATTTTTATTATCGAATCCCAAGGCACTTTGGGCAAAACAACTTCGCTTCACGTAGAGGCTGGGCTCGCAAACCGAGGGCGTAGGGCTTGGGACCAGGCCTCCGTCACTCCGATGCCCATAACATTTGATCTGTAAGGAGTAACGCGATGCACAGCATATCGTTGGAAAGCTCTCGCGAGCTCTACGTCGGGAACAACAAGCCTGCTCAGCTGTGCCTACTTTCAGAGCCCAAAATTGAACGTTTTCATCAAAATCACAATAGAGAAAATTCCAGACTCAGAGTCGCAGTCAGGGCCAGAGCCAGAACAGACCAGTCAATAACCGCGGCCCGACTAAAGCACCATCATCCTCTTCCACCCGTGGATCCACAAGTAGTTCACCTGCTACTCAATTTGTCAACTGTTCATGCTGTGACAAGAAGGGTCACACCGAGGCCAGTGCTGGAAAAAGTCGGGACGATGTGTGCGGTGTGGCAGTGAGCAGCATCAGATTAGGGATTGTCCTAAATGGGAAGGAGGACAAAACCAACATAAACCAGCTGGTAGAGGCAAGACTTCAGTTCCTAGAGTTCAGGCTCGAGCTTATGTTATTGAGTACGAGAAGCTTCCAGAGGAGATTGCTGTTGTTGAAGGTACATTCTTGATATTGAATCAACCTGTTAGGGTATTAATTGATCCAGGTGCTACTCATTCATTTATTACTCTCTTATGTGTGCAACGTGTGAAATTACAAGTTGAATGTTTGCCTTACGAAGTAGAAATTGGTACTCCGATGGGTTCTAAACTTGTTACAAGCCCAGCTTGTAAAGCATGTAAAATCCAAATTAAGGATAGGGAATTCTCAGCCAATCTTATTGTATTACCCTTTCGAGACTATGAAGTCATCTTAGGGATGGACTGGTTGGCAAAGCATCATGCCCAACTAGATTGCCGGACGAAGATTGTCACATTCCAAATACCTAGTCATCCAATATTGGAGGTAATGGGTCGAATGGATTTCACCGGGAGTTCCATCATTTCATCCACGAAAGCAGTGAAGTCCCTGAGAAAAGGTTGTAACGGATACTTAGCTTACCTTATCAATAAGCCATCGAACAAAGCTAAGTTAGAGGAGATGCCAGTGATTAAAGAATATGCGGATGTGTTTCCAGAAGAATTGCCGGGTTTGCCTCCGGATCGAGAGATCGAGTTTGTAATAGAATTACTGCCTGGCACCCAGCCGATATCTAAAGCTCCCTATCGTATGGCACCAGCCGAATTACAAGAATTGAAGGACCAGTTGCAAGGATTGTTGAAGAAAGGGTTTGTTCAGCCAAGCTCTTCTCCGTGGGGTGCTCCAGTCTTATTTGTAAAGAAGAAAGACAGAACGTTGAGGTTATGCATTAATTACCGAGGATTGAACCAAGTGACCGTTAAGAATAAATACTCAATTCCACTGATTGACGAGTTGTTTGATCAACTTCAAGGAGCTAAAGTGTATTCGAAGCTCGACTTGAGGCAAGGGTATTATCAGCTACGAATCAAAAAGGAGGATGTACCTAAATCAGCTTTCAGGACTAGATATGGGCACTATGAGTTTGTGGTGATGCCCTTCGGGCTGACTAATGCTCCTGTAGCTTTTATGGACTTGATGCATAGGGTGTTTCAACCTTACTTGGACCAATTTGTAGTGATCTTTATTGATGATATTTTGGTATACTCGAAATCCGAGGCTGAGCATGAACAACATTTGCGATTGGTATTACAGAAACTTCGAGAGCATCAATTGTATGCAAAGTTTAGCAAATACAAATTTTGGTTGCGACAGATTGCATTCTTAGGGCACATCATATCCCAAGAGGGAATAGCAGTGGACCCAGCAATAATAGAACCGGTGATGTCTTGGAAGAAGCCGAAAAATGTTACGGAGGTTTGGAGTTTTCTTGGTTTAGCCGGCTATTATCGGAGATTCGTGAAGGATTTCTCAAAGATTGCAGGACTGCTTACAAAACTCACTCAAAAGAAAACAAAGTTCGTGTGGGATGACAAGTGTGAGAACAGCTTTCAAGAATTGAAGAAAAGATTGACTACTGCACCTGTTCTTGCATTACCTGAAGGGAGTCAAGGCTTTGTAATCTATACCGATGCTTCGAATGAAGGACTGGGTTGTGTGTTAATGCAAAATGGTAAAGTGATTGTGTATGCCACTAGGAAACCGAAACCGTATGAATTGAATTACCCGACGCATGATTTGGAGTTGGCGGCTATTGTGTTTGCACTAAATAAATGGAGGCACTATCTGTGGGGTAACAAGTTTGAGGTGTTTACTGATCACAAGAGCTTGAAGTACTTGTTCTCACAAAAAGAGTTGAACATGAGGCAAAGACGGTGGATGGAGCTCTTGGATGATTATAATTGCACAATCAATTATGTGCCCGGTAAAGCAAATGTAGTTGCAGACGCCTTAAGTCAGAAAGCGAGCATGGAAAAATTGGAAGTTAAGGTACAGGAGTTGTTAGAGGAAACATTTTTGTGGAATCCACAATTGACTCAAAAAGGGTTACTATTTGCCACTACACAAGTTCAGTTGACCTTGTTGTCTGAATTACGAGAGGCTCAACAGAAGGGCCAACAGTTTCAGAAGATTAAAGAAAGCAACACAGATTTCAAGTTTCATAATGATGGTATTTGGAGGTTCAGGAATCGGATTTGTGTTCCTAATAAGCCAGAGTTGAAAAAGAAGATTCTTGAAGAAGCCCATAATTCAAGATACATTATTCACCCCGGCGGGACAAAGATTTACCGAGATTTGAAACAATACTATTGGGGGAATAACATGAAGTGGGAGATCGCGGAGTTTTTGGCACGGTGTTTGACTTGCCAGAGAGTCAAAGTAGAACATCAACGACCGACAGGTTTACTTCAGCCGTTGGAGATTCCTCAATAGAAATGGGAACACATAACTATGGACTTTGTCATGGACCTGCCCAGGTCACAAAAGGGTCATGACGCCATTTGGGTCATAGTGGATAGATTGGCCAAGTCAGCGCACTTCTTACCGATGAACAAGGAGGATAGTCCTGAGAAATTGGGAGATATGTATGTGACGGACATAGTAAGGTTACATGGGATGCCTGTAAGTATTGTGTCGGATAGGGATCCTCATTTTACTTTCCTATTTTGGAAGAGATTACAAGAAGCTTTGGGAACGAAGTTGAGTTCTAGTACAACTTATCACCCTCAGACTGATGGACAATCTGAGAGAACTATTCAGATTCTAGAGGATATGTTGAGGGCGTGTGTTCTAGACTTCAGAAAAAGTTAGGAGAAATATCTACACCTAGCGGAGTTCGCTTATAATAACAGCTATCATGCCACTATCGAGATGGCCCCATTTGAGACATTATATGGGCACAAGCGTTGATCCCCAATATACTGGGATGAAGTAGGTGAGACGAAGACTTTTGACCCGACCCTTCTACCTGAACTTATGAAGACTATTGATAATGTCCACCTCATCCAAAAACGGATGCTTACCGCCCAAAACAGGCAGAAAAGTTACGCTGACCGACAAAGACGGAATCTAGAGTTTGAGGTTGGCGACAAGGTATTCTGGAAGATATCACCTCGGAGGGGACTGATTAAACATGGCAAGGGTGGAAAGTTGAGCCCGAGGTTTGTAGGAACATTTGGGATAATTGAGAAGGTTGGCAAATTGGTGTATCGTCTGGAACTACCCCAAAACCTCTCCAATATTCATGATGTCTTTCATGTTTCAACGCTACGGAAGTATCACCCTGATCTATCACACATCTTGGAGCCCGAGCCGTTGCAGCTTTGGGAGAACTTGTCTTATGAAGAAAAGCCTATTCGAATTCTAGACAAACAAAATCGAGAATTACGCAACAAGTCGATACCAATGGTGAAAGTGTTGTGGGATCACCATGGAGTTGAAGAAGCAACGTGGGAAAGACGAGACCAGATGGAGCAACAATATCCGGCATTATTTCAAAGGTAATCTACGATGGGGGCAGCAGGCCTGCTCAGCTGCTGTGAGGCCCGACCTCGATTTATGTGCGATACCTCGTTTGTGTGCCATAACCTAGAATTGCATGCCTTGACCTAGGTTTAAGAGTCGTGTCTCGTTTTATGTGCCTTGCATCGAATTACGTGCATTCATTTAGGGTTGCGTGCATTTGCTTGGAAAATATGCATTCATCTCGTAGTTTGTGCTTTACCTCGAAGTACGTGCCTTATAGCTAGGTAAGCGTGCCCGCACGCTAATCAAGAAAGTATCTTACACGAAGCACTAGATTATTAATTAATCCTACAAATTCCACCAACTAATATTATAATCATAAATCATCTCACTAGAAGACAAAATTTCACCAAACGCTAAACATTATTATTCTTTATTCTTTATTCTTTTGCATATTCCAAGCTCACACAATAAAATAATGCTCAAAACATAACTTATAATACCTTAATTTGAATCTGAAATTTCAGCCTTGTATAGCTCATTTGGCCGACCATATGTAGACAATTTAACAAGCTTGCATAATTTAAAACATTCCTAGACAAGCCTATGACACAATGCATAAAAAAATGAAACAAAACACACCTACCAAGCTTCACTTCCTCGACCAAAACACTCCATGCTTCCTCACATTTTAATAATGCACAATGACTAAGGAATTTTCAGAAATTGTAGAGCTCTAGGCTGACACATGCATTCAAAACATCCTCAAAGCATCTTCAACCTCATTCTTGCTTTCAAACCTTCTCTCAAGCTCTCATCTCCTATCTCTCTCGGCCTTAGCATTTTCATAGGCTTCCAAGACTGAAAACTTTCTCCCCTTAACACACAAGCATCATCCAAAGCAAGTGAAAGCAAGTAGCTAGCTCAAAAAAACGCATGCAAGCTCATAGAACTCTTCATTTCGGCCCTAGGTATGTTTTGATGGCTTTTCTTTCATCTCCTTTTGTTCTAGCCACATGCACATACTAAGAACATGGTAACTAAGCTAGGAATTATAGAATCTCAAGCTATCTCTCGGCCAAGCAAGGAAAAAAGACGTTTTTGTGCATCTTCAAGAGCATTGTGCATCTTCATCTATTGTCTTGCTAAGGTGAGGGTTAATCTTTTTTTAAAGCTTTCAAAAACCACATGCATGGCTTCATATGTCTATATTTGCCTCTGTACTTGTTGTATATGTGTGTGCATGAGCTTATATAACCATGCATGGCAAGATATTTGGCTAGAACTTGAAGATAGATAAAATCGCGTAGCTGGCAGATTTCTGACTTGGTAGAGCGAGGTGCATTTGGCCTGGTAAATGATGTTGAAAATGCGTTCAAATTAGTAGGTGACTCGTTTTGCCAGTTCTGAGAATTTTTCGTAGAAATAGGACAAGGCCAATTTTGACTCTAAGGTCTCCAAAATGGCAAAACATTGAAAGGTGTCTAAATCTGGAAAATCTGGGAAAATGGAGCAGGTTTTTGGCAGTTCACTGTCCTAGTAGAACGAAACAGTTTTGACCTAGTAAATGATATTTAAAATGTATGAAATTTGGTAGGTTGCTATATTTTTCAGTTCTAGACATTTTTGTCAGAAATAGACTAAAGCTAAATCAGACCCTAAGACCCTAAAAAATGGCAAGTATTGAAATATGTACGAATCTGGACAGTTTTGCGTAGTCTCACGGTTTTAGCTATAACTCTTGAATCCGAACTCCAAATGATGCGAGGTTTGTTTCTGGATTTAAATCACTCATTAAGATTTAATTTGACATTTTGTTCACTGGAATTGGAGATTATTTGCTTGTTTATATGATTGTGGGAAAACAGACCATTGCAGTAAGGTTTTGTTTAGTGATATGCTTTGAAAATGTTGTAACATCTCTTGTGGTATCGAATGCTTGGGATTGTGGCACTTGGATGTTGTGTGGACTGTTTTGGATGATTGAAGATGTTTTAATTAATCGATGCATGGCTTGGGTTTAATTACGTGACAACTTGTGGCTTAAATCGCACGTGTAAGCATGAATTGAAACCCTATTGAATATGAAAACTCGCTAAGTGTTGATCCTATGGTTATTGTGTCTAATTCTGTGCTTAGTGGGCTACCTAGTAAATGTTAAGTATGCTTGAAATGTGATTCCCGATGATTACATGTTGATAAGTAGAACTTTCTTGGACCCGGTTCCATGTAGACGTCATTGTATGCTTGTAAAAACTTATTATCTGATTACGTGAACCCCGAAATGAGTTATATGATTAGATTTACATGTGTTACATGGCTTCCCGTTTAATATTCGTATAACTCCATGTGTATTACAAGTGAAATTAAATATCAAAGCATGCCTCGTGTGTTTACTTATCAACGTGCGATCTTATAACTGCTCGGAGGCAACCTACTTTGTTGTCCTCCTAATGTGATAAATGTGCATTGCATACAAGGTTGCAACCTTTCATTCTGGCATGGAAGTGTTCACGCACAGCGGGCGGTATCGGGCTTGCCGGTGCAACCGTGACTACCATGGTCCAATTCCCTCTCTCGCTTGGGGGCTAGACTTCCTCGAAGAGTTGGGTCGTAGGATTTCGGGGTACATCCGGAGAACACCCATTTAGCGTGATAAGTGGATGATTTGAAGTCGGCCGCAACAACTGTTATTGGAAATGAATTGAGAGCAAAAGCTCACCATATCCTTTTCACTATGTGTATAAGTACTCTCGCTTGGTTCCTAGAGGACCTCGGGGAGGAAAGACAGGTAATTGTGTTCTTTTGCTTTTATATTACATTATAAACTTACTTGTGTTATATATCATGCATTCAAAAAGGGTTTTTCATAAGTTGAACCGGAAAAAGAGTTTCAAAACGTATTTCTCGTTCCCCCTCGCTGAGTTCATAAGGACTCACCCTCTTTTATCATCACATGTGAAGAAGATCAGGAACAGGTACCCATGGATAACGTGCCTATTGATGACTCCTTGGAGTGATTGCATGCCCTACGTGCCTTACGTGATTGTGGCTGTTTTGTGAACGATATGTTGTTTTGAAGACTCTTTCTTATGTTGCTTGTTGTCGTTATTGTAAATGACCCCCGTTGTAATTTGGGATCTAATTTTGATTTGTACTGATTATAACTAGACAAACACCCTATTGATCGTTTTGCTACTTTGATTAGTAACTACTACAGTCTTATGAAGTATTAGGCAAAGAGTTAAGTAAAATGAATCTATCCAATCTTAAACAGGTACTCATTTGTAGGCTAAGGGATAACAGGCACTTGTGTAACAGACGTTAACAAATAAACGGGACATAGTTATCATGCTAGGTTTGTTAATCAAACGAGACTATGAGATTAATAGTAGGCATATCGATTGGTGATAAATAGTAATCTTAGTTGAAATTGAATTTGAAATTGAAAGTTTTGAGGTGTTTAGACAATTAGGTCAAACTAAAGAGCCAATTACAGTCGTTATGCTGCCGGGGTTTTCGAAAATCTTTTGGAGTTCTAGACTAACGTTAAGCGTTAAACCTTAATGAACGATTAAGTATGTGAAATGATATAAATGTTTAGATCACACCCTAGTCTAACCTCTATAGGTCGGGTTGGGGCGTGACAGCTGTGCCAGTTTTAGGACCCCAAAATTGAACGTTTTCATCGGTTTTGGGACACTTTTCTTCTTTTATGATGTTTTTCGATCCCGGATCGTACGTCGTGAGCCGCAAAAAGGACGACAACCTAATCCATCACATTTTTATTACCGAATCCCATGGTAACTTGGGCAAGACAACTTCGCTTCATATAGAGGCTAGGCCCGGAAACCGAGGGCGTAGGGCTTAGGACCAGGTCTCTGTTGCTCCGGTGCCCATAACTTTTGATCCGTAAGGAGTTACGCGACGCACAGAATATCGTTGGAAAACTTTTCGGGAGCTCTACGACAGGAGCAGCAAACCAGTTCTGCTGCGCCAATTTTCGGAGCCCAAAATCGAACATTTTCATTAGTTTTGGGATACATTTCTTTTTTTACGCTGTTTTTCCATCCCGGATCGTACGTCGTGAGCAGTGAAAAGGATGAGAACCTAATCCATCACATTTCTATTATCGAATCCCACAGGACCTTGGGCAAGACAACTTCGTTTCACGTAGACGCTGGGCCTGCAAACTGAGGGCGTGGGGCTTGGGACCAGGTCTTCATCGCTCCGATGCCCATAACTTTTGATCCGTAAGGAATTACGTGGCGCACAGCATACCGTTGGAAAGCTCTCCGAGAGTTCTACGACAAAGGTAGTACGCCTCCTTGGATGCACCTATTTTCTGATCCAAAATTGGACATTTTTGTCAGGTTTGGGACACTTTTCTTCTTTTACACTTTTTTTTTCGTCCCGAATCGTACGTCGTAAGCCGCAAAAAGGACGACAACCTAATCCATCTAATTTTTATTACCGAATCCCATGGCACCTTGGGCAAGAGAACTTCACTTCATGTAGAGGTTGGGCCCACAAACCGAGGGCGTGAGGCTTGTGACCAGGTCTCCGTCGCTCCGTTGCCCATAACTTTTGATCTGTAAGGAGTTACGCGACGCACAGCATACCGTTGGAAAGCTTTCTGAGAACTCTACGATGGAGGTTACAAGCCTGCTTTGGCAGCGCCTATTTTCAGAGCCCAAAATCAAACGTTTTCATTAGTTTCGGGACATATTTCTACTTTTGCGCTCTTTTTCTATCCCGGATAGTTCGTCGTGAGCCGCAAAAAAGGACGACAACCTAATCCATCACATTTCTATTACCGAATCCCATTGTACCTTGGGCAAGCCAACTACTCTTCATGTAGAGGCTGGGCCTGCAAACCAAGGGCGTGGGGCTTGGGACAAGGTCTCTGTCGCTCCGGTTCCATAACTTTTGATCTGTAAAGAGTTATGCGGCGCACAACATACCGTTGGAAAGGTCTCCGAGAGCTCTACAATGAGGGTAGCAAGCGAGCTTGGCTGCGCCTATTTTCTGAGCCCAAAATCGAACATCTTCATCAGTTTTGGGACATATTTCTTTTTTTGCGTCATTTTTTCATCCCGGATGGTACGTCGTGAGCCGCGAAAAGGACGACAACCTAATCCATCACATTTCTATTACCAAATCCCACGGCACCTTGGGCAAGACAACTTCGCTTCACGTAGACGCGGGGCCCGCAAACCGAGGGCGTGGGGTTTGGGACCAAGTCTCCGTCACTCCGGTGCCCATAACTTTTGATCCATAAAGAGTTACGCGGCGCACAGCATACCATTGGAAAGCTCTTCGGGAGCTCTACGAAGGGGGCAGCAGGCCTGCTCCTTTGCTCCTGTTTTCGGAACCCAAAATTGAACGTTTTCATCAGTTTCGGATTAGTTTTCTTCTTTTGCGATTTTTTTCCGTCCCGGATATTACGTCGTAAGCTGCAAATAGGACGACTACCTAATCCATCACATTTCTATTACCGAATCCCATGGCACCTTGGGCAAGACAACTTCAATTCACGTAGACGTTGGGCCCGCAAAATGAGGGCGTGGGGCTTGGGACCAGGTCTTCGTCGCTCCGGTGCCCATAACTTTTGATCCGTAAAGAGTTACGAGGTACAAAATATATCGTTGGAAAGCTCTCCAAGAGCTCTAGGACGGGGGAAGTAGACCCACTTTGCTGCGCCTATTTTCGGAGCCCAAAATTGAACGTTTTCATCAGTTTCGGTACACTTTTCTTCTTTTGCGTTGTTTTTCCATCCCGGATCGTACGTCGTAAGCAGTGAAAAGGACGACAACCTAATCCATCACATTTCTATTAACGAATCCCAAGGCACCTTGGGCAAGACAACTTCGCTTCATTTTGATGCTGGGCCCGCAAACTGAGGGTGTGGGGCTTTGGACAAGGTTTACGTCGCTCCGGTGCCCATAACTTTTGATTCGTAAAGAATTACGCGACGCACAACATACTGTTGGAAAGCTCTCCGAGAGCTCTACGACGGGGGGCAGAAAGCCTCCTCGGCTGTGCTTATTTTCGGATCCCAAAATCGAACGTTTTCATCAGTTTTGGGACATTTTTCCTCTTTTATGATATTTTTCGGTCCCGGATCGTACGTCGTGAGCCGCGAAAAGGACGACAACCTAATCTATCACATTTTTATTACCGAATCCCATAGTACCTTGGGTAAGACAACTTTGCTTCATGTAGAGGCTAGGCCAGGAAACTGAGAGCGTGTGGCTTGGGACTAGGTCTCCGTTGCTCCAGTGCCCATAACTTTTGATCCGTAAGGAGTTACGCGACGCACAGCATACCGTTGGAAAGCTTTCCGGGACCTCTACAACGGGGATGGCAAGCCAGTTCGGCTGCGCCTATTTTTGGAGCCCAAAATCGAACATTTTCATTAGTTTCGGGATACATTTCTTTTTTTGCGATGTTTTTCCGTCCCGGATCGTACGTCGTGAGCCGCGAAAAGGACGACAACCTAATCCATCACATTTCTATTACCGAATCCCACAACACCTTGGGCAAGACAACTTCATTTCACGTAGATGATGGGCCCGCAAACTGAGGGCGTGGGGCTTGGGACCAGGGCTTCGTCGCTCCGGTGCCCATACTTTTGATCCGTAAAGAGTTACGTGGCGTACAACATATCGTTCGAAAGCTCTTCGAGAGTTCTACGACAAAGGTAGCAAGCCTCCTCGGCTACAGCTATTTTCGGATCCCAAAATTGAACATTTTCATCAATTTTGGGACATTTTTCTTCTTTTATGATGTTTTTTCCGTCCCGGATCGTACGTCGTGAGCTGCGAAAAGGATGACAACCTGATCCATCAAATTTCTATTACAGAATCCCATGGCACCTTGGGCAAGACAACTTTGCTTCATGTAAAGGCTGGGCCCACAAACCGAGGGCGTGGGGCTAGGGACCAAGTATCCATCGCACCAATGCCCATAACTTTTGATCCATAAGGTGTTACGTGACGCATAACATACCGTTGGAAAGCTTTCCGAGAGCTCTATGATGAGGGCAGCAAGCCAGTTCGGCTGCGCCTATTTTTGGAGCCCACAATCGAACATTTTCATCAGTTTCGGGACACATTTCTTTCTTTGCGCTATTTTTCAGTCCCAGATCGTACGTCGTAATCCACGAAAAGGACAACAACCTAATCCATCACATTTCTATTACCGAATCCCATGGAACCTTGGGCAAGACAACTTTGCTTCACGTAGAGGCTGGGCCTGCAAACCAAGGGCGTGGGGCTTGGGACTAGGTCTCCATCGCTCCGGTGCCCATAACTTTTGATCTGTAAGGAGTTACGCGGCGCACAACATACCGTTGGAAAGGTCTCCGAGAGCTCTACAATGAGGGTAGCAAGCGAGCTTGGCTGCGCCTATTTTCTGAGCCCAAAATCGAACATCTTCATCAGTTTTGGGACATATTTCTTTTTTTGCGTCATTTTTTCATCCCGGATGGTACGTCGTGAGCCGCGAAAAGGACGACAACCTAATCCATCACATTTCTATTACCAAATCCCACGGCACCTTGGGCAAGACAACTTCGCTTCACGTAGACGCGGGGCCCGCAAACCGAGGGCGTGGGGTTTGGGACCAAGTCTCCGTCACTCCGGTGCCCATAACTTTTGATCAATAAAGAGTTACGCGGCCCACAGCATCCCATTGGAAAGCTCTTCGGGAGCTCTACGAAGGGGGCAGCAGGCCTGCTCCTTTGCGCCCATTTTTGGAACCCAAAATTGAACGTTATCATCAGTTTCGGAACAGTTTTCTTCTTTTGCAATTTTTTTCCATCCCGGATAGTACATCGTAAGACGCGAATAGGACGACAACCTAATCCATCATATTTCTAATACCGAATCCCATGGCACCTTTGTCACGCCCCAACCCGGCCTATAAATGTTAGACTAGGATGTGATCTAACATTCAAGTCCCTTCACATTCTTAATCATTCTATGAGGTTTAACACTTAACGTGTTATTCTAGACTCCAAAATTTTTTGGAAATCCAGCAGCATAACGGTTGTAATTGGGCTCTTTGTTTTGACCTAAATTTTCTAACAGCCCCAAAACTTTCAATTCGAGTTCATTCTCGGCTAGAGTTTACTATTTTATCATCAATTGAATTTCCTATTGGTTATTTCGACGTCCCGTTTGATATATAACCTAGCATGATACTATGTCTCGTTTGTCCATTTATCCTCGTTTCAAAATATACCTGTTGATCTGAGCTTATTAGCGAGTACCTGTTGAGATTGGATAAGTTCATTTGCCTATTCCTTAGCTAAGCATCATAACCTATGATAGATACTAGTGATAATAAAAGCAAAAACGATCATAGTATGTCTAGTATCAGTCTACTTAATATAAGTACAAACCAAAATTAGACCCCAAATTACAACGGGGGTCTATTACATCACAAACAACAAATAACGTAAGGGAAATAGTCTTCTAGTAGCAAAAGTTCACAAGTAGTCACAATCAAGCAAAAGAAGCAATGACGGGCATTCACTCTAGGGGTTCATCATTAGGCACACCGTCCTCGGGTTCCTGTACCTATTCTTCTTCACCTGAGATGATAAAAGAGGGTGAGTCCTTATGAACTCAGCGAGGGGGAACGAGAAATAAGTTTTGAAACTCATTTTCCAGTTAAACTTATGAAATTCCCTTTCTGACTCATGAATGTAACAGAAATACAAGTACAGAAATACAAGTACAGAATAGGAATACCAATCTTTCCTCCCCGAGGTTCTCTAGGAACCAAGTGGGAGTACTTATACACATAATAAAAAGGATACAGTGAGCTTTTGCTCTCAAATCAAGTCAAGAAACAGGAGTTGCGGCCGACTTTAATTCATCCCCAAAATACGCCAGGTGGGTATACTCCGAATGTACCCCGAAATCCTATGACCCAACTCTCCAAGGGTGAATACCAAGCGAGAGAAGGAATTGGATCATGGTAGTCATGGTAACACCGGCAAGCCCGATGTCGCCCGGCGGATGTGAAACGCTACCATGCCACACGAAAGGTTGCAACCTTGTATGCAATGCACATTTATAACATTTAACATATCACATTAGGAGGACAACAAAGTAGGTTGCCTTCGAATAGTTATACGATCGCACGTTGTCAAGTAGTCAAACAAGGCACGATAAGACAAGTAATTTCACTTGAAAGGCATATAGAGTCATATGATCATCAAACGGGCAGCCATGTAACACATGTAAAATAGGCTATATAACTCATTAAGAGGTCCACACAATCAAGCGATAAGATTATTCAATGTGCAATGATATCAACATGGGTTCGGATGCAAGAAAAGCTTATTTGTCAACATGCAATTGTCAATATCACTTTTGAAGTTATAAAACATTTACGGGCAGCCCACTAAGCATATGATTCCAACACAATATCCAATTGATCAACACCTATTAAGACTATTGAGTCATTAGGGTTCCCATTTCATGCTTAATCAAGTGATTAAAACCCTAAGTCCACTCAAGATCATTATCAAGTCTTGCATCATTTAATTCAACATCCTCAAGTGCTCACAACAGTCCACATAACATCCCAACACCACATTTCCACACAATTAGTGTCACAAGAGAGGTTACAACAATTTTCCAAGCATATGGCTAAATAAAACCTTTACTGCAATAGGCTGTTTTCTCACAATCAATAGGATAATCAAAAAATCTCCAAATTCAGTAAATAGGATGTCAAATTAAAGCTTCAGAAGTTAACTAAAATCAGAAACAAACCTTGCATCAATTGGAGTTCAGAATCATTAGTTATAGCCGAAACAGTGAGGTAGCACAAAACTGTCCAGATTTGTACACTTTTCAGAAATTGACGTTTTTGAGGTCCTTAGAGTCAGTTTTAGCTTTGGTCCATTTCTGACAAAATTGTCCAGAACTGAAAAATATAGCAGCACACAAAATTTCACGCATTTTGAAAAAAATTACTAAGTCAAATATGGTTCGTTCCACAAGGTCAGTGCATCTACCAAAACCTGATTCATTTTTCCAGATTTCCAGATTTGGTCACATTTTAATGATTTGCCATTTTGAGGACCTTAGAATCAAAATTAGCTTCGACCTATTTCTGGGAAAAATGTTCAAAACTGTCCAAACTAGTCAACCACCAATTTTCAAACATTTTCAACATCATTTGCTTAGCTAAACTTACCTCGAACAGACTGGTCAGAGAGCTGTCATCCATTTCGACTTCACCTAGCATCATTTTCAAGCCAAGATCTTGCCATGCATGGCTGTTTAAGCTTATGAACAACCATGTAACTCAAGTACAGAAGCAAATACAAACATTTATGAGCTTGCATGTGAGTTTTTAAAGAGTTTTCAAAAGATTTTAACCCTCACCTTTGCAATCAACCCAAAAAATGCTCAAAAACCTTGTTGAAGCTAAAATCTCTTCTTCTTCTTGCTTAGCCGAGATTCCAACTTGGTTTTCTCTATTTTTCCTAGCCTAGTAATCAATCTCTTAGTGAATGCATGTAGTTAGAACTTGAAGAAAAGAAATGGATGCCAAGAAGCTTACCTAGTCCGAAAATGAAGCTTCAAAGGGCATGTAAGTATGATTTTCGCATCGTAGCTTGTTTGCTCGACTTTCTTGATGATTGCTTGACTTGGCTTAGCTAAGTTATAAAGAAGACAAGCCAAGGTGATAGAGAAATCAGCCAAGAACCGAAATGGAGAGAGGAAATGAGAGGGAAGTGAGAGAAGTTGAAGGAAATGAGAGAATGTGACAAAAAATATGACAAGGAATAAAGCCTTTTGCAATTTTTGATGAGCATGTTCAGCCTTGAGCTTGGTGAATCAGATTTTTGTGTCTTCAAGGTGGAATTTAAAATGTTTAGCATGGGCATGCAAGGGTTGGTCGAAAATTGTGGAGATTTGAGGAGAATTGAGCAATTTTTTTATGCATTGTGTAAGTGTTTTGTCATAGTTTGTCTAGGATTATGAATAAATTATGCAATGCTAGACTAAATGCACTTAGTGGTCAGCCAAGGGCTTGCAAATTGCTGAAATTTCAGACTCTATTTAATATATTATGGATTATAATAAGGGTGAAATTTGAGGTGCATTGGTTTTGGTTAAGAATAAAGAATAAAGAATGTTTAGGTGTTTGTATAGATTGAATTGTTTATTGTTATTGGATTTTGTAGAGATTTGAATTAGGATTATTTTATAGTTTAGTGCATTTGTGTAGGATGCTTTATTGATTAATGTGGTGGCACGGATTCCTAGGTCTAGGGTATGCACTACGAGGAACGCACCGAAATTAATATGGGGCACGAAACACGAGGTAAACACGAACTACGAGGTAAGACACGAACTTCTAGACTAAGGCACGTACTTCAAGTCTAATGCACAGATTCTAATGCTAATGCACGCAATCCTAGGTCAATGCACGTAGACCAATGCACGACACGTAATTCAATGAAATGCACGTAAATTAAGGTACACCTCTTAAACCTAAGTTAAGGCACGTAGTTCAAGGTTAATGCACACGAAATGAAGAGACACACGCAAATTGAGGTCTTGCATGTAAATTAAGGTTATGGCACGTTTATCTAGGTATCGCACGTATATCGAAGATTAGGGCACACAATTCTAGGTTAAGGCACGTATGATGAAGTATGCACAAAAACTAAGACAGGGCACGTAATCCAAGGTCAGTTATATCATTCTTGGTCTATGGCACGCAAATCGAGATAATACACGTTATTCAGGGTCGGGCCTCACATCCTCCCCTCCTTAAAAGAATTTCGTCCCGAAATTCATTCTTTCCTATTGAGGTCATTTAAACGGATTCTGACCCTTGTTATTCGTCCTACTCTGGTTCGTCCCGTGTTTGGTGATCTCTTATCACAACCAATTCACTTCTTATGTTTCTCCAATCATTTAGTTCGGTGGGACCCCTACATTTACAGTTCTTTCCTTTGAACGATTCTATTCTCCATTTGATCTTAAGGTCAAGTTTATTAACTAAGGTTAGGATCTCCATACATAGTCATCAAGGCTGCATCGGTATTCAGACTATATAACTATAACTCCAAAATCATGACTCATGTTGTATCAATCTCACATTCATACCTCAAAAGCAATATCACAATAATTCCATGATCCTAGGGTGACATACGCTAATTTCAAGATGATAGGTCTATATCCGATTTACATATCCTATCAACTAGCTTCCAAAATTGTTAACACATAGGACATCAACAAGTCATGGATCATTTCCACAACATGACCCTATCTTTAAGAAGAACTCACCAAACAAATTGATCCATCTCAAGTCATCATTTATTGATAGTATCATAGTCCTTATCTCGTAGGTATTAGATTAGCAACTCTTCTAATGACTAGTCTCCCAGTTATAGGCTCCTATTCACTGACATTCTTTACCAGCTTCGTTAACCTTCACGCTCGTAATCAAGGAGAAAGACCGTTGAGATTCGTTAAACTCAAACTCTAAGGTCTATTAAGTACCACAAACAAATTGCCACCAAAATTGCATGGGTAACTAATCATGTTGCACTAGTTCAACTCTTACAAGTAAATTTCATCAACTTGCAATTCACAATTTATTTCCTTATTCTAATCTCTATCTTCAAGTCACGAAGCTTTAGAATTTCTTTTAATCTTATACAAAACTCCTAAGACGAATAGTTTCAACCTCAAATAAATTTCACTCACCTCAATCCATGGTTACGTAATACTCAAGAAGACAATGGTTCCACTCACTTAGCGACCTAGTCATTCCTTCGAACACTTAATACTTGCTAATATATTTTCAACATTAGTGTTACTAAGTTAGGGCTATGGCCATATAAGAATATCAATGTTCCACTAGGTTACCGGTCGTACAACAACAATCTTAGGATTATAAATGGGTGCCGAAATGATCTAACTCTTAAGATACTTATCATACTAATTCAAATAGCTTGTTACACGAAATAACTTCAAGGTTGTATCAATATAAGAATTATGACCACGAAACATCCTTCAATATAACCTAATAGAATTTCAAGAGTAATCAACCACTCATCTAACTATCACTACAAGATTCACCCTCTATTCAGCAACCACAATTCGAAGTCTATCAACTGCTAGTTTCTAGGCTTTACCACGAATCATCATGTATACTTACTATTAGCTATTTAGGATTACTAGTCATACCCTAACGACTCAACCTTGCAGTCGGATGCTTTAATCTCATTTCCATGGTTTATATACTAGGTCCATCGGTATTACTTAGGGATACATGCTTTCTAACATACTTTAGGCTATTCAAACAATGAGTCTATAGAATGACTTATTTTGCATAATTACAACTAAATTTGAGGGGCACCAAACTAATACCGTATTTCCTAATATCATAAATACCCAACTTAGGACCTTTAGTAACGTTAGTCATTTAATGCATAATTCAATTCCTTAAACTTCTATCCGACCTAACATTTTAGGTGTAGTTTTCCGAACACGAGTTCTAGCTACGTAAATTCCTCGATTCCAACATCCTTATATCTTGTTATACTAAAGATTCATCAACCTGGTTAAACTTAGTCTCCAGAGTTGCCTACATGTCTTGAGGTTATCCACTGCTAAGTCACTCAAATACACTTTGTCTTAATAATCTAACCCCTAAAAGTAACTATCATCAACTTTCACGAATTCACCTCTTAATTTCTAGGTCACGATCTTACCATTTAGTGAACATGAAACTCGCTAGCATACACCTTATTAGGTTCAACGATGCTTAATTCCAATCGAGGAAGGATTCAATCGTACGAGTATATTGCTAACTTCTTAGATAGCCTATCAAGCCAATTTTAAGGTGTGAGAAATGGATTCAAAGCAACCTCTATACTTGCATGACAATACATTGTTTCTAAGGTAACACACATAAATGATGGATGATACTGAGCTTAAGTAATATTTTCCTATAGGTTTAATAGGTAAGTTTACCTTTAACCGTGGTTACTGCTAGCAATTTGGGCACAATTCTTTTGCCACCTTGGACAATTCTTGACGCGATGTTGATCACTCCCACATCCTTTGCATCTACCAGACTTCTTCCAACATTGGGCTTATGTGTGCCCCCTCTTGTTGCAGTAGTTACATGAAACATGATGGGGGTTAACTGTGCCTCTCGATGTTACATGACTAGATTGGTTGACTATGGTACCTGGCTGTAATATGTTAGTAGCTGTCTTCCCCGAATTCTGGTCTTGACCTTGGGTACTCCCTCTCGTAGTCTGTCCTTGTACCCTCTGTCATTTTGGGCATTCCTTGACCTTATGTTGATTACTACCGCAACCGTTACACCTTCATGTTTTCCTCCAATAGTTAACCTCCAGATGACCTCTACGTGCACAATGAGTACAACATGGGACTAGAGTAGTAGTAACACTTCCATAAGGGCCTTGAGCTACAGGAATATCTAAACCACCTTGGCAAACTTTCCCAATAGGCAGCTGCTCTAGGTCTGTACTTGACTCGGTTGACTCGACCCTGCCACATCCTGACTCTTTTCTCTCTCAGCTTTTATTGCCTCGAAAAGAGCTTCACCATAGGTGAGAAATTGAAAAGGAGCCAAGCTATCTTGAATCTCAGATCTCAGCCCTCGAATAAATCTCTGGATCCTTTTCTCAGTAGTCTGTACCATTTTAAGAGCATACTGGGACAGTTGATGCAATCGGGTTTCATACAGTGCAACCGTTAAATCCCTTTGTTTGAAGGTCCCGAACTCATTCCTTTGAAGTCTCCCTCTACTTCCAAGAACTCTTCTAACCATTCTAAAAGAGGCAGCCCTATGATAGGTTATGTATTTATATATATACAATTATGTTACACGAGAAGTAAACGTGTACTTATATAATCATACCACATAAGAACAACTATATCTTAGTGCATAGGATTGTATAATAAAACATCAACAACTAGTATACAGCCTAGCATACAAAAAACCATTGTAACATAATAAACACTTAAAGCATACGGTGCACTTGAATCATATAGGCATGTTGATCACATAAGCACATAGAAACATAGAAGGCACAATTAACATTATCACACATAACAAGTGATCCTAATAACCTTAGGGCTCTACCCACAGTCCGAGAGTTAAACCTGGCTTAAGCAATCTAAGCTCTGATACCATTCTTCTAAGTTGTCACGCCCCAACTCGGCCTATGAAGGTTAGACTAGGGTGTGATCTAACATTCAAGTCCCTTCACATTCTTAATCATTCTATGAGGTTTAACACTTAACGTGTTATTCTAGACTCCAAAATTTTTCGAAAATCCGGCAGCATAACGGCTGTAATTGGGCTCTTTGTTTTGACCTAAATTTTCTAACAACCTCAAAACTTTCAATTCAAGTTCATTCTCGGCTAGAGTTTACTATTTTATCATCAATTGAATTGCCTATTGGTTATTTCGACGTCCCGTTTGATATATAACCTAGCATGATACTATGTCTCGTTTGTTCATTTATCCTCATTTCAAAATATACATGTTGATCTGAGCTTATTAGAGAGTACCTGTTGAGATTGGATAAGTTCATTTGCCTATTCCTTAGCTAAGCATCATAACCTATGATAGATACTAGTGATAATAAAACCAAAAACGATCATAGTATGTCTAGTATCAGTCTACTTAATATAAGTACAAACCAAAATTACACCCCAAATTACAACGGGGGTCTATTACATCACAAACAACAAATAACGTAAGGGAAATAGTCTTCTAGTAGCAAAAGTTCACAAGTTGTCACAATCAAGCAAAATAAGCAATGACAGGCATTCACTCCAGGGGCTCATCATTAGGCACACCGTCCTCGGGTTCCTGTACCTGTTCTTCTTCACCTGAGATGATAAAAGAGGGTGAGTCCTTATGAACTCAGCGAGGGGGAACGAGAAATAAGTTTTGAAACTCATTTTCCAGTTAAACTTATGAAATTCCCTTTCTCACAATGAATGTAACAGAAATACAAGTACAGAAATACAAGTACAGAATAGGAATACCGATCTTTCCTCCCCGAGGTTCTCTAGGAACCAAGTTGGAGTACTTATACACATAATAAAAAGGATACGGTGAGCTTTTGCTCTCAGATCAAGTCAAGTAACAGGAGTTGCGGCCGACTTTAATTCATCCCCAAAACACGCCAGGTGGGTGTACTCCGGATGTACCCCGAAATCCTACGACCCAACTCTCCAAGGATGAATACCAAGCGAGAGAAGGAATTGGATCATGGTAGTCACGGTAACACCGGCAAGCCCGATGCCGCCCGGCGGACGTGAAACGCTACCACGCCACACGAAAGGTTGCAACCTTGTATGCAATGCACATTTATAACATTTAACATATCACATTAGGAGGACAACAAAGTAGGTTGCCTCCGAACAGTTATAAGATCGCACGTTGTCAAGTAGTCAAACAAGGCACGATAAGACAAGTAATTTCACTTGAAAGGCATATAGAGTCATATGATCATCAAAAGGGCAGCCATGTAACACATGTAAAACAGGCTATATAACTCATTAAGAGGTCCACGCAATCAAGCGATAAGATTATTCAACGTGCAATGATATCAACATGGGTTCGGATGCAAGAAAAGCTTATTTGTCAACATGCAATGGTCAAGATCACTTTTGAAGTTATAAAACATTTACGGGCAGCCCAATAAGCATATGATTCCAACACAATATCCAATTGATCAACACCTATTAAGACTATTGAGTCATTAGGGTTCCCATTTCATGCTTAATCAAGTGATTAAAACCCTAAGTCCACTCAAGATCATTATCAAGTCTTGCATCATTTAATTCAACATCCTCAAGTGCTCACAACAGTCCACATAATTCAACATCGAGGATTAGGGCACACAATTCTAGGTTAAGGCACGTATGACGAAGTATGCATGAAAACTAAGACAAGGCACGTAATCCAAGGTCAATCATATCATTCTTGGTCTATGGCACACAAAACGAGGTAGTACACGTTATTCAGGGTCGGGCCTCACAGCCGTGGGCAAGACAACTTCATTTCACGTAGATGCTGGGCCCGCAAACTGAGTGCGTGGGGCTTGGGACCAGGTCTTCGTCGCTCCGGTGCCCATAACTTTTGATCCGTAAAGAGTTACGAGGTACAAAATATATCGTTGGAAAGCTCTCCAAGAGCTCTAGGACGGGGGAAGTAGACCCACTTTGCTGCGCCTATTTTCAAAGTCCAAAATTGAACGTTTTCATCAATTTCGGTACACTTTTCTTCTTTTGCATTGTTTTTTCGTCTTGGATCGTACGTTGTCAGCCGCGAAACGGACGACAACCTAATCCATCACATTTCTATTATCGTATCACTTAGCACCTTGGGCAAGACAACTTCGCTTCATGTAGAGGCAGGGCCCGCAAACTGAGGGCGTGGGGCTTTGGACAAGGTCTCCGTCACTCCGGTGCCCATAACTTTTGATCTGTAAGGAATTACGCAACACACAACATACCGTTTGTGAAACACCACTTTTCTGCTTATCTCGTTTTACGTGTTATACCTCGTTTTGCGTGCATATGACATGTTTATGTGCTATAGGACCTAGGAAGTTATAATTTTGATGTCAATACTCATAATACGTTCTAAATGTGCATTCATGAATTTTTTTATCAAAAACGGGATCAGAAATTTTATCGTCGATTTTTAATGAATAGTATTTTCAAAACACGTCAGCTAAAATTTTGAAACTGGTCTTTTTAACCCTTCTAGACCTAGTCCACGGACTCTAATAGACCTGTGTTTGATGAAAATGGTTTTAAAACTGGCTTAAGAATTTATTAGGATTTTTACACTGACTTTTGCAAAAACTGAGTTTTAAGCCGACTCGGGTGGAATTATTTGAATGTAAAACTTCTTGTCACCTAAAAATAATCCACTTGAGATATCTTGGGGTTTGCATAATTATTTTGAGCCTTGGTGAGTAATAAAATGCCTTTAAAGTCAATAAAATACTAAAAATAATAAGTTTTACTAACTTAAACTATTTTATATATTAACTAATTTGCCTCACATTAGTTACACACACTCACATAACACAAAAACACACCCAATTGCACACACAAGGCCGAGAGAAAGAAGGAGAAAAAGAAAAGAGAATTTTCAAGGTTTTTCAATCAATTTTTCTTAGAAAGCCTTGGTTTTTGTCCGTAAAACTTCGCACCGACTTGGATTCCGCTTGTTGGGCACGCACTTCACGCATCCCTAGGCTTTTATCGCATCAAAGGTGAGAGAAAAATTCTAGATCTCAAAATGTCATTTTTATATTTTTGCGTATAAATGAAATTTGAACCGTTAGAATTGTAATATGATGTTAGATTATTGCTCCTTGCATGCTAGGGATCGTTTAGTGGTAATACTACGAATTTTTGTCAGATGTAGCATAATTTTTATTTTTCGGGTATTAAATTTTGTTTAAATTGTTCAATGTTGAATTAATTGAGTTGTGATGATCGAAATCGATTGCCGTCGATTTCTAAATACTTGATAATTACATGTTAGCGCTGTTGTAATGCCGTATTTTCGATTACTTGGTTCGTGTGAAAATCCAGAAAATTCAGCCTTGACACCTTAGGGTTTTAGGGTTATCGGGCATGATTTGGAGGTGTTATGGTAGATTTCCGAGAGGGCTAATGCAGTAGGTTGAATGGGTGAGTGATAGAAACTGATTTGGCAATGTTTGGGTTAGTAGATTGTAAGTTATGAATTTTTGAAGTTTAGGTTGTCATTCTTTAATTTCTTGAACGATGCCTTTAGATGATTGGGTGGTGTTTGAGTGTTGAATGGTGAGTTGTTGATGAGTAATTTAGAGTTTAATTGTGTATATAATGCATGTCCGGTTAGATGGCCTACTTTGTCATCTAACTAAGTTATTGTTGTTTAAGTGATAATTGATGCTATCAATGATGAATAAATGATGATTGATTGATGATTGATTGATGATTGATGATGATTATGGAGTCTTGGTATGTGTGTGCCACCTCTCGGGCAGCATTGGGCTGTCGGGTTGATAACGGCATGACTGCCAGAGGCTACCCCCAGCTCGCATGACGGAGGTGTCATGGAGGGAGGGGCTAGTGAGGTACCTCGGGTGCGTGAGTAATGGGGAGTTATAAGAAGAATGGTTGAGATCGTGATGGCGTTTGGAGCTACACCAAATAGAGTATCCTTTATTGAATGGTTATATAGTTATGTGATGATAGTATTATTTATGTTATTGTGTGTTTACTGACTCAAAGGATTATTCCAAGGAGTTTAGTAGACCTTGCTCGAGATCTATCGGATCCTCACTGGGCTTATTTATATAAGCTCACTCTCTATTATTGCATGCTTACAGGTGTTGCAGAGCCGGATTACGGGTACGTGCCTCTTGAGGAGGAATATGTGCCTTGCGTGGACGAGTCATATGTTCCAGAGTCTTATCCGTGATTCTGTGCTGTTATTTATCATGTATATTAGTTTAGTAGCCTTTTCTATGTTTTATAGTTCTTGTTGTATAGGATGCTGAAAAGAATATGAATTAGTTATTACTATTCTAGCATCTTCTTTTGTCTATGGTTAAGTTGTTAGATGGGTCTCAACTTATTTTTGAAATGTATGATAAGGTTGATATATTGTATGGTATGTTGGAATGGAGGGAGATAACGAGGACTGATTATTGTAATTTACGGTTATGTTGTGTGTTGTTATGCTGTTGAGGAGTTGTTGTCTGTATGGTTTTGGAATTGGATGTTTAATGTTATTAATGAGGTTGGTTTAGAACCTCAGTATTCTATTTACTGTCGTTATACTGCAGAAATCTCGTTGCGTCCTGACTGATTGTAGGTGGGGTTGAGTTGGGGCGTGACACCGTTGGAAAGCTCTCCGAGAGCTCTACGACGAGGGCAGAAAGCCTCATCGGCTGTGCCTATTTTTGGATCCCAAAATCGAACGTTTTCATCAGTTTTGGGACATTTTTCCTCTTTTATGATATTTTTCGGTCCCGGATCGTACGTCGTGAGCCGCGAAAAGGACGACAACCTAATCTATCACATTTTTATTACCGAATCCCATAGTACCTTGGGTAAGACAACTTTGCTTCATGTAGAGGCTAGGCCAGGAAACTGAGAGCGTGTGGCTTGGGACTAGGTCTCCGTTGCTCCAGTGCCCATAACTTTTGATCCGTAAGGAGTTACGCGACGCACAGCATACCGTTGGAAAGCTTTCCGGGACCTCTACAACGGGGATGGCAAGCCAGTTCGGCTGCGCCTATTTTTGGAGCCCAAAATCGAACATTTTCATTAGTTTCGGGATACATTTCTTTTTTTGCGATGTTTTTCCGTCCCGGATCGTACGTCGTGAGCCGCGAAAAGGACGACAACCTAATCCATCACATTTCTATTACCGAATCCCACAACACCTTGGGCAAGACAACTTCATTTCACGTAGATGATGGGCCCGCAAACTGAGGGCGTGGGGCTTGGGACCAGGTATTCGTCGCTCCGGTGCCCATAACTTTCGATCCATAAGGAATTACGCGACGCACAGCATACCATTGGAAAGCTCTCTGAGAGCTCTACGACGGGGGCAGAAAGCCTCCTCGGCTGCGCCTATATTCAGATCCCAAAATCGAACGTTTTCATCAGTTTTGGGATACTTTTCTTCTTTTATGATGTTTTTCGGTCCCGGATCGTACGTCGTGAGCCGCGAAAAGGACGACAATCTAATCCATCAAATTTTTATTACCGAATCCCATGGCACCTTGGACAAGACAACTTCACTTCATGTAGAGGCTGGGCCCGCAAACCGAGGGCGTGGGGCTTGGGACCAGGTCTCCGTTGCTCCGGTGCCCATAACTTTTGATCCGTAAGGAGTTACGCGACGCACAGCATACCGTTGGAAAGCTTTCCGAGAGCTCTACGACAGGGGTAGCAAGCCAGTTCTGCTGTGCCTATTTTCGGAGCCCACAATCGAACATTTTCATCAGTTTCGGGACACATTTCTTTCTTTGCGCTATTTTTCAGTCCCAGATCGTACGTCGTAATCCACGAAAAGGACAACAACCTAATCCATCACATTTCTATTACCGAATCCCATGGAACCTTGGGCAAGACAACTTTGCTTCACGTAGAGGCTGGGCCTGCAAACCAAGGGCGTGGGGCTTGGGACTAGGTCTCCATCGCTCCGGTGCCCATAACTTTTGATCTGTAAGGAGTTATTCTACGCACGACATACCGTTGTAATGGTCTCCGAGAGCTCTACGACGCGGGCAGCAAGCGAACTTGGCTGCGCCTATTTTATGAGCCCAAAATCGAACATCTTCGTTAGTTTCGGGACACATTTCTTTTTCTGCGTCGTTTTTTCATCCCGGATCGTACGTCGTGAGCCGCGAAAAGGAGGACAACGTAATCCATCATATATCTATTACCGAATCCTATGGCACCTTGGACAAGACAACTTCATTTCACGTAGATGCAAGGCCCGCAAACCTAGGGCCTGGGGCTTGGGACCAAGTCTCCGTCACTCCGGTGCCCATAACTTTTGATCCATAAAGAGTTACGCGGCGCACAGCATACCATTGGAAAGCTCTTCGGGAGCTCTACGAAGGGGGCAGCAGGCCTGCTCCTTTGCGCCCATTTTTGGAACCCAAAATTGAACGTTTTCATCAGTTTCGGATTAGTTTTCTTCTTTTGCGATTTTTTTCCGTCCCGGATATTACGTCGTAAGCTGCAAATAGGACGACTACCTAATCCATCACATTTCTATTATCGAATCCTATGGCACCTAGGGCAAGACAACTTCGCTTCACGTAAAGGCTGGGCCCGCAAACTAAGGGCGTGGGGCTTTGGACCAGGGCTCTGTCGCTCCGGTGCCCATAACTTTTGATCTGTAAGGAGTTACACGGCGCACAGCATACCGTTAGAAATCTCACCGAGAGCTCTACGACGAGGGCTGCAAGCCTATTCGGCTACACCTATTTTTGGAGCCCAAAATCGAACATTTTCATCAGTTTTGGGACACTTTTCTTCTTTTGTGTTGTTTTTCCGTCCCGGATCGTACATCGTGAGCCACAAAAAGGAAGACAACATAATCTATCTCATTTCTATTATCAAATCCCATGGCACCTTGGGTAAGACAACTTCGCTTCACGTAGAGGCTAGGCCTGCAAACCGAGGGCGTGGGGCTTGGGACCAGGTCTCCGTCGCTCCAGTGCCCATAACTTGTGATCTGTAAGGAGTTACGCAACGTACAACATACCGTTGGTAAGTATTCCGGGAGCTCTACGATGGGGGCAGCAAGCTTGCTCGGTTGCGCCTATTTTTGAAGCCCAAAATGGAACATTTATATCAGTTTCGGGACACTTTTCTTCTTTTGTGCTCTTTTTCAGTCCCGGATCGTACGTCGTGAGCCACGTAAAGTACGAGAACCTAATCCATCGCATTTCTATTACCGAATCCCACGCCACCTTGGGCAAGACAACTTCGCTTCTTGTAGAGGCTGGGCCCGCAAACCGAGGGCGTGGGGCTTAGGACCAGGGCTTCGTCGCTCCGGTGCCCATACTTTTGATCCGTAAAGAGTTACGTGGCGTACAACATATCGTTCGAAAGCTCTTCGAGAGTTCTACGACAAAGGTAGCACGCCTGCTCAGTTGCGCTTGTTTTCGGAGCTGAAAATTGAATGATTTCATCAGTTTCGAGACACTTTTCTTCTTTTGCGCTGTTTTTTCATCTCGGATCATACGTCCTAAGCCACGAAAAGGACAACAACCTAATCCATCACATTTCTATTACCGAATCCCAAGGCACCTTAGGCAAGACAACTTCGCTTCACGTAGAGGCTGGGCCAGCAAATCGAGGGCATAGGGCTTGGGACCAGGTCTCCGTCGCTCCGATGCCCATAACTTTTGAACCATAAATAGTTACGCGGTGCACAGCATACAATTGGAAAGCTCTCCGAGAGTTATACGATGGGGGTAGCAAGTATGCTTGGTTGCGCCAATTTTCAGTCCCCAAAATCGAACGTTTTCATCAGTTTCGGGACACTTTAATTCTTTTGTGCTGTGTTTTTCTGTCTCGAATCGTACGTCGTGAGCCACGAAAAAGACGACAACCTAATCCATCACATTTCTATTACCGAATGTTATGGCATCTTGGGCAAGACAACTTCGCTTCACTTAGAGGCTGGGCCTGCAAACCGAGGGCGTGGGGTGCCCATAACTTTTGATCCGTAAGGAGTTACGCGGCGCACAACATACTGTTGGAAAGGTCTACAAGAGCTCTATGAAAGGGGGCAGCGGGCCTGGTCAGTTGCGTCCACTTTCGGAACCCAAAATTGAACGTTTTCATTAGTTTTGGGACAGTTTTCTTCTTTTGCGATTTTTTTCCGTCCAGGATCGTATGTCGTAAGCCGCAAAAAGGACGACAACCTAATCCATCACATTTCTATTACCGAATCCCATGGCACCTCGGACAAGACAACTTCGTTGCACGTAGACGCTGGGCCCGCAAACTGAGAGCGTGGGGCTTGGGGCCAGGTCTCCGTCGCTCCGGTGCTCATAACTTTTGATCCGTAAAGAGTTATGCGGTGCACAATATATCGTTGGAAAGCTCTCCGAGAGCTCTATGACGGGGGTAGCAAGCCTGCTCGGCTGCGCCTATTTTCGGAGCCCAAAATTGAAAATTTTTATCTATTTCGGTACACTTTTCTTCTTTTGCGTTGTTTTTCCGTCCCGGATCGTACGTCGTAAGCATCGAAAAGGACGACAACCTAATCCATCACAGTTCTCTTACCGAATCCCAAGGCACCTTGGGCAAGACAACTTCTCTTCACGTTGAGGTTGGGCCCGAAAACTGAGGGCGTGGGGCTTAGGACCAAGTCTCCGTCGCTCCGGTGCCCATAACTTTTGATCCGTAAGGAATTACGTGACGCACAGCATACCGTTGGAAAGCTCTACGACGGGGACAGAAAGGCTCCTCAGCTGCGTCTATTTTCGGATCCCAACATCAAACTTTTTCAATAATTTTGGGACACTTTTTTACTTTTGTGGTGTTTTTTCGTCCCGGATCGTACGTCGTGAGCCGCAAAAAGGATGACAACCTAATTCATCACATTTGTATTAATGAATCCCATGGCACCTTGGCCAAGACAACTTCGCTTCCTGTAGAGGCTGGGCTCGCAAATCTAGGGCGTGGGGCTTGGGACCAGGACTCTGTTGCTCCGGTGCCCATAACTTTTGATCCGTAAGGAGTTACGCGACGCACAGCATACCGTTGGAAAGCTTTTTGAGAGTTCTACGACGGGGGCAGCAAGCCAGTTCGGTTGCGTCTATGTTTCGAGCCCAAAATCAAACATTTTCATCAGTTTCAGGATACTTTTCTTTTTTTTTGCGCTGTTTTTTCGTCCCGGATCGTACGTCGTGAGCCGCAAAAGGGACGACAACCTAATCCATCACATTTCTATTACCGAATCCTATGGCACCTTGGGCAAGAGAACTTCACTTCACGTAGAGGCTGGGCCTGCAAACCGAGTGCGTGGGGCTTTGGACCAGGTCTCCGTCACTCCGGTGCCCATAATTTTTGATCCGTAAAGAGTTACGCGAAGCACAGCATACCGTTGGAAAGGTCTCCGAGAGCTCTAGGACAGGGGCAGCAATCCTGCTCGGCTGCGCCTATTTTTAGAGCCAAAAATTGAACGTTTTCATAAGTTTCGGAACACTTTTCTTCTTTTGCGTTGTTTTTCCGTCCCGGATCGTATTTTGTGAGCCGCGAAAAGTACGACAACCTAATCCATCACATTTCTATTACCGAATCCCCAGCACCTTGGGCAAGACAACTTCGCTTCACGTAGAGGCTGGGCCCGCAAACCGAGTGCGTGGGGCTTGGGACGAGGTCTTTGTCGCTCCTGTGCCCATGACTTTTGATCCGTAAGGAGTTATGCGGGGCACAGTATACCGTTGGAAAGCTCTCCGAGAGCTCTACGATGGGGCAGCAAGCCTGCTCGGCTGTTATGAGGCCCGACCTCGATTTACGTGTGATACCTCATTTTGAGTGCCCTAACCTAGATTTGCGTGCCTTGACCTAGGTTCAAGAATCGTGTTTCATTTTGTGTGCCTTGCATTGAATTACGTGCATTCATTTAGGGTTGTGTGTGTTTACTTGGAAAACATGCATTCATCTCGTAGTTCGTGCCTTACCTCGTAGTGCGTGTCCTAAACTTGGGAAAGCGTGCCTACACGTTAATCAAGAAAGTATCTTACATGAAGCACTAGATCATTAATTAATCCTACAAATTCTACTAACTAATATTAAAATGCCAATTCAACTCACTAGAAGACGAAATTGCACCAAAAGCTACGCATTTTTTATTCTTTATTCCTTATTCTTTTGCACATCCCAAACACACAATATTATATTGCTCAACCAAGAAAAAAAATCAGAATTTTGCAATGCCTTGGCCGACCACTTTCTTGCATTTGTGCTTGCCTTGCATGATTCAAAATAAAACCTAGACATTCTATGACATGTTATGACACAACAATAAAAAAAATTGACTCAAAACCCTACCCAATGCACACCAATCTCAACACACACTCCATGCCCATGCTAGGTGATTCAAACATGCACCTTAAAGACACAAAAATATGAAATTTCAAGGCCCTAGGCCAACACAAGCATCAAACCCATCAAGCTTTTCATTTTTCTTTCATTCTTTCCTTCTTTCTCTCATTTTCTCTCACTCTCTCATTTCTTCTCTCTCTCTCTTGGCCCTAGCTGAAATCCTACTCTCCATAGCTAAAGTTCATCACTCAAGCTACTTAGGAGCTCGACCAAGCAAAGCTAGGAGCAAAGAAATGCACATGCAAGCTCATAGCACATTCATTTCGGCTTAGGTAAGTTTGTTTGTTTCCATTTCATTTTCTTTTGTTCTAGCCACTTTCACATACTAAGAACATGGTTACTAAGCTAGGAATTAGAGAAATCTCAAGTGGTCTCTCGGCTAAGCAAGGAAAAAGGTCGACATTGTGCTTCATCAAGAGTCTTGTGCATCTTCTTGTTGTCTTGCTAAGGTGAGGGCTAAAACTTCTTTGAAAAGCTTTCAAAAACCACATGCATGCCTTTAAATGTCTATTTTTACCTATGTACTTGTGATATATATGTGTACATGAGCTTTTGTAAACATGCATGGCAAGATATTTGGCTAGAATGTGAAGATAGGTGAACTCGCGTATTTGGCAGCTTTCTGTTATGTTGGAACGAAGTAATTTTGACTAGGTAAATGATGTTGAAAATGCGTGAAATTTGGTAGGTGACTAGTTTTGCCAGTTTTAAACATTTTTCATAGAAATAGGACAAAGCTAATTTTGAATCTAAGGTCCCCAAAATGGAAAAACCGTGAAAGGTGTCCAAATCTGGAAAATCTGGGAAAATGAAGCAGGTTTTGGCAGATTCACTGTCCTTTTAGAACGAACCAGTTTTGACTTACTAAATGTGTAAAAAGTGCATGAAATTTGGTATCCTGCTAGATTTTTCGGTTCTGGACATTTTTGTCAGAAATAAACTAAGGCTAAATCTGAACCTAAGGTCCTAAAAAATGACAAGTATTGAAATGTGTGCAAATCTGGACAGTTTTGCGTAGTCTCACGGTTTTCGGCTATATATCTTGAACCCGAACTCCAAATGATGCGAGGTTTGTTTCTGGATTTAGTTCACTCCTTAAGCTTTAATTTGACATTTTTTCACTGGAATTGGAGTTTGTTTGCTTGTCTCAATGATTGTGAGAATACAGACCATTGTAGTGAGGTTTTCAATTAGGGATTTGCTTTGAAAATTATTGTAACTTCTCTTGTTGTATTAAATGCTTGGGATTGTGGCACTTGGATGTTGTGTGGACTGTTTTGAATGCTTGAGGGTGTTTTAATTAATCAATGCATGGCTTGAGTTTAATTACATGACAACTTAGGGCTCAATCGCACTGGTCAGCATGAAATAAAACCCTAATGACTAGGGAAAAACTCGCTAAGTATTGATCCTATGGATATCGTGTTTAATTATGTAATTAGTAGGCTTCCCGTAGTTTCCCTCATAGCCCTAACATGATTTCGATGATTACATGTTGACAAGTAGGCCTTTCTTGCACCCGATCCCACGTAGATGTCGTTGCATGTTGTATAATCTTATTATTTGATTACGTGAACTTTGAAATGAGTTATATGACTTGATTTACATGAGTTACATGGCTGTCCATTTAATATTCATATAACTCCATGTACTTTGCAAGTGAAATTACTTGTCATATCGTGCCTCGCGTGTTTACTCGTCAATGTGCAACCTTATGATTGCTCGAAGGCAACCAACTTTGTTGTCCTCTTAATGTGATATATTAAATGTCATAAATGTGCATTGCATACAAAGTTGCAACCTTTCATTCTGGTGTGGTAGCGTCCACGCACACCGGGCGGCATCGGGTTTGCCGGTGCAACCATGACTACCATTGTCCAATTCCCTCTCTCGCTTGGGGGCTAGACTTCCTCGGAGAGTTGGGTCGTAGGATTTCGGGGTACATCCGGAGTACACCCATTTGGCGTGATAAGGGGATGATTTGAAGTCGGCCGTAATAACTGATACTGTAAATGAACTGAGAACAAAAGCTCACTGTCTCGTTTTCACTATGTGTATAAGTACTCTCGCTTGGTTCCTAGAGGATCTCGGGGAGGAGAGACGGGTAATTGTGTTCTTTTATTTCTATATTACATTATGTACTTATTTGTGATATATGTCATGCTTGCAAAGGGTTTTCATAAGTTGAACCAGAAAATGAGTTTCAAAATTTATTTCTCGTTCCCCCTCGCTGAGTTCATAAGGACTCACCCTCTTTTATCATCTCAGGTGAAGAAGACCAGGAACAGGTACCCGAGGACAACGTGCCTAATGATGATTCCTTGGAATGATTGCTTGCCCTACGTGCCTTACTTGACTATGGCCATTTTGTGAACGATATGTTGCTTGAAGACTATTTCTTATGTTGCTTGTTATTGTATTGTAAATGACCCCCGTTGTAATTTGGGGTCTAATTTTAGCTTGTACTGATCATAACTAGTTAGACACTCTTCTGGTCGTTTTGCTATCGCTACTAGCTAGTATCTATCATAGGATTATGAAGTATCAGGTAAGGATTAAGTAAAATGAATCTATCCAATCTTAAGCAGGTACTCATTGTTAAGCTAAGATCAACAGGTACTTTTGTAACAAGGATTAAAAAACAAACGAGACTTAGTTATCATGCTAGGCTGTTAATCAAACGAGACTTCAAGACAACTAGTAGGCGTTTCAATTGATGATAAATAGTTATCTTGGTTGGAAATGAATTTGAGATTGAAAGTTTTGAGGCCTTTAGAAAATTAGGTCAAACTAAGGAGCCCAATTACAGTCGTTATGCTGCCGATTTTCAGGAGAATTTGTGGAGTTTAGGCTAAACGTTAAGTGTTAAACCTTCTTGAACGATTAAGTACTTGAAAGGACTTGAATATTTAGATAACTCCCTAGTATAACCTCTATAGGTCGAGTTAGGGCGTGACACCTCATCTTAATGGTATCAGAGCTTAGATTGCTTAAGCTGGATTTAACTTTCGGACCTTGGGTAGAAGCCCTAAGGTTATTAGGATGACTTATTTATGTGTGATAATGTTAATTGTGCCTTCTATGTTCTATGTGCTTATGTGATTAACATGTCATAATTGTTTCTAGAATTGTGTATCTATATTATGTTGCATATCCTATACATTAAATTCTTGTTTGTCGTATTCCAATAAATTGTGCATCGTAATCAGTGCCTATAGTTGGCTGGCCCTAGTACCCACACTACTAATAGGAGCGGTGAGCCCCAAGAGACCGAAGATGCTCATCAAACTAATCCCGGCATGGCTATGTTTAATATGATGGAGAATGCCATGGATCACGTGTCGCGAGTGATCGAATGTCAAGATGCACGTGAAGCAAACAACAACAACAGGAATAATGGTAACCATGGGAGAAATAGCAGAATGCGGGAGTTCCTTGACTTTCGCCCGTCCAAATTCCACGGGGAAGCTGATGATAAAAAAGCAGAGGCTTGGCTGTCTTAGATCAAGAGGATTTTCAGGCCACTTGACTATACTGATGAAGAAAAGGTGGAGTTCGCTGTGTTTCTGTTGCACGGGGATGCTGAGCTTTGGTGGCACACTGTGGAGGCACTTTGGGAAACTAATCAGACACCTCGCTTGTGGGGTAATTTCGTTAAGGCATTCAAGGAGAAATATGTACCTGCAATTTCCAGGCAGAGGCGGATTGAGGAATTCATGCACTTGAACCAGGGTAACATGACGGTGGCCCAGTACGAGGCTCGTTTTGACTGACTATCCCGTTATGCTCAATACATGGTCAGTACTCCTAAGGTGAAGATGTGGAAATTTACGACTGGATTGAGGCCAAAAATTCAGGACCAGTTGGCTTCGCATGACTTCGATACCTATTCTGCTCTCCTTGCTGCTGCTTCCCGAGTTGAGAAGAGAAAACTTGATAGAGCCGGTTCGAGCCAGCCGAATAAGAAACCGTATCAGCCTCCAGGTCAACAGAGAAAATTCCAGAGTCAGAGTCGTAGTCAGGGCCAGAGCCAGAACAAACCATTTAATAATCGTGGCATGACTAAAGCACCATCAGCCTCTTCCACCCGCAGATCCACAGGTAGTTCACATGCTACTCAGTCTATCAACTGTTCTTACTGTGACAATAAGGGTCACACCGAGGCCTAGTACTGGAAGAAGTCAGGACGATGTGTGCGGTGTGGCAGTGATCAGCATCAGATCAAGGATTGCCCTAAATGGCAAGGAGGACAAAATCAGGTTAAACCAGCTGGTAGAGGCAAGACTCCAGTTCCTAGAGTTTAGGCCCGAGCTTATGCTATTGAGTGCGAGGAGCTTCCTGAGGAGACTGCTATTGTTGAAGATACATTATTGATACTAAATCAACTTGTTAGGGTGCTAATTGATCTAGGTGCTACTCATTTATTTATTACTTCCTTATGTGTGCAACGTGTAAAACTACGAGTTGCATATTTGCCTTACGAAGTAGAAGTTGGTACTCCAATGGGTTCTAAACTTGTTACTCGCTCAGCTTGTAAAGCATGTAAAATTCAAATTAAAGATAGGGAATTCTCAGCCAATCTTATTGTATTACCTTTTCGAGACTATGAAGTCATTTTAGGGATGGACTGGTTGGCAAAGCATCATGCCCAACTAGATTGCCGGACGAAGATTGTAACATTCCAGATACCTGGTCAACCAATATTGGAGGTAATGGGTTGAAGAGACTTCACCGGGAGTTCCATCATTTCATCTACGAAAGCAGTGAAGTCCTTGAGAAAAGGATGTAGTGGATACTTAGCTTACCTCATCAACCAGCCGTCGGACAAAGCTAAGTTGGAGGAGATGCCCGTGATTAAAGATTATGCAGATGTGTTTCCAGAAGAATTGTCCGGTTTACCCCCAAATCGGGAGATCAAATTCATTATAGAATTACTGCCTGGCACCCAGCCAATATCTAAAGCTCCATATCGTATGGCACCAGCCGAGCTACAAGAATTGAAGGACCAATTGCAAGGATTGTTGAAGAAGGGGTTTGTTCAACCAAGTTCTTCTCCGTGGGGTGCGCCAGTCCTATTTGTAAAGAAGAAAGATGGAACGTTGAGGCTATGCATCGATTACCGAGGATTGAACCAAGTGACCGTTAAGAATAAATACCCACTTCCACTGATCGACGAGTTGTTTGATCAACTTTAGGGAGCCAAAGTGTATTCGAAGCTCGACTTGAGGCAAGGGTACTATCAGTTGCGGATCAAAAGGAGGATGTTCCTAAAACAGCTTTCAGGACGAGATATGGGCATTATGAATATGTGGTGATGCCATTTGGGCTAACTAATGCCCCTGCAGCTTTTATGGACTTGATGCACAGGGTGTTTCAACCCTACTTGGACAATTTGTGGTGATCTTCATTGATGATATTTTGGTATACTCGAAATCCGAGGCTGAGCATGAACAATATCTACGATTGGTATTGCAGAAACTTCGAGAGCATCAATTGTATGCAAAGTTTAGCAAATGTGAATTTTAGTTGCAGTAGATTGCATTTCTGGGGCACATCATATCCCAAGAGGGAATAGCAATGGATCCAGCAAAGATAGAAGCGGTGATGTCTTCGAAGAAGCCAGAAAACGTTACGGAGGTTCAGAGTTTTCTTGGTCTAGCGGGCTATTATCGGATGTTCGTGAAGGATTTCTCAAAGATCGCAAGACCGCTTACAAAGCTCACTCAAAAGAAAACAAAGTTTGTATAGGATGACAAGAGTGAGAACAATTTTCAAGAATTGAAGAACAGATTGACTACCGCACCTGTCCTTGCATTGCCTGAAGGGAGTCAAGGTTTTGTAATCTATAGCGATGCTTCAAAGGAAGGACTAGGTTGTGTGTTGATGCAAAATAGTAGAGTGATTGCTTATGCTTCTAGGAAACCGAAGCCGTATGAATTGAACTACCCGACGCATGATTTGGAGTTAGCGGTTATTGTGTTTGCACTCAAGAAATGGAGGCACTATCTGTGGGGTAACAAGTTTGAGGTGTTTACTGATCACAAGAGCTTGAAATACTTGTTCTCACAAAAAGAGTTGAACATGAGGCAAAGGCCATGGATGGAGCTTTTGGATGATTATAACTGCACAATCAATTATGTGCCCAGTAAAGCAAATGTAGTTGCAGATGCCTTAAGTCAGAAAACGAGCATGACAAAACTGGAAGTTAAGGTGCAGGAGTTGTTAGATGAAGCATTCTTGTGGAAACCACAATTGACTCAAAAAGGGTTACTTTTTGCCACTACACAGGTTCAATCAACCTTGTTGTCTGAATTACGAGAAGCTCAACAAAAGGACCAACAGCTTCAGAAGATTAAAGAAAGCAACACAGATTTCAAGTTTCATGATGATGGTATTTGGAGGTTTAGGAATCGGATTTGTGTTCCTAATGAGCCAGAGCTAAAAAAGAAGATTATTGAAGAAGCCCATAACTCAAGATACACTATTCACCCTGGCAGAACAAAGATGTACCGGGATTTGAAGCAACACTATTGGTGGAATAACATGAAGAGAGAGATTGCGGAGTTTGTGGCACGGTGTTTGACTTGCTAGAGAGTCAAAGCAGAACATCAACGACCAGCAAGTTTACTTCAGCCGTTGGAAATTCCTCAATAGAAATGGGAACATATAACTATGGACTTTGTTATGGACCTGCCCAGGTCACAAAAGTGTCATGACGCCGTTTGGGTCATAGTGGATAGATTGACTAAGTCAGCGCACTTCTTACCGATGAACAAGGAAGATAGTCCTGAGAAATTGGGAGATATGTATGTGGCGGAGATTGTAAGATTGCACAGGATACCTATGAGTATTGTATCGGATAGGGATCCTCGTTTTACTTCCCGATTTTGGAAGAGATTGCAAGAAGATTTGGGAACGAAGTTGAGTTTCAACACGGCTTATCACCCTCAGACTGATGGACAATCTGAGAGAACTATTCAGATTCTAGAGGATATGCTGAGGGCGTGTGTTTTAGATTTCGGGAAAAGTTAGGAGAAATATCTGCCTTTAGCGGAGTTCGCTTATAATAATAGTTATCAGGCTACTATCGGGATGGCCCCATTTGAGGCATTGTATGGACGTAAGTGTCGATCCCTAATTTACTGGGATGAAGTAGGTGAGACGAAGACTTTTGACCCAACCCTTCTACCTGAACTTATGAAGACTGTTGATAATGTTCACCTCATCCGGAAACGGATGCTTACCGCCCAAAGTAGGTAGAAAAGTTATGTAGACCGACGGAGACGGAGTCTAGAGTTTGAGGTCGGCGACAAGGCGTTCTTGAAGATATCACCTCGGAGGGGACTGATTAAACACGGCAAGGATGGAAAGTTGAGCACGAGGTTTGTAGGACCCTTTGAGATAATTGAGAAGGTTGGCAAATTGGCGTATCGCCTGGAACTACCCGAAAACCTCTCCAATATTCACGACGTCTTCAATGTTTCAATGCTACGGAAGTATCATCCTGATCCAATGCATATCTTGGAGCCAGAGCCGTTGCAGCTTCAGGAGAACTTGTCTTATGAAGAGAAGCCCATTCGGATCCTAGACCAGCAAGATCGGGAGTTGCGCAGCAAATCTATACCGATGGTGAAAGTGTTGTGGGATCATCATGGAGTTGAAGAAGCAACATGGGAAAGGCGAGACCAGATGGAGCAACAGTATCCAACATTATTTCAAAGGTAATATTGAATTTCGGGACGAAATTCTTTTAAGGAGGGGAGGATGTGAGGCCCGACCTCAATTTGTGTGCGATATCTCATTTCGTGTGCCCTAACCTAGACTTGCGAGCCTTGACCTAGGTTTAAGAATTGTGTTTCGTTTTGTGTACCTTGCATTGAAATACGTGCATTCATTTAGGGTTGTGTGCATTTACTTGGGAAACGTGCATTCATCTCGTAGTTCGTGCCATACCTTGTAGTGCGTGCCTAAAACCTAGAAAAGCGTGCCCTCACGCTAATCAAGAAAGCATCTTACATGAAGCACTAGGTCATTAATTAATCCTACAAATCCCACTAACTAATATTAAATTACTAATTCAACTCACTAGAAGACGAAATTGCACCAAAAGCTAAGCATTTTTTATTCTTTATTCCTTATTCTTTTGCACATCCCAAACAGACAATACTATATTGCTCAACCAAGAAAAAAATTCAGAATTTTGCAATGGCTTGGCCGACCACTTTCTTGCATTTGTGCTTGCCTCGCATGATTCAAAATTAAACCTAGACATTCTATGACATGTTATGACACAAAACAATAAAATAAATTGACTAAAAACCCTACCCAATGCACACCAATCTTGACATACACTCCATGCCCATGCTAGGTGATTCAAACATGCTCCTTGAAGACACAAAAATCTGAAATTTCAAGGCCCTAGGCCGACACAAGCATCAAACCCATCAAGCTTTTCATTTTTCTTTCATTCTTTCCTTCTTTCTCTCTTTTCTCTCACTCTCTCATTTCTTCTCTCTATCTCTCGGCCCTAACTGAAATCCTACTCTCCATAGCTTAAGTTCATCACTCAATGGTTCATCAATTCATGCAAGCTACTTAGGAGCTCGACCAAGCAAAGCTAGGAGCAAAGAAATGCACATGCAAGCTCATAGCATATTCATTTCGACTTAGGTAAGTTTGCTTGCTTCCATTTCATTTTCTTTTGTTCTAGCCACTTGCACATACTAAGAACATGGTTACTAAGCTAGGAATTAGAGAAATCTCAAGTGGTCTCTCAGCTAAGCAAGGAAAAAGGTCGACATTGTGCTTCATCAAGACTCTTGTGCATCTTCTTGTTGTCTTGCTAAGGTGAGGGCTAAAACTTCTTTGAAAAGCTTTCAAAAACCACATGCATGCCTTTAAATGTCAATTTTTACCTCTGTACTTGTGATATATGTGTGTACATGAGCTTTTGTAAACATGCATGGCAAGATATTTGGCTAGAACGTGAAGATAGGTGAACTCGCGTATTTGGCAGCTTTCTATTCTGTTGGAACAAAGTACTTTTGACTAGGTAAATGATGTTGAAAATGAGTGAAATTTGTTAGGTGACTAGTTTTTCCAGTTTTGAGCATTTTTCGTAGAAATAGGCCAAAGCTAATTTTGACTCTAAGGTCCCCAAAATGGAAAAATATTGAAAGGTATCCAAATCTGGAAAATCTGGGAAAATGAAGCTGGTTTTGGCACATTCATTGTCCTTGTAGAACGAACCAGTTTTGTCTCAGTAAATGATATCCAAAATTCATGAAATTTGGTATGATTCTATATTTTTCAGTTCTGGACATTTTTGTCAGAAATAGACTAAGGCTAAATCTGACCCTAAGGTCCTCATAAACGACAAGTGTTGAAATGTGTGCAAATCTGGACAGTTTTGCATAGTCTCACGGTTTTGGCTATACCTCTTGAACCCGAACTCCAAATGATGCGAGGTTTGTTTCTGGATTTAGTTCACTCCTTAAGCTTTAATTTGAAATTCTTTTCACTAGAATTGGAGTTTTTTTGCTTGTCTCAATGATTGTGAGAAAACAGACCATTGCAGTGAGGTTTTCAATTAGGGATTTGCTTTGAAAATTATTGTAACTTCTCTTGTTGTATTAAATGCTTGGGATTGTGACACTTGGATGTTGTGTGGACTGTTTTGAATGCTTGAGGGTGTTTTAATTAATCAATGCATGGCTTGAGTTTAATTACATTACAACTTAGGGCTCAATCGTACTGGTGAGCATGAAATAAAACCCTAATGACTAGGGAAAAACTCGCTAAGTGTTGATCCTATGGATATCGTGTTTAATTATGTAATTAGTAGGCTGCCCATAGTTGCCCTCATAGCCTTAAATATGATTTCGATGATTACATGTTGACAAGTAGGCCTTTCTTGCACCCGGTCCCACGTAGATGTCGTTGCATGTTGTATAATCTTATTATTTGATTACGTGAACTTTGAAATGAGTTATATGACTTGATTTACATGCGTTACATGGCTGCCCATTTAATATTCATATAACTCCATGTACTTTGCAAGTGAAATTACTTGTCATAACGTGCCTCGCGTGTTTACTCGTCAATGTGCAATCTTATGACTACTCGGAGGCAACCTACTTTGTTGTCCTCCTAATGTGATATATTAAATGTCATAAATGTGCATTGCATACAAAGTTGCAACCTTTCATTCTGGCGTGGTAGCGTTCACGCACACCGGGCGGCATCGGGCTTGCCGGTGCAACTGTGACTACCATTGTCCAATTCCCTCTCTTGCTTGGGGGCTAGACTTCCTCGGAGAGTTGGATCGTAGGATTTCGGGGTACATCCGTAGTACACCCATTTGGCGTGATAAGGGGATGATTTGAAGTCGGACGCAACAACTGATACCGGAAATGAACTGAGAGCAACAGCTCACCGTATCCTTTTCACTATGTGTATTAGTACTCTCGCTTGGTTCCTAGAGGATCTCGGGGAGGACAGACGAGTAATTGTGTTCTTTTATTTCTATATTACATTATGTACTTACTTGTGATATATGTCATGCTTGCAAAGGGTTTTCATAAGTTGAATCGAAAAATGAGTTTCAAAATTTATTTCTCGTTCCCCCTCGCTGAGTTTATAAGGACTCACCCTCTTTTATCATCTCAGGTGAAGAAGACCAGGAACAGGTACCCGAGGACAACGTGCCTAATGATGATTCCTTGGAATGATTGCTTGCCCTACGTGCCTTACTTGACTATGGCCATTTTGTGAACGATATGTTGCTTGAAGACTATTTCTTATGTTGCTTGTTATTGTATTGTAAATGACCCCCGTTGTAATTTGCGGTCTAATTTTGGCTTGTACTGATCATAACTAGTTAGACACTCTTGTGGTCGTTTTGCTATCGCTACTGGCTAGTATCTATCATAGGATTATAAAGTATCAGGTAAAGATTAAGTAAAATGAATCTATCCAATTTTAAGCAGGTACTCATTGTTAAGCTAAGATCAACAGGTACTTTTGTAACAAGGATCAACAAACAAACGAGACTTAGTTATCATGCTAGGCTGTTAATCAAACGAGACTTCGAGACAACTAGTAGGTGTTTCAATTGATGATAAATAGTAATCTTGGCTGGAAATGAATTTGAGATTGAAAGTTTTGAGGCCTTTTGAAAATTAGGTCAAACTAAGGAGTCCAATTACAGCCGTTATGCTGCCGGTTTTTGGAAGAATTTGTGGAGTTTAGGCTAAACGTTAAGTGTTAAACCTTCTTGAACGATAAAGTACGTGAAAGGACTTGAATGTTTAGATCACTCCCTAGTCTAACCTCTATAGGTCGGGTTGGGGCGTGACAGCTGCGGTTGTTTTCGGAGCCCAAAATTGAACGTTTTCATCAGTTTCGGGACACTTTTCTTCATTTGCGCTGTTTTTCCATCCCGGATCGTACGTCATGAACAGCAAAAAGGGCAACAACCTAATCCATCACATTTCTATTACCGAATCCCATGGCACCTTGGGCAAGACAACTCCACTTCACGTAGAGGTTGGGCCGGCAAATCAAGGGCGTGGGGCTTGGGACCAGGTCTCCGTCACTCCGGTGCCCATAACTTTTGATCCGTAAGGAGTTAAGCGACGCACAGCATACCGTTAGAAATCTCTCTGAGAGCTCTACGACAAGAGTTGTAAGCCTTCTTGGCTGCGTCTGTTTTTGGATCCCAAAATTGAACATTTTCATCAATTTCGGGACACTTTTCTTCTTTTGCGCTGTTTTTCTGTCCCAGATCGTACTTCGTGAGCCACGAAAAGGATGACAACCTAATCCATCACATTTTTATTACCGAATCCCATGGCACCTTGGGCAAGACAACTTCGCTTCATGTAGACACTGGGCCCGCAAACCGAGGGCGTGGGGCTTGGGACCAGATCTCCATCGCTCCGGTGCCCATAACTTTTGATCTGTAAAGAGTTACGCGGCGTACAACATAGCGTTGGAAAGCTCTCCGAGAGCTCCATGGCGAGGGCAGCAAGCCTGCTTAGCTGTGCCTATTTTCAGAGCCCAAAATTGAACGTTTTCATCAGTTTCGGGACACTTTTCTTCTTTTGCGTTGTTTTTTCGTCCCAGATCGTACGTTATAAGTTGCGAAAAGGATGACAACCTAATCTATCACATTTCTATTACCGAATCCTAAGGCACCTTGGGCAAGACAACTTCGCTTCACGTAGAGGCTAGGCCCGCAAACCGAGGGCGTGGGGCTTGGGACCAAGTCTCCGTCATTCCGGTGCCCATAACTTTTGATCCATAAGGAGTTACGCGGCGCACAGCATACCGTTGGAAAGCTCTCCGAGAGCTCTACGACGGGGGCAGAAAGCCTTCTTGCCTGCTGTGAGGCCCGACCCCGAATAACGTGTGTTACTTCGATTTGCATGCCTTAGACCCAAAATTATATGACTGACCTTAGATTACGTGCCATGTCTTGGTTTTCGTGCATGCCTCGTCATACGTTCCTTGACTTAGAATTGTGTGCCTTAATCCTCAACTTACGTGCCCTGACTTCAATTTACGTGCGATACTTCGATTTGTGTGCACTAACCTTGAATTGCGTGCCCTAACCTAGGTTTAAGAGTTATACCTCGATTTACGTGCATTGCATTAAATTACGTGCCTTGTATTGGTTTACGTGCATTCACCTAGGGTTACGTGCATTTGCATTGGAATCTGTGCATTTATCTTGTAGTACGTTTCTTACCTCATAGTTTGTGTCTACCTTGTGATTCATGCCTCGTATTGATTTATGTGTGTGTCTCGTAGTGCGTGCCCTAGACCTAGGAAAGCGTGCCTACACGGTAATCAATAAAGAATTCCTGCACAAAGCATTAGACAATAAAATAATCCTACACAATCCACTAACCATTATTAAATTCTTAATTCAAATCCTACAAACTCCACTAACAATAAAATAACATTAAACTATTCCTACACATTCCACTAACATTATTTTAACCCTAATTCAAATTCACTACAAGACAAAACCCTATCATCATCCAAACTATCCCCAATATAATATACCTAATCACTTTTTCCTACAAAATCCACCAACACCTAAATATTATATTTTAAAACCCACTACAAGACAAAATCTCACAAACCTTTAAACATGCCCTATATTCTATTCTAACTTCAAAGCTACACAAACACCTAAGCCAACATTTTCTTACACAAACACTAAACACAAGACTCATGAAAATACACACACACACACACACACTAAATCTCTACACTCTTTCTCATCCTCTCAAATCTGAAAATATACACCCACCCAACGCATAATCAAAATTCAAATGCTCAAGACAACAAAACATACTCTTACACATTTTTCCTAAACCCTATGCCCTTTTTTTTCTAACTCCCAAGCATGCCCACACTTATCCCTTACACCTTGCACTCCCTAGGCAGAATAATTAGCATAATTTGAATGCCTTTGGCTGAAATCATCATGCCATACACGAAATTGACACTTCACCTAAGCACACAAAGCTCAAAAACACTCAAAACCTCATTTTTCTCCCAACTCTCTCTCCCTCTCTCACCATTTTCGACCCTAGCTCTCTCTTGAGCATCCAAGACTCCTAACAAGCTCTCAAGGACTCTCTAAGACTCTCCCAAGCTCGGCCATAGCAAGCAATAGCAAGCAACATAGCTCAAAATCTCACACAAGCTCACAAACTCATCATTTTCGGCCATGGGTGAGTTTTAAAGGTTTTCTTCCTTGTCTTTTGGTTTCACACACATGCACACTTCCTACACAATCTAACTAAGCTAGGATTTAAAGGAAATCAAGATACCTCTCGGCCAAAGCAAGGAAAAAGGTCTATTTGTGCGATTTCAAGAGCATTTGTGCATTTTCATCCATCAAGTTGCTAAGGTGAGGGTTAAACTCTCTTAAAAGCTTTCAAAAATCACATGCATGCCTTCATATGACTATATTTACCTCTATAGTTGTTGTATATGTGTGTACATGAGCTTATATGACCTTGCATGGCTAGATTTTTGGCTAGAACTTGACGATAGGTAAAAACGTGTTGCTGGCAGTTTTCTGATCTTGTAGTACGAAGCACATTTGACTTAGTAAACCTTGATAAAAATGCGTGAAAATTGGTAGGTTACTAGTTTTGCCAGTTCTAAGAATTTTTCCTAGAAATAGGACAAGGCCAATTCTGACTATAAGGCCTCCAAAATGGTCAAAAATCGTGAGGTGTCTAAATCTGGAAAAATTGGAAAAATGAAATAAGTTTCTGGTAGATTACTGACTTTGTAGAACGAAGCATTTTTGACCTAGTAGATATTGGTGAAAATTGATGAAAATTAGTAGGTTGTTAGATTTTGCAGTTCTGGACATTTTTGTCAGAAATAGACCAAAGCCAATTCGGACTCTAAGACCCTCAAAAATAGCAAAAATCGTAATGTGTCTAGAACTGGACAGTTTTGAGTAGTCTCACGGTTTTGGCCATAACTCCTAAGTCCGAACTCCAAATGATGCGAGGTTTGTTCCTAAATTTAAATAACTCATTAAGATTTAATTTGAAATTTTTTTCACTGAATTTGGAGATTATTTTCTTGGCTAATTGAATGTGGGAAAACAGACCATTGCAGTAGGGTTTTTGCTTAGTAAAATGCTTTGAAACATGTTGTAACTCTACTTGTGGTATTGAATGCTTGGAATTGTGGAAATTAGAAGTTGTGTGGACTGTTTTGGATGGTTGAGGATGCTTAAATAATTGATGCATGGCTTGGGTTTGATTACGTGACAAATTGTGGCTTAATCGCACGTGTAAGCATGAATTGAGACCCTATTGACTATGAAAGCTTGCTAAGTGGTTATCCTATGGTTTAATGTGTTCAATTGCATGATTAGTAGGATGCCCAATAAATGTTAAGTATGCTTGAAATGGTTTAAGTGTTACTTGTGGTGCTTAGCAAACAAAACCATCCCCGAGCACGGCCTTGTAAACCCTAATGGCCCCGTAGACTCCCAAGTCATAGACCACTCTTGTGTGAATTATAAATTGATGTTGAGGAATGTTAATGGGCTGCCCGGAATTGTTTTTATAGCTCTAAATATGATTCCCGATGATTACATGTTGATAAGTAAACTCTTCTTACACCTGGTCTCATGTAAACGTCGTTGCATGCTTGTATAATCTTAATACTTGATACGTGAACCCCGAAATGAGTTACATGACTTGATTTACAAGTGTTACATGGCTGCCCGTTTAATGTTCATATAATTCTATGTGTTTTACAAAGTAAAAATTCGTGTTAAGCATGCCTCGTTCGTTTACTTGTCAGTATGTGATCTTATACTTGCTCGGAGGCAACCTACTTTGTTGTCCTCCTAATGTGAATTGTTAAAAGACATTCTATGGCTTATTTGAACATGATTACTCGGCTGCCTGTGGAAGTTTAATTGCTTTCAAATTGATATATGAAATGATTACATGTTCTTACAATGCCTTATATGCCAATATGTCAAAATGTGATCATATACTTGCTCGGAGGCAACCTACTTTGTTGACCTCCCAGTATGAAATGTTAAATGGCATACATGGGCATTGCATACAAGGTTGCAACCTTTCATTATGGCATGGTAGCATTTCATGAACGCCGGGCGGCATAGGGCTTGCCGGTGCTCCCGTGACTACCATGGTCCAATTCCCTCTCTCGCTTGGCATTCCACCCTCGGAGAGTTGGGTCATAGGATTTCGGGGTACATCCGGAGTACACCCATTTGGCGTGATAAGTAGATGATTGAAGCCGGTCACAACAATTGTTATTGGAAATAAACTTGAACGGCAGGAACTAAGTGCTATACGAGGCAAAGTACTACACCTGAAAGTGCTGGGAGCTACCTCTTGAGCCCATAGGAGCCACCTCTAGAGTCCTGTACATATCAAAATGTATCATTTTTACTACGTGCTTAAGTACTCTCGCTTGGTTCCAAGAGGATCTCGGGGAGGAAAGACGGGTAAATGTGTTCATTTATATTTATATTATGTTATGAACTTGTTTATTTCATATGATATGTTTTCAAAAGGGTTTTTCATAAGATTAACCGAAAAGAATTTTTAAAAACGTTATCTCTCGTTCCCCCTCACTGAGTTCATAAGGACTCACCCTCTTTTTTGTCACAGGTGAAACAGATTTGGAACAGGTACCCGAAGAAAATGTGCTAGTTGATGAACCTTTGGAATGACTATGTGCATTGCGTGCTTTTTGTGAACATGGATATTATTAGGGATGTTGTGTTTGATTGTAGACTGTTTATTTTGTTGATGTAAATAACCCCATTGTAATTTGGGTCTAATTTTTGGCTTGTACTGATTATAACCGGACGAACTCTTTATTGGTTGTTTGCTTTCATTATCTTGGTTAGTAGTTATCGTAGGCGTTTAAACCACTAGGTGAAGAATCAAACAAGTTAACTCTATCTAATTTCACTTAGGTACTCATTGTAAGATAAAGAATAATAGGTACTTGCATAATAGGAACTGGCAAATAAACGGGACATAGTTATCATGCTAGGCTTGTCAATCAAACGAGACTATCAAGATAAATTAGTAGGCATATCTATTGATAACAAAATAGGAAATTTTAGTTGGAATTGAATTAATGATTAAAGGTTTTGAGATGTTTTAGAAGATTAGGTCAAACCAAAGGTCCTAAATATAGCCGTCATGCTGCCGGTTTTCGGAAAAACTTTTGAAGTTATAGGCCAACGTCAAGCATTAAATCATAACAAAAGGCTAAGACTGTGAAATAGTATAAATTAATTAGGTCATACCCTAGTCTAGCTTCCTTAGGTCGGGTTGGGGCGTGACAGCTGCGCCTATTTTCAGAGACCAAAATTGAACGTTTTCATCAGTTTTGGGACACTTTTATTCTTTTGCGCTGTTTTTCCGTCCAGGATCGTATGTCGTGAGCTGCGAAAAGGACGACAACCTAATCCATCACATTTCTATTACCGAATTCCATGGCACCTTGGTCAAGACAACATCACTTTACGTAGAGGCTGGGCCCGCAAACAGAGGGTGTTGGGCTTGGGATTAGGTCTCCGCTACTCCAGTGCCCATAACTTTTGATCTGTATGGAGTTACGCGGCGCATAGCATACTATTGGAAATATCTCCGAGAGCTCTACGACTGGGATAGAAAGCCTGCTCGGCCGCGTGTATTTTCGGAGACCAAAATCGAACATTTTCATCAGTTTCGAGACACTTTTCTTTTTTTGCTCTGTTTTTTCGTCCTGGATCGTACGTCGTGAGCTGCGAAAAGGACGACAACCTAATCCATCGTATTTTTATTACCGAATCCCACAGTACCTAGGGCAAGACAACTTCACTTCACGTAGACGATGGGCCCGCAAACCGAGGGCAGGGATTGGGACCAGGTCTACGTCGCTCCGGTGCCCATAACTTTTGATCCGTAAATAGTTATGCGGCACACAACATACCGTTGGAAAGCTCTCCGAGAACACTACGATGGGGGAAGCAAGCCTGCTAGGCTGCGCCTATTTTCGGAGCCCAAAATCAAATGTTTTCATCAATTTTGGGACACTTTTCTTCTTTTGCACTGTTTTTCCGTCCCGGATCGTACGTCGTGAGCCGCGAAAAAGATGACAACCTAATCCATCACATTTCTATTACCGAATTCCAAGGCACCTTGGGCAAGACAACTTCGCTTCACGTAGAGGTTGGGCCCGCAAACCGAGGGCGTAGGGCTTAAAACAAATATCTCCGTCACTCCAGTGCCCATAACTTTTGATCCGTAAGGAGTTACGCGGTGCACAGCATACCGTTGGAAAGCACTCCGAGAGATTTACGACTGGGGCAGCAAGCCTGCTCGTCTGCGCCTTTTTTAGCGCCCAAAATCAAACGTTTTCATCAGTTTCAGGACACTTTTCTTCTTTTGCGCTATTTTTTCGTCCCGGATCGTACGTCGTAAGCCGCAAAAAGGACGACAATCTAATCCATCACATTTCTATTACCGAATCCTAAGGCACCTTGGGTAAGACAACTTCGCTTCACGTAGAGGTTGGGCCTGCAAACCGAGGTCATGGGGCATGGGACCAAATCTCCGTCGCTCCGGTGCCTATAACTTTTGATCCATAAGGAGTTACGCGGCGCACAGCATACCGTTGGAAAGCTCTCTGAGAGCTATACGACAGGGGCAGCATGCTTGCTTGGCTGCGCCTATTTTCGGAGCCCAAAATTGAACATTTTCATCAGTTTCGGTACACTTTTCTTCTTTTGCGCTGTTTTTCCGTCTCGGATCGTATGTCATAAGCCGTGAAAAGGACGACAACCTAATCCATCACATTTCTATTACCGAATCCCAAGGTACCTTTGGCAAGACAACTTCACTTCACATAGAGGTTGGGCCCGTAAACCAAGGGCATAGGGCTTGGGACAAGGTCTCCGTCGCTCCGGTGCCCATAACTTTTGAACCGAAAAGAGTTATGTTAGGCCTGACCTCAATTTGCGTGCGATACCTCATTTCGTGTGCCCTAACCTAGATTTGCGTGCCTTGACCTAGGTTTAAGAATCATGTTTCATTTTGTGTGCCTTGCATTGAATTACGTGCATTCATTTAGGGTTGCGTGCATTTACTTGGGAAACATGCATTCGTCTCGTAGTGCGTGCCCTAGACCTAGGAAAGTGTGCCCGCATGCTAATCAAGAAAGCATCTTACACGAATCACTAGGTCATTAATTAATCCTACAAACTCCACTAACTAATATTAAAATGCTAATTCAACTCACTAGAAGACAAAATCTCACAAAAAGCTAGACATTCTTATTCTTTATTCTTTGCATATCCCAAACACACAATTAAAATAATGCTCAAAAGATGACAAAGATTCAGTATTTTGCAAGCCTTGGCCGACCATCTCTTGCATTTGTGCATTCATTGCAATTTCAAAAATTAAATCTAGACATCCTATGACAATCTATGCTCAAAAGATGACAAAGATTTAGCATCTAGATGTTGTTGCATGTTGAATAATTTTATTATTTGATTACGTGAACTTCAAAATGAGTTATATGACTTGATTTGCATGCGTTACATGGCTGCCTGTTTAATATTCATATAACTCCATGTGCTTCATAAGTAAAATTACCTGTCATATCATGCCTCGCGTGTTTACTTGTCAATGTGCAATCTTATGACTGCTCGGAGGCAACCTACTTTGTTGTCCTCCTAATGTGATATATTAAATGTCATAAATGTCATAAATGTGCATTGCATACAAGGTTGCAACCTTTCATTCTGGCGTGGTAGCGCTCACGCACACCGGGCAGCATCGGGCTTGCCGGTGCATCCATGACTACCATTATCCAATTCTCTCTCTCGCTTGGGGGCTAGACTTCCTCGGAGAGTTGGGTCGTAGGATTTCGGGGTACATCCGGAGTACACCCATTTGGCATGATAAGGGGATGATTTGAAGTCGGCCGCAACAACTGACACTGGAAATGAACTGAGAGCAAAAGCTCACCATATCCTTTCACTATGTGTATAAGTACTCTTACTTGGTTCCTAGAGGACCTCGGGGAGGAAAGACGGGTAATTGTGTTCTTTTACTTTTACATTACATTATGTACTTACTTGTGATATATGTCATGCTTGCAAAAGGGTTTTCGTAATTGAACCGGAAAAAGAGTTTCAAAAATTATTTCTCATTCCCCCTCGCTGAGTTCATAAGGACTCACCCTCTTTTATCATCTCAGGTGAAGAAGATCAGGAACAAGTACCCGAGGACAACGTGCCTAATGATGATTCCTTGGAATGATTGCTTGCCCTTCTTGCCTTGCTTGACTATGGCCATTTTGTGAATGATATGTTGCTTGAAGACTATTTCATTTCTTATGATGCTTGTTATTGTATTGTAAATTACCCCCGTTGTAATTTGGGGTCTAATTTTGGCTTGTACTGATCATAACTAGATAGACACTACTATGGTCGTTTTTGCTATCGCTATTGACTAGTATCCATCATAGGATTATGAAGTATCAGGTAAGGATTAAGTAAAATGAATCTATCCAATCTTAAGCATATAATCATTGTTAAGCTAAGATCAACAGGTACTTTTGTAACGAGGATTAACAAACAAACGAGACATTATATCATGCTAGGTTATTAATCAAACGAGACTTCGAGATAACTAGTAGGCGTTTCGATTGGTTATAAACAGTAATCTTAGTTGGAAATGAAATTGAGATTGAAAGTTTTGAGGTCTTTAGAAAATTAGGTCAAACCAATGAGCTCAATTACAGCCGTTATGTTGTCGGTTTTTCAGAGAATTTGTGGATTTTTAGGCTAAAACGTTATGTGTTAAACTTTTATGAACGATTAAGTATGTGATATGACTTGAATGTTTAGATCACACCCTAGTCTAATCTTTATAGGTCGGGTTGGGGCGTGACACCTTATAGAAGAATGGTATTAGAGCTTAGATTACTTAAGCCGGGTTTAACTCTCGGACCATGGGTAGAGCCCTAAGGTAATTAGGATGACTTGTTTATATGTTATTGTGTGATAATGTTAATTGTGCCTTCTATGTTCTATGTGCTTATGTGATTAACATGTCTTAACTGTTTCTAGAATTGTGCATTTATATAAAATTATATGTTGCATATCTTATGCATTAAATTCTTGTCTTGTCGTATTCCAATAAATTGTGCATCGTAATCTGTGCCTATAGATGGCTGACCCTAGTACCCGCACTACTAATAGGAGCGGTAAGCCCCAAGACACCGGAGATGCTTACCAAACTAATCCCGGCATGGCTATGTTTAATATGATGGCGAATGCCATGGATCGCGTGTCGCGAGTGATGGAACATCATGATGCACGTGAGGCAAACAACAACAACAATAGGAATGATGGTAACCATAGGAGACATAGCAGAATGAGGGAGTTCCTTGACTTTTGCCCGTCCAAATTCCACGGCGAAGCTGATGATGAAAAGGTAGAGGCTTGGCTGTCTGAGATCGAGAGGATTTTCAGGCCACTTAACCATACTGATGAAGAAAAGGTGGAGTTCGCTGTGTTTCTGTTGCACGGGGATGCTGAGCATTGGTGGCACACTGTGGAGGCACTTTGGGAAACTGATCATACACCTCGCTTGTGGGGTAATTTCGTTAAGGCATTCAAGGAGAAATATGTACCTGCAGTTTCCAGGTAGAGGCAGATTGAGGAATTCATGCACTTGAACCAGGGTAACATGACGGTGGCCCAGTACGAGGCTCGCTTTGACCGACTGTCCCGCTATGCTCAATACATGGTGAGTACCCCTGAGGCGAAGATGTGGAAATTTACGAATGGGTTGAGGCCAGAAATTTAGGACCAGTTCGCTTCGCATGACTTCGATACCTTTCCTGCTCTCATTGCTGCTACTTCCCGAGTTGAGAAGAGAAATCTTGATAGAGCCGGTTTGAGCCAGCCGAACAAGAAACCATATCAGCCTCCAGGTCAACAGAGAAAATTCCAGAGTCAGAGTCGCAGTCAGGGCTAGAGCCAAAACAGACCAGTTAATAACCGTGGCCCGACTAAAGCACCATCAGCCTCTTCTACTCGTGGATCCACAGGTAGTTCACCTGCTACTCAGTCTATCAACTGTTCTTACTGTGACAAGAAGGGTCATACCGAGGCCCAGTGCTGGAAGAAGTCAAGATGATGTGTACGGTGTAGTAGTGATCAACATCAGATCAAGGATTGCCCTAAATGGCAAGGAGGACAAAATCAGGTTACTGCTGGTAGAGGCAAGGCTCTAGTTCCCAGGGTTCAGGCTCGAGCTTACGCTATTGAGTGCGAGGAGCTTCCTGAGGAGACTGCTGTTGTTGAAGGTACATTCTTGATACTGAATCAACCTGTTAGGGTGCTAGTTGATCCAGGTGCTACTCATTCATTTATTACTCCCTTATGTGTGCAACGTGTGAAGCTACGAGTTGTATGTTTTCCTTACGAAGTAGAAGTTGGTACTCCGATGGGTTCTAAATTTGTTACTAGCTCTGCTTGTAAAGCATGTAAAATCCAAATTAAAGATAGGGAATTCTCAGCCAATCTTATTGTATTACTATTTCGAGACTATGAAGTCATCTTAGGGATGGACTGGTTAGCAAAGCATCATGCCCAACTAGATTGCCGGACGAAGATTGTAACATTCCGGATACCTGGTCAACCAATATTGAAGGTAATGGGTCGAAGAGACTTCACCGGGAGTTCCATCATTTCATCTACGAAAGTAGTGAAGTCCTTGAGAAAATGATGTAGTGGATACTTAGCTTACCTCATCAACAAGCCGTAGGACAAAGTTAAGTTGGAGGAGATGCCAGTGATTAAAGATTATGCGGATGTGTTTCCAGAAGAATTGCCCGGTTTACCCCCAAATCGGGAGATCGAGTTCATTATAGAATTACTGCCTGGCACCCAGCCGATATCTAAAGCTCCCTATCGTATGGCACCAGTCGAGCTACAAGAATTGAAGGACCAATTGCAAGGATTGTTGAAGAAGGGGTTCGTTCAACCAAGTTCTTCACTGTGGGGTGAGCCAGTCCTATTTGTAAATAAGAAAGACGGAACGCTGAGGCTATCCATCGATTACCGAGGATTGAACCAAGTGACCGTCAAGAATAAATACCTACTTCCACTGATCGAAGAGTTGTTTGATCAACTTCAGGGAGCCAAAGTGTATTCGAAGCTCGACTTGAGGCAAGGGTACTATCAGTTGCGGATAAAAAAGGATGATGTGCCTAAAACGGCTTTCAGGATGAGATATGGGCACTATGAATATATGGTGATGCCATTCGGGCTAACTAATGCCCGTGCAGCTTTTATGGACTTGATGCATAGGGTGTTTCAACACTACTTGGACCAATTTGTGGTGATCTTCATTGATGATATTTTGGTATACTCAAAATCTGAGGCTGAGCATGAACAACATCTGCGATTGGTACCGCAGAAACTTCTAGAGCATCAATTGTATACAAAGTTTAGCAAATGCGAATTTTGGTTGCAACAGATTGCATTTTTGGGGCAGATCATATCCCAAGAGGGAATAGCGGTAGATCCAGCAAAGATAGAAGCGGTGATGCCTTGGAAAAAGCCGAAAAACGTTACGGATGTTTGGAGTTTTCTTGGTCTAGCCAGCTATTACCAGAGATTCATGAATGATTTCTCAAAGGTCACAGGACCGCTTACAAAGCTCACTCAAAAGAAAACGAAGTTCGTGTGGGATGACAAGTGTGAGAACAGTTTCCAAGAATTGAAGAAAAGATTGACTACCGCACCTATTCTTGCATTGCCTGAAGGGAGTCAAGGTTTTGTAATCTATAGCGATGCTTCGAAGGAAGGACTAGGTTGTGTGTTGATGGAAAATGGTAGAGTGATTGCGTATGCTTCTTGGAAACCGAAGCCGTATGAATTGAATTACCCGACGCATGATTTGGAGTTAGCGGCTATTGTGTTTGCACTCAAGAAATGGAGGCACTATCTGTGGGGTAACAAGTTCGAGGTGTTTACTAATCACAAGAGCTTGAAATACATGTTCTCACAAAAAGAGTTGAACATGAGGCAAAGGCGGTGGATGGAGCTTTTGGATGATTATAACTGTACAATCAATTATGTGCCTAGTAAAGCAAATGCAGTTGCAGATGCCTTAAGTCGGAAGGCGAGCATGGCAAAACTGGACGTTAAGGTGCAGGAGTTGTTAGAGGAAGCATTCTTGTGGAAACCACAATTGACTCAAAAAGGGTTACTTTTTGCCACTACACAAGTTCAATCGACCTTGTTGTCTGAATTACGAGAGGCTCAACAGAAGGACCAACAGTTTCAGAAGATTAAAGAAGGCAACACAGATTACAAGTTTCATGATGATGGTATTTGGAGGTTTAGGAATGGGATCTGTGTTCCTAATGAGCCAGAGTTGAAAAAGAAGATTCTTGAAGAAGCCCATAATTCAAGATACACTATCCACCCCGATGGAACAAAGATGTACCAGGATTTGAAGCAACACTATTGGTGGAATAACATGAATAGAGAGATCGCGGAGTTTGTGGCACGGTGTTTGACTTGCCAGAGAGTCAAAGCAGAACATCAACGACCAGCAGGTTTACTTCAGCCGTTGGAAATTCCTCAATGGAAATGGGAACATATAACTATGGACTTTGTCATGGACCTGCCCAGGTCACAAAAGGGTCATGACCCCGTTTGGGTCATAGTGGATAGATTGACTCAGTCAGTGCACCTTTTACTGATGAACAAGGATGATAGTCCTGAGAAATTGGGAGATATGTATGTGGCGGACATTGTAAGGTTGCACGGGATGCTTGTGAGTATTGTATCGGATAGGGATCCTCGTTTTACTTCCCGATTTTGGAAGAGATTGCAAGAAGCTTTGGGAACGAAGTTGAGTTTCAACACGGCTTATCACCCTCAGACTGATGGACAATCTGAGAGAACTATTCAGATTCTGGAGGATATACTGAGGGCGTGTGTTTTAGACTTCGGGAAAGGTTGGGAAAAATATCTATCTTTAGCGGAATTCGCTTATAATAACAGTTATCAGGCCACTATTGGGATGGCCCCATTTGAGGCATTGTATGGACGTAAGTGTCGATCCCCAATTTACTGGGATGAAGTTGGTGAGACGAAGACTTTTGACCCGACCCTTCTACCTGAACTTATGAAGACTGTTGATAATGTCCACCTCATCCGGAAACGGATGCTTACCGCCCAGAGCAGGCAAAAAAGTTACGCAGACCGACAGAGACGGAGTCTAGAGTTTGAGGTCGGCGACAAGGTGTTCTTGAAGATATCATCTCGGAGGGGATTGATTAAACACGGCAAGGGTGGAAAGTTGAGCCCGAGATTTGTAGGACCATTTGAGATAATTGAGAAGGTTGGCAAATTGGCGTATCGCCTGGAACTACCCCAAAACCTCTCCAATATTCACAACGTCTTTCATGTTTCGATGCTACGGAAGTATTACCCTAATCCATCGCATATCTTGGAGCAAGAGCCGTTGCAGCTTCGGGAGAACTTGTCTTATGAAGAAAAGCCCATTCGGATCCTAAACCAGCAAGATCGGGAGTTGCGCAACAAATCTATACCGATGGTGAAAGTGTTGTGGGATCATCATGGAGTTGAAGAAGCAACGTGGGAAAGACGAGACCAGATGGAGCAACAGTATCCAGCTTTATTTCAAAGGTAATATTGAATTTCGGGACGAAATTCTTTTAAGGAGGGGAGGATGTGAGGCCCGACCTCGATTTGCGTGTGATACCTCGTTTTGTGTGTCCTAACCTAGATTTACGTGCCTTGACCTAGGTTTAAGAATCGTATTTCATTTTGTGTGCCTTGCATTGAATTACGTGCATTCATTTAGGGTTGCGTGCATTTACTTGAGAAACGTGCATTCATCTCGTAGTTCGTGCCCTACCTCATAGTGTGTGCCCTAGACCTAGGAAAGCGTGCCCGCACGCTAATCAAGAAAGCATCTTACACGAAGCACTAGGTCATTAATTAATCCTACAAACTCAACTAACTAATATTAAAATGCTAATTCAACTCACTGGAAGACAAAATCTCACAAAAGCTAGACATTCTTATTCTTTATTCTTTATTCTTTGCATATCCCAAACACACAATTAAAATAATGCTCAAAAGATGACAAAGATTCAGCATTTTGCAAGCCTTGGCCGACCATCTCTTGCATTTGTGCATGCATTGCAATTTCAAAAATTAAATCTAGACATCCTATGACACAAGACATAAAAAAAAAAAAATAACCCAAAACCCTACCCAATGCACCCATATTCTCGACACACTCCATGCCCATGCTAGGATGATTCAAACATGATACTTGAAGGCACAAAATTCTGATTTTGCAAGGCCCTAGGCCGACACAAGCATCAACACATCAAAGCTTTCATTCTTTCTTTCATTTTCTCTCTTTCTCTCATTCTTTCTCTCAATTCTTCTCTCTCTCAGCCCTAGCTGAATTTCTACACTCCATAGCTTAAGTTCATCACTCAATGGTTCATCAAGACATGCAAGAAGCTAGGGAGCTCGACTAAGCAAGCTAGGTTGCAAGAAACTCACATGCAAGGTCATAGCACATTCACTTCGGCTTAGGTAAGTTTGTTAGCTTCCCTTTCATTTTCTTTTTGTTCTAGCCACTTGCACATACTAAGAACTTGGTTACTAAGCTAGGAAATTAGAGAAATCTCAAGTTGTCTCTCGGCTAAGCAAGGAAAAAGGTCGACATTGTGCTTCATCAAGAGTTTGTGCATCTTCTTTGTTGTCTTGCTAAGGTGAGGGCTAAAACTTCTTGAAAAGCTTTTAAAAACCACATGCATGCCTTTGAATGTCTATTTCTACCTCTGTACTTGTGATATATGTGTGTTCATGAGCTTTTGTAAACATGCATGGCAAGATATTTGGCTAGAATGTGATGATAGATGAAATCGCGTATGGGACAGTCTTCTGTCTTGTTGGTACGGGGTGATTTTGACCAGGTAAATGAGGTTGAAAATGCGTGAAAATTGGTAGGTGACTAGTTTTTCCAGTTCTTAGAATTTTTTGCAGAAATAGGCCAAAGCTAATTTTGACTCTAAAGTCCTCAAAATGTGGCCAAATCTGGAAAATCTGGGAAAATGAAGCAGGTTTTGGCAGATTCACTGTTCTTGTAGAACAAACCCGTTTTGACTTAGTAAATAATATCAAAAATAAATGAAATTTGGTGTGCTGCTAGATATTTCAGTTTTGGACATTTTCTCCAGAAATGGACTAAGGCTAAATCTGACCCTAAGGCCCTAAAAATGACAAGTATTGAAATGTGTGCAAATCTGGACAGTTTTGCGTAGTCTCACTGTTTTGGCTATAACTCTTGAACCCGAACTCCAAATGATGCGAGGTTTGTTTATTGATTTAGTTCACTCCTTAAGATTTAATTTGAAATTTTGTGTACTGGAATTGGAGTTTGTTTGCTTGTCTCAATGATTGTGAGAAAATAGACCATTGCAGTGAGGTTTTCATCTAGTGATTTGCCTTGAAAATTATTGTAACTTCTCTTGTTGTATTAAATGCTTGGGATTGTGGCATTGGGATGTTGTGTAGACTATTTTGAATGCTTGAGGGTGTTTGAATTAATCAATGCATGGCTTGAGTTTAATCACGTAACAATTTAGGGCTTAATCGCACGGGTAAGCATGAATTGGAACCCCAATGACTAGGAAAACTCGCTAAGGGTTAATCCTATGAATATCGTGTTTAATTATGTAATTAGTAGGCTGTCCGTAGTTGACCTCATAGCCCTAAACATGATTTTGATGATTACATGTTGACAATAGGCCTTTCTTGTACCCGGTCACATGTAGATGTCATTGCATGTTGAATAATTTTATTATTTGATTACGTGAACTTCGAAATGAGTTATATGACTTGATTTGCATGCGTTACATGGCTGCCCGTTTAATATTCATATTACTCCATGTGCTTCATAAGTGAAATTACCTGTCATATCGTGCCTCGCGCGTTTACTTGTCAATGTGCAATCTTATGACTACTCGAAGGCAACCTACTTTGTTGTCCTCCTAATGTGATATATTAAATGTCATAAATGTGCATTGCATACAAGGTTGCAACCTTTCATTCTAGCGTGGTAGCATTCACGCACACCAGGCGGCATCGGGCTTGCCGGTGTAACCGTGACTACCATTGTCCAATTCCTTCTCTCGCTTGGGGGCTAGACTTCCTCGGAGAGTTGGGTCGTAGGATTTCGGGGTACATCCGGAGTACACCCATTTGGCGTGATAAGGGGATGATTTGAAGTCGGCCGCAACAACTGACACTGAAAATGAACTGAGAGCAAAAGCTCACCGTATCCTTTTCACTATGTGTATAAGTACTCTCGCTTGGTTCCTAGAGGACCTCGGGGAGGAAAGACGGGTAATTGTGTTCTTTTACTTTTACATTACATTATGTACTTACTTGTGATATATGTCATGCTTGCAAAAGGGTTTTCGTAATTGAACCGGAAAAAGAGTTTCAAAACTTATTTCTTGTTCCCCCTCGCTGAGTTCATAAGGACTCACCCTCTTTTATCATCTCAGGTGAAGAAGATCAGGAACAGGTACCCGAGGACAACGTGCCTAATGATGATTCCTTGGAATGATTGCTTGCCCTACGTGCCTTGCTTGACTATGGCCATTTTGTGAACGATATGTTGCTTGAAGACTATTTCATTTCTTATGATGCTTGTTATTGTATTGTAAATGACCCCCGTTGTAATTTGGGGTCTAATTTTGGCTTTTACTGATCATAACTAGATAGACACTACTATGGTCATTTTTGCTATCGCTATTGACTAGTATCCATCATAGGATTATGAAGTATCAGGTAAGGATTAAGTAAAATGAATCTATCCAATCTTAAGCAGGTACTCATTGTTAAGCTAAGATCAACAAGTACTTTTGTAATGAGGATTAACAACCAAACAAGACATAGTATCATGCTAGGTTATTAATCAAATGAGACTTCGAGATAACTAGTAGGCGTTTCGATTGGTTATAAACAGTAATCTTAGTTGGAAATGAAATTGAGATTGAAAGTTTTGAGGTCTTTAGAAAATTAGGTCAAACCAAGGAGCCCAATTACACCCGTTATGCTGCCGATTTTCCGGAGAATTTGTGGAGTTTTATGCTAAAATGTTATGTGTTAAACTTTCATGAACGATTAAGTACGTGATATGACTTGAATGTATAGATCACACCCTAGTCTAACATTTATAGGTCGGGTTGGGGCATGACAAGTTACGTAACGCACAACATATCGTTGGAAAGCTCTCTGAGAGCTCTACGATGGAGGCAGCAAGCCTGCCCAGCTGCGCCAGTTTTTGGAGCCCAAAATCGAACATTTTCATCAGTTTTGGGACACTTTTCTGCATTTGCAATGTTTTTTCGTCCCGGATCGTACGTCGTGAGCCGTGAAAAGGGCGACAACCTAATCCATCACATTTCTATTACTGAGGGCGTGGGGCTTGGGACAAGGCCTCCGTCACTCCAGTGCCCATAACTTTTGATCCGTAAAGAGTTACGCGGTGCACATCATTCCGTTGGAAAGCTCTCCAAGAGCTTTACGACGGGGGCAGCAAGCCTGCTCGTTTGCGCCTCTTTTCGGAGCCTAAAATCAAACGATTTCATGAGTTTCGAGACACTTTTCTTCTTTTGCGCTGTTTTTCCGTCTTGGATCGTACGTCGTAAGCCGCGAAAAGTACGATAACCTAATCCATCACATTTCTATTACCGAATCCCAAGCCACCTTGGGCAAGACAACTTCGCTTCACGTAGAGGCTGGGCCCGCAAACCGAGGGCGTGGGGCTTGGGACAAGGTCTCCGTCACTCCGGTGCCCATAACTTTTGATCCGTAAGGAGTTACGCGGCGCACATCATTCCGTTGGAAAGCTCTCCGAGAGCTCTACGACGGGGGCAACAAGCCTCCTCGGCTGCGCCTATTTTCGGAGCCCAAAATCAAATGTTTTCATCAGTTTCGGGACACTTTTCTTCTTTTGCGCTATTTTTTTATCCCGGATCGTACGTCGTGAGCCGCGAAAAGGACGACAACCTAATCCATCACATTTCTATTACTGAATCCCACAGCACCTTGGGCAAGACAACTTTGCTTCACGTAGACGCTGGGCCCGCAAACCGAGGGCATGGGGCTTGGGACCAGGTCTCCGTCGCTCCGGTGCCCATACCTTTTGATCCGTAAAGAGTTACACAGCGCACAACATATCGTTGGAAAGTTCTCCGAGAGCTCTACGACGTGGCATCAAGCCTACCCGGCTACGCCTATTTTCGAAGCCCAAAATAAAAAATTTCCATCAGTTTCGGGATACTTTTCTTCTTTTGTGCTATTTTTCCGTCCCGGATCATACGTCGTAAGCCGCGAAAAGGACGACAACCTAATCCATCACATTTCTATTACCGAATCCCACGGCACCTTGGGCAAGACAATTTCCCTTCACATAGAGGCTGGGCCGGCAAACTGAAGGCGTGGGGCTTGGGACAAGGTCTCCATCACTCCGGTGCCCATAACTTTTGATCCGTAAGGAGTTACGCGGCGTACATCATTCCGTTGAAAAGCTCTCCGAGAGCTCTACGTCGGGGGCAACAAGCCTACTTGGTTGTTCCTATTTTTGGAGCCCAAAATCGAATGTTTTCATCAGTTTCGGGACACTTTTTTTATTTTGCGCTATTTTTCTGTCCCGGATCGTACGTCGTGAGCCGCGAAAAGGACGACAACCTAATCCATCACATTTCTATTACCAAATCCCACAACACCTTGGGCAAGATAACTTTCCTTCACGTAGACGCTGGGCCTGCAAACCGAGGGTGTGGGGCTTGGGACCAGGTCTCCGTTGCTCCGGTGCCCATACCATTTGATCAGTAAAGAGTTACGCGGCGCACAACATATCGTTGGAAAGCTCTCCAAGAGCTCTACGACGTGGGCAGCAAGCCTGCCAGACTACGCCTATTTTTGTAGCCCAAAATCAAAAAATTTCATCAGTTTTGGGACATTTTTCTTCTTTTGCGCTGTTTTTCCGTCCTGGATCATACGTCGTAAGCCGCGAAAAGGTTGACAACCTAATCCATCACATTTCTATTACCGAATCCCACGACACCTTGGGCAAGACAACATCGCTTCACGCAGAGGCAGGGCCCACAAACAGAGGGTGTAGGGCTTGGGACCAGGTCTCCGTCACTCCGGTGCCCATAACTTTGGATCCGTAAGGAGTTACGCGGCGCACATCATACCGATGGAATGCTTTCTGTGAGCTTTATGATGGGGGCAGCAAGCCTGCTTATCTGTGCCTTTTTTCAGAGCCCAAAATTGAACGTTTTCATTGGTTTCGGGACACTTTTCTTCTTTTGAGTTGTTTTTTTCGTCCCGGATCGTACGTCGTGAGCCGCGAAAAGGACGACAACCTAATCCATCAAATTTTTGTTACCGAATCCCAAGGCACCTTGGGCAAGACAACTTCGCTTCACGTAGAGGTTGGGCCCGTAAACCGAGGGCGTGCAGCTTGGGACAAGGTCTCTATCACTTCGGTGCCCATAACTTTTGATCCGTAACGAGTTACGTGGTGAACAACATACCGTTGTAATGCTCTCCGAGAGCTCTACGACGGGGGCAGCAATCCTGCTTACTTGCGCCTGTTTTCGGATCCCAAAATCAAACGTTTTCATTAGTTTCGGGATACTTTTCTTCTTTTGCGCTGTTTTTTTGTCCCATATCGTACGTCGTAAGCCGCGAAAAGATGACAACCTTATCCAACACATTTCTATTGCCGAATCATAAAGCACCTTGGGCAAGACAACTTCGCTTCACGTAAAGACTGGGCCCGCAAACCAAGGGCGTGGTGCTTGGGACTAGGTCTCCATCGATCCGGTGCACATAACTTTTGATCCGCAAGGAGTTACGCGGTGCAAAACATACCATTGGAAAGCTCTACGACAGGGGATTCAAGCCTTCTTGGCTGCGCCTATTTTCATATCCCAAAATTGAACATTTTCATCAGTTTCGGGCCATTTTTCTTCTTTTGCGCTGTTTTTTGGTCTCGGATCGTTCGTCGTGAGCCGCGAAATGGACGACAACCTAATCCATCACATTTCTATTACCGAATCACACCGCACCTTAGGCAAGAAAACTTCACTTCACATAGATGATGGGCCAGCAAACCGACGGCGTGGGGCTTAGGACCAGATCTCCGTTGCTCTGGTGACCATAATTTTTTATCCGTATAGAGTTACGCAGCACACAACATACCGTTCGAAAGCTCTCCGAGAGCTCTACAATGGGGGAAGAAAGTTTGCTTAGCCACACCAATTTTTAGAGCCCAAAATCTAACGTTTTCATCTGTTTTAGGACACTTTTCTTCTTTTGCACTGTTTTTCTGTCCCGGATCGTACGTCGAGAGACGCAAAAAAGACGACAACCTAATCCATCACATTTCTATTGACGAATCCGTGGCACCTTGGGCAAGAGAACTTCGCTTCACGTAGACGCGGGGCACGCAAACCAAGGGCGTAGGGCTTTGGACCAGGTCTCCGTTGCGCCGGTGCCCATAACGTTTGATCCGTAAGGAGTTACGCGGCGCACAACTTACCATTTGAAAGCTCTTCGAGAGCTCTACGACAGGGGCAGCAAACCTGCTTGACTGCGCCTATTTTCGGAGACCAAAATTGAACATTTTCATCAGTTTCGGGACACTTTTCTTTTTTTGCGCTGTTTTTCCTCACCCGGATCGTACGTCGTGAGTCGCGAAAAGGACGACAACGTAATCCATCACATTTCTATTACCAAAATCCATGGCACCTCGGGCATGACAACTTCGCTTTACATAGAGGCTGGTCCGGCAAACCAAGGGCATGAGGCTTGGGAGTAGGTCTCCGTCGCTCCGGTGCCATAACTTTTGATCTGTAAAGCGTTACGCGACGCACAGCATACCGTTGGAAAGCTCTCCGAGAGCTTTACGACGAGGGCAGCAAGTTTGCTCGCCTGCACTTATTTTTCAGAGCCCAAAATCGAACATTTTTATCAATTTCGGGATATTTTTTTTCTCTTGCGCTATTTTTCTATCCCAGATCGTACGTCGTGAGCCGCGAAAAGAATGACAACCTAATCCATAACATTTCCATTACCGAATCCCATGGCAACTTCAGCAAGACAACTTCGCTTCACATCAACGCTGGGCCCACAAAAACCGAGGGCGTAGGGCTTGGGACCAGGTCTCCGTCGCTCCAGTGCCTATAACTTTTGATCCGTATAGAGTAACGCGCCGCATAGCATATCGTTGGAAAGCACTCCGAGAGCTCTACGACGGGTGCAGCAAGCTTACGTGGTTGCACCTATTTTTGGAGCCCAAAATTGAACGTTTTCATCAGATTCGGTACACTTTTCTTCTTTTGCGTTGTTTTTCCATCCCGAATAGTACGTCGTGAGCCGCGAAAAAGGCGACAACCTAATCCATCACATTTCTATTACCGAATTCCAAGGCACCTTGGGCAAGACAACTTCACTTCATGTAAAGGCTGGACCCGCAAACCGAGGACGTGGGGCCTGGGACAACGTCTCCGTCGCTCCGGTGCCCATAACTTTTGATCCATAAGGAGTTACGCGGTGCACAGCATACCGTTGGAAAGCTCTCCGAGAGCTCTACAACGGGGGAAGCAAGCTTGGCTAGCTGCACCTATTTTCGGAGCCCAAAATCGAACATTTTCATCAGTTTCGAGACACTTTTCTTCTTTTGCGCTGTTTTTCTATCCCGGATCATATATCATAAGCCGCGAAAAGGTCGACAACCTAATCCATCACATTTCTATTACCGATCCCAAGGCACCTTGGGCAAGACCGAGGGTGTGGGGCTTGGGACCAGGTCTCCGTCGCTCCGCTGCCCATAACTTTTGATCTCTAAGGAGTTACACGGTGCACAACATACCAATGGAAAGCTCTCCGAGAGCTATACGACGGGGGCAGCAAGCCTGTATGGCTGCGCCTATTTTTCGAGCCCAAAATCGAATGTTTTCATCAGTTTCGGGATAATTGTCTTCTTTTGCGCAGTTTTTCCGTCCCGGATCGTACGTCGTGAGCCACAAAAAGGACGACAACCTAATCCATCACATTTCTATTACCGAATCCCACCGTACCTTGGGCAAGACAACTTCACTACACGTAGACGATGGGCGCGTAAACGGAGGGCGTGGGGCTTGGGACCAGGTCTCCGTCACTCCGATGCCCATACTTTTTGATCCGTAAAGAGTTATGCAGCGCACAGCATACCATTGGAAAGCTCTCCGAGATCTCTACGATGGGGGCAGCAAGCCTACTTGGCTGTCCCAATTTTCAGAGCCCAAAATCGAACGTTTTCATCAGTTTCGTGACACTTTTTTTCCTTTGTGCTATTTTTCCATCCCGGATCGTACGTCGTGAGCCACGAAAATGGTGACAACCTAATCCATCACATTTCTATTACCGAATCCCACGACACATTGGGTAAGACAACTTCGCTTTACGTAGAGGCTGGGCCTGTAAACCGAGGGCGTGGGGCTTGGGATCAGGTCTTTGTTACTCCGGTGCCCATAACTTTTGATCCGTAAAGCGTTACGTGGCGTACATCATACCGTTGGAAAGCACTCCGAGAGCTCTACGACGGGGGCAGTGAGGCTGCTCGGCTGCACCTGTTTTTGGAGCCCAAAATTCAACATTTTCATCAGTTTTGGGACACTTTTCTTCTTTTGCGTTGTTTTTCCGTCTCGGATCGTACGTCGTGAGCCACAAAAAGGACAACAACCTAATCCATCACATTTTTATTACTGAATCCCAAGGCACCTTGGGCAAGACAACTTCGCTTCACATAGAGGCTAGGCCCGCAAACCGAGGGCATGGGGCTTGGGATAAGGTCTCCGTCACTCCGGTGCCCATAACTTTTGATCCGTAAGGAGTTATGCGGCGAACAACATACCTTTGGAAAGCTATCTGAGAGCTCTACGACGGGGGCAGCAAGCCTGCTTAGCTGCGCCTATTTTCGGAGCCCAAAATCAAACATTTTCATAAGTTTCAGAATATTTTTCTTGTTTTGCGCTATTTTTTCATCCCGTATCGTACGTCGTAAGCCGCGAAAAGGACGACAACCTAATCCATCACATTTCTATTACCGAATTCCAAGGCATCTTTGGTAAGACAACTTCGCTTCACGTAAAGGCTGGGCCCGCAAACCGAGAACGTAGGGCTTGGGGCAAGGTCTCCGTCGTTCCGGTGCCCATAACTTTTGATCCATAAGGACTTACACGACGCACAACATACCGTTGGAAAGCTCTCTGAGAGCTCTACGACGGGGGCAACAAGCTTACTCGGCTGCGCCTATTTTTGTTGCCAAAAATTGAACATTTTTATCAGTTTTGGGATACTTTTCTTCTTTTGCGCTGTTTTTCCATCCTGGATCGTACATCGTAAGTCGTGAAAAGGATGACAGCCTAATCCATTACATTTCTATTATCGATTCCAAGGCACCTCTGGTAAGACAACTTCGCTTCACGTAGAGGCTAAGCCCGTAAACCGAGGGCGTGGGGATTGAGACCAGGTCTCCGTCGCCCCGGTACTCATAACTTTTAATTTGTAAGGAGTTACGCGGTGCACAACATACCAATGGAAAGCTCTCCGAGAGCTCTACGACGAAAGGCAGCAAGCCTGCGTGGCTGTACCTATTTTTTGAGCCCAAAATTGAACGTTTTCATCAGTTTCGGGACACTTTTCTTCTTTTGCGCGATTTTTTCATCACGGATCGTACGTCGTGAGCGGAAAAAAGGACGACAACCCAATCCATCACGTTTTTATTACCGAATCCCACGAAACCTTGGTCAATACAACTTTACTTCACGTAGACACTGGGTGCGCAAATCGAGAGCGTGGGGTTTGGGACCAGGTCTCCGTCGCTCTGTTGCACATAACTTTTGATCCGTAAAGAGTTATGCGGCATACAGCATACTGTTGGAAAGCTCTTCGAGAGCTATACGATGGGGGCAGCAAGTTTGCTCTACTGGCCAATTTTCAATGCCCAAAATCAGGCGTTTTCATCAGTTTCGGGACACTTTTCTTCTTTTGCGCTGTTTTTCCAACCCGGATCGTATGTCGTGAGCCGCGAAAAGGATGACAATCTAATCCATCACATTTCTATTACCGAATCCCACGGCACTTTGGGCAAGACAACTTCGCTTCACATAGACGCGAGGCCCGCAAACCGAGGGCGTGGGGCTTGGGACTAGGTCTCCGTCGCACCGGTGCCCATAACTTTTGATTCGTAAAGAGTTACGCGGTGCACAGCATAACGTTGGAAAGCACTCCGAGAGCTCTACGACCTGGAAATCAAGCCTACTCGGCTGCGCTTATTTTCGGAGACCAAAATCAAAAATTTTCATCAATTTCGGGACACTTTTATTTTTTTGCGCAATTTTTGGGTCCCGGATCGTAAGTCGTGATCCGCGAAAAGGACGATAACCTATTCCATCACATTTCTATTACCAAAATCCATGGTACCTTGGGCAAAACAAATTCGCTTTACGTAGAGGCTGGGCCCGCAAATCGAGGGCGTGGGGCTTGGGACCAGGTCTCCGTCACTCCGGTGCCCATATCTTTTGATCCGAAAGGAGTTACGCGGCGCACAACATACCGTTGGAAAGCTCCCCGAGAGCTTTACGATGGGGGTAGCATGCCTACTCAGCTGCACCCATTTTCGGAGCTCAAAATTGAATGTTTTCATCAGTTTTGGAACACTTTTCTTCTTTTGCGCGGTTTTTCCATCCCGGATCGTACGTCGTGAGCCGCAAAACGAACGACAACCTAATCCATCACATTTCTAATACCGAATTCCACGGCACCTTGGGCAAGAGAACTTCACTTCACATAGAGGCTGGGACCGCAAACCGAGGACGTGAGGCTTAAGACCAGGTCTCTGTCCCTACGGTGCCCATAACTTCTGATTCGTAAAGCGCTACGCGGCGTACATCATACCGTTGGAAAGCTCTACGAGAGTTCTACGACGGGGGCAGCGAGCATGCTCGACTGAGCGGGTTTTCGGAGCCCAAAATCAAACATTTTCATTAATTTCAGGATACTTTTCTTCTTTTGCGCTATTTTTTCGTCCCAGATCGTACGTCGTAAGCCGCAAAAAAGACGACAACCTTATCCAACACATTTCTATTACCGAATCCTAAGGCACCTTGGGCAAGACAACTTCGCTTCACGTAGAGGCTGGGCCCGCAAACTGAGGGCGTGGTGCTTGGGACCAGGTCTCCATCGATCCAGTACCCATAACTTTTGATCCGCAAGGAGTTACGCGGTGCAAAACATACCATTGGAAAGCTCTCCGAGAGCTCTACAACAGAGGCAGCAATCCTGCTTGGCTGTACCTATTTTCGTAGCCCAAAATCGAACGTTTTCATCAGTTTTGGAACATTTTTCTTCTTTTGCGCGGTTTTTCCATCCCGGATCGTGCATCGTGAGCTGCGTAAGGGACGACAACCTAATCCATCACATTTCAATTACTGAATCCCACGGCACCTTGGGCAAGAAAACTTCACTTCACATAGACACTGGGCGCGCAAACCGAGGGTGTGGGGCTTGGGACCAGGTCTCCTTCGCTCCGGTGCCCATAATTTTTGATCCGTATAGAGTTACGCAGCGCACAACATACCGTTGGAAAGCTCTCCGAGACCTCTATGACGGGGGAAGAAAGTTTGCTTAGCCGCACCAATTTTCAGAGCCCAAAATCTAACGTTTTCATCAGTTTTGGGACACTTTTATTCTTTTGCGCTGTTTTCCGTCCCGGATCGTACGTCGTGAGACGCGAAAAGGACGACAACCTAATCCATCACATTTCTATTGACAAATCCATGGCACCTTGAGCAAGACAACTTCGCTTCACGTAGACGCAGGGCACGCAAACCAAGGGCGTAGGGCTTTGGACCAGGTCTCCGTTGCGCCGGTGCCCATAACGTTTGATCCGTAAGGAGTTACGCGGCGCACAGCTTACCGTTTGAAAGATCTTCGAGAGCTCTACGACAGGGGCAGCAAACCTGCTTGACTGCGCCTATTTTCGGAGACCAAAATTGAACATTTTCATCAGTTTCGGGACACTTTTCTTTTTTTGCGCTGTTTTTCCGTCCCGGATCGTACGTCGTGAGTCACAAAAAGGACGACAACCTAATCCATCACATTTCTATTACCAAAATCCATGGCACCTCGGGCATGACAACTTTATCTTTACGTAGAGGCTGGTCCGGCAAACCGACGGCGTGGGGCTTGGGTCCAGGTATCCGTCACTCCGGTGCCATAACTTTTTATCCGTAAAGCATTACGCGGTGCACAACGTACCGTTGGAAAGCTCTCCGAGAGCTTTACGACGGGAGCAGCAAGTCTACTCGGCTGTGCTTATTTTTCAGATCCCAAAATTGAAGATTTTCATCAATTTCGGGACACTTTTTTTCTCTTGCGCTATTTTTCTGTCCCAAATCGTACGTCGTGAGCCGTGAAAAGAATGACAACCTAATCCATAACATTTCCATTACCGAATCCCATGGCAACTTGAGCAAGACAACTTCGCTTCACATCAACGCTGGGCCCGCAAAAATCGAGGGCGTAGGGCTTGGGACCAGATCTCCGTCGCTCCGGTGCCTATAACTTTTGATCCGTATAGAGTTACGCGGCGCACAGCATATCTTTGGAAAGCTCTCCGAGAGCTCTACGACGGGTGCAGCAAGCTTGCGTGGTTGCGCCTATTTTTGGAGCCCAAAATTGAACGTTTTCATCAGATTCGGTACACTTTTCTTCTTTTGCGTTGTTTTTCCATCCCGAATAGTACGTCGTGAGCCGCGAAAAGGGCGACAACCTAATCCATCACATTTCTATTACCGAATTCCAAGGCACCTTGGGCAAGACAACTTCGCTTCATGTAAAGGCTGGGCCCGCAAACCGAGGACGTGGGGCTTGGGACAAGGTCTCCGTCGCTCCGGTGCCCATAACTTTTGATCCATAAGGAGTTACGCGGCGCACAGCATACCGTTGGAAAGCTCTCCGAGAGCTCGACAACGGGGGCAGCAAGCTTGGCTAGCTGCGCCTATTTTCGGAGCCCAAAATCGAACATTTTTATCAGTTTTAGGATACTTTTCTTCTTTTGCGCTGTTTTTCTATCCCGGATCATATATCGTAAGCCGCAAAAAGGTCGACAACCTAATCCATCACATTTCTATTACCGATCCCAAGGCACCTTGGGCAAGACCGAGGGCGTGGGGCTTGGGACCAGGTCTCCGTCGCTCCGGTGCCCATAACTTTTGATCTCTAAGGAGTTACACGGTGCATAACATACCAATGGAAAGCTCTCCGAGAGCTATACGACGAGGGCAGCAAGCCTGCACGGCTGCGCCTATTTTTGGAGCCCAAAATCGAATGTTTTCATCAGTTTCGGGACAATTGTCTTCTTTTGCGTAGTTTTTCCATCCCGGATCGTACGTCGTGAGCCACAAAAAGGACGGCAACCTAATCCATCACATTTCTATTACCGAATCCCACCATACCTTGGGCAAGACAACTTCACTACACGTAGACGATGGGCGCGTAAACGGAGGGCGTGGGGCTTGGGACCAGGTCTCCGTCACTCCTGTGCCCATACCTTTTGATCCGTAAAGAGTTATGCAGCGCACAGCATACCATTGGAAAGCTCTCCGAGATCTCTACGATGGGGGCAGCAAGCCTACTTGGCTGTCCCAATTTTCAGAGCCCAAAATCGAACGTTTTCATCAGTTTCGTGACACTTTTTTTCCTTTGCGCTATTTTTTCGTCCCGTATCGTACGTCGTAAGCCGCGAAAAGGACGATAACCTAATCCATCACATTTCTATTACTGAATTCCAAGGCATCTTTGGTAAGACAACTTCGCTTCACATAAAGGCTGGGCCCGCAAACCGAGAACGTAGGGCTTGGGGCAAGGTCTCCGTCGCTCCGGTGTCCATAACTTTTGATCCATAAGGACTTACGCGGCGCACAACATACCGTTGGAAAGCTCTCTAAGAGCTCTACGACGGGGGCAACAAGCTTACTCAGCTGCGCCTGTTTTCAGAGCCCAAAATTGAACATTTTCATCAGTTTTGGGGTACTTTTTTTCTTTTGCGCTGTTTTTCCGTCCCGGATCGTACATCGTAAGTCGTGAAAAGGATGACAACCTAATCCATCACATTTCTATTACCGATTCCAAGGCACCTCTGGTAAGACAACTTCGCTTCACGTAGAGGCTGAGCCCATAAACCGAGGGCATGGGGATTGAGACCAGGTCTCTGTTGCCCCAGTGCTCATAACGTTTAATCTGTAAGGAGTTACGCGGTGCACAACATACCAATGGAAAGCTCTCCGAGAGCTCTACGATGATGGGCAGCAAGCCTGCGTGGCTGTACCTATTTTTTTAGCCAAAAATCGAACGTTTTCATCAGTTTCGGGACACTTTTCTTCTTTTACGCGATTTTTTCATCCCGGATCGTACGTCGTGAGTGGAAAAAAGGACGACAACCCAATCCATCACGTTTCTATTACCGAATTCCATGAAACCTTGGTCAACACAACTTTACTTCCCGTAGACACTGGGCGCGCAAACCGAGGGCGTGGGCTTAGGACCAAGTCTCCGTCGCTCCGTTGCCCATAACTTTTGATCCGTAAAGAGTTATGCGGCATACAGCATACCGTTGGAAAGATCTCCGAGAGCTATACGATGGGGGTAGCAAGTCTGCTCAACTGGGCCAATTTTTAGTGCCCAAAATCGAACGTTTTCATCAGTTTTAGGACACTTATCTTCTTTTGCGCTATTTTTCCATCCCGGATAGTATGTCGTGAGCCGCGAAAAGGATGACAATCTAATCCATCACATTTCTATTACCGAATCCCACGGCACTTTAGGCAGGACAACTTCGCTTCACATAGACGCGGGGCCCGTAAACCGAGGGCGTGGGGCTTGGGACCAGGTCTCCGTCGCACCGGTGCCCATAACTTTTGATCCGTAAAGAGTTATGCGGCGCACAGCATAACGTTGGAAAGTACTCCGAGAGCTCTACGACCTGGAAATCAAGCCTACTCGGCTGCGCTTATTTTCGGAGACCAAAATCAAAAAATTTCATCAATTTCGGGACACTTTTATTTTTTTGCGTAGTTTTTGGGTCCCGGATCGTAAGTCGTGATCCGCAAAAAGGACGATAACCTATTCCATCACATTTCTATTACCGAACTCCATGGTACCTTGGGCAAAACAACTTCGCTTTACGTAGAGGCTGGGCCCGTAAATCGAGGGCGTGGGGCTTGGGACCAGGTCTCCGTCACTCCGGTGCCCATATCTTTTGATCCGAAAGGAGTTACGCGGCGCACAACATACCGTTGGAAAGCTCTTTGAGAGCTTCACGACGAAGGCAGCATGCCTGCTCAGCTGCGCCTATTTTCGGAGCCCAAAATTGAACGTATTCATCAATTTTGGGACACTTTTCTTTTTTTGCGATGTTTTTCCATACCGGATCGTACGTCATGAGCCACAAAAAGGACGACAACCTAGTCCATCACATTTCTATTATTGAATCCCACGACACATTAGGTAAGATAACTTCGCTTTATGTAGAGGCTGGGCCCGCAAACGGAGGGCGTGGGGCTTAAGATCAGGTTTCCATCACTACGGTGCCCATAACTTCTGATCCATAAAGCCCTACGCGGCGTACATCATACCGTTAGAAAGCTCTCCGAGAGCTCTACGATGGGGGTAGCGAGCATGCTCGACTGCGCGGGTTTTCGTAGCCCAAAATTGAACATTTTCATCAGTTTCAGGACACTTTTATTCTTTTGCGCTGTTTTTCCTTCCCGGATCGTGCGTCGTGAGGTGCAAAAAGGACGACAACCTAATCCATCACATTTCTATTATCGAATCCCATGGCACCTGGGGCAAGGCAACTTGGCTTCATGTAGAGGCTTGGCCCGCAAACCGAGGACGTGGGGCTTGGGACCAGGTCTCCGTCACTCCGGTACCCAAAACTTTTGATCCGGAAGGAGTTACGCGGCGCACAGCATTCCGTCGGAAAGCTCTCCGAGAGCTCTACGATGGGGGTAGCATGCTTGCTCAGCTGCCCTAGTTTTTGGATCCCAAAATCGAACGTTTTAATTAGTTTCGGGATACTTTACTTCTTTTGAGCTGTTTTTTAATCCCGGATCGTACGTCGTAAGTTGCGAAAAGGCCGACAACCTAATCCATCACATTTCTATTACTAAATTCCACGGCACCTTGGGCAAGACAACTTCGCTTCACGTAGAGGCTGGGCCCGTAAACAGATGGCGTGGGGCTTTGGACCAATTCTCCGTCGCTCCGGTGCCCATAACTTTTTATCCGTAAGGAGTTATACGGCGCACAACATACCGTTGGAAAGCTCTCCGAGAGCTCTACAACGGGGGCAGCAAGCCTGCTCTGCTAAACCTATTTTCGGACCCCAAAATTGAACGTTTTGATTAGTTTCGGGATACTTTTCTTCTTTTGCGCTGTTTTTTCATCCCGTATCGTACGTCGTAAGCCGCGAAAAGGACAACAACCTATTCCATCACTTTTCTATTACCGATTCTCAAGGCATCTTGGGCAAGACAACTTTGCTTCACGTAGAGGCTGGGCCCGTAAACTGAGGACATGGGGCTTGGGACAAGGTCTCCGTCGCTCCAGTGCCCATAACTTTTTATCCATAAGGAGTTACGCGGCGCACAACATACCATTGGGAAGCTCTCCGAGAGCTCTACGACGGGGTAACAAGCTTGCTCGGCTGCGCCTATTTTCAGAGCCCAAAATTGAACGTTTTCATCAGTTTCGGGATACATTTCTTGTTTTGCACTGTTTTTTCGTCCCGTATCGTACATCATAAGCTGCGAAAAGGACGACAACCTAGTCCATCACATTTTTATTTCCGAATCCCACGACACCTTGGGTAAGAAAACTTCACTTCACGTAGACGTTGGGCGCGCAAACCGTGGGCTTGGGGCTTGGGACCAGGTCTCCGTCGCTCCGGTGCTCATAACTTTTGATCCGTAAAGAGTTATGCGGCGCACAACTTACCGTTGGAAAGCTCTCCGAGAGATATACGATGGGGGCAGCAAGTCTGCTCAACTGGGCCAATTTTCAATGCCCAAAATCGAATATTTTCATCAGTTTCGGGACACTTTTCTTCTATTGCACTATTTTTCCATCTCGAATCGTACGTCGTGAGCAGCGAAAAGGACGACAACCTAATCCATCACATTTCTATTACTGAATCCCACAACACTTTGGGCAAGACAACTTCGCTTCACGTAGATGCGGGGCCCGCAAACCGAGGGCGTGGGGCTTGGGACCAGGTCTCCGTCGCACTAGTGCCCATAACTTTTGATCTGTAAAGAGTTACGCGGTGCACAGCATACCGTTGGAAAGCACTCTGAGAGCTCTACGACGGGGAAAGCAAGCCTGCTCGGCTGCACCTATTTTCGGAGACCAAAATCAAATATTTTCATCAATTTTAGGACACTTTTATTTTTTTGCGCTGTTTTTCCGTCCCAGATCGTACGTCGAGAGCCGCGAAAAGGACGACAACCTATTCCATCACATTTCTATTACTGAAATCCATGGCACCTTAGGCAAGACAACTTCGCTTTATGTAGAGGCTGGGCCCGTAAATCGAGGGCGTGGGGCTTGGGACAAGGTCTCCGTCACTCCGGTGCCCATATCTTTTGATCCGTAAGGAGTTACGCGGAGCACAACATATTGTTGGAAAGCTCCCCGAGAGCTTTACGATGGGGGTAGCATGCCTGCTCGGCTGCACCTATTTTTGTAGTCCAAAATTGAACGTTTTCATCAGTTTTTGGACATTTTTCTTTCTTTGCGCTATTTTTTCATCCCGGATCGTACGTCGTGAGCTGCAAAAAGGATGACAACCTAATCCATCACATTTTTATTACCGAATCCCATGGCACATTGGGCAAGACAACTTTGCTTTATGTAGAAGCTGGGCCCGCAAACCAAGGGTGTAGGGCTTAGGACTAGGTCTCCGTCACTACGGTGCCCATAACTTCTGATCTATAAAGCGTTACGTGGCGCACAACATACCGTTGGAAAGCTCTCCGAGACCTCTACGACGGGGGCAGCGAGCATGCTCGACTGCGTGGGTTTTTAGAGCCCAAAATTGAAATTTTTCCTCAGTTTCAGGACACTTTTCTTCTTTTGCGCTGTTTTTTCGTCCCGGATCGTACGTCGTGAGGTGCGAAAAGGACGACAACCTAATCCATCACATTTTTATTACTGATCCCAAGGCACCTCTGGTAAGACAACTTCGCTTCACGTAGAGCCTGGGCCCGTAAACCGAGGACGTAGGGATTAGGACCAGGTCTCCGTCGCCCCGATGCCCATAACTTTTAATCTGTAAGGAGTTACGCGGTGCACAACATACCAAAGGAAAGCTCTCCGAGAGCTCTACGACGAGGGGCAGTAAGACTGCTCGGCTGTGCCTATTTTTTGAGCCCAAAATCGAACGTTTTCATCAGTTTCGGGATACTTTTCTTCTTTTGCGCGATTTTTTCGTCCCGGATCATACGTCGTGAGCGGCAAAAAGGATGACAACCCAATCCATCACGTTTTTATTACCGAATCCCACGAAACCTTGGTCAATACAACTTTACTTCACGTAGACACTGGGCGCGCAAACCGAGGGCGTGGGCTTAGGACCAAGTCTCCGTCGCTCCGTTGCCCATAACTTTTGATCCGTAAAGAGTTATGCGGCATACAGCATACCGTTGGAAAGCTCTCTGAGAGCTATACGATGGGGCAGCAAGTCCGCTCGACTGGGACAATTTTCAATGCCCAAAATCGAACGTTTTCATCAGTTTCGGGACACTTTTCTTTTTTTGCGCTGTTTTTCCATCCCGGATCATATGTCGTGAGCCGCGAAAAGGATTACAATCTAATCCATCTCATTTCTATTACCGAATCCCACGGCACTTTGGGCAAGACAACTTCGCTTCACGTAGACGCGGGGCCCGCAAACCGAGGGCATGGGGCTTGGGACCAAGTCTCCGTCGCACCGGTGCCCATAACTTTTGATACGTAAAGAGTTACGCGGCGCACATCATAACGTTGGAAAGCACTCCTAGAGCTCTACGACAGGGAAATCAAGCCTGCGCGGTTGCGCTTATTTCGAAGACCAAAATTGAAAATTTTTATCAATTTCGGGACACTTTTATTTTTTTGCACTGTTTTTGGGTCCCGGATCGTACGTCGTGAGCCGCAAAAAGGGCGACAACCTATTCCATCACATTTCTATTACCGAAATCCATGGTACCTTGGGCAAGAAAACTTCGCTTGATGTAGAGGCTGGGCCCGCAAATCGAGGGCGTAGGGCTTGGGACCAGCTCTCCGTCGCTCCGGTGCCTATAACTTTTGATCCGTAAGGAGTTACGCGGCGCACAGCATACCGTTGGAAAGCTCTCCGAGAGCTCTACGGGAAGGGTAGCAAGCGTACTCAGCTGCGCCTATTTTCAGATGCCAAAATTGAACGTTTTCATCAGTTTCGGGACACTTTTCTTCTTATGCACTATTTTTCCATCCCGGATCGTACTTCGTGAGCCGCAAAAAGGACGACAACCTAATCCATCACATTTCTATTACCGAATCCCACGACTCGTTGGGAAGACAACTTCTCTTCAAGTAGAGGCTGGGCCCGCAAACGGAATGCGTGGGGCTTAAGATCAGGTTTCCGTCACTACGGTGCCCATAACTTCTGATCCATAAATTGTTACGCGGCGCACATCATACCATTGGAATGCTCTCCGAGAGCTCTACGACAGGGGTAGCGAGCATGCTCGACTCCGCGGGTTTTCGAAGCCCAAAATTGAACGTTTTCATCAGTTTCAGGACACTTTTCTTCTTTTGCTCTATTTTTTCGTCCCTAATCGTACGGCGTGAGTTGCGAAAAGGACGACAACCTAATCCATCACACTTCTATTACCCAATCCCAAGGCACCATGGGCAAGACAACTTCGCTTCATGTAGAGGCTGGTCACGCAAACCGAGGGCGTGGGGCTTGGGACAAGGTCTTTGTCACTCCGGTGCCCATAACTTTTGATCCGTAGAGAGTTACGGGGCGTACTTCATACCGTTGGAAAGCTCTCCAAGAGCTCTACGACGGGGACAGTATGCTTGCTCAGCTGCCCCAGTTTTCGGATACCAAAATCAAACGTTTTCATTAGTTTCGGGATACTTTTCTTCCTTTGCTTTGTTTTTTCATCCCGGATCGTACATCGTAAGTCACGAAAAGGACGACAACCTAATCCATCACATTTCTATTACCAAATCCCAAAGCACCTTGGGCAAGACAACTTCGCTTCACGTAGAGGCTGGGCCCACAAACCAAGGGCGTGGGGCTTTGGACCAGGTCTCCGTCACTCCGGTGCCCATAACTTTTCATTTGTAAAGCGTTACGCAGCTCACAACATACCATTGGAAAGCTCTCTGAGAGCTCTACGATGGGGGTAGCAAGTTTGCTTAGCTGTGGTTATTTTTGCAGCCCAGAATCGAATATTTTCATCAGTTTCGTGACTCTTTTCTTCTTTTACGCTATTTTTTCATCCCGGATCGTACATCGTGAGCCGCGAAAAGGAGGACAACCTAATCCATCACATTTTTATAACCCAACCCCAAAGCACGTTGGGCAACACAACATCATTTCACGTAGAGGCTGGGCCCGCAAACCGAGGGCGTGGGAATTGGGACCAGGTCTCCGTCACTCTGGTGTCCATAACTTTTGATCCACAAAGCGTTACACAACGCATAGCATATCGTTGGAAAGCTCTCCGAGAGCTCTACGACAGGGGCAACAAACCTGCTCGGCTGTGCCTATTTTTAGAGCCCTAAATTGAATGTTTTTATCAGTTTCAGGACACTTTTCTTTTTTTAAGCTGTATTTCCATCCCGGATCGTACGTTGTGAGCCGCAAAAAGGACGACAACCAAATCTATTACATTTCTATTACTGAATCCCATGGTACATTGGGCAAGACAACTTCGCTTTATATAGAGGCTGGACCCACAAACCAAGGGCGTAGGGCTTGGGACCAGGTCTCCGTCACTCCGGTGCCCATAACTTCTGATCCGTAAAGCGTTACGCGGCGCACAGCATAGCGTTGGAAAGATCTGTGAAAGCTCTACGACGGGGGCAGCGATCATGCTCAGCTGCACCAATTTTCGGAGCCCAAAATAAAACATTTTCATCAGTTCTGGGATACTTTTCTTTTTTTGCGCTGTTTTTTCGTCTCGGATCGTACGTCATGAGCAACGATATGGACGATAACCTAATCCATCACATTTCTATTACCAAATCCCACGGCACCTTGGGTAAGACAACTTCGCTTTACATAGAAGCTGGGCCCGCAAAACAAGGGCGTGGGGCTTGGGACAAGGTCTCCATCACTCCGGTGCCCATAACTTTTGATTCGTAAGGAGTTACGCGGCGAACAACATACCGTTGGAAAGCTCTTCGAGAGCTCTACGATGGGGGTAGCAAGCCTGCTTAGCTGCGCCTATTTTTGGATCCCAAAATTGAACGTTTTGATTAGTTTCAGGATACTTTTTGTCTTTTGCGTTGTTTTTCCATCCTGTATCGTACGTCGTAAGTCGCAAAAAGGACAAAAACCTATTCCATCACATTTCTAATACCGAATCCCAAGGCATCTTGGGCAAGACAACTTCACTTCACGTAGAGGCTGGGCCCGCAAACTGAGGATGTGGGGCTTGGAACAAGGTCTCCGTTGCTCCGGTGCCCATAACTTTTGATCCATATGGAGTTACGCGGCGCACAGCATACCATTGGGAAGCTCTCCGAGAGCTCTACGACGGGGTAGCAAGCTTGCTCGGCTGTGCCTACTTTCAAAGCCCAAAATCGAACGTTTTCATCAGTTTCGGGATACTTTTCTTCTTTTGCACTGTTTTTCCGTCCCGTATCGTACATCGTAAGCTGCGAAAAGGATGACAACCTAATCCATCACATTTTTATTTCCGAATCCCACGACTCCTTGGGTAAGACAACTTCACTTCACATAGACGTTGGGCGCACAAACCGTGGGCTTGGGGCTTAGGACCAGGTCTCCGTCGCTCCGGTGCCCATAACTTTTGATCCGTAAAGAGTTATGCGGCGCACAACATACTTTTGGAAAGCTCTCCGAGAGCTATACGATTGGGGCAGCAAGTCTGCTCAACTAGGCCAAATTTTAGTGCCCAAAATCGAACGTTTTCATCAGTTTCGGGATACTTTTCTTCTATTGCGCTATTTTTCCATCTCGAATCGTACGTCGTGAGCAGCGAAAAGGACGACAACCTAATCCATCACATTTCTATTACTGAATCCCACAACACTTTGGGCAAGACAACTTCGCTTCACATAGATGCGGGGCCCGCAAACCGAGGGCGTAGGGCTTGGGACCAGGTCTCCGTCGCACCAGTGCCCATAACTTTTGATCTGTAAAGAGTTACGCGGTGCACAGCATACCGTTGGAAAGCACTCTGAGAGCTCTACGACGGGGAAAGCAAGCCTGCTCGGCTGCACCTATTTTCGGAGACCAAAATCAAATATTTTCATCAATTTCGGGACACTTTTATTTTTTTGCGCTGTTTTTCCGTCCCAGATCGTACGTCGAGAGCCGCGGAAAGGACGACAACCTATTCCATCACATTTCTATTACCGAAATCCATGGCACCTTGGGCAAGACAACTTCACTTTACGTAGAGGCTGGGCTTGCAAATCGAAGGCGTGGGGCTTGGGACCAAGTCTCCGTCACTCTGGTGCCCATAACTTTTGATCCGTAAGGAGTTATGCGGCGCACAATATACCGTAGGAAAGCTCTCTGAGAGCTCTACGACGGGGGCAGCATTCCTGCTCAGCTGGGCCTATTTTCGGAGTCAAAAATTGAAAGTCTTCATTAGTTTTGGGCTACTTTTCTTTTTTTGGGCTGTTTTTTCATCCCGGATCGTACGTCGTTAGCCGCAAAATGGACGACAACATAATCCATCAAATTTCTATTACCGAATCCCATGGCACATTGGGCAAGACAACTTTGCTTTATGTAGAAGCTGGGCCCGCAAACCAAGGGTGTAGGGCTTAGGACTAGGTCTCCGTCACTACGGTGCCCATAACTTCTGATCTATAAAGCGTTACGTGGCGCACAACATACCGTTGGAAAGCTCTCCGAGACATCTACGACGGGGGCAGCGAGCATGCTCGACTGCGTGGGTTTTAGGTGCCCAAAATTGAAATTTTTCCTCAGTTTCAGGACACTTTTCTTCTTTTGCGCTGTTTTTCCATCCCGGATCGTACGTCGTGAGGTGCAAAAAGGACGATAACCTAATCCATTACATTTCTATTATCGATTCCAAGGCACCTCTGGTAAGACAACTTCGCTTCACGTAGAGGCTAAGCCCGTAAACCGAGGGCGTGGGGATTGAGACCAGGTCTCCGTCGCCCCGGTACTCATAACTTTTGATCCGTAAGGAGTTACGCAGTGCATAGCATACCATTGGAAAGCTCTCCAAGAGCTCTACAACGGGGGTGGCATGCCTGCTCGGCTGCGCCTATTTTTTGAGCCCAAAATCGAACGTTTTCATCAGTTTTGGGATACTTTTCTTCTTTTGCGCTATTTTTTCATCTCGGATGGTACGTCGTGAGCGGCGAAAAGGATGACAACCTAATCCATCACATTTCTATTACCGAATCCCACAAAACCTTGGTCAATACAACTTTACTTCACGTAGACACTGGGCACGCAAACCGAGGACGTGGGGCTTGGGACCAGGTCTCCGTCGCTCCGTTGCCCATAACTTTTGATCCGTAAAGAGTTATGCGGCATACACCATACCGTTGGAAAGATCTCTGAGAGCTATACGATGGGGGCAGCAAGTCTGCTCAACTGGGCCAATTTTCAGTGCCCAAAATCGAACGTTTTGATCAGTTTCGGGACACTTTTCTTCTTTTGCGCTGTTTTTCCAACCCGGATCGTATGTCGTGAGCCGCGAAAAGGATGACAATCTAATCCATCACATTTCTATTACCGAATCCCACGGCACTTTGGGCAAGACAACTTCGCTTCACATAGACGCGAGGCCCGCAAACCGAGGGCGTGGGGCTTGGGACTAGGTCTCCGTCGCACCGGTGCCCATAACTTTTGATTCGTAAAGAGTTACGCGGCGTACATCTTAACGTTGGAAAGCACAACGAGAGCTCTACGACAGGGAAATCAAGCCTGTGCGGTTGCCCTTATTTTCGGAGACTAAAATCGAATTTTTTTATCAATTTCGGAACACTTTTATTTTTTTGCACTGTTTTTGGGTCACGGATCGTACGTCGTGAGCCGCGAAAAGGGCAACAACCTATTCCATCACATTTCTATTACCGAAATCCATGGTACCTTGGGCAAGAAAAATTCGCTTTACGTAGAGGCTGGGCCCGCAAATTGAGGGCGTGGGGCTTGGGACCAGGTCTCCATCACTCTGGTGCCCATATCTTTTGATCTGAAAGGAGTTACGCAGAGCACAGCACACCGTTGGAAAGCACTCCGAGAGCTCTACGACAGAGGCACCAAACCTGCTCAGCTGCGCCTATTTTCGGAGACCAAAATTGAAAGTTTTCATCAGTTTCGTGACACTTTTCTTCTTTCGCGTTGTTTTTTCATGCCGGATCGTACATCGTGAGCCGCGAAAAGGACTACATCCTAATCCATCACATTTCTATTACCGATTCCCACGACACATTGGGCAAGATAACTTCGTTTTATGTAGAGGCTGGGCCCGCAAACGGAGGGCGTGGGGCTTAAGATCAGGTTTCCGTTACTACGGTGCCCATAACTTCTGATCCATAAATTGCTACGCGGCGCACATCATACCATTGGAAAGCTCTCCGATAGCTCTACGACAGGGGTAGCGAGCATGCTCGACTTCGCGGGTTTTCGGAGCCCAAAATTGAACGTTTTCATCAGTTTCGAGACACTTTTCTTCTTTTACGCTGTTTTTTCGTCCCGGATCGTACGTCATGAGCTGCGAAAATGACGACAACCTAATCTATCACAATTCTATTATCGAATCCCATGGCACCTTGGGCAAGAAAACTTCGCTTCACATAGAGGATGGGCACGTAAACCGAGGACGTGGGGCTTGGGACCAGGTCTCCGTCACTCCGGTACCCAAAACTTTTGATCCGGAAGGAGTTACGCGGCGCACAGCATTCCGTCGGAAAGCTCTCCGAGAGCTCTACGATGGGGGCAGCATGCTTGCTCAGTTGTGCCAGTTTTCCGAGACCAAAATCGAATGTTTTCATTAGTTTCAGGACACTTTTCATCTTTTGCGCTGTTTTTCCTTCCAAGATCGTACGTCGTAAGCCGCGAAAAAGACGACAACCTAATCCATCACATTTCTATTACCAAATCCCAAAGCACCTTGGGCAAGACAACTTCGCTTCACGTAGAGGTTGGGCCCGTAAACCGAGGGCGTGCGGCTTTGGACCAGGTCTCCGTCACTCCGGTGCCCATAAGTTTTGATCCGTAAAGCGTTACGCGGCTCACAACATACCATTGGAAAGCTCTCCGAGAGCTCTATGATGGGGGTAGCAAGTCTGCTTGGCTGTGCTTATTTTCAGAGCCCAAAATCGAACATTTTCATTAGTTTTGGGACACTTTTCTTCTTTTGCACCATTTTTCCATCCCAGATCGTACGTCGAGAGCGGCGAAATGGAGGACAACCTAATCCATCACATTTCTATAATCGAATCCCAAGGCACCTTGGGCAAGACAACTTCGTTTCACGTAGAGGCTGGGCCCGCAAACCGAGGGCGTGGGGATTGGGACCAGGTCTTCGTCACTCTGGTGTCCATAACTTTTGATCTGCAAAGCGCGTGACGCATAGCATATCGTTGGAATGCTCTCCAAGAGCTCTACGACGGGGGCAACAAGCCTGCTCGGCTGCGCCTATTTTCGGAGCCCTAAATTGAACGTTTTTATCAGTTTCAGGACTCTTTTCTTTTTTCAAGCTGTTTTTCCATCCCGGATCGTACGTCGTGAGCCGCAAAAAGGACGACAACCAAATCCATTACATTTCTATTACTGAATCCCACGATACATTGGGCAAGAAAACTTCACTTTACATAGAGGCTGGACCCGCAAACTGAGGGCGTGGGGCTTGGAACCAGGTCTCCGTCACTCCGGTGCCCATAACTTCTGATCCGTAAAGCATTGCGTGGCGCACAGCATAGCGTTGGAAAGATGTCCGAAAGCTCTACGACGGGGGCAGCGATCATGCACGGCTGCGCCTATTTTCAGAGCCCAAAATCGAACATTTTCATCAATTTCGGGACACTTTTCTTCTTTTGCGCTGTTTTTTCATCCCGGATCGTACATCGTGAGGCTTGAAATGGACGATAACCTAATCCATCACATTTCTATTACCAAATCCCAAGGCACCTTGGGTAAGACAACTTCGCTTTACATAGAAGCTGGGCCCGCAAAACAAGGGCGTGGGGCTTGGGACAAGGTCTCCATCACTCCGGTGCCCATAACTTTTGATCCGTAAGGATCTATACGGCGAACAACATACCGTTGGAAAGATCTTTGAGACCTCTACGACAGGGGCAGCAAGCCTGCTCAGCTGCACCTATTTTCAGATCCCAAAATTGAACGTTTTGATTAGTTTCGGGATACTTTTCTTCTTTTGCACTATTTTTTCGTCCCGTATCGTACGTCACAATCCGCGAAAAGGACGACAACCTAATCCATAACGTTTCTATCATCGAATCCCAAGGCACCTTGGGCAACACAACTTCGCTTCAAGCAGAGGCTGGGCCCGCAAACTAAGGACGTGGGGCTTGGGACAAGGTCTCCGTCGCTCCGGTGCCCATAACTTTTGATCCATAAGGAGTTACGCAGCGCACAGCATACTGTTGGGAAGCTCTCCAAGAGCTCTACCACGGGGGCTACAAGCTTGCTCGGCTGTGGCTATTTTCGGCACCCAATATCGAACATTTTCATCAGTTTCGGGATACATTTCTTGTTTTGCACTGTTTTTTCGTCCCGTATCGTACATCATAAGCTGCGAAAAGGACGACAACCTAGTCCATCACATTTTTATTTCCGAATCCCACGACACCTTGGGTAAGAAAACTTCACTTCACGTAAACGTTGGGCGCGCAAACCGTGGGCTTGGGGCTTGGGGCTTGGGACCAAGTCTCCGTCACTCCGGTGCCCATAACTTTTGATCCGTAAAGAGTTATGCGGCGCACAACATACTGTTGGAAAGCTCTCCAAGAGCTATACGATGGGGACAGCACGTCTGCTCAGCTGGGCCAATTTTCAGTGCCCAAAATCGAACGTTTTCATCAGTTTCGGGACATTTTTCTTCTATTGCGCTATTTTTCCATCTCGAATCGTACGTCGTGAGCAGCGAAAAGGACGACAACCTAATCCATCACATTTCTATTACTGAATCCCACAACACTTTGGGCAAGACAACTTCGCTTCACGTAGATGCGGGGCCCGCAAACCGAGGGCGTGGGGCTTGGGACCAGGTCTCCGTCGCACTAGTGCCCATAACTTTTGATCCGTAAAGAGTTACGCAGCGCACAACATACCGTTGGAAAGCACTCTAAGAGCTCTACGACGGGGAAAGCAAGCCTGCTCGGCTGCACCTATTTTCGGAGACCAAAATCAAACATTTTCATCAGTTTCGGGACACTTTTATTTTTTTGCGCTGTTTTTTCGTCCCAGATCGTACGTCGAGAGCCGCAGAAAGGACAACAACCTATTCCATCACATTTCTATTACCGAAATCCATGGCACCTTGGGCAAGACAACTTCACTTTACGTAGAGGCTAGGCCCGTAAATCGAGGGCGTGGGGCTTGGGACAAGGTCTCCGTCACTCCGGTGCCCATATCTTTTGATCCGTAAGGAGTTACGCGGAGCACAACATATTGTTGGAAAGCTCCCCGAGAGCTTTACGATGGGGGTAGCATGTCTGCTCAATTGCGCCTATTTTGGGAGCCCAAAATTGAACGTTTTCATCAGTTTTGGGACACTTTTCTTTCTTTGCGCTGTTTTTTCATCCCGGATCGTACGTCGTGAGCCGCAAAAAGGACGACAACCTAATCCATCACATTTCTATTACCGAATCCCATGGCACATTGGGCAAGACAACTTTTCTTTATGTAGAAGCTGGGCCCGCAAACCGAGGGTGTATGGCTTAGGACTAGGTCTCTGTCAATACGGTGCCCATAACTTCTAATCTGTAAAGCGTTACGTGGCGCACAACATACCGTTGGAAAGCTCTCCGAGACCTCTACGACGGGGGCAGCGAGCATGCTCGACTGCGTGGGTTTTAGGAGCCCAAAATTGAACGTTTTCATTAGTTTCAGGACACTTTTATTCTTTTGCGCTATTTTTCGATCCCGGATCGTATGTCGTGAGGTGCGAAAAGGACAACAACCTAATCCATCAAATTTCTATTACCGATCCCAAGGCACCTCTGGTAAGACAACTTCGCTTCATGTAGAGCCTGGGCCTGTAAACCGAGGGCGTGGGGATTGAGACCAGGTCTCCGTCGCCCCGGTACTCATAACTTTTAATTTGTAAGGAGTTACGCGGTGCACAACATACCAATGGAAAGCTCTCCGAGAGCTCTACGACGAAAGGCAGCAAGCCTGCGTGGCTGTACCTATTTTTTGAGCCCAAAATTGAACGTTTTCATCAGTTTCGGGACACTTTTCTTCTTTTGCGCGATTTTTTCATCACGGATCGTACGTCGTGAGCGGAAAAAAGGACGACAACCCAATCCATCACGTTTTTATTACCGAATCCCACGAAACCTTGGTCAATACAACTTTACTTCACGTAGACACTGGGCGCGCAAACCGAGGGCGTGGGGCTTGGGACCAGGCCTCCGTCGCTTCGTTGCCCATAACTTTTGATCTGTAAAGAGTTATGCGGCATACAGCATACCGTTGGAAAGCTCTCTGAGAGCTATAGGATGGGGCAGCAAGTTTGCTCGACTGGGACAATTTTCAATGCCCAAAATCGAACGTTTTCAATAGTTTCGGAACAATTTTTTTCTTTGGCGCTATTTTTTCATCCCGGATCGTATGTCGTGAGCCGCGAAAAGAACGACAATCTAATCCATCACATTTCTATTACCGAATAACATGGCATCTTGGGCAAGACAACTTCGCCTCACGTAGAGGCTGGGACCGCAAACCGTGTGTGTGGGGCTTGCGACTAGGTCTCCGTCGCATTGGTGCCCATTACTTTTGATACGTAACGAGTTACACGGCGCACATCATAACGTTGGAAAGCACTCTGAGAGCTCTACGACGGGGAAAGCAAGCCTGCTCGGCTGCACCTATTTTCGGAGACCAAAATCAAATATTTTCATCAATTTCGGGACACTTTTATTTTTTTGCGCAATTTTTGGGTCCCGGATCGTAAGTCGTGATCCGCGAAAAGGACGATAACCTATTCCATCACATTTCTATTACCAAAATCCATGGTACCTTGGGCAAAACAAATTCGCTTTACGTAGAGGCTGGGCCCGCAAATCGAGGGCGTAGGGCTTGGGACCTGGTCTACCTCACTCCGGTGCCCATATCTTTTGATCCGTAAGGAGTTATGCGGAGCACAGCATACCGTTGGAAAGCTCTTTGAGAGCTTCACGATGGGGACAGCATGCCTGCTTAGCTGTGCCTATTTTCAGAGCCCAAAATTGAACGTTTTCATCAGTTTTGGGACACTCTTTTTTGCGTTATTTTTTCATCCCGGATCGTACGTCGTGAGCCGCAAAAAGGACGACAAACTAATCCATCACATTTCTACTATCGAATCCCACGACACATTAGGTAAGATAACTTCGCTTTATGTAGAGGCTGGGCCTGCAAACGGAGGGCGTGGGGCTTAAGATCAGGTTTTCGTCACTACGGTGCCCATAACTTCTGATCCATAAAGCGCTACGCGGCGTACATCATACCGTTGGAAATCTCTCCGAGAGTTCTACGACGGGGGCAGCGAGAATGCTCGACTGCGCGGGTTTTTGGAGCCCAAAATTGAACGTTTTTATCAGTTTCAGGACACTTTTATTCTTTTGCGCTGTTTTTCCGTCCCGGATCGTACGACGTGAGGTGCAAAAAGGACAACAACCTAATCCATCACATTTCTATTATCGAATCCCAAGGCACCTTGGGCAAGACAACTTCGCTTCACGTAGAGGCTGGGCCCACAAACCGAGGGCGTGCAACTTGGGACAAGGTCTCTGTCACTTTGGTGCCCATAACTTTTGATCCGCAACGAGTTACGCGGCAAACAGCATACCGTCGGAAAGCTCTCCGAGAGCTCTACGACGGGGGTAGCGAGCATGCTCGACTGTGCGGGTTTTCGGAATCCAAATTTGACATTTTTCCTCAGTTTCAGGACACTTTTCTTCTTTTGCGCTGTTTTTTCGTCCCGGATCGTACGTCGTGAGGTGCGAAAAGGACGACAACCTAATCCATCACATTTTTATTATCGAATCCCAAGGCACCTTGGGCAAGAAAACTTCGCTTCACGTAGAGATTGGGCCCGCAAACTGAGGGCGTGGGGCTTGGGACAAGGTCTCCGTCACTCCGGTGCCCATAACTTTTGATCCGTAAGGAGTTACGCGGCGAACAACATACCGTTGGAAAGCTCTTCAAGAGCTCTACGATGGGGGCAGCAAGCCTGCTCAGCTGCACCTATTTTCAGATCCCAAAATTGAATGTTTTGATTAGTTTCGGGATACTTTTCTTCTTTTGCGCTATTTTTTCATCCTGTATCGTACGTCGTAAGCCGCGAAAAGGACAACAACCTATTCCATCACTTTTCTATTACCGATTCCCAAGGCATCTTGGGCAAGACAACTTTGCTTCACGTAGAGGCTGGGCCCGTAAACTGAGGACGTGGGGCTTGGGACAAGGTCTCCGTCGCTCCAATGCCCATAACTTTTGATCCATAAGGAGTTACGCGGCGCACAGCATACAATTGGGAAGCTCTCCGAGAGCTCTACGACGGGGTAGCAAGCTTGGTCGGCTGTGCCTATTTTCAGAGCCCAAAATCGAACGTTTTTATCAGTTTCGGGATACATTTCTTGTTTTGCACTATTTTTCCGTCCCGTATCGTACATCATAAGATGCGAAAAGGACGACAACCTAATCCATCACATTTTTATTTCCGAATCCCACGACACCATGGGTAAGAAAACTTCACTTCACGTAAACGTTGGGCGCGCAAACCGTGGGCTTGGGGATTGGGACCAAGTCTCCGTCGCTCCGGTGCCCATAACTTTTGATCCGTAAAGAGTTATGCGGCGCACAACATACCGTTGGAAAGCTCTCCGAGAGCTATACGATGGGGGCAACATGTCTGCTCAGCTGGGCCAATATTCAGTGCCCAAAATCGAACGTTTTCATCAGTTTCGGGACACTTTTCTTCTATTGCACTATTTTTCCATCTCGGATCGTACGTCGTGAGCCATGAAAAGGACGATAATCTAATCCATCACATTTCTATTACTGAATCCCACAGCACTTTGGGCAAGACAACTTCTCTTCACATAGATGCGGGGCCTGCAAACCGAGGGCATGGGGCTTGGGACCAGGTCTCCGTTGCACCAGTGCCCATAACTTTTGATTCGTAAAGAGTTTCACGACGCACAACATACCGTTGGAAAGCACTCCGAGAGCTCTACGACGGGGAAAGCAAGCCTGCTCAGTTGCGCCTATTTTCGGAGACCAAAATCAAACATTTTCATCAGTTTCGGGACACTTTTATTTTTTTGCACTGTTTTTCCGTCCCGGATCGTACGTCGAGAGCCGCGAAAAGGACGACAACCTATTCCATCATATTTCTATTACTGAAATCCATGGCACCTTAGGCAAGACAACTTCGCTTTATGTAGAGGCTGGGCCCGCAAATCGAGGGTGTGGGGCTTGGGACCAGGTCTCCGTCACTCCGGTGCCTATATCTTTTGATCCGTAAGGAGTTACGTGGCGCACAGCATACCGTTGGAAAGCTCTCCGAGAGCTTTACGATGGGGGCAGCATGTCTGCTCAATTGCGCCTATTTTCGGAGTCCAAAATTGAACGTTTTCATCAGTTTTGGGACACTTTTCTTTTTTTGGGCTGTTTTTTCATCCCGGATCGTACGTCATGAGCCGCAAAAAGGACGATAACCTAATCCATCACATTTCTATTACCGAATCCCATGGCACATTCGGCAAGACAAATTTGCTTTATGTAGAGGCTGGGCCCTCAAACCGAGGGCGTGGGGCTTAGGACCAGGTCTCCGTCACTACGGTGCCCATAACTTCTGATCCGTAAAGCGTTACGTGGCGCACAACATACCGTTAGAAAGCTGTCCAACACCTCTACGACGGGGGCAGGGAGCATGCCCGACTGCGTGGGTTTTAGGAGCCCAAAATTGAACGTTTTCATCAATTTCGGGACACTTTTCTTCTTTTGCGTTGTTTTTCTGTCCCGGATCGTATGTCGTGAGCTGCGAAAAGGACGATAACGTAATCCATCACATTTCTATTATCGAATCCCAAGGCACCACTGGTAAGACAACTTCACTTCACGTAGAGCCTGGGCCCGTAAACCGAGGGCGTAGGGATTGGGACCAGGTCTCCGTCGCCCCGGTGCCCATAACTTTTAATTTGTAAGGAGTTACGCGGTGCACAACATACTATTGGAAAGCTCTCCGAGAGCTCTATGACGGAAGCACCAAGCTTGCTCAGCTGCACCTATTTTTTGAGCCCAAAATTGAACGTTTTCATCAGTTTCGGGACACTTTTCTTCTTTTGAGCTATTTTTTTGTCCTGGATCGTACGTCGTGAGCGGAAAAAAGGACGACAACCCAATCCATCACGTTTTTATTACCGAATCCCACGAAACCTTGGTCAATACAACTTTACTTCACGTAGACACTGGGCGCGCAAACCGAGGGCGTGGGCTTAGGACCAAGTCTCCGTCGCTCCGTTGCCCATAACTTTTGATCCGTAAAGAGTTATGCGGCATACAGCATACCGTTGGAAAGATCTCCGAGAGCTATACGATGGGGGTAGCAAGTCTGCTCAACTGGGCCAATTTTTAGTGCCCAAAATCGAACGTTTTCATCAGTTTTAGGACACTTATCTTCTTTTGCGCTATTTTTCCATCCCGGATAGTATGTCGTGAGCCGCGAAAAGGATGACAATCTAATCCATCACATTTCTATTACCGAATCCCACGGCACTTTGGGCAAGACAACTTCGCTTCACTTAGACGTGGAGCCCGTAAACCGAGGGCGTGCGGCTTGGGACTAGGTCTCCATCGCACCGGTGCCCATAACTTTTGATCCGTAAAGAGTTACGCGGCGCACATCATAATGTTGGAAAGCACTCCGACAGCTCTACGACGGAGAAATCAAGCCTGCTCGGTTGCGCTTATTTTCGGAGACCAAAATCGAAAATTTTTATCCATTTCGGGACACTTATATTTTTTTGCACTGTTTTTGGGTCCCGGATCGTACGTCGTGATCCGCAAAAAGGACGATAACCTATTCCATCACATTTCTATTACCGAACTCCATGGTACCTTGGGCAAAACAACTTCGCTTTACGTAGAGGCTGGGCCCGTAAATCGAGGGCGTGGGGCTTGGGACCAGGTCTCCGTCACTCCGGTGCCCATATCTTTTGATCCGAAAGGAGTTACGCGGCGCACAACATACCGTTGGAAAGCTCTTTGAGAGCTTCACGATGGAGACAGCATGCCTGCTTAGCTGTGCCTATTTTCAGAGCCCAAAATTGAACGTTTTCATCAGTTTTGGGACACTTTTCTTTTTTTGCGCAGTTTTTCCATCCCGGTTCGTACGTCGTGAGCTGCAAAAAGGACGACAACCTAATCCATCACATTTCTATTACCGAATCCCACGACACATTGGGCAAGACAACTTCGCTTTATGTAGAGGCTGGGCCCGCAAACCGAGGGCGTGGGGCATAGGACCAAGTCTCCGTCATTACGGTGCCCATAACTTCTGATCCGTAAAGTGTTACATGGCACACATCATACCGTTGGAAATCTCTCCGAGAGTTCTACGACGGGGGCAGCGAGAATGCTCGACTGCGCGGGTTTTTGGAGCCCAAAATTGAACGTTTTCATCAGTTTCAGGACACTTTTCTTCTTTTGCGCTGTTTTTCCGTCCCGGATCGTACGTCGTGAGGTGCGAAAAGGACGACAACCTAATCCATCACATTTCTATTATCGAATCCCAAGGCACCTTGGGCAAGACAACTTCGCTTCATGTAGAGGCTGGGCCCGTAAACCGAGGGCGTGCAGCTTGGGACAAGGTCTTTGTCACTCCGGTGCCTATAACTTTTGATCTGTAAGGAGTTACGCTGCGCACAACATACCGTTGGAAAGCACTCCGAGAGCTCTACGATGCGGACAGCAAGCCTACTCAGCCATACTAGTTTTCGGATCCCAAAATCGAACGTTTTCATCAGTTTCAGGACACTTTTCTTCTTTTGTGATATTTTTCCGTCCAGGATCGTATGCCGTGAGGGGCGAAAAGGACGACAACCTAATCCACCCCTTTTCTATTACCGAATAACACGAAACTTTGGGCAAGACAACTTCACCTCACGTAGAGGCTGGGCTCGTAAACCGAGGACGTGGGGCTTTGGACCAAGTCTCCGTCACTCCGGTGCCCATAACTTTTGATCCGTAAAGCGTTACGCGGCTCACAGCATACCATTGGAAAGCTCTCCGAGAGCTCTAGGATAGGGGTAGCAAGTCTGCTCGGCTGTGCTTATTTTCGTTGCATAGAATCGAACATTTTCATCAGTTTTGGGACACTTTTATTCTTTTGCGCTATTTTTTCGTCCCGTATCGTACGTCGTGAGCCGTGAAAAGGAGGACAACCTAATCCATCACATTTCTATAATCGAATCCCAAGGCACCTTGGGCAAGACAACTTCGTTTCACGTAGAGGCTGGGCCCGCAAACCGAGGGCGTGGGGATTGGGACCAGGTCTTCGTCACTCTGGTGTCCATAACTTTTGATCCACAAAGCGTTACACAACGCATAGCATATCGTTGGAAAGCTCTCCGAGAGCTCTACGACAGGGGCAACAAGCCTGCTCGGCTGTGCCTATTTTCGGAGCCCTAAATTGAATGTTTTTATCAGTTTCAGGACACTTTTCTTTTTTTAAGCTATTTTTCCATCCCGGATCGTACGTCGTGAGCCGCAAAAAGGACGACGACCAAATCCATTACATTTCTATTACTGAATCCCATGGTACATTGGGCAAGACAACTTCGCTTTACATAGAGGCTGGACCCGCAAACCGAGGGCGTAGGGCTTGGGACCAGGTCTCCGTCACTCCGGTGCCCATAACTTCTGATCCGTAAAGCGTTACGCGACGCACAGCATAGCGTTAGAAAGATCTCTGAAAGCTCTACGACGGGGGCAGCGATCATGCTCGGCTGCGCCTATTTTCGGAGCCCAAGATCGAACGTTTTCATCAATTTTGGGACATTTTTCTTCTTTTGCGCTGTTTTTCTGTCCCGGATCGTACGTCGTGAGGCACGAAATGGACGATAACCTAATCTATCACATTTCTATTACCAAATCCCAAGGCACCTCGGGTAAGACAACTTCGCTTTACATAGAGGCTGGGCCCGCAAACCGAGGGCGTAGGGCTCGGGACCAGGTCTCCATCGCTCTGGTACCCATAACTTTTGATCCGTAAGGAGTTAAACGGTGAACAACATACCGTTGGATAGCTCTTCGAGAGCTCTAAAACGGGGGAAGCAAGTCTGCTCAGCTGCACCTATTTTTGGAGCCCAAAATTGAACGTTTTATTAGTTTCAGGATATTTTTCTTCTTTTTCGCAGTTTTTCCATCCCGTTTCGTACATCGTAAGCCGTGAAAAGGACAACAAACTATTCCATCACATTTCTAATACCGAATCCCACGACATCTTGGGCAAGACAACTTCGCTTTATGTAGATGCTGGGCCCGCAAACTGAGGACGTGGGGCTTGGGACAAGGTCTCCATCGCTTCGGTGCCCATAACGTTTGATCCATAAAGAGTTACGCGGCGCACAGCATACCATTGGGAAGCTCTACAAGAGTTCTACGACAGGGTAGCAAGCTTGCTCGGCTTCACCTATTTTCAGAGCCCAAAATCGAACGTTTTCATCAGTTTCGGGATACTTTTCTTCTTTTGCACTGTTTTTCCGTCCCGTATCGTACATCGTAAGCTGCGAAAAGGATGACAACCTAATCCATCACATTTTTATTTCCGAATCCCACGACTCCTTGGGTAAGACAACTTCACTTCACGTAGACGTTGGGCGCGCAAACCGTGGGCTTGGGGCTTGGGGCTTGGGGCTTGGGACCAGGTCTCCGTCGCTCCGGTGCTCATAACTTTTGATCCGTAAAGAGTTATGCGGCGCACAACTTACCGTTGGAAAGCTCTCCGAGAGATATACGATGGGGGCAGCAAGTCTGCTCAACTGGGCCAATTTTCAATGCCCAAAATCGAATATTTTCATCAGTTTCGGGACACTTTTCTTCTATTGCACTGTTTTTCCATCTCGGATCGTACGTCGTGAGCCATGAAAAGGACGATAATCTAATCCATCACATTTCTATTACTGAATCCCACAGCACTTTGGGCAAGACAACTTCTCTTCACATAGATGCGGGGCCCGCAAACAGAGGGCATGGGGATTGGGACTAGGTCTCCGTCGCACTAGTGCCCATAACTTTTGATCCGTAAAGAATTTTGCGGTGCACAGCATACCGTTGGAAAGCACTCTGAGAGCTCTACGACGGGGAAAGCAAGCCTGCTCGGCTGCACCTATTTTCGGAGACCAAAATCAAATATTTTCATCAATTTCGGGACACTTTTATTTTTTTGCGCTGTTTTTCCGTCCCAGATCGTACGTCGAGAGCCGCGGAAAGGACGACAACCTATTCCATCACATTTCTATTACCGAAATCCATGGCACCTTGGGCAAGACAACTTCACTTTACGTAGAGGCTAGGCCCGCAAATCGAGGGCGTGGGGGCTTGGGACTAGGTCTCCGTCACTCCGGTGCCCATATCTTTTGATCCGTAAGGAGTTATGCGGAGCACAGCATACCGTTGGAAAGCTCCCCGAGAGCTTTACGATGGGGGCAGCATGCCTACTCAGCTGCGCCTACTTTTGTAGTCCAAAATTGAACATTTTCATCAGTTTTGGGACACTTTTCTTTCTTTGCGCTGTTTTTTCATCCCGGATCGTACGTCGTGAGCCGCAAAAAGGACGACAACCTAATCCATCACATTTCTATTACCGAATCCCACGACACATCAGGCAAGACAAATTTGCTTTATGTAGAGGCTGGGCCCGCAAACCGAGGGCGTAGGGCTCAGGACTAGGTCACTATCACTACGGTGCCCATAACTTCTGATCCGTAAAGCGTTACTTGGCGCACAACATACCGTTGGAAAGCTCTCCAAGACCTCTACGACGGGGGAAGGCAGCATGCTCGACTGCGTGGGTTTTAGGAGCCCAAAATTGAACGTTTTCATCAGTTTCAGGACACTTTTCTTCTTTTGCGCTGTTTTTCGGTCCCTGATCGTATGTCGTGAGGTGCGAAAAGGACGACAACCTAATCCATCAATTTTCTATTACCGATCCCAAGGCACCTCTGGTAAGACAACTTCGCTTCACGTAGAGGCTGGGCCCGCAAACCGAGGACGTGGGTCTTAGGACCAGGTCTCTGTCGCTCCGATGCCTATAACTTTTGATTCGTAAGGAGTTACACGTTGCACAACATACCATTGGAAAGCTCTCCGAGAGCTCTACGACGAGGGCAGCAAGCCTGCTCGGCTGCGCCTATTTTTTGAGCCCAGAATCGAACATTTTCATCAGTCTCGAGACCCTTATCTTCTTTTACGCGATTTTTTCATCCCGGATCGTACGTCGTGAGTGGAAAAAAGGACGACAACCCAATCCATCACGTTTCTATTACTAAATCCCACAAAACCTTGATCAATACAACTTTACTTCACGTAGACGCTGGGCACGCAAACCGAGGACGTGGGGCTTGGGACCAGGTCTCCGTCGCTCCGTTGCCCATAACTTTTGATCCGTAAAGAGTTATGCGGCATACACCATACCGTTGGAAAGATCTCTGAGAGCTATACGATGGGGGCAGCAAGTCTGCTCGACTAGGAAAATTTTCAATGCCCAAAATCGAACGTTTTCATCAGTTTCGGGACACTTTTATTCTTTTGCGCTTTTTTTCATCCCGGATCGTATGTCGTGAGCCGCGAAAAGGACGACAATCTAATCCATCACATTTCTATTACCGAATCCCATGGAACTTTGGGCAAGACAACTTCGTTTCACGTAGACGCGAGGCCCGCAAACTGAGGGCGTGGGGCTTGGGACCAGGTCTCCGTCGCACCGGTGCCCATTACTTTTGATACGTAACGAGTTACGCGGCGCACATCGTAACGTTGGAAAGCACTCAGAGAGCTCTACGACGGGGAAATCAAGCCTGCTTGGTTGCGCTTATTTTCGGAGACCAAAATCGAAAATTTTTATCAATTTTGGGACACTTTTTTTTTTTGTACTGTTTTTGGGTCCCGGATCGTTCGTCATGAGCCGCGAAAAGGGCGACAACCTATTCCATCACATTTCTATTACCGAAATCCATGGTACCTTGGGCAAGACAACTTCGCTTTGCGTAGAGGCTGGGCTCGTAAATCGAGGGCGTGGGGCTTGGGACCAGGTCTCCATCACTTCGGTGCCCATATCTTTTAATCCGAAAGGAGTTACGCGGCACACAGCATACCGTTGTAAAGCTCTCCGAGAGCTTCACGACGGAGGCAGCATGCCTGCTCAGCTACGCCTATTTTCGTAGCCCAAAATTGAACGTTTTCATCAGTTTGGGGACACTTTTCTTCTTTTGGGTAGTTTTTCCATCCCGAATCGTGCATCGTGAGCCGCAAAAATGACGACAACCTAATCCATTAGATTTCTATCACCGAATCCCACGACACATTAGGTAAGATAACTTCGCTTTATGTAGAGGCTGGGCCCGCAAACCGAGGGCGTGGGGCATAGGACCAAGTCTCCGTCATTACGGTGCCCATAACTTCTGATCCGTAAAGTGTTACATGGCACACATCATACCGTTGGAAATCTCTCCGAGAGTTCTACGCCGGGGGCAGCGAGCATGCTCGACTGCGTGGGTTTTAGGTGCCCAAAATTGAAATTTTTCCTCAGTTTCAGGACACTTTTCTTCTTTTGCGCTGTTTTTCCATCCCGGATCGTACGTCGTGAGGTGCGAAAAGGACGACAACCTAATCCATCACATTTTTATTATCGAATCCCAAGGCACCTTGGGCAAGGAAACTTCGCTTCACGTAGAGATTGGGCCCGCAAACTGAGGGCGTGCAGCTTGGGACAAGGTCTCTATCACTTCGGTGCCCATAACTTTTGATCCGTAACGAGTTACGCGCCGAACAGCATACCGTTGGAACGCTCTCCGAGAGCTCTACGACGGGGGCAACATGCCTGCTCAGCTGCCCCAGTTTTCAGATCCCAAAATTGAACATTTTCATCATTTTCGGGATACTTTTCTTCTTTTGTGCTATTTTTTTGTCCCGGATCGTACGTCGTAAGCAGTGAAAAGGACGAAAACCTGATCCATCACATTTCTATTACCAAATCCTACATCACCTTTGGCAAGACAACTTCACTTCACGTAGAGGCTGGGCCCGCAAACTGAGGGCGTGGGGCTTTGGACCAGGTCTCCGTCACTCCGGTGCTCATAACTTTTGATCCGTAAAGCGTTACGCGGCTCACAGCATACCATTGGAAAGCTCTCCGAGAGCTCTACGACGGGGGTAGCAAGTCTGCTTGGCTGTGCTTATTTTCGGAGTCCAGAATCGAACATTTTCATTAGTTTTAGGACACTTTTCTTCTTTTGTGCTATTTTTTCATCCCGGATCGTACATCGTGAGCCGCGAAAAGGAGGACAACCTAATCCATCACATTTTTATAACCGAATCCCAAGGCACGTTGGGCAAGACAACTTCATTTCACGTAGAGGCTGGACCAGCAAACCGAGGGCGTGGGGATTGGGACCAGGTCTCCGTCACTCTGGTGTCCATAACTTTTGATCCGCAAAGCGTTACACGACGCATAGCATATCGTTGGAATGCTCTCCAAGAGCTCTACGACGGGGGCAACAAGCCTGCTCGGCTGCGCCTATTTTCGGAGCCCTAAATTGAACGTTTTTATCAGTTTCAGGACTCTTTTCTTTTTTCAAGCTGTTTTTCCATCCCGGATCGTACGTCGTGAGCCGCAAAAAGGACGACAACCAAATCCATTACATTTCTATTACTGAATCCCACGATACATTGGGCAAGAAAACTTCACTTTACATAGAGGCTGGACCCGCAAACTGAGGGCGTGGGGCTTGGAACCAGGTCTCCGTCACTCCGGTGCCCATAACTTCTGATCCGTAAAGCGTTACGCGACGCACAGCATAGCGTTAGAAAGATCTCTGAAAGCTCTACGACGGGGGCAGCGATCATGCTCGGCTGCGCCTATTTTCGGAGCCCAAGATCGAACGTTTTCATCAATTTTGGGACATTTTTCTTCTTTTGCGCTGTTTTTCTGTCCCGAATCGTACGTCGTGAGGCACGAAATGGACGATAACCTAATCCATCACATTTCTATTACCAAATCCCAAGGCACCTTGGGTAAGACAACTTCGCTTTACGTAGAGGCTGGGTCCGCAAAACGAGGGCGTGGGGCTTGGGACAAGGTCTCCGTCACTCCGGTGCCCATAACTTTTGATCCGTAAGGAGTTACGCGGCGAACAACATATCGTTGGAAAGCTCTTCGAGAGCTCTACGACGGGGGCAGCAAGCCTGCTCAGCTGCACCTATTTTCAGATCCCAAAATTGAACGTTTTGATTAGTTTCGGGATACTTTTCTTCTTTTGCGCTGTTTTTTCATCCCGTATCGTACGTCGTAAGCCGCGAAAAGGACAACAACCTATTCCATCACTTTTCTATTACCGATTCCCAAGGCATCTTGGGCAAGACAACTTTGCTTCACGTAGAGGCTGGGCCCGTAAACTGAGGACATGGGGCTTGGGACAAGGTCTCCGTCGCTCCAGTGCCCATAACTTTTGATCCATAAGGAGTTACGCGACGCACAACATACCATTGGGAAGCTCTCCGAGATCTCTACGACGGGGTAGCAAGCTTGCTCGGCTGCGCCTATTTTCAGAGCCCAAAATTGAACGTTTTCATCAGTTTCGGGATACATTTCTTGTTTTGCACTGTTTTTCCGTCTCGTATCGTACATCATAAGCTGCGAAAAGGACGACAACCTAATCCATCACATTTTTATTTTCGAATCCCACGACACCTTGGGTAAGAAAACTTCATTTCACGTAAACGTTGGGCGCGCAAACCGTGGGCTTGGGGCTTGGGGCTTGGGACCAAGTCTCCGTCACTCCGGTGCCCATAACTTTTGATCCGTAAAGAGTTATGCGGCGCACAGCATACCGTTGGAAAGCTCTCCGAGAGCTATACGATTGGGGCAGCAAGTCTGTTCAACTAGGCCAAATTTCAGTGCCCAAAATTGAACATTTTCATCAGTTTTGGGATACTTTTATTCTGTTGCGCTGTTTATCAATCCCGGATCGTACGTCGTGAGCGGCGAAAAGGACGACAATCTAATCCATCACATTTCTATTACTGAATCCCACAGCACTTTGGGCAAGCCAACTTCTCTTCACATAGATGCGGGGCCTGCAAACCGAGGGCATGGGGCTTGGGACCAGGTCTCCGTTGCACCAGTGCCCATAACTTTTGATTCGTAAAGAGTTTCACGACGCACAACATACCGTTGGAAAGCACTCCGAGAGCTCTACGACGGGGAAAGCAAGCCTGCTCAGTTGCGCCTATTTTCGGAGACCAAAATCAAATATTTTCATCAATTTTAGGACACTTTTATTTTTTTGTGCTGTTTTTCCGTCCCAGATCGTACGTCGAGAGCCGCGGAAAGGACGACAACCTATTCCATCACATTTCTATTACCGAAATCCATGGCACCTTGGGCAAGAAAACTTTACTTTACGTAGAGGCTAGGCCCGCAAATCGAGGGCGTGGGGCTTGGGACTAGGTCTCTGTCACTCCGGTGCCCATATCTTTTGATCCGTAAGGAGTTATGCGGAGCACAGCATACCGTTGGAAAGCTCCCCGAGAGCTTTACGATGGGGGCAGCATGCCTGCTCGGCTGCACCAATTTTCGGAGCCCATAATTGAACGTTTTCATTAGTTTTGGGACACTTTTCTTTTTTTGCATTGTTTTTTCATCCTGGATCATACGTCGTGAGCCGCGAAAAGGTCGACAACCTAATCCATCACATTTCTATTACCGAATCCCATGGCACATTGGGCAAGACAACTTTTCTTTATGTAGAAGCTGGGCCCGCAAACCGAGGGTGTATGGCTTAGGACTAGGTCTCTGTCAATACGGTGCCCATAACTTCTAATCTGTAAAGCGTTACGTGGCGCACAACATACCGTTGGAAAGCTCTCCGAGACCTCTACGACGGGGGCAGCGAGCATGCTCGACTGCGTGGGTTTTTAGAGCCCAAAATTGAAATTTTTCCTCAGTTTCGGGACACTTTACTTCTTTTGTGCAGTTTTTCAGTCCTGGATCGTACGTCGTGAGGTGCGAAAAGACGACAACCTAATCCATCACATTTCTATTACCGAAACCCACGGCACATTGGGCAAGACAACTTCACTTCATGTAGAGGCTGGGCCCACAAATCGAGGGCGTGGGGCTTGTGACCAGGTCTCCGTCATTCCGATGCCCATAACTTTTGATCCGCAAAGCGTTATGCAGCACACAACATATCGTTGGAAAGCTCTCCGAGAGCTCTACAATGGGGGCAACAAGCCTGCTCGGCTGCTCCTATTTTCGGAGCCCTAAATTGAACATTTTTATTAGTTTCGGGACTCTTTTCTTCTTTTGCGCTATTTTTCCGTCCCAGATCGTATGTCGTGACCGAAAAAAGGACGACAACCTAATCCATCACCTTTCTATTAACGAATCCCAAGGCACCTTGGCCAAGACAACTTTGCTTCACATAGAGACCGGGCCCGTAAACAGAGGGCGTGGGGCTTGGGACCCGGTCTCCCTCACTCCGATGCCTATAACTTTTGATTCGCAAGGAGTTACGCGGCGCACAGCATACCGTTGGAAAGCTCTCCCAGAGCTCTACGACGGGGGTAGCAAGTCTGCTCTGCTGTGCCTATTTTCAGAGCCCAAAATTGAACGTTTTCATTAGTTTCGGGACTCTTTTCTTCTTTTGTGCTGTTTTTTCATCCCGGATCGTACGTCGTAAGCCGCGAAAAGGACAACAACCTAATCCATCACATTTCTATTACCAAATCCCAAAGCACCTTGGGCAAGACAACTTCGCTACATGTAGAGGCTGGGCCCGCAAACCGAGGGCGTGGGGCTCTAGACCAGGTCTCCGTCACTCCGGTGCCCATAACTTTTGATCCGTCAAGCGTTACGCGGCTCACAGCATACCGTTGGAAAGCTCTCCGAGAGTTCTACGACGGGGGTAGCAAGTATGCTCAGCTATGCTTATTTTCGTTGCCCAGAATCAAACATTTTCATCAGTTTCGGGACACTTTTATTCTTTTGCGCTATTTTTTCATCCCGGATCGTACGTCGTGAGCCACGAAAAGGAGGACAACCTAATCCATCACATTTCTATAACCGAATAGCAGGGCACCTTGGGCAAGACAACTTCGTTTCACGTAGAGGCTGGGCCCGCAAACCGAGGGCGTGGGGATTGGGACCAGGTCTCCGTTACTCCGGTGCCCATAACTTTTGATCCGCAAAGCGTTACGTGGTGCACAGCATATCGTTGGAGAGCTCTCCGCGAGCTCTACGACGGGGGCAACAAGTCTGCTCGGCTGCGCCTATTTTTGGAGCCCTAAATTGAACGTTTTCATCAGTTTCAGGACACTTTTATTTTTTTGCGCTGTTTTTCCATCCCGGATCGTACGTCGTGAGCCGCGAAAAGGACGACAACCAAATCCATCACATTTCTATTACCGAATCCCACGGTACATTGGGCAAGACAACTTCGCTTTACATAGAGGCTGGACCCGCAAACCGAGGGCGTGGGGCTTGGGACCAGGTCTCCGTCACTCTGGTGCCCATAACTTCTGATTCGTAAAGCGTTACGCGGCGCACAACATAGCGTTGGAAAGCTCTCCGAGAGCTCTATGACGGGGGCAGTGATCATGCCCTGCTGCGCCTATTTTTGAAGCCCAAAATTGAACATTTTCATCAGTTTCGGGACACATTTCTTCTTTTGCGCTGTTTTTTTGTCCCGGATCGTACGTCGTGAGGCGCGAAATGGACGATAACCTAATCCATCACATTTCTATTACCAAATCCCAAGGCACATTCGGTAAGACAACTTCGCTTTACGTAGAGGCTGGGCCCACAAACCGAGGGCGTGGGGCTTGGGACAAGGTCTTCATCACTCTGGAGCCCATAACTTTTGATCCGTAAGGAGTTACGCGGCGAACAACATACCGTTGGAAAGATCTTTGAGACCTCTACGACAGGGGCAGCAAGCCTGCTCAGTTGCACCTATTTTTGGATCCCAAAATTGAACGTTTTGATTAGTTTCGGGATACTTTTCTTCTTTTTCGCTGTTTTTCCGTCCTGTATCATACGTCGTAAGCCGCGAAAAGGACGACAACCTAATCCATCACATTTCTATTAATGAATCCCAAGGCACCTTGGGCAAGACAACTTCGCTTCACGTAGAGGCTGGGCCCGCAAACTGAGGACGTGGGGCTTGGGACAAGGTCTCCGTCGCTCCGGTGCCCATAACTTTTGATCCATAAGGAGTTACGCGGCGCACAACATACCATTGGGAAGCTCTCCTAGAGCTCTACAACGGGGGTAGCAAGCTTGCTCCGCTGCGCCTATTTTCTGAGCCCAAAATCGAACATTTTTATCAGTTTCGGGACACTTTTCTTCTTTTGCGCTGTTTTTCTGTCCCGTATCGTACATCGTAAGCTGCGAAAAGGACGACAACCTAATTCATCACATTTTTATTTTTGAATCCCATGGCACCTTGGGTAAGACAACTTCACTTCACATAGACGTTGGGCGCACAAACCGTGGGATTGGGCCTGGGACCAGGTCTCCGTCGCTCCGGTGCCCATAACTTTTGATCCGTAAAGAGTTATGCGGCGCACAACATACCGTTGGAAAGCTCTCCGAGAGCTATACGAATGGGGTAGCAAGTTTGCTCAACTAGGCCAAATTTCAGTGCCCAAAATCGAACGTTTTCTTCAGTTTCGGGACACTTTTCTTCTTTTGTGCTGGTTTTTCGTCTCGGATCGTACATTGTAAGCCGCGAAAAGGATGACAATCTAATCCATCACATTTCTATTACCGAATCCCACGGCACTTTGGGCAAGACAACTTCGCTTCACGTAGATGCGGGGCCAGCAAACCGAGGACGTGGGGCTTAGGACCAAGTCTCCGTCGCACCGGTGCCCATAACTTTGATCCGTAAAGAGTTACGCGGCGCACAGGGTGAGGCCCGACCACGATTTGCATGTGATACCTCGTTTCGTGTGCCCTAACCTAGATTTGCGTACCGTGACCTAGGTTTAAGAATTGTGTTTCGTTTTGTGTGCCTTGCATCAAATTACGTGCATTCATTTAGGGTTGCGTGCATTTACTTGAGAAACGTGCATTCATCTCTTAATTTATGCCTTACCTCGTAGTACGTGCCCAAAACTTGGGAAAGCGTGCCCTCACGCTAATCAAGAAAGCATCTTACACAAAGCACTAGGTCAATAATTAATCCTACAAATCCCACTAACTAATATTAAATTACTAATTCAACCCACTAGAAGACAAAATCTCACAAAAAGCTAGACATTCTTTATTCTTTATTCTTTATTCCTTGCATGTCCCAAACACACAATAAAATAAGCCTTGAACAAGACAAAAATTCAGATTTTGCACAAGCCTTGGCCGACCACTAGGAGCTTGGAGCATGCAATCCAATTTCAAAATTTATTCCTCAAACATTCTATGACAATTTAATGACATAATGCATAAAAAAATGGCTCAAAAACTCTCCCCAATGCACCATTCTCGACCCATTCTCAATTGGCCATGCTAAGGATTCAAAAAATGCTCCTTGAAGACACAAAATTCTGATTTTGAAGAGCCCTAGGCCGACAAGCATCTTTGCCCAACAAAGCTTTTCATTTTCTCTCATTTCCTCTCATTCCTCTCTTATTTCTTCTCTCTCTCTCGGCCTTGGCTGAGTTTCTATACTCCATAGCTTATCTTCATCACTTCATGGTTCATCAAGGCATGCAAGAAGCTAGGGAGCTCGACTAAGCAAGCTAGGTTGCAAGAAACACACATGCAAGCTCTTTGAACCTCCATTTCAGCTTAGGTGAGTTTGCTAGCTTCCATTTATTTTCTTCTTGTTCTAACCCCAAGCACCTACTAAAAACTTAGTTACTAAGCTAGGAAATTAGAGAAAATCGAGTGGTGTCTCGGCTAAGCAAGGAAAAGAGTCAATCTTGTGCAACCATCAAGAGTCTTGTGCATCTTCTTGTTGTTTTGCTAAGGTGAGGGCTAAAACTTCTTGAAAATCTTTCAAAAAACCATATGCATGCCCTTAAATGTCTATCTTTACTTCTGTTCTTGAGATATATGTGTGTTTATGAGCTTTTATAAACATGCATGGCGAGATTTTGGCTAGAATGTGATGATAGATGAAATCGTGTATATGACAGCCCTCTGTCTTGTTGGTGCGAGTTGATTTTGGCTAAGTAAATGATGTTGAAAATTCATTAAAATTGGTAGGTAACTAGTTTTGCCAGTTATGAACATTTTGTGCAGAAATAGGCCAAAGCTAAGTTTGACTCTAAGGTCCTCAAAATGGCAAATTATTAAAATGTGTCCAAATCTGGAAAGTCTGGAAAAATGAAACAGGTTTTGGCAGATTCACTGACCTTGTAGAACGAACCAGTTTTGACTTAGTAAATGATACCCAAAATGCATAATAATTGGTGTGCTTTTATATTTTTCAGTTCTGGACATTTTTGTCAGAAATGGACTAAGGCTAAATATGACCCTAAGGCCCTAAAAAACGACAAGTATTGAAATGTGTGCAAATCTGGACAGTTTTGTGCAGTCTCACTGTTTTGGCTATAACTATTGAACCCGAACACCAAATGATGCGAGGTTTGTTTCTGAATTTATTTCACTTATAAAGCTTTAATTTAACATATTATTCACTGGAATTGGAGATTGTTGGCTTGTCTTAATGATTGTGAGAAAACAGTCCATTGCAGTGAGGGTTTCACTTAGTGAAATGCTTAGAAAAATTGTTGTAGCTTCTCTTGTTGTATTAAATGCTTGGGATTGTGGAATTTGGATGTTGTGTGGACTGTTTTGAATGCTTGAGGGTGTTGGAATTAATCAATGCATGGCTTGAGCTTAATTACGAGATGACTTGGGGTTTAATCGCACGGGTAAGCACGAATCGAAACCCTAGTAACTAGGTAAACTCGCTAAGTGCTGATCCTTTGGATATTGTGTTTGATTATGTGTTTAGTAGGCTGCCCGTAGTTTCCCTCATAGCCCTAAACATGATTTCAATGATTACATGTTGATAAGTAGGCATTTCTTGCACCCGGTTCCACGTAGATGTCATTGCATGTTGAATAATCTTGTTATTTGATTACGTGAACTTCGAAGTGAGTTATATGACTTGATTTACATGCGTTACATGGATGCCCATTTAATACTCATATAACTCCATGTTCTTTTTAAGTGAAATTGCCTGTCATATCGTGCCTCGCTTGTTTACTTGTCAATGTACAATCTTATGACTGTTCGGAGGCAACCTACTTTGTTGACCTCCAAATGTGATATATTAATGTCATAAATGTGCATTGCATACAAGGTTGCAACCTTTCATTCTAGCGTGGTAGCGTTCACGCACACCGGGCGGCATCGGGCTTGCCGGTGCAACTGTGACTACCATTGTCCAATTCCCTCTCTCGCTTGGGGGCCAGACTTCCTCGAAGAGTTGGGTCGTAGGATTTCGGGGTACATCCGGAGTACACCCATTTGGCGTGATAAGGGGATGATTTGAAGTCGGTCGCAACAACTGATACTGACATGAACTGAGAGCAAAAGCTCACCGTATCCTTTTCACTATGTGTATAAGTACTCTCGTTTGGTTCCTAGAGGACCTCAGGGAGGAAAGACGGGTAATTGTGTTCCTTTACTTTTATATTATGTTATGTACTTACTTGTGATATACTCATGCTTGCAAAAAAGAGTTTTCATAAGTTGAACCGGAAAATGAGTTTCAAACCTATTTCTCGTTCCCCCTCGCTAAGTTCATAAGAACTCACCCTCTTTTATCATCTCAGGTGAAGAAGACCAAGAACAGGTACCCGAGGACGACGTGCCTAACGATGATTCCTTGGAATGATTGCTTGCCCTACGTGCCTTATGTGACTATGGCCATTTTGTGAACAATATGTTGCTTGAAGACTATTTCATTTCTTATGATGCTTGCTATTGTAATGTAAAAGACTCCCGTTGTAATTTGGGGTCTAATTTTGGTTTGTACTGATAATAACTAGATAGACACTACTGTGGTCATTTTGCTATCGTTATTGGCTAGTATCTATCATAGGATTATGAAGTATCAGGTAAGGATTAAGTAAAATGAACTCATCCAATATTAAGCAGGTACTCATTGATAAGCTAAGATCAATAGTTACGTTTGTAACAAGGATTAGCAAACAAACGAGACATAGTATCATGCTAGGTTATTAATCAAACGAGACTTCGAGACAACTAGTAGGTGTTTCAATTGATGATAAATAGTAAACTTTGTTGGAAACGAAATTGAGATTGGAAAATTTGAGGCATTTTGAGAATTAGGTCAAACTAAAGAGCCCAATTACAACCGTCATACTGCCAGTTTTCTGGAAAATTGCGGAGTTTAGGCTAAAACGTTAAGTATTAAACCCTCTTGAACGATTAAGTACGTGATATGACCTGAATGATTAGATCACACCCTAGTCTAACCTTTATAGGCTGGGTTGGGGCGTGACACCTTATAGAAAGAAATGGTATCAAAGCTTAGATTGCTTAAGCTGGGTTTAACTCTCGGACCATGGGTATAGCCCTAAGGTAATTAGGATTACTTGTCTATATGTTATTGTGTGATAATGTTAAATGTGCCTTCTATGTTCTATGTGCTTAAGTGATTGACATGTCATTAATTGTTTCTGGAATTGTGTATCTATATTATGTTGCATATCTTATGCATTAAATTATTGTTCGTCGTATTTTAATAAATTGTGCATCGTAATCTGTGCCTATAGATGGCTGGCCCTAGTACCCGCACTACTAATAGGAGCGGTGAGCCCCAAGAGACCGGAGATGCCTATCAAACTAATCCGGGCATGGCTATGTTTAATATGATGGCGAATGCCATGGATCGCGTGTCACGAGTGATGAAACGTCAAGATGCACGCGAAGCAAGCAACAACAACAACAACAGGAATGATGGTAACCATGGGAGACATAGCAGAATGATGGTAACCATGGGAGACATAGCAGAATGAGAGAGTTCCTTGACTTTCGCCCATCCAAATTCCACGGGGAAGCTGATGATGAGAAAACAGAGGCTTGGCTATCTGAGATCGAGAGGATTTTCAGGCCACTTGACTATACTGATGAAGGAAAGGTAGAGTTTGCTGTGTTTCTATTGCACGGGGATGCTAAGTATTGGTGGCACACTGTGGAGGCACTTTGGAAAACATATCATACACCTCGCTTTTGGGGTAATTTCGTTAAGGCATTCAAGGAGAAATATGTACCTGCAGTTTCCAGGCAGAGGCGGATAGAGGAATTCATGCACTTAAACCAGGGTAACATGACGGTGGCCCAGTACGAGGCTCGTTTTGACCGATTGTCCAGCTATGCTCAATACATGGTCAGTACTCCAGAGGCGAAGATGTGGAAATTTACGACTGGATTGAGGCCAGAGATTCAGGACCAGTTGGCTTCGCATGACTTCAATACCTACTCTACTATCTTTGCTGCTGCTTCCCAAGTTGAGAAGAGGAAACTTGATAGAGCCGGTTCGAGTCAGTCGAACAAGAAACCATACCAGCCTTCAGGTCAACAAAGGAAATTCCAGAGCTAGAGTCGTAGTCAGGGCTAGAGCCAGAGTAGACCTGTGAATAACCGTGGCCCGACTAAAGTACCATCAGCCTCTTCCACCCGCGGATCTACAGGTAGTTCACCTGCTACTCAGTCTATCAACTGTTCTTACTGTGACAAGAAGGGTTATACCGAGGCCCAGTGCTAGAAGAAGTCAGGACGATGTGTGCGGTGTGGCAGTGATCAGCATCAGATCAAGGATTGCCCTAAATGGCAAGCAGGACAACATCAGGTTAAACCAGCTGGTAGAGGCAAGACTCCAATTCCTAGAGTTCAGGGTTCAGCTTATGGTATTGAGTGCGAAGAGGTTACAGAGGAGAACGCTGTTGTTGAAGGTACATTCTTCATACTGAATCAACCTGTTAGGGTGCTAATTGATCCGGTTGCTACTCATTCATTTATTACTCCCTTATGTGTGCAATGTGTGAACTACGAGTTGTATGTTTTCCTTATGAAGTAGAAGTTGGTACTCCGATGGGTTCTAAACTTGTTATTAGCTCAGCTTGTAAAGCATGTAAAATCCAAATTAAAGATAGGGAATTCTCAGCCAATCTTATTGTATTACCTTTTCGAGACTATGAGGTCATCTTAGGGATGGACCGGTTGCCAAAGCATCATGCCCAACTAGATTGCCGGACGAAGATTGTAACATCCCGGATACTTGGTCAACCAATATTGGAAGTCATGGGTCGAAGAGATTTCACCGGGAGTTCCATCATTTCATCTACGAAAGCAGTGAAGTCCTTGAGAAAAATGTGTAATGGATACTTAGCTTACCACATTAACAAGCTGTCGGACAAAGCTAAGTTGGAGGAGATGCCAGTGATCAAAGACTATGCAGATGTGTTTCCAGAAGAATTGCCCGGTTTACCCCCAAATCGGGAGATCGAGTTCATTATAGAGTTACTGCCTGGCACCCAGCCGATATCTAAAGCTTCATATCGCATGGCACCGGCCGAGCTACAAGAATTGAAGGACAAATTGCAAGGATTGTTGAAGAAGGGGTTTGTTCAACCAAGTTCTTCTCCGTGGGGTGTGCCAGTCCTATATGTAAAGAAGAAAGACGGAACGCTGAGGCTATGCATCGATTACCGAGGATTGAACCAAGTGACTGTCAAGAATAAATACCCACTTCCACTGATCGACGAGTTGTTTGATCAACTTCAAGGAGCCAAAGTGTATTCGAAACTCGACTTGAGGCAAGGGTACTATCAGTTGCGGATCAAAAAGGAGGATGTGCCTAAAACGGCTTTCAGGACAAGATATGGGCATTATGAATATGTGGTGATGCCATTTGGACTAACTAATGCCCCTGCAGCTTTTATGGACTTGATGCACAGGGTGTTTCAACCCTACTTGGACCAATTTGTGGTGATCTTCATTGATGATATTTTGGTATACTCAAAATCCGAGGCTGAGCATGAACAACATCTGCGATTGGTATTGCAGAAACTTTGAGAGCATCAATTGTATGCAAAGTTTAGCAAGTGCGAATTTTGGTTGCAGCAGATTGCATTTTTGGGGCATATCATATCCCAAGAGGGAATAGCAGTGGATCCAGCAAAGATAGAAGCGGTGATGTCTTGGAAGAAGCCGAAAAACGTTACGGAGGTTCGGAGTTTTCTTGGTCTAGCCGGCTATTATCGGAGGTTCGTGAAGGATTTCTCTAAGATTGCAGGACCGCTTACAAAGCTCACTCAAAAGAAAACAAAGTTCGTGTGGGATGACAAGTGTGAGAACAGCTTCCAAGAATTGAAGAAAAGATTGACTACTACACCTGTTCTTGCATTGCCTGAGGGGAAGCAAGGTTTTGTAATCTATAACGATGCTTCGAAGGAAGGATTGGGTTGTGTGTTGATGCAAAATGGTAGAGTGATTGCGTATGCTTCTAGGAAACCGAAGCTGTATAAATTGAACTACCCGACGCATGATTTGGAGTTAGCAGCTATTATGTTTGCGCTCAAGAAATGGAGGCACTATCTGTGGGATAACAAGTTCGAGGTGTTTACTGATCACAAGAGCTTAAAATACTTGTTCTTACAAAAAAGAGTTGAATATGAGGCAAAGGCGGTGGATGGAGCTTTTGGATGATTATAACTGTACAATCAATTATGTGCCCGGTAAAGCGAATGTAGTTGCAGATGCCTTAAGTAGGAAAGCGAGCATGGCAAAACTGGAAGTCAAAGTGCAGGAGTTGTTGGAGGAAACATTTTTGTGAAAACCATAATTGACTCGGAAAGGGTTACTTTTTGCCACTACACAGGTTCGATCGACCTTGTTGTCTAAATTACAAGAGGCTCAACAGAAGGACCAACTGTTTCAGAAGATTAAAGAAAGCAACACAGATTTCAAGTTTGATGATGATGGTGTTTGGAGATTTAAGAATCGGATTTGTGTTCCTAATGAGCCAGAGCTGAAAAAGAAGATTCTTGAAAAAGCACATAATTCAAGATAGACTATTCACCCAGGCAGAACAAAGATGTATCGGGATTTGAAGCAACACTATTGGTGGAGTAACATGAAGAGAGAGATCGTGGAGCTTGTGGCACGGTGTTTAACTTGCTAGAGAGTCAAAGCAGAACATCAACGACCAGCAGGTTTACTTCAGCCGTTGGAGATTCCTCAATGGAAATGGGAACATATAACAATGAACTTTATTATGGACCTGCCCAGGTCACAAAAGGGTCATGACGCCGTTTGGGTCATAGTGGATAGATTGACTAAGTCAGCACATTTTCTACCGATGAACAAGGAGGATAGTCCTCAGAAATTGGGAGATATGTATGTGGCGGAGATTGTAAGATTGCACGGGATGCCTGTGAGTATTGTATCGGATAGGGATCCTCGTTTTACTTCCCGATTCTGGAAGAGATTGCAAGAAGCTTTGGGAACGAAGTTGAGTTTCAGCAGGGCTTATCACCCTCAGACTGATGGACAATCTGAGATAACTATTTAGATTCTGGAGGATATGCTGAGGGCGTGTGTTTTAGACTTCGGGAAAGGTTGGGAGAAATGCCTGTCTCTAGCGGAGTTCGCTTATAATAATAGTTATCAAGCCACTATCGAGATGGCCCCATTTGAGGCATCGTATGGACGTAAGTGTCGATCCCCAATTTACTGGGATGAAGTAGGTGAGACAAAGACTTTTGACCCGACCCTTCTACCTGAACTTATGAAGACTGTTGATAATATCTACCTCATCCGGAAACGGATGCTTACCTCCCAGAGCAGGCAGAAAAGTTATGCAGACCGACGGAGACGGAGCCTAGAGTTCGGGGTTGGCGACAAGGTGTTCTTGAAGATATCACCCCGGAGGGGACTGATTAAACACGACAAGGGTGGAAAGTTGAGCCCGAGGTTTGTAGGACCATTAGAGATAATTGAGAAGGTTGGCAAGTTGGCGTATCGCCTAGAAATACCCCAAAACCTCTCCAATATTCACGACGTCTTTCATGTTTCGATGCTGTGGAAGTATCACCCTAATCCATCGCATATCTTGAAGCCAGAGCCGTTACAGATTCGGGAGAACTTGTCTTATGAAGAGAAGCCCATTCGGATCCTAGACCAGCAAGTTCAGGAGCTATGCCGCAAATATATACCGATGGTGAAAGTATTGTGGGATCATCATGGAGTTGAAGAAGCGACTTGGGAAAGGCGAGACTAGATGGAGCAACAATATCTAGCTTTATTTCAAAGGTAATATTGAATTTCGGGATGAAATTCTTTTAAGGAGAGGAGGATGTGATGCCCGACCACGATTTGCATGCGATACCTCGTTTCGTGTGCCCTAACCTAGATTTACGTGCCGTTACCTAGGTTTAAGAATTTTGTTTTGTTTTGTGTGCCTTGCATCAAATTACGTGCATTCATTTAGGGTTGCGTGCATTTACTTGGGAAACATGCATTCATCTCTTAATTCGTGCCTTACCTCGTAGTGCGTGCCCAAAACCTGGGAAAACGTGCCCTCACGCTAATCAAGAAAGCATCTTACACGAAGCACTAGGTCAATAATTAATCCTACAAATCCCACTAACTAATATTAAATTACTAATTCAACCCACTAGAAGACAAAATCTCACAAAAAGTTAGACATTCTTTATTCTTTATTCTTTATTCCTTGCATGTCCCAAACACACAATAAAATAAGCCTTGAACAAGACAAAAATTCAAATTTTGCACAAGCCTTGGCCGACCACTAGGAGCTTGGAGCATGCAATCCAATTTCAAAATTTATTCCTCAAACATTCTATGACAATTTAATGACATAATGCATAAAAAAATGGCTCAAAAACTCTCCCCAATGCACCATTCTCGACCCATTCTCAATTGCCCATGCTAAGGATTCAAAAAATGCTCCTTAAAGACACAAAATTCTGATTTTGAAGAGCCCTAGGCCGACAAGCATCTTTGCCCAACAAAGCTTTTCATTTTCTTTCATTTTCTCTCATTTTCTCTCATTCCTCTCTCATTTCTTCTCTCTCTCGGCCTTGGCTGAGTTTCTACACTCCATAGCTTATCTTCATCACTCCATGGTTCATCAAGGCATGCAAGAAGCTAGGGAGCTCGACTAAGCAAGCTAGGTTGCAAGAAACACACATGTAAGCTCTTTGAACCTCCATTTTGGCTTAGGTGAGTTTGCTAGCTTCCATTTCTTTTCTTCTTGTTCTAACCACATGCACCTACTAAGAACTTGGTTACAAAGCTAGGAAATTAGAGAAAATCGAGTGGTGTCTCGGCTAAGCAAGGAAAATAGTCAATCTTGTGCAACCATCAAGAGTCTTGTGCATCTTCTTGTTGTTTTGCTAAGGTGAGGGGTAAAACTTCTTGAAAATGTTTCAAAAACCCACATGCATGCCCTTAAATGTCTATCTTTACTTCTGTACTTCAGATATATGTGTGTTCATGAGCTTTTATAAACATGCATGGCAAGATTTTTGGCTAGAATGTGATGATAGATGAAATCGTGTATGTGACAGCTTTCTGTCCTGTTGGTGCAAGGTGATTTTGGATAGGTAAATGATGTTGAAAATGAGTGAAAATTGGTAGGTAATTATTTTTTCTAGTTCTGAACATTTTTCACAGAAATAGGCCAAAGATAATTTTAACTCTAATGTCCTCAAAATGGCAAATTATTAAAATGTGTCCAAATCTGGAAAGTCTGGAAAAATGAAGCAGGTTTTGGCAGATTCACTGACCTTGTAGAACGAACCAGTTTTGACTTAGTAAAGGATATCCAAAATGCATGAAATTTGGTGTGATTATAGATATTTCAGTTCTGGACATTTTTGTCAGAAATGGAGTAAGGCTAAATCTGACCCTAAGGCCCTCAGAAACGACACGTATTGAAATGTGTGCAAATCTGGACAATTTTGTGTAGTCTCACTGTTTTCGCTATAACTATTGAACCCGAACTCCAAATGATGCGAGGTTTGTTTTTGAATTTAGTTCACTTCTTAAGATTTAATTTGACATTTATTCACTGGAATTGGAGATTGTTGGCTTGTCTTAATGATTGTGAGAAAACAGTTCATTGCAATGAGGGTTTCACTTAGTGAAATGCTTTAACAAATTATTGTAACTTCTCTTGTTGTATTAAATGCTTGGGATTGTGGCATTTGGATGTTATGTGGACTGTTTTGAATGCTTGAGGGTGTTGGAATTAATCAATGCATAGCTTGAGCTAAATTACGAGATGACTTGGGATTTAATCACACGGGTAAACACGAATTGAAACCCTAGTAACTAGGTAAACTCACTAAGTGCTGATCCTTTGGATATTGTGTTTGATTATGTGTTTAGTAGGCTGCCCGTAGTTGCCCTCATAGCCCTAAACATGATTTCGATGATTACATGTTGACAAGTAGACCTTTCTTGCACCCGGTTCCACGTAGATGTCGTTGCATGTTGAATAATCTTGTTATTCGATTACGTGAACTTCGAAGTGAGTTATATGACTTGATTTACATGCGTTACATGGCTGCCCGTTTAATACTCATATAACTCCGTGTGCTTTTTAAGTAAAATTGCTTGTTATATCGTGCCTCGCTTGTTTACTTGTCAATGTGCAATCTTATGACTGTTCGGAGGCAACCTACTTTGTTGACCTCCAAATGTGATATATTAAATGTCATAAATGTGCATTGCATACAAGGTTGCAACCTTTCATTCTGGCGTGGTAGCGTTCACGCACACCGGGCGGCATCGGGCTTGCCGGTGCAACCGTGACTACCATTGTCCAATTCCCTCTCTCGCTTGGGGGCTAGACTTCCTCAGAGAGTTGGGTCGTAGGATTTCGGGGTACATCCGGAGTACACCCATTTGGCATGATAAGGGGATGATTTGAAGTCGGCCGCAACAACTGATACTGACATGAACTGAGAGCAAAAGCTCACCGTATCCTTTTCACTATGTGTATAAGTACTCTCGCTTGGTTCCTAGAGGACCTCGGGGAGGAAAGACGGGTAATTGTGTTCCTTTACTTTTATATTATGTTATGTACTTACTTGTGATATATTCATGCTTGCAAAAAGGGGTTTTCATAAGTTGAACCAGAAAATGAGTTTCAAACCTATTTCTCGTTCCTCCTCGCTGAGTTCATAAGGACTCACCCTCTTTTATCATCTCAGGTGAAGAAGACCAAGAACAGGTACCCGAGGACGACGTGCCTAACGATGATTCCTTGGAATGATTGCTTGCCCTACGTGCCTTACGTGACTATGGCCATTTTGTGAACAATATGTTGCTTGAAGACTATTTCATTTCTTATGATGCTTGCTATTGTAATGTAAAAGACCTCCGTTGTAATTTGGGGTCTAATTTTGGTTTGTACTAATAATAACTAGATAGACACTACTGTGGTCGTTTTGCTATCGTTATTGGCTAGTGTCTATCATAGGATTATGAAGTATCAGGTAAGGATTAAGTAAAATGAACCCATCCAATATTAAGCAGGTACTCATTTATAAGCTAAGATCAGTAGGTACGTTTGTAACAAGGATTAGCAAACAAACGAGACATAGTATCATGCTAGGTTATTAATCAAACGAGACTTCGAGACAACTAGTAGGCGTTTCAATTGATGATAAATAGTAATCTTTATTGGAAACGAAATTGAGATTGAAAAATTTGAGGCGTTTTAAGAATTAGGTCAAACTAAAGAGCCCAATTACAGCCGTCATGCTGCCGGTTTTCTGGAAAATTACAGAGTTTAAGCTAAACGTTAAGTGTGAAACCCTCTTGAACGATTAAGTACATGATATGACTTGAATGATTAGATCACACCCTAGTCTAACCTTTATAGGTTGGGTTGGGGCGTGACACCCTATAGAAAGAAATGGTATCAGAGCTTAGATTGCTTAAGCTGGGTTTAACTCTCGGACCGTGGGTATAGCCCTAAGGTAATTAGGATGACTTGTCTATATGTTATTGTGTGATAATGTTAAATGTGCCTTCTATGTTCTATGTGCTTAAGTGATTGACATGTCTTAATTGTTTCTGGAATTGTGTATCTATATTATGTTGCATATCTTATGCATTAAATTATTGTTTGTCGTATTTCAATAAATTGTGTATCGTAATCATAGATGGTTGGCCCTAGTACCCGCACTACTAATAGGAGCGGTGAGCCCCAAGAGACCGGAGATGCCTATCAAACTAATCCCGGCATGGCTATGTTTAATATGATGGCGAATGCCATGGATCGTGTGTCACGAGTGATGAAATGTTAAGATGGACGCGAAGCAAGCAACAACAACAACAATAGGAATTATGGTAACCATGGGAGACATAACAAAATGAGGGAGTTCCTTGACTTTCGCCCGTCCAAATTCCACGGAGAAGCTGATGATGAGAAAACAGAGACTTGGCTATCTGAGATCGAGAGGATTTTCAGGCCACTTGACTATACTGATGAAGAAAAGGTGGAGTTTGTTGTGTTTCTGTTGCACGGGGATGCTGAGCATTGGTGGCACACTATGGAGGCACTTTGGGAAACAGATCATACACCTCGCTTGTGGGGTAATTTTGTTAAGGCATTCAAGGAGAAATATGTACCTGCAGTTTCTAGGCAAAGGTGGATTGAGGAATTCATGCACTTGAACCAGGGTAACATGATGGTGGCCCAGTACGACGGTCGTTTTGACGGATTGTCCCGCTATGCTCAATATATGGTCAGCACTCCAGAGGCAAAAATGTGGAAATTTACAACTAGATTAAGGCCAGAGATTCAGGACTAGTTGGCTTCGCATGACTTCAATACCTATTCTGCTCTCCTTGCTGCTGCTTCCCGAGTTGAGAAGAGGAAACTTGATAGAGCCGATTCGAGCCAGCTGAACAAGAAACCATACCAGCCTTCAGGTCAACAGAGGAAATTCCAGAGCCAGAGTCGTAGTCAGGGCCTGAGCCAGAACAGACCAGTTAATAATTGTGGCCCGACTAAAGCGCCATCAGCCTCTACCACCCGCGGATCCACAGGTAGTTCACCTGCTACTCAGTCTGTCAACAGTTCTTACTGTGACAAGAAGGGTCATACCGAGGCCCAGTGCTGGAAGAAGTCAGGACGATATGTGTCGTGTGGCAGTGATCAGCATCAGATCAAGGATTGCCCTAAATGGCAAGCAGGACAAAATTAGGTTAAACCAACTGGTAGAGGCAAGACTCTAGTTCCTAGAGTTCAGGCTCGAGCTTATGCTATTGAGTGCGAGGAGCTTCCAAAGGAGACCGCTGCTGTTGAAGGTACATTCTTCACACTGAATCAACCTGTTAGGGTGCTAATTGATCCGGGTGCTACTCATTCATTTATTACTCCCTTATGTGTGCAATGTGTGAAACTACGAGTTGTATGTTTGCCTTACGAAGTAGAAGTTGGTACTCCGATGGGTTCTAAACTTGTTACTAGCTCAGCTTGTAAAGCATGTAAAATCCAAATTAAAGATAGGGAATTCTCGGTCAATCTTATTGTATTACCTTTTCAAGACTATGAGGTCATCTTAGGGATGGACTGGTTGCCAAAGCATCATGCCCAACTAGATTGCCGGACGAAGATTGTAACATTCCGGATACCTGGTCAACCAATATTGGAAGTCATGGGTCGAAGAGATTTCACCGGGAGTTCCATCATTTCATCTACGAAAGCAGTGAAGTCCTTGAGAAATTGTGTAATGGATACTTAGCTTACCACATTAACAAGCTGTCAGACAAAGCTAAGTTGGAGGAGATGCCAGTGATCAAAGACTATGCAGATGTGTTTCCAGAAGAATTGCCCGGTTTACCCCCAAATCGGGAGATCGAGTTCATTATAGAGTTACTGCCTGGCACCCAGCCGATATCTAAAGCTCCCTATCGTATGGCACCGGCCGAGCTACAAAAATTGAAGGACCAATTGCAAGGATTGTTGAAGAAGGGGTTTGTTCAACCAAGTTCTTCTCTGTGGGGTATGCCAGTCCTATTTGTAAAGAAGAAAGACGGAACGCTGAGGCTATGCATCGATTACCGAGGATTGAACCAAGTGACTGTCAAGAATAAATACCCACTTCCACTGATCGATGAGTTGTTTGATCAACTTCAAGGAGCCAAAGTGTATTCGAAACTCGACTTGAGGCAAGGGTACTATCAGTTGCGGATCAAAAAGGAGGATGTGCCTAAAACAGCTTTCAGGACAAGATATGGGCATTATGAATATGTGGTGATGCCATTTGGACTAACCAATGCCCCTGCAGCTTTTATGGATTTGATGCACAAGGTATTTCTACCCTACTTGGACCAATTTGTGGTGATCTTCATTGATGATATTTTGGTATACTCAAAATCCGAGGCTGAGCATGAACAACATCTGCAATTGGTATTGCAGAAACTTCGAGAGCATCAATTGTATGCAAAGTTTAGCAAGTACGAATTTTGGTTGCAGCAGATTGCATTTTTGGGGCATATCATATCCCAAGAAGGAATGGCAGTGGATCCAGCAAAGATAGAAGCGGTGATGTCTTGGAAGATACCAGAAAACGTTAGGAAGGTTCGGAGTTTTCTTGGTCTAGCCGGCTATTATCGGAGGTTTGTGAAGGATTTCTCTAAGATCGCAGGATCGCTTACAAAGCTCACTCAAAAGAAAACAAAGTTCATGTGGGATGACAAGTGTGAGAACAGCTTCCAAGAATTGAAGAAAAGATTGACTACCGCACCTGTTCTTGCATTGCCTGAAGGGAGTCAAGGTTTTGTAATCTATAACGATGCTTCGAAGGAAGGATTGGGTTGTGTGTTGATGCAAAATGGTAGAGTGATTGCGTATGCCTCTAGGAAACCGAAGCCATATGAATTGAACTACCCGACGCATGATTTGGAGTTAGCAGCTATTGTGTTTGCACTCAAGAAATAGAGGCACTATCTGTGGGGTAACAAGTTCGAGGTGTTTACGGATCATAAGAGCTTGAAATACTTGTTCTCACAAAAAGAGTTGAATATGAGGCAAAGGCAGTGGATGGAGCTTTTGGATGATTATAACTGCACAATCAGTTATGTGCCTAGTAAAGCAAATGTAGTTGCAGATGCCTTAAGTAGGAAAGTGAGCATGGCAAAACTGGAAGTCAAAGTGCAGGAGTTGTTGGAGTAAGCATTTTTGTGGAAACCACAATTGACTCAGAAAGGGTTACTTTTTGCCACTACACAGGTTTAATCGACCTTGTTGTCTGAATTACAAGAGGCTCAACAGAAGGACCAACAGTTTCAGAAGATTAAAGAAAGCAACACAGATTTCAAGTTTCATGATGATGGTGTTTGGAGGTTTAGGAATCGGATTTGTGTTCCTAATGAGCCAGAGCTGAAAAAGAAGATTCTTGAAGAAGCCCATAATTCAAGATACACTATTCACCCCGACAGAACAAAGATGTACCGGGATTTGAAGCAACATTATTGGTGGAGTAACATGAAGAGAGATATCGTGGAGTTTGTGGCACGGTGTTTGACTTGCCAGAGAGTCAAAGCGAAACATCAACGACCAGTAGGTTTACTTCAGCCGTTGGAGATTCCTCAATGGAAATGGGAACATATAACAATGAACTTTATTATGGACCTGCCCAGGTCACAAAAGGGTCATGACGCCGTTTGGGTCATAGTGGATAGATTGACTAAGTCAGCACATTTTCTACCGATGAACAAGGAGGATAGTCCTCAGAAATTGGGAGATATGTATGTGGCGGAGATTGTAAGATTGCACGGGATGCTTGTGAGTATTATATCGGATAGGGATCCTCGTTTTACTTCCCGATTTTGGAAGAGATTGCAAGAAGCTTTGGGAACAAAGTTGAGTTTCAGCATGGTTTATCACCCTCAGACTGATGGACAATCTGAGAGAACTATTCATATTCTGGAGGATATGCTGAGGGCGTGTGTTTTAGACTTCGGGAAAGGTTGGGAGAAATATTTGTCTCTAGCGGAGTTCGCTTATAATAATAATTATCAAGCCACTATTGGGATGGCCCCCTTTGAGGCATTGTATGGACGTAAGTATCGATCCCCAATTTATTGGGATGAAGTAGGTGAGACGAAGACTTTTGACCCAACCCTTCTACCTGAACTTATGAAGGCTGTTGATAATATCCACCTTATCCGGAAACGGATGCTTACTGCCCAGAGCAGGCAGAAAATTTATGCTGATCAATGGAGACGGAGCCTAGAGTTCGGGGTTGGCGACAAGGTGTTCTTGAAGATATCACCCCGGAGGGGACTGATTAAACACGACAAGGGTGGAAAGTTGAGCCCGAGGTTTGTAGGACCATTAGAGATAATTGAGAAGGTTGGCAAGTTGGCGTATCGCCTAGAAATACCCCAAAACCTCTCCAATATTCACGACGTCTTTCATGTTTCGATGCTGTGGAAGTATCACCCTAATCCATCGCATATCTTGAAGCCAGAGCCGTTACAGATTCGGGAGAACCTGTCTTATGAAGAGAAGCCCATTCGGATCCTAGACCATCAAGATCGGGAGCTATGCAGCAAATCTATACCGATGGTGAAAGTGTTGTGGGATCATCATTGAGTTGAAGAAGCAACGTGGGAAAGACGAGACCAGATGAAGCAACAATATCCAGCTTTATTTCAAAGGTAATATTGAATTTCAGGACGAAATTCTTTTAAGGAGGGGAGGATATGAGGCCCGACCTCGATTTGCGTGCGATACCTCGTTTCATGTGCCCTAACCTAGATTTGCGTGCCGTGACCTAGGTTTAAGAATTGTGTTTCGTTTTGTGTGCCTTGCATCGAATTACGTGCATTCATTTAGGGTTGCGTGCATTTACTTGGGAAACGTGCATTCATCTTGTAGTTCGTTCCTTACCTCGTAGTGCGTGCCCAAAACCTAGGAAAGCGTGCCCTCACGCTAATCAAGAAATCATCTTACATGAAGCACTAGGTCAATAATTAATCCTACAAATCCCACTAACTAATATTAAATTACTAATTCAACCCACTAGAAGACAAAATCTCACAAAAAGCTAGACATTCTTTATTCTTTATTCTTTATTCCTTGCATGTCCCAAACACACAATAAAATAAGCCTTGAACAAGACAAAAATTCAGATTTTGCACAAGCCTTGGCCGACCACTAGGAGCTTTGAGCATGCAATCCAATTTCAAAATTTATTCCTCAAACATTCTATGACAATTTAATGACATAATGCATAAAAAAATGGCTCAAAAACTCTCCCCAATGCACCATTCTCGACCCATTCTCAATTGGCCATGCTAAGGATTCAAAAAATGCTCCTTGAAGACACAAAATTCTGATTTTGAAGAGCCCTAGGCCGACAAGCATCTTTGCCCAACAAAGCTTTTCATTTTCTTTCATTTTCTCTCATTTCCTCTCATTCCTCTCTCATTTCTTCTCTCTCTCTCGGCCTTGGCTGAGTTTCTACACTCCATAGCTTATCTTCATCACTCCATGGTTCATCAAGGCATGCAAGAAGCTAGGGAGCTCGACTAAGCAAGCTAGGTTGCAAGAAACACACATGCAAGCTCTTTGAACCTCCATTTCGGCTTAGGTGAGTTTGCTAGCTTCCATTTCTTTTCTTCTTGTTCTAACCACATGCACCTACTAAGAACTTGGTTACAAAGCTAGGAAATTAGAGAAAATCGAGTGGTATCTCGGCTAAGCAAGGAAAAGAGTCAATCTTGTGCAACCATCAAGAGTCTTGTGCATCTTCTTGTTGTTTTGCTAAGGTGAGGGGTAAAACTTCTTGAAAATCTTTCAAAAAACCACATGCATGCCCTTAAATGTCTATCTTTACTTCTGTACTTGAGATATATGTGTGTTCATGAGCTTTTATAAACATGCATGGCAAGATTCTTGGCTAGAATGTGATGATAGATGAGATCGTGTATGTGACAGCCTTCTGTCTTGTTGGTACGAGGTGATTTTGGCTAGGTAAATGATGTTGAAAATGCGTGAAAATTGGCAGGTAACTAGTTTTGCCAGTTCTGAATATTTTTCGCCGAAATAGGCCAAAGCTAATTTTGACTCTAAGATCCTCAAAGATCCTCAAAATGGTAAATTATTAAAATGTGTCCAAATCTGGAAAGTCTAGAAAAATGAAGCAGGTTTTGGCAGATTCACTGACCTTGTAGAACGAACCAGTTTTGACCTAATAAATGATACCCAAAATGCATGGTAATTGGTGTGCTGCTATATTTTTCAGTTCTAGACATTTTTTTCAGAAATGGACTAAGGCTAAATATGACCCTAAGGCCCTAAAAAACGACAAGTATTGAAATGTGTGCAAATCTGGACAGTTTTGTGCAGTCTCACTGTTTTGGCTATAACTATTGAACCCGAACTCCAAATGATGCGAGGTTTGTTTCTGAATTTAGTTCACTTCTTAAGATTTAATTTGACATCTTATTCACTAGAATTGGAGATTGTTGGCTTGTCTTAATGATTGTGAGAAAACAGTCCATTGCAGTGAGGGTTTCACTTAGTGAAATGCTTAGAAAAATTATTGTAGCTTCTCTTGTTGTATTAAATGCTTGGGATTGTGGCATTTGGATGTTGTGTGGACTGTTTTGAATGCTTGAGGGTGTTGGAATTAATCAATGCATGGCTGGATCTTAATTATGAGATGATTTGGGGTTTAATCGCACGGGTAAGCACGAATTGAAACCCTAGTAACTAGGTAAACTCGCTAAGTGTTGATCCTTTGGATATTGTGTTTGATTATGTGTTTAGTAGGCTGCCCATAGTTTCCTTCATAGCCCTAAACATTATTTCGATGATTACATGTTGACAAGTAGGCCTTTCTTGCACCCGGTTCCACGTAGATGTCGTTGCATGTTAAATAATCTTGTTATTTGATTATGTGAACTTCGAAGTGAGTTATATGACTTGATTTACATGTGTTACATGGCTGCCCATTTAATACTCATATAACTCCATGTGCCTTATAAGTGAATTTGCCTGTCATATCGTGCCTCGCTTATTTACCTGTCAATGTGCAATCTTATGACTGCTCGGAGGCAACCTACTTTGTTGGCCTCCTAATGTGATATATTAAATGTCATAAATATACATTGCATACAAGGTTGCAACCTTTCATTCTAGCGTGGTAGCGTTCACGCACACCGGGCGGCATCGGGCTTGCCGGTGCAACCGTGACTACCATTGTCAAATTCCCTCTCTCGCTTGGGGGCTAGACTTCCTCGGAGAGTTGGGTCGTAGGATTTCGGGGTACATCCGAAGTATACCCATTTGGCGTGATAAGGGGATGATTTGAAGTCTGCCGCAACAACTGATACTGACATGAACTGAGAGCAAAAGCTCACCGTATCCTTTTCACTATGTGTATAACTACTCTCGCTTGGTTCCTAGAGGACCTCGGGGAGAAAAGACTGGTAATTGTGTTCATTTACTTTTATATTATGTTATGTACTTACTTGTGATATATTCATGCTTGCAAAAAGGGGTTTTCATAAGTTGAACCAGAAAATGAGTTTCAAACCTATTTCTCGTTCCCCCTCGCTGAGTTCATAAGGACTCACCCTCTTTTATCATCTCAGGTGAAGAAGACCAAGAACAGGTACCCGAGGACGACGTGCCTAACGATGATTCCTTGGAATGAGTGCTTACCCTACGTGCCTTACGTCACTATGGCCATTTTGTGAACAATATGTTGCTTGAAGACTATTTCATTTCTTATGATGCTTGCTATTGTAATGTAAAAGACCTCCGTTGTAATTTGGGGTCTAATTTTGGTTTGTACTGATAATAACTAGATAGACACTACTGTGGTCGTTTTGCTATCGTTATTGGCTAGTGTCTATCATAGGATTATGAAGTATCAGGTAAGGATTAAGTAAAATGAACCCATCCAATCTTAAGCAGGTACTCATTGATAAGCTAAGATCAACAGGTACGTTTGTAACAAGGATTAGCAAACAAACGAGACATAGTATCATGCTAGGTTATTAATCAAACGAGACTTTGAGACAACTAGTAGGCGTTTCAATTGATGATAAATAGTAATCTTTGTTGGAAACGAAATTGAGATTGGAAAATTTGAAGCGTTTTGAGAATTAGGTCAAACTAAAGAGCCCAATTACAGTCGTCATGCTGCCGGTTTTCCGAAAAATTGCGGAGTTTAGGCTAAAACGTTAAGTGTTAAACCCTCTTGAACGATTAAGTACGTGATATGACTTCAATGATTAAGTACGTGATATGACTTCAATGATTAGATCACACCCTAGTCTAACCTTTATAGGTCGGGTTGGGGTGTGGCACATAGCATACTGTTGGAAAGCTCTCTGAGAGTTCTACGACGGGGGCAGCAAGCCTGATCGGCTGCACCTATTTTCAGAGACCTAAATCGAACATTTTAATCAATTTCGGGACCCTTTTCTTTTTTTGCGCTGTTTTTCCGTCCTAAATCGTACGTCGTGAGCCGCGAAAAGGACGACAACCTAATCCATCACATTTCTATTACCGAAATTCATGGCACCTTGGGCAAGATATCTTCGCTTTATGTAGAGGCTGGGCCCGCAAATCGAGGGCATTAGGCTTGGGACCAAGTCTCCGTCACTCCGGTGCCCATAACTTTTGATCCGTAACGAGTTACGCGGCGCACAGCATACCGTTGGAAAGCTCTCCGAGAGCTCTACGACGGGGACAGCAAGCCTGCTCGGTGCTTCTATTTTCGGAGCCCAAAATCAAATGTTTTCATTAGTTTCGGGATATTTTTCTATTTTTGCGCTGTTTTTCCATCCCGAATCGTACGTCGTGAGCTGCGAAAAGGATGACAACCTAATCCATCACATTTCTATTACCGAATCCCATGGCACATTGGGCAAAACAACTTCGCTTTACATAGAGGCTGGGCTTAGGACCAAGTCTCCGTCACTCTAGCGCCCATACCTTCTGATCCGTAAAGCGTTACGCAGCGCACAACATACCTTTGGAAAGCTCTCCGATAACTCTACGATGGGGGCAGCGAGCTTGCTCGGCTGCGCCTATTTTTGGAGCCCAAAATCGAACGTTTTCATCAGTTTCGGGACACTTTTATTCTTTTGCACGATTTTTCCATCCCGGATCGTACGTCGTGAGGTGCGAAAAGGACGACAACCTAATCCATCACATTTCTATTACCGAATCCCACGGTACCTTGGGCAAGACAACTTCACTTCATGTACACGCTGGGCGCGCAAACCGAGGGCGTGGGGCTTGGGACCAGGTCTCCGTCGCTCCGGTGCCTATAACTTTTGATCCGTACACAGTTACACAGTGCACAGCATACCATTGGAAAGCTCTCCAAGAGCTCTACAATGGGGACAACAAGTCTGCTATGCTGCGCCAATTTTCAGAGCCCAAAATCGAACGTTTTCATCAATTTTAGGACAATTTTCTTCTTTTCTGCTGTTTTTCCGTCCTGAATCGTACATTGTGAGCCACGAAAATGACGACAACCTAATCCATCACATTTCTATTACCGAATCCCATGGCACCTTAGGCAAGACAACTTCGCTACACGTAGACGCTAGGCGCGCAAACCGACGGTGTGGGGCTTGGGACAAGGTCTCCGTCGCTCCGGTGCCCATAAATTTTGATCCGTAAACAGTTACACGGCGCACAGCATATCGTTGGAAAGCTCTCTGAGAGCTCTACGATGGGGACAACAAGTCTACTATGCTGTGCCAATTTTCGGAGCCCAAAATCAAACATTTTCATTAGTTTTGGGACATTTTTCTTCTTTTGCACCGATTTTCTGTTCCGGATCGTACGTCGTGAGCCGCGAAAAGAATGACAACCTAATCCATCACATTTCTATTACCCAAATCCATGGCACCTTGGGAATGACAACTTCGCTTCACGTAGACGCGGGGCTCGCAAACCGAGGGCGAGGGTCTTAGGACCAGGCCTCCATCGCACCGGTGCCCATAACTTTTGATCTGTAAGGAGTTACGCGTCACACAATATACTGTTGAAAAGCTCTCCGCGAGCTCTACGACGGGGGCAGCAAGCCTGCTTGGCGGCGACTATTTTTGGAGACCAAAATCGAATATTTTTATCAATTTTGGGATACTTTTCTTCTTTTGTGCGGTTTTTCCGTCCCGTATCGTACATCATGAACCGTGAAAAAGGTCGACAACCAAATCTATCACATTTCTATTACCGAATCCCACGGCACCTTAGGTAAGACAACTTCACTTCACGTAGACACTGGGGGCGCAAACCGAGGGCGTGGGGCTTGGGACCAGGTCTCCGTCGCTTCGGTGCCTATAACTTTTGATCCGTAAGATTATGCGGTGCACAACACACCGTTCGAAAGCACTCCGAGAGCTCTACGACGGGGGAAGCAACCCTGCATGGCTGCGCCTATTTTCGGAGCCCAAAATCAAATGTTTTCATAAGTTTTTGGACACTTTTCTTCTTTTGCGCTGTTTTTTCATTCCGAGTCGTACGTCGTGAGCTGCGAAAAGCACGACAACCTAATCCATCACATTTCTATTACCGAATCCCAAGGCACCTTGGCCAAGACAACTTCGCTTTACGTAGAGGTTGGGACCGCAAACCGAGGGCGTGGGGCTTGGGACCAGGTCTCCGTCACTTCGGTGCCTATAACTTTTGATCCGTAAGGAGTTACGCGGCGTTCAACATACCATTGGAAAGCTCTTCGAGAGCTCTACGATGTGGGCAGGAAGTTTGCTCAGCTACGCCTGTTTTTGGATCCTAAAATCTAACGTTTTTATTAGTTTCGGGACACTTTTCTTCTTTTGCACTATTTTTCAGTCCCGGATCGTATGTCGTGAGCCGCGAAAAGGACGACAACCTAATCCATCACATATCTATTACCGAATCCCAAGGCACCTTGGGCAAGACAACTTCGCTTCACGTAGAGGTTAGGCCTGCAAGTCGAGTGCGTGGGGCTTGGGACCAGGTCTCCGACACTCCGGTGCCTATAAGTTTTGATCCGTAAAGCGTTACGCGGTGCACAGTATACCGTCGAAAAGCTTTCCGAGAGCTCTATGACGGGGCAGCAAGTCTGCTCAACTATGCCAATTTTTGGGGCCCAAAATTGAATGTTTTCATCAGTTTCGGGACACTTTTCTTCTTTTGCGTTGTTTTTCCGTCCCGGATCGTACGTCGTGAGCTACGAAAAGGACGACACCCTGATCCATCACATTTCTATTACCGAATCCCATGGCACCTTGGGCAAGACAACTTCACTTCATGTAGACGAGGGGCCTGCAAACTAAGGGCGTGGGGCTTAGGGCCAGGTCTCCATCGCACCGGTGCCCATAACTTTTGCTCCGTAAGGAGTTACACGGCGCACAGCATACCGTTGGAAAGCTCTCAGAGAGCTCTCCGATGGGGGCAGCAAACCTGCTCGACTACCCCTATTTTCGGAGACCAAAATTGAACATTCTCATCAGTTTTGGGACACTTTTCTTTTTTTTGTTGTTTTTCCGACCTGGATCGTACGTCGTGAGCCGCGAAAAGGACGACAACCTAATCCATCACATTTCTATTACCGAATCCCACGGCACCTTGGGCAAGACAACTTCACTTCACGTAGATGCTGGGCCCGCAAACCGAGGGCGTGGGGCTTGGGACCAGGTCTCCGTCGCTTTGGTGCCCATAACTTTTGATCCGTAAAGAGTTACACGGCACACAACATACCGTTGGAAAGCTCTCCGAGAGATCTATGAAGGGGCAGCAAGTCTGCTCAAATGTGCCAATTTTTGGATCCCAAAATCTAACGTTTTCATCAGTTTCGGGACACTTTTCTTCTTTTGTACTGTTTTTCCGTCCCGGATCGTACGTCGTGAGTCACGAAAAGGACGACAACCTAATCCATCACATTTCTATTACCGAATCCCACGGCACCTTGGGCAAGACAACTTCACTTCACGTAGAGTTTGGGCCCGCAAACCGAGGGCGTGGGGCTTGGTACCAGGTCTCCGTCGCACCGGTATCCATAACTTTTGATCCGTAAGGAGTTACGCGGCGAACAGTCTACCATTGGAAAGCTCTCCGAGAGCTCTAGTATGAGGGTAGCAAACATGCTCGACTTCACCTATTTTCGGAGACCAAAATTGAGCATTCTCATCAGTTTTGGGACACTTTTCTTTTTTTGCGCTGTTTTCCCATCCCAGATCGTACGTCGTGAGCTGCGAAAAGGACGACAACTTAATCCATCACATTTATATTACTGAATCTCACGACACCTTGGGCAAGACAACTTCACTTCACGTAGAGGCTGGGCCCGCAAATCGAGGGCGTGGGGCTTGCGACCAAGTCTCCGTCGCTCCGGTGCCCATAACTTTTGATCTGTAAGGAGTTACGCGGTGCACAGCTTACCAATGGAAAGCTCTCCGAGAGCTCTACGATTGGGGAAGTAAGCCTGTAAGGCTACGCCTATTTTTGGATCCCAAAATCTAACGATTTCATCAATTTCGGGACACTTTTCTTCTTTTGTGCGGTTTTTCCATCTCGTATCGTACGTCGTGAGCCGTGAAAAGGACGACAACCTAATCTATAACATTTATATTATCGAATCCCACGGCACCCTGGGCAAGACAACTTCACTTCACGTAGACGCTAGGCGCGAGAACCAACGGCGTGGGGTTTGGGACCAGGTCTCCGTTGCTCCGGTGCCCATAACGTTTGATCCGTGAACAGTTACATGGCGCACAGCATACCGTTGGAAAGCTCTCCGAGAGCTCTACGATGGGGACAAGAAGTTTGCTATGCTGCGCCAATTTTCGGAGCCTAAATTCGAACGTTTTCATCAGTTTTGGGACACTTTTCCTCTTTGGCTCCGATTTTTCGTCCTGGATCGTACTTCATGAGCCGCGAAAAGGACGACAACCTAATCCATCACATTTCTATTACCGAATACCATGGCACCTTGGGCAAGAAAACTTTGCTTCACGTAGACGCGGGGCTCGCAAACTGAAGGCGTGGTTCTTGGGACCAGGTCTCCGTCGCACCGGTGCCCATAACTTTTGATCTAAAAGGAGTTACGCGGTGCACAACATACCGTTGAAAAGCTCTCTGAGAGTTCTACGACGGGGGCAGCAAGCCTGCTCGGTTGCATCTATTTTCGGAGACCAAAATCGAACATTTTCATCAATTTCGGAACATTTTTCTTTTTTTACGCTATTTTTTCATCCCGGATCGTACGTCGTGAGCCGTGAAAAGAACGACAACCTAATCCATCACATTTCTATTACCGAAATCCATGGCACCTTGGGCAAGACAACTTCGCTTTACGTAGAGGCTGGGCCCACAAACCGAGGGCGTGGTCCTTGGGACCAGGTCTCCGTCACTCCGGTGCCTCCAACTTTTGATCCGTAAGGAGTTACGCGGTGCACAACATACCGTTGGAAAGCTCTCCGAGAGCTCTACGACGGGGGTAGCAAGCCTGCTCAGCTGCATCTATTTTTTGGGTCCAAAATTGAACGTTTGCATCAGTTTCGGGTCACTTTTCTTCTTTTGCGCCGTTTTTTCGTCCCGGATCGTATGTCGTGAGCCGCGAAAAAGACGACAACCTAATCCATCACATTTCTATTACCGAATCCCAAGGCACCTTGGCCAAGACAACTTCGCTTCACGTAAAGGTTGGGCCCGCAAACCGAGGGCATGGGGCTTGGGACCAGGTCTCCGTCACTTCGGTGCCCATAACTTTTGATCCGTAAGAAGTTACGCGGCGTACAACATACCATTGGAAAGCTCTTCGAGAGCTCTAAGACGTGGGCAGCAAGTCTGCTCAGCTGCGCCTATTTTCGGATCCCAAAATCTAACATTTTCATTAGTTTTGGGACACTTTTCTTCTTTTGCACTGTTTTTCCGTCTCGGATCGTATGTCGTAAGCCACGAAAAGGACGACAACCTAATCTATCACATTTCTATTACTGAATCCCAAGGCACCTTGGGCAAGACAACTTTGCTTCACGTAGAGACTGGGCCTGCAAGTCGAGTGCGTGGGGCTTGGGACCAGGTCTCCGTCACTCCGGTGCCCATAAGTTTTGATTCGTAAAGCGTAATGTGGTACACAGTATACCGTTGGAAAGCTCTCCGAGAGCTCTATGACGGGGCAGCAAGTATGCTCAACTATGCCAATTTTCGCAGCCCAAAATCGAACGTTTTCATCAGTTTCTGGATACTTTTATTCTTTTGCGCTGTTTTTCTGTTCCGGATCGTACGTCGTGAGCCGCGAAAAGGACGACAACCTAATCCATCACATTTCTATTACCGAATCTCACTGCACCTTGGGCAAGACAACTTCACTTCACGTAGACGAGGAGCCCGCAAACTGAGGGCGTGGGGCTTAGGACCAGATCTGCGTCGCACCGGTGCCCATAACTTTTGCTCCGTAAGGAGTTACGCGGCGCACAGCATACCGTTGGAAAGCTCTCAGAGAGCTCTCCGATCGGGGCAGCAAACCTACTCGACTATGCCTATTTTTGGAGACCAAAATTGAACATTCTCATCAGTTTCGGGACACTTTTCTTTTTTTGTGTTGTTTTTCCATCCTGGATCGTACGTCGTGAGCCGCGAAAAGGACGACAACCTAATCCATCACATTTCTATTACCGAATCCCACGGCACCTTGGGCAAGACAACTTCACTTCACGTAGAGGCTGGGCCCGCAAACCGAGGGCGTAGGGCTTGGGACCAAGTCTCCGTCGCTCCGGTGCTCATAACTTTTGATCCGTAAGAAGTTACACGGTGCACAAAATACCAATAGAAAGCTCTACAAGAGCTCTACGACGGGGGAAGCAAGCCTGTATGGCTGCACCTATTTTTGGAGCCCGAAATTGAACGTTTTCATCAATTTTGGGACACTTTTCTTCTTTTGTGCGGTTTTTCTGTCCCGTATCGTACGTCGTGAGCCGCGAAAAGGACGACAATCTAATCAATCACATTTCTATTACCGAATCCCACGGCACCTTGGGCAAGACAACTTCACTTCACGTAGACGCTGGGTGCGCAAACCGAGGGCGTAGGGCTTGGGACCAGGTCTCCGTCGCTCCGGTGCCCATAACTTTTGATCCGTAAGAAGTTACACGGTGCACAGCATACCAATAGAAAGCTCTCCAGGAGCTCTACTACGGGGGAAGCAAGCCTATACGACTCTGCCTATTTTTGGATCCCAAGATCGAACATTTTCATCAATTTTGGGACACTTTTATTCTTTTGTGCTATTTTTCCGTCCCGGATCGTACGTCGTGAGCCGCGAAAAGGACGACAACCTAATCCATCATATTTCTATTACCGAATCCCATGGCACCTTGGGCAAGACAACTTCATTTCACGTAGACGCTGGGCCCGCAAGCCGAGGGCGTGGGGCTTTGGACCAGGTCTCCGTCGCTCCGGTGCCCATAACTTTTGATCTGTAAAGAGTTACGCGGTGCACAGCATACCGTTGAAAGGCTCTCCGTGAGGTCTATGATGAGGCAGCAAGTCTACTCAGCTGTGCCAATTTTCGCATCCCAAAATCTAACGTTTTCATCAGTTTCGGGACACTTTTCTTCTTTTGCGCTGTTTTTCCATCCCAGATCGTACGTCGTGAGCCGCGAAAAGGACGACAACCTAATCCATCACATTTCTATTACCGAATCCCATGGCACCTTGGGCAAGACTGTGAGGCCTAACCCCGAATAACGTGTGTTACCTTGATTTGCGTGCCATAGACCAAGAATGATATGACTAACCTTGGATTACGTGCCCTGTCTTAGTTTTCGTGCATGCCTCGTCATTCGTGCCTTGACCTAGAATTATGTACCCAAATCCCGACTTACGTGCCCTGACTTCGATTTAAGTGGATACCTCGATTTGTGTGCACTGACCTTGAATTACGTGCCCTAACCTAAGTTTAAGAGTCGTACCTCGATTTGCGTGCATTGCATTAAATTACGTGCCTTGCATTGGTTTACATGCATTTACCTAGGATTGCGTACATTAGTCTTGAAGTTTGTGTCCTACCTCGTAGTTTGTGTCTACCTCGTGATTCGTGCCCCGTTTTGATTTCTGTGCGTGTCTCGTAGTGCGTGCCCTAGACCTAGGAAAGCGTGCCCGCACGCTAATCAATAAAAAATCCTACACAAAGCACAAGACAATAAAATAATCCTATACAATCCACTAACTATTATTATAATCCTAATTCAAATCTCTGCAAAACCCACTAACAATAAATAATTCTATCTACACAAACACATAAACATTCTTTATTCTTTATTTTCACCCAAAACCAATGCACCTCAAATTCCACACTTATTATAATCTAAAATGTATTAACTTGAATCTGAAATTTCAGATTTTTCATTGCATTTCTCGGCCATATCAAAGTCTTGAGCAAGTTTTGAACAAAAAATATTCTACCCTAGACAATCTATGACAAACACTGACACAATGCATAAAATATTGCTATTTCACCCTACCCCAAGTCCCTTTTCTCGACCAACACACCCCATGCCTCATTACAACTCAAATTATATGCTAGTTGACACACAAAAATTAGATTTGAAAGGCTCAAGGCCAACACACACACACACAAGCATCATTCCTCTCTCAAACTCTATCTTTCCTCACAAACTCTCTCATTCTCTCTCCTTCTCTCTCCATTTTCGACCAAGGCTGACCTTTGAGCTCCCAAGACTCCTAACAACTCTCAAGGGCACTCTAAGACCCTCCCAAGCTCGGCCATGGCAGCCCAAGCAAGCTAGAAGCAAAGAGACATGCATGCAAGCTCATAGAACACTCATTCGGCCCTTTGGTATGTTGATAGCTTCCATTTCTTTTCTTCTTGTTCTAACCACATGCATGTACTAAGAACTTGGCCACTAAGCTAGGAAAAATAGAGAGAAATCGGGTGGTGTCTTGGCTAAGCAAGGAAGAAGAAGAAATTTGTGCTTCATCAAGTTTTGTGCATCTTCTTGTTATTTTGCTAAGGTGAGGGCTAAAACCTTTTGAAAATCCTTCAAAAATCCACATGCATGCTCTTAAATGTATGTCTTTGATTCTGTACTTGAGATATATGTGTGTTCATAAGCTTTTACAACCATGCATGGCAAGATTTTGGCTTGAAGGTGATGATAGATGAAATCGGGTTTGGTGACAGCTCTCTGTCTTGTTGTTACGAGGTGATTTTGGCTAGGCAAATGATGTTGAAAATGCATGAAAATTGGTAGGTAACTATTTTTTCCAGTTTTGAACATTTTTCTCCAAAATAGGCCAAAGTTAATTTTGACTCTAAGGTCCTCAAAATGGCGAATTATTAAAATGTGTCCAAATCTGGAAGTCTGGGAAAAATGAAGCAGGTTTTGGCAGATGCACTGACCTTGTAGAACGAATCTGTTTTTACTTAGTAAATAATGTCCAAAATGCATTATATTTGGTATGCTGCTAGGTTTTTCATTTCTGGACATTTTTGTCAGAAATGGACTAAGGCTAAATCTGACCCTAAGGACCTCAAAAACGACAAGTATTGAAATGTGTGCAAATCTGGACAGTTTTGTGCTATCGCACTGTTTCGGCTATAACTATTGATACCGAACTCCAAATGATGCAAGGTTTGTTTCTGATTTTAGTTCACTTCTTAAGATTTAATTTGACATCTTATTCCCTGGAATTGTAGAATCTTTGGTTGTCTTAATGATTGTGGGAAAACAGACTATTGCAGTGAGGGTTTCACTTGGTTATATGCTTAGAAATTTTGTTGTAACTTTTCTTGTGGTATTAAATGCTTGGGTTTGTGGCGTTGGGATGTTGTGTGGACTGATTTGAGTACTTGAGGATGTTTGAATTAAATGATGCATGACTTGAGATTGATTTTGAGTTGACTTAAGGTTTAATCACACGGGTAAGCACGAAATGAAAATCCCAATGACTAGGTAGGCTTGCTAAGTGTTGATCATTTGGATATTGTGTGGAATTATATGCTTAATAGGCTGCCCGTAGATGCCCTTATAGCCCTAAATGTGATTTTGATCATTGCATGTTGACAAATAGGCCTTTCTTGCATCTGAACCCATGTAAATTATTGTTGCATGTTGAATATCAATATTATTTGATTACGTGGACTTCGAAATGAGTTATGTGACTTGATTTACGTGCGTTACATGGCTGCCCGTTTAATGTTCATATAACTCCATATGCTTTTCAAGTGAAACTACTTGTCTTATCGTGCCTCGCTTGTTTACTTGTCAATGTGCAATCTTATGACTGTCCGGAGGCAAACCTACTTTGTTGTCCTCCTAATGTGATATATTAAATGTCATAAATGTGCATTGCATACAAGGTTGCAACCTTTCATTCTGGCATGGTAGCAATCACGCACACCGGGCGGCATCGGGCTTGCTGGTGTACCCGTGACGACCATGGTCCTATTCCCTCTCTCGCTTGGGGGCTAGACTTCCTCGAAGAGTTGGGTCGTACGATTTCGGGGTACATCCAGAGTACACCCACCTGGCGTGTTAAGGGGATGATTTGAAGTCGGTCGCAACTACTGAGAGCAAAAGCTCACCGTATCCTTTTTCTGTATGTATAAGTACTCTTGCTTGGTTCCTAGAGAACCTCGGGGAGGAAAGTCTGGTAATTGTGTTCCTTTACTTTATATTATTGTTATGTACTCATTTGTGTTATATTCATTCTTGCAAAAGGATTTTCCTAAGTTGAACCGGAAAATGAGTTTCAAAACCTATTTCTCGTTCCCCATCGCTGAGTTCATAAGGACTCACCCTCTTTTATCATCTTGGGTGAAGAAGATCAATAACAGATACCTGAGGACGATATGCCTAACGATGATTCCTTGGAGTGATTGTCTGTCCTATGTGCTTTGCTTGATTTATGGCCATTTGTCAAATGTGTGCTACTTGAAGACTGTTTCTTTCATGTTGCTTAATGTTGTAATTTAAAAGACCCCCGTTGTAATTTGGGGTCTAATTTTGGTTTGTACTAATATTTCTAGACAGTCACTAGATACTGCTATGGTCGTTTTGCTTTTATTATCGCTAGTATCTATAATAGGATTATGAAGTATTAGGTAAGGGCTAAGTAAGATGAACCATCCAAACCTTAAATAGGTACTCGCTATTAAGCTAAGATCAATAGGTACTTTTGTAACGAGGATAAACAAACAAACGAGACATAGCATCATGCTAGGTTATAAATCAAACGAGACGTCGAAATAACCAATAGTTAATTCAATTGATGTTAAATGGTAATCCTAGTTGGAAACGAAATTGAGATTGGAAAAATTTGAGGCGTTTAGAGAATTAGGCCAAAACCAAAGAGCTCAATTACAGCCGTTATGCTGTCGGTTTTCCGAAAATTTTGGAGTTTGGGCCAAAAACATTAAGTGTGAAATCTTCATAAACGGTTAAGTACGTGATATGACTTGAATGTTTTGATCACACCCTAGTCTAACCTTATAGGCCGGGTTGGGGCGTGACACCTTATATTAGAATGGTATCAGAGCTTAGTTTAGTAACTAGGCATTAGTCAGGTTCAACTCTCGGACCATGGGTAGAAGCCCTAAGGTAATTATGATATCTTGTTTATATGTTTTAATGTATGCTAATGTGTTTTAATTTCTTTGAGCATTAAATATTATGTGCTTTTGAGGACCATCTGTATTATGTGTCATGCACACCGACACGTTAGTGACCTCGATAATGCATGCACGCTTTTATACTCCTTCCTTGATACATGTGCATGTTATATAACCGTGAATGACTGTTTATACACATAGATAGTTAGGATTAGGACTTTCAGGGAAATGAATTTGTGCAGGACGAACGAAAAGGCTTGGTTAGAGATTTCTCGCATCTTCACAGGTACTCGATGGATCGTATGTATTATTGGATATGCATATATATAAAATGCATAGCATATGTATAATTGTTGAGGTAAAATTATCTCCTTATCTTTGGAATACACATGCCTGTGATTAAGCTATCAATTTTATAGCTATAAAGTTCTTGATTCTGTTAAACCGTTCTTCTAATTGTGGTTCAAGTATAAATATTAAGGACATACAACTTTCCTTAGGTATAAGAGTATACTATTGGACATGTGGAGTAGCATATATATATTCATATGCTTATAATGGAAGTTGACTTAAGAGATGCTTTTGAATCAAATTCTTATATCTTGAATTGGTGTAATAGATTGTTTATATGATTGAATCCTTACTTGATTGGAATTAAGCATTGATGAATCTGATATATTGTATACTAACGAGTTTCAAGTTCACTCAATGGCAAGATTGTGACCTAGAAATTAAGAGATAAACTCATAGAAATTGACGATAGGGGTTAGATTATTAAGTCATGGATAGCGTATTTAAATGAGTTAACAATGGATAACCTCAAGACATGTAGGCAGCTATGGAGACTGAGTTTAACAAGGTTGATGATTCTTTAGTATAACAAGGTATAGGAATGTTGGAATCAAGGAATTCACGTAGCTAGAACTCGTGTTTGGAAAACTGCACCTAAAATGTTAGGTCGGATAGAAGTGTAAGGAATTGAATTATGCATTAGATGACTAACGTTGCTAAAGGTCCTAAGTTGGATATCGGTGATATTTAGAATCATGGTATTAATTTGGTGCCTATCAGATTTAGTTGTGATTATGCAAAGTAAGTCATTCTATGTACTCGTTGTTTGGATACCCTAGAGGATGTTAGAAAGCATATATCCCTAAGTAAGACCGACGGACCTAGTATACAAACCATGGAAATGAGATTAAAGCATCCGGTTGCAAAGTGGAGTCGTTAGGGTATGAATAGTAACCCTAAATAGCTAATAATGAGTACGGTACGCATGATGATTCATGGTAAACCCTAGGACCTAAGGTCGATTAGACTTAATGCTCTTAGCCAGTTGAACATGTAAATGAAGAGAGTAAGACAGAGATGAATTAGAGTCATAATAACCCAAGAGACTATTGTTAGACCACCGTATCTATGTGCACTATTTCACATCTGGGAACTAGCGATTAGTAGACTTCGAATTTGTGGTCGTTGAATAAGATGGGTGAATCTTGTAGTGATAGTTAAATAAGTGGTTGATTACTTTTGAAGTTCTATTAGGTTATGTTGAAGGATGCCTCGTGGTCATAATTCTTATATTGATACAACCTTAAAGTTATCTTGTGTAAGTATTTTATGAGCTCGGTCATTTCGATACCCATTTATAGTCCTAGGATTGTTGTTGTACGGCCGGTAACCTAGTAGAGCATCGATATCACTTACATGGCGATGAACCTAGCTTAGTAACATTAATGTCGAAGATATATTGGCAGGCATTAAGTGTTCGAAGGAATGACTAGGTTGCTAAGTGAGTAGGACCATTGTCTTCTTAAATATGGTGTAACCTTGGATTGAGGTGAGTGGAATTTATTTGAGGTTGAAACTATTCGCCTTAGGAGTTTTGGATAAGATTAAAAGAAAATTATGAAGCCTTGTGGCTTGAAAATAGAGATTTGAATAAGGAAATGGATTGTGGATCACAAGCTGATGAAGCTTACTTGAAAAGTTGAACTAGTGCTACATGATTAGTTTACCCATGCAATTTCGATGGCAATTTGTTGGTGATGCTTAATAAATCTTAGAATTCAAGTTTAATGAATCTCAATGGTCTTTCTCCTTGATTACGAGCGTGAAGGTTAACGAAGCTGGGAAAGGATGTTAGTGAATAGAAGCTTATAACCGGAAGACTAGTCATTAGAAGATTTACTAATCCAATGTACCTTCAAGATAAGAACTATGATACTACCGATAGATGACGACTTAAGATGGATTAGTTTGTTTGGTGAGTTCAACTTGAAAATAGGGTCGTATCGTGGAAATAATCCATAACATGTGTATGTCCTACGTGCTAACAATTTTGAAGCTAGTAGATAGGATATGTAAATCGGATATAGACCTATCATCTTGAAACTAGCGTATGTCACCCTAGGATCATGGAATTATTGTGATATTCCTTTTGAGGTATGAATGCAAGATTGATACAACATGAGTCATGATTTTGGAGTTATAGTTCTATTGTTAGAATACCGATGCAACTTTGATGACTATGTTTGAAGACTCTAACCTTAGTTAATGAACTTGACCTTAAGATCAAATGGAGAATAGAGTCGTTCAAGGAAAGAACTGTAAATGTAGAGGTCACACCGAACTAAATGATTGGAGAAACATAGGAAGTGAATTGGTTGTGGTAAGAGAGATCACAGAGCAAAGGACGACCCGGAGTTGGAAAATAACAATGGTCGGAATCCGTCTAAATGACCTCAATAGGCAAGAATGAATTTTGGGACGAAATTCTTTTAAGGAGGGGAGGATATGAGGCCCGACCCCGAATAACGTGTGTTATCTCGAATTGCATGCCATAGACCAAGAATGATATGACTGACCTTGGATTACGTGCCCTGTCTTGGTTTTCATGCATGCTTCGTCATACGTGCCTTGACCTAGAATTATATGCCCAAATCCCGACTTAGGTGCCCTGACTTCGATTTAAGTGCGATACCTTAATTTGTGTGCACTGACCTTGAATTGCGTGCCCTAACCTAAGTTTAAGAGTCATACCTCGATTTGCGTGCATTGCATTAAATTACGTGCCTTGCATTGGTTTACATGCATTTACCTAGGATTGCGTGCATTAGTCTTGAAGTTCGTGTCTACCTCGTAGTTCGTGTCTACCTCGTGATCCGTGGCCCGTATTGATTTATGTGCGTGTCTCGTAGTGCGTGCCCTAGACTTAGTAAAGCATGCCCGCACGCTAATTAATAAAGAATCCTACACAAAGTACTAGACTTTAAAATAATCCTACACAATCCACTAACTATTATTATAATCCTAATTGAAATCTCTACAAAACCCACTAACAATAAATAATTCTATCTACACAAACACCTAAACATTCTTTATTCTTTATTTTCACCCAAAACCAATGCACCTCAAATTCCACACTTATTATAATCTAAAATGTATTAACTTGAATCTGAAATTTCAGATTTTTCATTGCATTTCTCGGCCATATCAAAGTCTTGAGCAAGTTTTGAACAAAAAATATTCTACCCTAGACAATCTATGACAAACACTAGACACAATGCATAAAATATTGCCATTTCACCCTACCCCAAGTCCCCTTTCTCGATCAACACACCCCATGCCTCATTACAACTCAAATTATATGCTAGTTGACACACAAAAATCAGATTTGAAAGGCTCAAGGCCAACACACACACACACAAGCATCATTCCTCTCTCAAACTCTATCTTTCCTCACAAACTCTCTCATTCTCTCTCCTTCTCTCTCCATTTTCGACCAAGGCTGACCTTTGAGCTCCCAAGACTCCTAACAACTCTCAAGGGCACTCTAAGACCCTCCCAAGCTCGGCCATGGCAGCCCAAGCAAGCTAGAAGCAAAGAGACATGCATGCAAGCTCATAGAACACTCATTCGGCCCTTTGGTATGTTGATAGCTTCCATTTCTTTTCTTCTTGTTCTAACCACATGCATGTACTAAGAACTTGGCCACTAAGCTAGGAAAAATAGAGAGAAATCAGGTGGTGTCTTGGCTAAGCAAGGAAGAAGAAGAAATTTGTGCTTCATCAAGTTTTGTGCATCTTCTTGTTATTTTGCTAAGGTGAGGGCTAAAACCTTTTGAAAATCCTTCAAAAATCCAAATGCATGCTCTTAAATGTATGTCTTTGCTTCTGTGATTGAGTTATATGTGTGTTCATAAGCTTTTACAACCATGCATGGCAAGATTTTGGCTTGAAGATGATGATAGATGAAATCGGGTTTGGTGACAGCTCTCTGTCTTGTTGTTACGAGGTGTGTTTGGTTTGGCAAATGTTGTTTAAAATACATGAAAATTGGCAAGTAACTGTTTTTGCCAGTTTTGAACATTTTTCACAGAAATAGGCCAAAGCTAATTTTGACTCTAAGGTCCTCAAAATGGCGAATTATTAAAATGTGTCCAAATCTGGAAGTCTGGGAAAAATGAAGCAGGTTTTGGCAGATGCACTGACCTTGTAGAACGAACCAGTTTTGACTTAGTAAATAATGTCCAAAATGCATGAAATTTGGTGTGCTACTAGTTTTTTCAGTTCTGGAAATTTTTGAAAGAAATGGACTAAGGCTAAATCTGACCCGAAGAACCTTACAAATGACAAGTATTGAAATGTGTGCAAATCTGGACAGTTTTGTGCTATCCCACTATTTCGGCTATAACTATTGATCCCGAACTCCAAATGATGCAAGGTTTGTTTCTGATTTTATTTCACTTCTTAAGCTTTAATTTTACATCTTATTCACTGGAATTGGAGATTTTTTGCTTGTCTTAATGATTGTGGGAAAACAGCCTATTGCAGTGAGGGTTTCACTTGGTTATATGCTTAGAAAATTTATTGTAACTTTTATTGTGGTATTAAATGCTTGGGTTTGTGGCATTGGGATGTTGTGTGGACTGATTTGAGTACTTGAGGATGTTTGAATTAAATGATGCATGACTTGAGATTAATTTTGAGTTGACTTAGGGTTTAATCACACGGGTAAGCACGAAATGAAAATCCCAATGACTAGGTAGGCTTGCTAAGTGTTGATCATTGGGATATTGTGTGGAATTATATGCTTAATAGGCTGCCCGTAGATGCCCTTATAGCCCTAAATGTGATTTTGATCATTGCATGTTGACAAATAGGCCTTTCTTGCATCCGAACCCATGTAGATTATTGTTGCATATTGAATATCAATATTATTTGATTACGTGGACTTCGAAATGAGTTATATGACTTGATTTATGTGCGTTACATGGTTGCCCGTTTAATGTTCATATAACTCCATTTTCTTTTCAAGTGAAACTACTTGTCTTATCGTGCCTCGCTTGTTTACTTGTCAATGTGCAATCTTATGACTGTCCGGAGGCAACCTACTTTGTTGTCCTCCTAATGTGATATATTAAATGTCATAAATGTGCATTGCATACAAGGTTGCAACCTTTCATTCTGGCATGGTAGCGATCACGCACACCTGGCGGTATCGGGCTTGCCGGTGCACCCGTGACTACCATGGTACCTATTCCCTCTCTCGCTTGGGGGCTGGACTTCCTCGGAGAGTTGGGTCGTAGGATTTCGGGGTACATCCGGAGTATACCCACCTGGCATGTTAAGGGGATGATTTGAAGTCGGCCGCAACTACTGAGAGCAAAAGCTCACCGTATCCTTTTTCTATATGTATAAGTACTCTCGCTTGGTTCCTAGAGAACCTCGGGGAGGAAAGACTGGTAATTGTGTTCCTTTACTTTATATTATTGTTATGTACTCATTTGTGTTATATTCATGCTTGCAAAAGGATTTTCCTAAGTTGAACTGGAAAATGAGTTTCAAAACCTATTTCTCGTTCTCCCTAGCTGAGTTCATAAGGACTCACCCTCTTTTATAATCTCGGGTGAAGAAGATCAAGAACAGGTACCTGAGGACGATGTGCCTAACGATGATTCCTTGGAGTGATTGCCTGTCCTATGTGCTTTGCTTGATTTATGGCCATTTGTGAAAACTGTGCTACTTGAAGACTATTTCTTTCATGTTGCTTAATGTTGTAATGTAAAAGACCCCCGTTGTAATTTGGGGTCTAATTTTGGTTTGTACTAATATTTCTAGACAGTCACTAGATACTGCTATGGTCGTTTTGCTTTTATTATCGCTAGTAGCTATAATAGGATTATGAAGTATTAGGTAAGGGCTAAGTAAGATGAACCATCCAAACCTTAAACAGGTACTCGCTATTAAGCTAAGATCAACAGGTACTTTTGTAACGAGGATAAACAAACAAACGAGACATAGCATCATGCTAGGTTATAAATCAAACGAGACGTCGAAATAACCAATAGGCAATTCAATTGATGTTAAATGGTAATCCTAGTTGGAAACGAAATTGAGATTGGAAAATTTTGAGGCGTTTAGAGAATTAGGCCAAACCAAAGAGCTCAATTACAGCCGTTATGCTGCCCATTTTTCAAAAATTTTGGAGTTTGGGCCAAAAACATTAAGTGTGAAATCTTCATAAACGGTTAAGTACCTGATATGACTTGAATGTTTAGATCATACCCTATCTAACCTTATAGGCCGGGTTGGGGCGTGACAAAGACAACTTCACTTCACGTAGACAAGGGGCCCGCAAACCGAGGGCGTGGGGCTTGGGACCAGGTCTCTGTCGCACCGGTACCCATAACTTTTGATCCGTAAGGAGTTACGCAGCGCACAGTCTACCGTTGGAAAGCTCTACGAGAGCTCTACTACGGGGATAGCAAACCTGCTCCACTTCGCCTATTTTTGGAGACCAAAATTGAACATTCTCATCAGTTTCGGGACACTTTTATTTTTTTGCGCTGTTTTCTCGTCCTGGATCGTACGTCGTGAGCTGTGAAAAGGACAACAACCTAATCCATCACATTTCTATTACCGAATCCCACAGCACCTTGGGCAAGACAACTTCGCTTCACGTAGAGGCTGGGCCCGCAAATCGAGGGCGTGGGGCTTGGGACCAGGTCTCCGTCGCTCCGGTGCCCATAACTTTTGATCCGTAAGGAGTTACGCAGTGCACAACTTACCAATGGAAAGCTCTCCGAGAGCTCTATGATGGGGGAAGCAAGCCTGTACGGCTGCGCCTATTTTTGGAGCCCAAAATCGAACGATTTCATCAATTTCGGAACACTTTATTCTTTTGTGCCGTTTTTCCGTCCCGTATTGTACGTCGTGAGCCGCGAAAAGGACGACAACCTAATCTATAACATTTCTATTACCGAATCCCACGGCACCTTGGGCAAGACAACTTCACTTCATGTAGACGCTAGGCGCGCAAACCAACGGCGTGGGGCTTGGGACCAGGTCTCCGTCGCTCCGGTGCCTATAACTTTTGATCCGTAAATAGTTACACGGTGCACAGCATACCGTTGGAAAGCTCTCTGAGAGCTCTACGATGGGGACGACAAGTCTGCTATGTTGCGCCAATTTTCAGAGCCTAAAATTGAACGTTTTCATCAGTTTTGGGACACTTTTCTTCTTTTACGTTGATTTTCCATCCCGGATCGTACGTCGTGAGCCGCGAAAAGGACGACAACCTAATCCATCACATTTCTATTACCGAATACCATGGCACCTTGGGCAAAACAACTTCGCTTCACGTAGACGCGGCGCTCGCAAACCGAAGGCGTGGGTCTTGGGACCAGGTCTCTGTTGCACCAGTGCCCATAACTTTTGATCTGTAAGGAGTTACGCAGCGCACAGCATACCGTTGAAAAGCTCTCCGAGAGCTCTACGACGGGGGCAGCAAGCTTGCTCGGCTGCATCTATTTTTGGAGACCAAAATCGAACATTTTTATCAATTTCGTGATACTTTTCTTTTTTTGCGCTATTTTTTCGTCCCGGATCATACGTCTTGAGCCGCGAAAAGAACGACAACCTAATCCATCACATTTCTATTACCGAAATCCATGGAACCTTGGGCATGACAACTTCGCTTCACGTAGACACGGGGCTCGCAAACCGAGGGCGTGGGGCTTAGGACCAGGTCTCCGTCACTTCGGTGCCCATAACTTTTGATCCATAAGGAGTTACGCGGACAACATACCATTGGAAAGCTTTTCGAGAGCTCTACGACGTGGGCAGCAATACTGCTCAGCTGCTCCTATTTTCAGATCCCAAAATTCAACATTTTCATTAGTTTCGGAACACTTTTCTTTTTTTGCACTATTTTTCCGTCCCGGATCGTATGTCGTAAGCCGCGAAAAGGACGACAACCTAATCCATCACATTTCTATTACCGAATCCCAAGGCACCTTGGCCAAGACAACTTCGCTTCACGTAGAGGCTGGGCCTGCAAGTCGAGTGCGTGGGGCTTGGGACCAGGTCTCCGTCACTCCGGTGCCCATAAGTTTTGATTCGTAAAGCGTTACGCAGTGCACAGTATACCATTGGAAAGCTCTCTGAGACCTCTATGATGGGGCAGCAAGTCTGCTCAACTATGCCAATTTTCGGAGCCCAAAATAGAACGTTTTCATCAGTTTCGGGACACTTTTCTTCTTTTGCGCTGTTTTTTCGTCCCAGATCGTACGTCGTGAGCCGCGAAAAGGACAACAACCTAATCCATCACATTTCTATTACCGAATCCCATGGCACCTTGGGCAAGACAACTTCACTACACGTAGACGAGGGGCCCGCAAACCGTGGGCGTGGGGCTTAGGACTAGGTCTCCGTCGCACCGGTGCCCAAAACTTTAACTCCGTAAGGAGTTACGCGGTGCACAACATACCATTGGAAAGCTCTCAGAGAGCTCTACGATGGGGGCAGCAAACCTGCTCGACTACGCCTATTTTCGGAGACGAAAATTGAACATTCTCATCAGTTTCGGGACACATTTCTTTTTTGTGCTGTTTTTCCGTCCTGGATCGTACGTCGTGAGCCGCGAAAAGGACGATAACCTAATCCATCACATTTCTATTACCGAATCCCACGATACCTTGGGCAAGACAACTTCGATTCACGTAGAGGCTGGACCCACAAACCGAGGGCGTAGGGCTTGGGACCACGTCTCCGTCGCTCCGGTGCCCATAACTTTTGATCCGTAAGAAGTTACGTGGTGCACAACATACCAATAGAAAGCTCTACGAGAGCTCTACGATGGGGAAAGCAAGCCTGTACGGCTGCACCTATTTTTGGAGCCCAAAATCGAACGTTTTCATCAATTTTGGGACACTTTTCTTCTTTTGTACGGTTTTTCTGTCCCGTATCGTACGTCATGAGCCGCGAAAAGGACGATAATCTAATCAATCACATTTCTATTACCGAATCCCACGGCACCTTGGGCAAGACAACTTCACTTCACGTAGACGCTGGGTACGCAAACCGAGGGTGTAGGGCTTGGGACCAGGTCTCCGTCGCTCCGGTGCCCATAACTTTTGATCCGTAAGAAGTTACGCGGTGCACAGCATACCAATAGAAAGCCCTTCGAGAGCTCTATGACGGGGGAAGCAAGCCTGTACGGCTGCGCCTATTTTGGATCCCAAAATCGAACGTTTTCATCAATTTTGTGACACTTTTATTCTTTTGTGTTGTTTTTCCATCCCGGATCATGCGTCGTGAGCCGCGAAAAGGACGACAACCTAATCCATCACATTTCTATTACTGAATCCCACGACAACTTAGGCTAGACAACTTCACTTCACATAGACGCTGGGCGTGCAAACAGAGGGCGTGGGGCTTGGGACCAGGTCTTTGTCGCTCCGGTGCCCATAACTTTTGATCCGTAAAGAGTTACACTGCGCACAACATACCGTTGGAAAGTTCTCCGAGAGCTCTACGATGGGGGCAGCAAGTCTACAGAGCTGCGCCAATTTTCAGAGCCCAAAATTGAACGTTTTCATCAGTTTCGGGACACTTTTTTTCTTTTGCATTGTTTTTTCGTCCCGGATCGTACGTCGTGAGCCGCGAAAAGGACGACAACCTAATCCATCAAATTTCTATTACCGAATCCCACGGTACCTTGGGCAAGACAACTTCGTTTCACGTAGACGCGGGGCCCGCAAACCAAGGTCGTGGGGCTTGGGACCATGTCTCCGTCGCACCGGTGCCCATAACTTTTGATCCGTAAGGAGTTACGCGGTGCACAGCATATCGTTGGAAAGCTCAACAAGAGCTCTACGACGGGGGCAGCAAGCTTGCTCGGCTTCGTCTATTTTCAGAGACCAAAATTAAACATTTTCAACAGTTTCGAGACACTTTTTTTCTGCGCTATTTTTTCGTTCCGGATCGTACGTCGTGAGCCGTGAAAAAGATGACAACCTAATCCATCACATTTCTATTACCTAATCCCATGGCACCTTGGGCAAGACAACTTCTTTTCACGTAGAGGCTGGGCCCGCAAACCGAGGGCGTGGGGCTTGGGACCAGGTCTCCGTCATTCCGGTGCCCATAACTTTTGATCCGTTAGGAGTTACGCGGTGCATAGCATACCAATGGAAAGCTCTCCGAGAGCTCTACGACGGGGGAAGCAAGCCTGTACGGTTGCGCCTATTTTGGGAGCCCAAAATCAAACATTTTCATAAATTTCGGGACACTTTTATTCTTTTGCGCTGTTTTTTCATCTCGGATCGTACGTCGTCAGCCGCAAAAAGGACGACAACCTAATCCATCACATTTCTATTACCGAATCTCACGGCAGCTTGGGCAAGACAACTTCACTTCATGTAGAGGCTGGGTCCGCAAATCGAGGGCGTGAGGCTTAGTACTAGGTATCCGTCGCACCGGTACCCATAACTTTTGATCCATAAAGCGTTACACGACGCATAGTATACCGTTGGAAAGTTCTCCGAGAGATCTATGACGCGGCAGCAAGTCTGCTCAACTGTGCCAATTTTTGGATTCCAAAATCTAACATTTTCATCAGTTTCGGGACACTTTTCTTCTTTTGCGCTGTTTTTTCATTCTGGATCGTACGTCGTGAGCCGCGAAAAGGACGACAACCTAATCCATCACATTTCTATTACCGAATCCCACGGCACCTTGGGCAAGACAACTTTACTTCACGTAGACGAGGGGCCCGCAAACCGAGGGAGTGGGGCTTGGTACCAGGTCTCCGTCGCACCGGTATCCATAACTTTTGATCCGTAAGGAGTTACGCGGCGAACAGTCTACCATTGGAAAGCTCTCCGAGAGCTCTAGTATGGGGGTAGCAAACTTGCTCAACTTCACCTATTTTCGGAGACCAAAATTGAGCATTCTCATCATTTTTGGGACACTTTTCTTTTTTTGCACTATTTTTCCGTCCCGGATCGTACGTCGTTAGCTGCAAAAAGGACGACAACCTAATCCATCACATTTCTATTACCGAATCCCACGGCACCTTGGGCAAGACAACTTCGCTTCACGTAGAGGCTGGGCCCGCAAATTGAGGGCGTGGGGCTTGGGACCAGGTCTCCGTCGCTCCGATGCCCATAACTTTTGATCCGTAAGGAGTTACGCGGTGCACAGCATACCAATGGAAAGCTCTCCGAGAGCTCTACGATGGGGGAAGCAAGCCTGTACGGCTGCGACTATTTTTGGAGAACAAAATTGAACGTTTTCATCAATTTTGGGATACTTTTCTTCTTTTGTGCGGTTTTTCCGTCCCGTATCGTACGTCGTGAGCCTCGAAAAGGATGACAACCTAATCAATCACATTTTTATTACCGATCCCACGATACCTTGGGCAAGACAACTTCACTTCACGTAGACACTGGGCGCGTAAACCGAGGGCGTGGGGCTTGGGACCAGGTCTCCGTCGCTTCGGTGCCTATAACTTTTGATCCGTAAAGAGTTACATGGTGCACAACATGCCGTTAGAAAGCCCTCCGAGAGCTCTACGACAGCGGTAGCAAGCCTGCTCGGCTACGCCTATTTTCGAAGGCCAAAATCGAACATTTTTTATCACTTTCAGGACACTTTTCTTTTTTAACGCTGTTTTTCTGTCCCGGATAGTACGTCGTGAGCCCCGAAAAGGACGACAACCTAATCCATCACATTTCTATTACCGAAATCCATGGTACCTTGGGCAGGACAACTTCGCTTTACGTAGAGGCTGGGCCCGCAAACCGAGGGCGTGGGGCTTGGGACCAGGTCTCCGTCACTCCGTTGTCCATAACTTTTGATCCGTAAGGAGTTACGTGGTGCACATCATACCGTTGGAAAGCTCTCCGAGAGCTCTACGACGGGGGCAGCAAGCCTGCTTGGCTACACCTGTTTTTGGAGCCCAAAATCGAACGTTTTCATCAGTTTCGGGACACTTTTATTCTTTTGCGCTGTTTTTCCATCCTGGATCGTACGTCATTAGCCGCGAAGAGGACGACAACCTAATCCATCACATTTCTATTACCGAATATCAAGGCACCTTGGGCAAGACAACTTTGCCTCACGTAGAGGCTGGGCCCGCAAACCGAGGGCGTGGGGCTTGGGACCAGGTCTCTATCACTTCGGTGCCCATAACTTTTGATCCGTAAAGCGTTACGCGACGCACAACATACCGTTGGAAGCTCTCTGAGAGCTCTACAATGGGGGCAGCAAGTCTGCTCGGCTGCGCTTATTTTTGGAGCCCAAAATTGAACATTTTCATTAGTTTCGGGATACTTTTCTTCTTTTGCGCTATTTTTTCGTCCCGGATCGTATGTCATGAGCCGCGAAAAGGACAACAACCTAATCCATCACATTTCTACTATCAAATCCCATGGCACCTTGGGCAAGACAACTTCGCTTCACGTGGACGCTGGGCCCGCAAACTGAGGCCGTGGGACATGGGACTAGGTCTTCGTTGCTCTGGTGTCTATAACTTTTGATCCGTAAAGAGTTGCGCGGCGCACAGCATATCGTTGGAAAGCTCTCTGAGAGCTCTACGACTTGGGCAGCAAGCCTGCTCGGCTGCGCCTATTTTCGGAGCCCAAAATTGAATGTTTTCATCAGTTTCGGGATACTTTTTTTTGCGCAGTTTTTCTATCCCGGATCGTACGTCGTGAGCCGCGAAAAGGACCACAACCTAATCCATCACATTTCAATTACCGAATCCCACGGCACATTGGGCATGACAACTTCGCTTCAGGTAGAAGCTGGGCCCGCAAACCGAGGGCTTGGGGCTTGGCACAAGGTCTCCGTCACTCCGGTGCCCATAACTTTTGATCTGTAAAGAGTTACGCGGTGCACAACATGTAGTTGGAAAGCTCTCCGAGAGCTCTACGATGGGGGCAGCAAGCCTGCTCGGTTGCTGTAATATCCCACATCAGATACAGAGGTCTTTAGGCTGCTTGATATAAGGGGTAACATCCTTGTATCGTGTACACGCATTTTCCTGGCAGTGGCTGGGAGGCGACAAAACCGTGAGGGGTATGGGCCCCAAAGCGGACAATACGTGCATAGTGAGTTTTCGGGCCCACTCGCCCTGGCCTCGATGCTTGCTTTGGCCCAAGTCCCAAGGGGTATCCTGCAGGCGTGGGAGTGTTGGTTCGGGGTATTACAAAGGTCGTATCAGAGCCGACGCGTTCGCATGGCTAGCAAGGACGCTGGGTCCCCAAGGGGAGGCGGGTGTAATATCCTACATCGGATGCCGAGGTCTTTGGGCTATTTGATATAAGGGGTAACATCCTTGTATCATGTACGCGCGTTTTCCTGGCAGTGGCTGGGAGGCGACAAAACTGTGAGGGGTATGGGCACCAAAGCGGATAATACGTGCGTAGTGTGTTTCCGGGCCCACTCGCCATGGCCTCGGTGCTCGCTTGGGCCCAAGTCCCAGGGGGTATCCTGCAGGCGTGGGAGTGTTGGTTCAGGGTGTTACAACTGCGCCAATTTTTGTAGCCCAAAATTGAACGTTTTCATCAGTTTCGGGACACTTTTCTTCTTTTGCACTGTTTTTCTATCCGGGATCGTACGTCGTCAGTCGCGAAAAGGACGACAACCTAATCCATCACATTTCTATTACCGAATCCCAAGGCACCTAGGCCAAGACAACATCACTTCACGTAGAGGTTGGGCCCGTAAATCGAGGGCGTGGGGCTTGGGACCAGGTCACCGTCACACCGGTGCCCATAACTTTTGATCCGTAAGGAGTTATGCGGCGCACAGCATACCGTTGGAAAGCTCCCTGAGAGCTCTATGACAGGGCAGCAAGTCTGCTCAACTGTGCCAATTTTTAGAGCCCAAAATCAAACGTTTTCATTAGTTTTGGGACACTTTTCTTCTTTTGCGCTGTTTTTCTGTCCAGGATCGTACGTCGTGAGTCGGGAAAAGGACGACAACCTAATCCATCATATTTCTATTACCGAATTCCACAGTACCTTGGGCAAGACAACTTCACTTCACGTAGACGAGGGGCCCGCAAACTGAGGCGTGGGGCTTAGGTCCAGGTCTCCGTCGTACCGGTGCCTATAACTTTTGATCCGTATGGAGTTACGTGGCGCACAACATTCCGTTGGAAAGCTCTGAGAGAGCTTTACGACGGGGGCAGCAAACCTGCTCCACTGCGCCTATTTTCGGAGACCAAAATTGAACATTCTCATCAGTTTCGGGACACTTTTCTTTTTTTACGCTGTTTTTCCATCACGGATCGTACGTCGTGAGCTGCGAAAAGGACGACAACTTAATCCATCACATTTCTATTACCGAATCCCATGGCACCTTGGGCAAGACAACTTCGCTTCACGTAGAGGATGGGCCCGTAAACCGAGGGCATGGGGCTTGGGACCAGGTCACCGTCGCTCTGGTGCCCAGAACTTTTGATCCGTAAGGAGTTACGTGGTGCCCAGCATACCAATGGAAAGCTCTCCGAGAGCTCTACGACGGGGGAAGCAAGTCTGTACGGCTGCCCCTATTTTTGGAGAACAAAATCAAACATTTTCCTCAATTTCAGGATACTTTTCTTCTTTTGTGCGGTTTTTCCGTCGTGTATCGTACGTCGTGAGCCGCGAAAATGATGACAACCTAATCAATCACATTTCTATTACCGATCCCATGATACCTTGGGCAAGACAACTTCACTTCACGTAGACGCTGGGCGTGCAAACCGGGGGCGTGTGGCTTGGGACCAGGTCTCCGTGGTTCCGGTACCCATAACTTTTGATCCGTAAAGAGTTACACGGCGCACAGCATGCCGTTGGAAAGCTCTCCGAGAGCTCTACGATAGGGGCAGCAAGTCTACAGAGCTGTGCCAATTTTCAGAGCCCAAAATTGAACATTTTCATCAATTTCGAGGCACTTTTCTTCTTTTGCTCTATTTTTCCGTCCCGGATCGTACGTCGTGAGCCGCGAAAAGGACGACAACCTAATCTATTAAATTTCTATTATCGAATCCTATGGCACCTTGGGCAAGACAACTTCGCTTCACGTAGACGCGGGGCCAGCAAACCGAGGGCGTGGGGCTTGGGACCTGGTCTCCGTCGCATCGATGCCTATAACTTTTGATCCGTAAGGAGTTACGCGGCGCACAGCATACTGTTGGAAAGCCCTTCGAGAGCTCTACGATAGGGGTAGCAAGCCTGCTCGGCTGCGCCTATTTTCGGAGACCAAAATCGAACATTTTCATCAGTTTTGGGACACTTTTCTTTTTTTGCGCTATTTTTCTGTCCCGGATCGTACTTCGTGAGCCGCGAAAAGGACGACAACCTAATCCATCACATTTTTGTTACCGAAATCCATGGCACCTTGGGCAGGACAACTTTGCTTTACGTAGAGGCTGGGCCCGCAAACCGAGGGCGTAGGGCTTAGGACCAGGTCTCCGTCACTCCGGTGCCCATAACTTTTGATCCGTAAGGAGTTACACTGCGCACAATATATCGTTGGAAAGCTTTCCGAGAGCTCTATGATGGGGGCAGCAAGCCTGCTCGGCTGCACCTATTTTTGGAGCCCAAAATTGAACGTTTTCATCTGTTTTGGGACACTTTTCTTCTTTTGTGGTATTTTTTCGTCTCGGATCGTACGTCATTAGCGACGAAAAGGACGACAGCCTAATCCGTCATATTTTAATTACCGAATCCCAAGGCACCTTGGGCAAGAAAACTTTGCATCACATTGAGGCTGGGCCCACAAACTGAGGGCGTGGGGCTTGGGACCAGGTCTCCGTCACTCCGGTGCCCATAAGTTTTGATCCGTAAAGCGTTACGCGGCGCACAACATACCGTTAGAAAGCTCTCCGAGAGCTCTACGACGAGGGCAGCAACTCTGCTCAGCTGCGCTTATTTTTGGAGTCCAATATTGAACATTTTCATCAGTTATGGGGTACTTTTCTTCTTTTGCGCTATTTTTTCATCTTGGATCGTACGTCATGAGTTGCGAAAAGGACGACAACCTAATCCATCACATTTTTACTACTGAATCCCACTGTACCTTGGGCAAGACAACTTCGCTTCACGTAGATGCTGGGCTCGCAAACTGAGGGCGTGGGGCTTGGGACCAAGTCTCCGTCACTCCGGTGCCCATAACTTTTGATCCGTAAAGCGTTACGTGGCGCACAGCATACCGTTGTAAAGCTCTCCAAGAGCTCTACTATGGGGGTAGCAAGTCTGCTTAGCTGTGCTTGTTTTTGCAGCCCAATATTGAACATTTTCATCAGTTTCGGGATACTATTCTTCTTTTGCGCTAGTTTTTCATCCCGGATAGTACGTCGTGAGCCGCGAAAAGGACAACAACCTAATCCATCACATTTCTACTATCGAATCCCACAGAACCTTGGGCAAGAAAACTTCACTTCACGTAGACGCTGGGCCCGCAAACCGAGGGCGTGGGTCTTGGGATCAGGTCTTCGTCGCTCCGATGTCTATAACTTTTGATCCGTAAAGAGTTATGCGGCGCACAGAAAGCTCTTCGAGAGCTCTACGACGGGGGCAGCAAGCCTGCACGGCTGCACCTATTTTCGGAGCCCAAAATTGAACATTTTCATCAATTTCGGGACACTTTTTTTTGCGCTATTTTTCCATCCCGGATCGTACGTTGTGAGCCTTGAAAAGGACGACAACCTAATCCATCACATTTCAATTTCCAAATCCCATGACACATTGGGCAAGGCAACTTCGCTTCACGTAGATGCTGGGCCCGCAAACCGAGGGCGTGGGGCTTGGGACAAGGTCTCCGTCACTCTAGTGCCCATAACTGTTGATCCATAAAGAGTTACGCAGCGTAAAACATATCGTTGGAAAGCTCTCCGAGACCTCTACGACGGGGGCAGCAAGCTTGCTCGGCTGTAAATATTTTCGGAGCCCAAAATTGAACATTTTCATCAATTTCGGGACACTTTTCTTCTTTTGCGCTGTTTTTCCATCCTGGATCGTACGTCGTCAGTCGTGAAAAGGATGACAATCTAATCCATCACATTTCTATTAACGAATCCCAAGGCACCTAGGCCAAGACAACTTGGCTTCACGTAGAGGCTGGGCCCGCAAACCGAGGGCATGGGGCTTGGGACCAAGTCTCCGTCACTCCGGTGCCCATAACTTTTGATCCGTAAGGAGTTATGCGGCGCATAGCATACCGTTGGAAAGCTTCCCGAGAGCTCTATGATCGGGCAGCAAGTCTGCTCAACTGTGCCAATTTTTGGCTCCAAAATTGAAAATTTTTATCAGTTTCAGGACACTTTTCTTCTTTTGCGCTGTTTTTCCGTCCAGGATCGTACGTCGTGAGCCGCGAAAAGGACGACAACCTAATATATCACATTTCTATTACCGAATCCCACGGCACCTTGGGCAAGACAACTTCACTTCATGTAGACGAGGGGCCCGCAAATCGAGGGCGTGGGGCTTGGGACCAAGTCTCCGTCGTACCGGTGCCCATAACTTTTTATTCGTAAGGAGTGACGCGGCGCACAACATACCGTTGGAAAGCTCTCCGAGAGCTCTACGACGGGGGCAGTAAGCCTGCTCGACTGGGCCTATTTTCGAAGACCAAAATTGAACATTCTCATCTGTTTTGGGATACTTTTCTTTTTTTGCGCTGTTTTTTGTCCCGGATCGTATGTCATGAGCTGCGAAAAGTACGACAATTTAATCCATCACATTTCTATTACCAAATCCCATGGCACCTTGGGTGAGAGAACTTCACTTCACGTAGAGGCTGGGCTCGCAAACCGAGGGCATGGGCCTTGGGACCCGATCTCCGTCGCTCCGGTGCCAATAACTTTTGATCCGTAAGGAGTCACGCGGTGCATAGAATACCAATGGAAAGCTCTCTGAGGGCTCTACGACAGGGAAAGCAAGCCTGTATGGCGGCGCATATTTTTGGAGCCCAAAGTCGAACGTTTTCATTAATTTCGGGACATTTTTCTTCTTTTGTGCTATTTTTTCGTCCCGTATCGTACGTCATGAGCCGCGAAAACGACGACAACCTAATCTATCACATTTCTATTACCGAATCCCACGACACCATGGGCAAGACAACTCCACTTCACGTAGACGCTGGGCGCCCAAACCGAGGGCGTGAGGCTTGGGACCAGGTCTCTATCGCTCCGGTGCCCATAACTTTTGATCCGTGAGGAGTTACGCAGAGCACAACATGCTGTTGGAAAGCTCTCTGAGAGCTCTACGACAACGGTAGCAAGCCTGCTCAGCTTCTCCTATTTTTTTCTTCTTTTACGCTGTTTTTCGTCCCAGATCGTACGTCGTGAGCCGCGTAAAGGACGACAACCTAATCCATCAAATTTTTATTACTGGATCCCACGACACCTTAGGCAAGACAACTTCGCTTCACGTAGACGCGGGGCCCGCAAACCGAGGGCGTGGGGCTTGGGACCAGGTCTCCGTCGTATCGGTGCCCATAACTTTTGATCTGTAAGGAGTTACGTGGCGCACAGCATACCGTTGGAAAGCCCTCTGAGAGCTCTACGACAACGGTAGCAAGCCTGCTCAGCTGCGCCTATTTTCGGAGACCAAAATCGAACATTTTCATTAGTTTCGGGCCAATTTTCTTTTTTTGCGCTATTTTTTCGGCCCAGATCGTACGTCGTGAGCTGCGAAAATGACGACAACCTAATCCATCACATTTCTGTTACCGAAATCCATGGCACCTTGGGCAGGACAACTTCTCTTTACGTAGAGGTTGAGCTCGCAAAGCGAGGGAGTGGGGCTTGGGACCAGGTCTCCGTCACTCCGGTGCCCATAACTTTTGATCCGTAAGGAGTTACGCGGCGCAAAGTATACCGTTGGAAAGCTCTCCGAGAGCTCTACGACAGGGGCAGCTAGCCTGCTCGGCTGCACCTATTTTTGGAGCCCAAAATCGAATGCTTTCATCAATTTTGGAACACTTTTCTTCTTTTGCGCTATTTTTTCGTCCCGGATCGTACGTCGTTAGCCGCGAAAAGGACGACAACCTAATCCATCACATTTCTATTTCCAAATCCCACGGCACATTGGGCAAGGCAACTTCGCTTCACGTAGATGCGGGGCCCGCAAACCGAGGGCGTGGGGCTTGGGACAAGGTCTCCGTTACTCCAGTGTCCATAACTTTTGATCCATAAAGAGTTACGCGGCGCAAAACGTATCGTTAAAAAGCTCTCCGAGAGCTCTACGAAGGGGGCAGCAAGTCTGCTCGGCTGCGCCTATTTTCGGAGCACAAAATTGAACGTTTTCATCAATTTCGGGACACTTTTCTTCTTTTGCGCTGTTTTTCTATCCCGGATCGTACGTCGTCAACCGTGAAAAGGATGACAACCTAATCCATCACATTTCTATTACCGAATCCCAAGGCACCTAGGCCAAGACAACTTACCTTCACGTAGAGGCTGGGCCCGCAAACCGAGGGCATGGGGCTTGGGACCAAGTCTCCGTCACTCCGGTGCCCATAACTTTTGATCCGTAAGGAGTTATGCGGCGCATAGCATACCGTTGGAAAGCTCCCCGAGAGCTCTATGACCAGGTAGCAAGTCTGCTCAACTGTGCCAATTTTCGGCACACAAAATTGAACATTTTTATCAGTTTCGGGACACTTTTCTTCTTTCGCGCTATTTTTCGGTCCAGAATCGTACGTCATGAGCCGCGAAAAGGACTTCAACCTAATATATCACATTTCTATTACTGAATCCCACGGCACCTTGGGCAAGACAACTTCACTTCATGTAGACGAGGGGCCCGCAAATCGAGGGCGTGGGGCTTGGGACCAAGTCTCCGTCGTACCAGTGCCCATAACTTTTGATTCGTAAGGAGTTACGCGGCGCACAACATACCGTTGGAAAGCTCTCCGAGAGCTCTACGACGGGTGTAGCAAACCTGCTCCACTGCGCCTATTTTCGAAGACCAAAATTGAACATTCTCATCAGTTTCGGGACACTTTTCTTTTTTTGCGCTGTTTTTCCGTCCCGGATCATACGTCGTGAGCTGCGAAAAGGACGACAACCTAATCCATCACATTTCTATTACCGAATCCCACGGTACCTTGGGCAAGACAACTTCGCTTCACGTAGAGGCTGGGCCCGCAAACCGTGGGCATGGGGCTTGGGACCAGGTCTCCGTCGCTCCGGTGCCCATAACTTTTGATCCGTAAGGAATTACGCGGTACACAGCATACCAATGGAAAGCTCTCTGAGGGCTCTACGACGGGGAAAGCAAGCCTATATGGCTGCGTCTATTTTTGGAGCCCAAAGTCGAACATTTTCATTAATTTCGGGACACTTTTATTCTTTTGTGCGATTTTTCCGTCCCGTATCGTAAGTAGTAAGCCGCGAAAAAGACGACAACCTAATCTATCACATTTCTATTATCGAATCCCATGGCACCCTGGGCAAGACAACTTCACTTCACGTAGACGCTGGGCGCCCAAACCGAGGGCGTGAGGCTTGGGACCAGGTCTCTATCGCTCCGGTGCCCATAACTTTTGATCCGTAAAGAGATACACGGCGCACAGCATGCCGTTGGAAAGCTCTCCGAGAGATCTACGAAGGGGGCAGCAAGTCTACAGAGCTGTGCCAATTTTTACAACCCAAAATTGAACATTTTCATCAGTTTCGGGACACTTTTCTTCTTTTGCTTTGTTTTTCGTCCTGGATCGTACGTCGTGAGCCGCGAAAAGGACGATAACTTAATCCATCAAATTTTTATTACCGGATCCCACAGCACCTTGGGCAAGACAATTTGGCTTCACGTAGATGCGGGGACCGCAAACCGAGGGCGTAGGGCTTGGGGCCAAGTCTCCGTCACATCGGTGCCCATAAATTTTGATCCGTAAGAAGTTACGCGGCGCACAGCATACTGTTAGAAAGCCCTCCGAGAGCTCTATGATAGCAGTAGCAAGCCTGCTCAACTGCGCCTATTTTCGGAGACCAAAATCGAACATTTTCAATAGTTTCGGGACACTTTTCTTTTTTTGCGATGTTTTTCCGTCCCAGATCGTACGTCGTGAGCTGCGAAAATGACGACAACGTAATCCATCACATTTCTGTTACCAAAATCCATGGCACCTTGGGCAGGACAACTTCTCTTTTTGTAGAGGTTGGGCCCGCAAAGCGAGAGCGTGGGGCTTGGGACAAGGTCTCCGTCACTCCGGTGCCCATAACTTTTGATCCGTAAGGAGTTACGCGGCGCAAAGTATACCGTTGGAAAGCTCTTCGAGAGCTCTACGACGGGGGCAGCAGCCTGCTCGGCTGCACCTATTTTTGGAGCCCAAAATCGAATGTTTTCATTAGTTTTGGATCACTTTTCTTCTTTTGCGTTGTTTTTCCGTCCCGGATCGTACGTCGTGAGCCGCAAAACGGACGACATCCTAATCCATCACATTTCTATTACCGAATCCCATGGTACCTTCGGCAAGACAACTTCACTTCACGTAGAGGCTGGGCACACAAACCGATGGCGTGGGGCTTGGGACCAGGTCTCCGTCACTCCGGTACCCATAACTTTTGATCCGTTAAGCGTTACGCGGCGCATAGCATACCGTTGGAAAGCTCTCCGAGAGCTCTACGACGGGGGCAGCAAGTCTGCTCAGGTGAAATTATTTTTGGAGACCAAAATTGAACATTTTCATTAGTTTCGGGATACTTTTCTTCTTTTGCGCTATTTTTTCATCCTGGATCGTATGTCGTGAGCCGCGAAAAGGACGATAACCTAATCCATCACATTTCTACTATCGAATCCCATGGCACCTTGGGCAAGATAACTTCGCTTCACGTGGACGCTGGGCCCGCAAACCGAGGCCGTGAAGCTTAGGACCAGGTCTTCGTCACTCCGGTGTCTGTAACTTTTGATCCGCAAAGAGTTGCGCGACGCACAGCATATCATTGGAAAGCTCTCTGAGAGCTCTACGACTTGGGCAGCAAGCCTTCTCGGCTGCCCCTAATTTCTGAGACAAAAATTGAACATTTTCAATAGTTTCGGGATACTTTTTTTGTGCTATTTTTTCATCCCGGATCGTACGTCGTGAGCCGCGAAAAGAACGACAACCTAATCCATCACATTTTTACTACCGAATCCCATGGCACCTTGGGCAAGACAACTTCGCTTCACGTAGTTGCTGGGCCCTTAAACCGAGGGCGTGGGGCTTGGGACCAGGTCTTCGTCGCTCCGGTGTTTATAAGTTTTCATCTGTAAAGAGTTACGTGGCGCACATCATATCGTTAGAAAGCTCACCGAGAGCTCTACGACGGGGGCAGCAAGCCTGCTCAGTTGCCCCTATTTTCGGAGCCCAAAATTGAACATTTTCATCAGTTTTTGGATGCTTTTTTTTTGCACTGTATTTCCATCCTGGATCGTACGTCGTTAGCCGCGAAAAGGACGACAGCCAAATCCATCACATTTCAATTACCGAATCCCATGGCACATTGGGCAAGACAACTTCACTTCATGTAGAGGCTGGGCCTACAAACCGAGGGCGTGGGGCTTGGGACAAGGTCTCCGTCACTCCGGTGCCCATAATTTTTTATCCGCAAAGAGTTACGTGGTGCACAACATACTGTTGAAAAGTTCTCCGAGAACTCTACGATGGGGGCAGCAAGCTTGCTTGGCTGTGCCTATTTTCAGAGCCAAAAATTGAATGTTTTCATCAGTTTCGGGACACTTTTCTTCTTTTGAGCTGTTTTTCCGTCCTGGATCATGTGTCGTGAGCTGCGAAAGGGACGACAACCTAATCCATCACATTTCTATTACCGAATCCCAAGGCACCTAGGCCAAGACAACTTCGCTTCACGTAGAGACTGGGTCCGCAAATCGAGGGCGTGGGGCTTGGGACCAAGTCTCCGTCACACCGGTGCCCATAACTTTTGATCCGTAAGGAGTTATGCGGTGCACAACATACCGTTGGAAAGCTCCCTGAGAGCTCTATGACAGGGCAGCAAGTCTGCTCAACTGTGCCAATTTTTGGAGCCCAAAATCAAACATTTTCATCAGTTTCGGGACACTTTTCTTCTTTTGCGCTGTTTTTTTGTCCTGGATCGTACGTCGTGAGTCGAAAAAAGGACGACAACCTAATCCATCATATTTCTATTACCGAATCCCAAGGCACCTTGGGCAAGACAACTTTGCTTCACGTAGATGCGGGGCCTGCAAACCGAGGGCGTGGGGCTTGGGACCAAGTCTCCGTCACTCCGGTGCCCATAACTTTTGATCCGTAAAGCATTACGTGGCGCACAGCATACCGTTGTAAATCTCTCCGATAGCTCTACTACGGGGGCAGCAAGTCTGCTTAGCTGTGCTTGTTTTTGGAGCCCAAAATTGAACATTTTCATCAGTTTCGGGATACTATTCTTCTTTTGCGCTATTTTTTCATCCCGGATAGTACGTCGTTGGTCAGGAAAAGAACGACAACCTAATCCATCACATTTCTACTATCGAATCCCACAGAACCTTGGGCAAGAAAACTTCACTTCACGTAGACGCTGGGCCCGCAAACCGAGGGCGTGGGTCTTGGGATCAGGTCTTCGTCGCTCCGATGTCTATAACTTTTGATCCGTAAAGAGTTATGCGGCGCACAGAAAGCTCTTCGAGAGCTCTACGACGGGGGCAGCAAGCCTGCACGGCTGCACCTAATTTCTGAGACAAAAATTGAACGTTTTCAATAGTTTCGGGATGCTTTTTTTTGCGCTATTTTTCCGTCGCGGATCGTACGTCGTGAGCCGCGAAAAGGACGACAGCCTAATCCATCACATTTCTATTATCGAATCCCACGGCACCTTGGGCAAGACAACTTCTGTTCACATAGATGCTGGGCCCGTAAACCGCGGGCGTGGGACTTGGGACCAGGTCTTCGTCGCTCCGGTGTCTATAAGTGTTGATCCGTAAAGAATTACGTGGTGCACAACATATCGTTAGAAAGCTCACCGAGAGCTCTACGACGAGGGCAGCAAGCCTGCTCAGTTGCCCCTATTTTTGAAGCCCGAAATTGAACATTTTCATCAGTTTCGGGATGTTTTTTTTTTTTGCGCTGTTTTTCCATCCCGGATCGTATGTCGTGAGACGCGAAAAAGGACGACAACCAAATCCATCACATTTCAATTACCGAATCCCACGGCACATTGGACAAGACAACTTCGCTTCACGTAGAGGCTGGGCCTACAAACCGAGGGCGTGGGGCTTGGGATAAGGTCTCCATCACTCCGGTGCCCGTAACTTTTGATCCGTAAGGAGTTACGTGGCGCACAGTATACCGTTGGAAAGCTCTCCGAGAGCTCTACGACGGGGGCCGCAAGCCTGCTCGGCTGCGCCCATTTTCGGAGCCCAAAATTGAATGTTTTCATCAATTTCGGGACAATTTTCTTCTTTTGCGCAGTTTTTCTATCCTGGATCGTACGTCGTGAGCCTCGAAAAGGACCACAACCTAATCCATCACATTTCAATTACCGAATCCCAAGGCACCTAGGCCAAGACAACTTGGCTTCACGTAGAGGCTGGGCCCGCAAACCGAGGGCATGGGGCTTGGGACCAACTCTCCGTCACTCCGGTGCCCATAACTTTTGATCCGTAAGGAGTTATGCGGCGCACAGCATACTGTTGGAAAGCTCTCCGAGAGCTCTATGACATGGTAGCAAGTCTGCTCAATTATGCCAATTTTTGGAGCCCAAAATCAAACGTTTTCATCAATTTCGGGGAACTTTTCTTTTTTTGCATTGTTTTTCCGTCCCGGATCGTACGTCGTGAGCCGCGAAAATGACGACAACCTAATCCATCACATTTCTATTTTCGAATCCCACGGCACTTTGGGCAAGACAACTTCACTTCAAGTAGACAAGGGGCCCGCAAATCGAGGGCGTGGGCCTTGGGACTAGGTCTCCGTCGCATCGCTACCCATAACTTTTGATTCGTTTGGAGTTACGCGGTGCACAACATATCGTTGGAAAGTTCTCCGAGAGATCTAGGACAGGGGCAGCAAACTTGCTCGACTGCGCCTATTTTCGGCGACCAAAATTGAACATACTCATCAGCTTCGGGACACTTTTCATATTTTGCGCTGTTTTTCTGTCACGGATCGTACGTCGTGAGCTGCGAAAAGGACGACAACCTAATCTATCACCTTTATATTATCGAATCCCACGACACCTTGGGCAAGACAACTTCGTTTCACGTAGAGGATGGGCTCGTAAACCGAGGGCGTGGGGCTTGGTACCAAGTCTTCGTCGCTCTGGTGCCCATAACTTTTGATCCGAAAGGAGTTACGCGGTGCACAGCATACCGTTGGAAAGCTCTTCGAGAGCTCTACGGCGGCGGAAGCAAGCCTGTACGGCTGTGCCTATTTTTGGAGCCCAAAATCAAAAGTTTTCATCAATTTCGGGACACTTTTCTTCTTTTGTGCGGGTTTTTCGTCCCGTATCGCACGTCGTGAGTTGTGAAAAGGACGACAACCTAAACTATCACATTTCTATTACCGAATCCCAAGGCACCTTGGCCAAACAAACTTCACTTCACGTAGACGCTGGGCAAGCAAACCAAGGGCGTGGGGCTTAGGACCGGGTCTTCGTCGTTCCGATGTCTATAACTTTTGATCTGTAAAGAGTTACGCGGCGCATAGCATATCGTTAGAAACCTCTCCGAGAGCTCTACGACGGGGGCAGCAAGCCTGGTTGGCTGCCCCTATTTTTGGAGCCCAAATTGAACGTTTTCAATAGTTTTGGGACGCTTTTTTTTTGCACTCTTTTTCCATCTCGGATCGTATGTCGTGAGCCACGAAAAGGACGACAACCTAATCCACCACATTTCTATTACCAAATCCCATTGCACCTTGGGCAAGACAACTTCACTTCAAGTAGATGCTGCGCCCGCAAACGCGGGCGTGGGGCGTGGAACCAGGTCTCTGTCGCTCCGGTGCCTATAACTTTTGATCCGTAAGGACTTACGCGGCGTACAGCATACCGTTGGAAAGCTCTCCGAGAGCTCTACGACAGGGGTAGCAAGTCTGCTTGTCTGCGCCCATTTTTGGAGCCCAAAATTGAACGTTTTCATCAACTTCAGAATCAATTTTCTTCTTTTGCGCTGGTTTTTCATCCTGGATTGTACGCCGTTAGCCACGAAAAGGGTAGCAACCTAATCCTTCACATTTCTTTTACCTAATCCCAAGGGATCTTGGGCTAAAGAACTTTGCCTCACGTAGAGGCTGGGCCCGTAAACCGAGGGCGTGGGGCTAGGGACCAGGTCTCTGTCACTCCGGTGCCCATAACTTTTGATCCGTAAAGCGTTACGCGATGCACAGCATACCGTTGGAAGCTCTTCGAGAGCTCTACGACGGGGGCAGTAAGTCTGCTCAGCTGCGCTTATTTTTGGAGCCCAAAATTGTACATTTTCATTAGTTTTAGGATAACTTTCTTCTTTTGCGCTATTTTTTCGTCCCGGATCGTATGTCGTGAGCCGCGAAAAGGACGACAACCTAATCCATCACATTTCTACTATCAAATCCCACGGCACCTTGGGCAAGACAACTTCGCTTCACGTAGACGCTGGGCCCGCAAACCGAGGCCGTGGGGCTTGGGATCAGGTCTTCGTCGCTCCGGTGTCTATAACTTTTGATCCGTAAAGAGTTATGCGGCGCACAACATATCGTTGGAAAGCTCTTCGAGAGCTTTACGACGGGGGTAGCAAGCCTACTCGGCTGCCCCTATTTTCGAAGCCCAAAATTTAACGTTTTCATATTGGGCAAGACAACTTCGCTTCAAGGACGCTTTTCCATCCCGGATCGTACGTCGTGAGACGCTAAAAGGATGACAACCTAATCCATCACATTTCAATTACCGAATTCCACAGCATATTGGGCAAGACAACTTCGCTTCACGTAGAGGCTGGGCCCACAAAACGAGGGCATGGGGCTTGGGACAAGGTCTCCGTCACTCCAGTGCCCTTAACTTTTGATCCGTAAAGAGTTACACGGTGCACAGCATATCATTGAAAAGCTCTCCGAGAGCTCTACAACGGGGGCAGCAAGCTTGCACGGCTGCACCTATTTTCGGATCCCAAAATTGAACGTTTTCAAAGCCCAAAATTGAACATTTTCAAAAAAAAGCGTCCCAAAACTGATGAAAACGTTCAATTTTGGGCTTCGAAAATAGGGGCAGCCGAGTAGGCTTGCTGTCCCTGTCGTTCCGATGTCTATAACTTTTGATCCGTAAAGAGCTACGCGGCGCACAACATATCGTTAGAAAGCTCTTCGAGAGCTCTACGACGGGGGCAGCAAGCCTGATTGGCTGCGCCTATTTTCGGAGCCCAAAATTGAACGTTTTCATTAGTTTCGGGACATTTTTCCTCTTTTGCGCTATTTTTCCTTCCCGGATCGTACGTCTTGAGCCTAGAAAAGAACGACAACATAATCCATCACTTTTATATTACCGAATCCCATGGCACCTTGGGCAAGACAACTTCACTTCATGTAGACGATGGGCCCGCAAACCGAGGGCGTCGGGCTTGGGACCAAGTCTCCGTCGCTTTGGTGCCCATAACTTTTGATCTGTAAAGAGTTACGCAGCGCGCAGAATACCGTTGGAAACCTCTCCGATAGCTCTACGACGGGGACAACAATCTTGCTAGGCTACGCCTATTTTAAGAGCTCAAAATCGAACATTTTCATCAGTTTTGGGACACTTTTCTTCTTTTGTGCTGTTTTTTCGTCCCGGTTCGTACGTCGTGAACCGCGAAAAGGACGACAACCTAATCCATCACATTTTTATTATCGAATCCCACGGCACCTTGGCCAACACAACGTCGCTTCACCTAGTGGCTGGGCCTACAAACCGAGGTTGTGGGGCTTAGGACTAGGTCTTCGTCTCTCCGGTACCCATAACTTTTGATCCCTAAAGAGTCACGTGGCGCACAACATACCGTTGGAAAGCTCTCCGAGAGTTCTACGACGGGGTCAGTAAACTTGCTCAGCTGCGCCTATTTTTGAATACCAAAATCAAATGTTTTCATCAATTTCGGGACACTTTTCTTCTTTTGCGCTGTTTTTCCATCCCGGATCGTACGTCGTAAGCCGCCAAAAAGTCGACAACCTAATCCATCACATTTTTATTACCGAATCCCAAGGCACCTCGGGCAAGACAACTTCGCTTCACGTAGAGGCTGGGCCAGCAAACCGAGGGCGTTGGACTTGGGACAAAGTCTCTGTCACTCCGATGCCCATAACTTTTGATCTGTCGAGAGTTACGCAGCGCATAGCATACCGTTGGAAAGCTCTCCGGGAGCCCTACGACAGGGGCAGCAAGCCTGCTCAGCTGCGTCTATTTTCCAAGCCCAAAATTGAATGTTTTCATTAGTTTCAAGATACTTTTCTTCTTTTGTGCTGTTTTTCCGACCCTGATCGTACGTCGTGAGCCACGAAAAGAACGACAACCTAACCCATCACATTTCTATTACCGAATCCCACGGTACCTTGGGCAAGACAACTTCACTTTTCGTAGAGGCTGGGCCCGAAAACCGAGGGTGTAGGGCTTGGGACCAGGTCGCCGTCACTCCGGTGCCCATAAATATTTATTCGTAAGGAGTTACGCAACACACAGCATACCGTTGGAAAGCTCTCCGAGAGCTCTACGACGTGGGCAGTATGCCTGCTCGGTTGCGCCTATTTTCAGAGGACAATATCCTACATTTTCATCACTTTTCGGATACTTTTCTTCTTTTGAGCTATTTTTAGGTTCCGGATTGCACGTCGTAAGCCGCGAAAAAGACGAGAACCTAGTCCATCACATTTCTATTACATAATCTCAAGGCACCTTGGGCAAGACAACTTTGCCTCACGTAGAGGCTGGGCCCGCAAATCGAGGGTGTGGGGTTTGGGACCAGGTCTCCGTCACTCCGGTTCCCATAACTTTTGATCCGTAAAGAGTTACGTGGCGCACAACATTCCGTTGGAAAGCTCTCCGAGAGCTCTACGACGGGGGCAGCAAGTCTGCTCAGGTGCGCTTATTTTTGGAGCCCAAAATTGAATATATTGATCAATTTCGGGACACTTTTCTTCTTTTGCGCTAATTTTTCATCTCGAATAGTACATCGTGAGTCGCGAAAAGGACGACAACCTAATCCATCACATTTCTATTACTGAATCCCATGGTACCTTGGGCAAGATAACGTCGCTTCACGTAGATGCTGGGCCCGCAAACTGAGGGCGTGGGGCTTGGGACCAGGTCTTCGTCGCTTGGGTGTCTATAACTTTTGATCTGTAAAGAGTTATGCGGCGCATAGTATATCGTTGGAAAGCTCTTCGAGAGCTCTACAACGGGGGCAGCAAGCCTGCTCGGCTGTGCCTATTTTCGAAGACGAAAATTGAACATTTTCATCAGTCTCGGGACACTTTTCTTCTTTTGCGATGTTTCCATCCCGGATCGGAAGTCGTGAGCCACGAAAAGGACGACAACCTAATCCATCACATTTCTATTACCGAATCCCAAGGCACGTTGGGCAAGACAACTTCGCTTCACGTAGAGGCTGGGCCCGCAAATCGAGGGCATGGGGCTTGGGATAAGGCCTTCGTCACTCCGGTGCCGATAACTTTTGATCCGTAAGGAGTTACATGGCGTACAGCATTTCGTTGGAAAGCTCCCCGAGAGCTCTACAACCGGGGTAGCAAGCCTGCTCGGCTGCGCCTATTTTCGGAGCCCAAAATTGAATGTTTTCATCAGTTTCGGGACATTTTTCTTCTTTTGCGCTGTTTTTCCGTCCCGGATCGTACGTCGTAAGCCATGAAAAGGACGACAACCTAATCTATCACATTTCTATTACCGAATCCCAAGGCACCTTGGCCAAGACAACTTCTCTTCACGTAGAGACTGGGCCCGCAAACCGAGAGCCTGGGGCTTGGGACAAGGTCTCCGTTACTCCGGTGCCCATAACTTTTGATCCATAAGGAGTTATGCGGCGCACAGCATACCGTTGGGAAGCTCTCCGAGAACTCTATGACTGGGGCAGCAAGTTTACTCGGCTGTGCCTATTTTTTGAGCACAAAATCGAATGTTTTCATCAGTTTTAGGACACTTTTCTCCTTTTGCGCTGTTTTTCCGTCCCGGATCGTACGTTGTAAGTCGCGAAAAGGACGACAACCTAATCCATCACATTTATATTACTGAATCCCACGGCACCTTGGGCAAGACAACTTCGCTTCACGTAGACGCTGGGCCCGTAAACCGAGGGCGTGGGGCTTAGGACCAGGTCTCCGTCGCTCCGGTGGCCATAACTTTTGATTTGTAAAGAGTTACGCGGTGCAGAGCACACCGTTGGAGAGCTCTTCGAGAGCGCTACGATGGGGGTGGCAAGCTTGCTCGACTGAACCTATTTTTGGAGTCCAAAATCCAACATTTTCAATAGTTTTGGGACACTTTTCTGCTTTTGCGCTATTTTTACCTCCCGGATCGTACGTCGTGAGCCACAAAAAGGACGACAACCTAATCTATCACATTTCTATTACAAAATCCAAAGGCACGTTAGGCAAGACAACTTCACTTCGCGTAGATGCTGGGCACGCAAACTGAGGGCTTGGTGCTCTAGACCAGGTCTCCGTCGCTCCGGTGCCCATAACTTTTGAACCTTAAAGAGTTACGCGGCGCACAGCATACCGTTGGAAACCTCTCCGAGAGCTCTACGACGGGGGCAACAAGTCTGCTCAGCTATGCTTATTTTTGGAGCCCAAAATCAAACAATTTCATCTGTTTCGGTACACATTTCTTCTTTTGGCATATTTTTCCATCCCGGATCGTACGTTGTGAGCAGCGAAAAGGAGGACAACCTAATCCATCACATTTCTGTTACAGAATCCCACGGTACCTTGGGCAAGACAACTTCGCTTCACGTAGACTCTGGGCCCGCAAACTGAGGGCGTGGGGCTTGGGACTAGGTTTCCGTCGCTCCGGTGCCCATAAATTTTGATCCGTAAAGAGTTACGCAGCGCAAAGCATACCGTTGGAAAGCTCTCCGAGATCTCTACGACGGGGGCAGCAAGTCTGCTCGGCTGCGCTTATCTTTTGAGCCCAAAATTAAACAATTTCATCAGTTTTGGGACACTTTTCTTCTTTTGCGCTATTTTTCTGTCCCGGATCGTACGTTGTGATCCGCGAAAAGGATGACAACCTAATCCATCACATTTCTACTACCGAATCCCACGGCACTTTGGGCAAGACAACTTTGCTTCACGTAGGGGCTGGGCCAGCAAACCGGGGGCGTGGGGCTTGGGACCTAAGGAGTTACGCGGCGCACAGCATACCGTTGGAAGGCTCTCCGAGAGCTCTACGACAAAGGCAATAAACTTGCTCTTCTGCGCCTATTTTCGAAACCCAAAATCGAACGTATTCATTAGTTTTTGGACAATTTTCTTCTTTTGCGCTATTTTTTTGTCCTGGATCGTACGTTATGAGTCACAAAAAAGACGACAACCTAATCCATCAAATTTCTATTACCGAATCCCAAGGCACCTTGGGCAAGACAACTTTGCTTCACGTAGACGCTGGGCTAGCAAACCGAGGGCGTTAGGCTTGGGACAAGGTCTCCGTCGCTCCGGTGCCCATAACTTTTGATCTATCTGGAGTTACGCGGTGCACAGCATACCGTTGGAAAGCTCTCCGAGAGCTCTACGACAAGGGTAGCAAGGCTGTTCGGCTGCGCCTATTTTCAAAGCCCAAAATCGAACATTTTTATCAATTTCGGGACACTTTTCTTCTTTTGAGCTCTTTTTCCGTCTCGTATCGTACTTCGTGACCCGCGAAAAGGACGACAACCTAATCCATCTGCCGAATCCCATGACACCTTTGGCAAGACAACTTCACTTTTCGTAGAGGCTGGGCCCGCAAACTGAGGGCATAGGGCTTGGGACCAGGTCTCTGTCACTCCAGTGCCCCTAAATTTTGATTCGTAAGGAGTTACGCGGCACACAACATACCGTTGAAAAAGTTCTCCGAGATCTCAATGACGTGGGCAGCAAGCCTGCTAGGCTGCGCCTATTTTTGGAGCCCAAAAATCGAACATTTTCATCAATTTCGGGATACTTTTCTTCTTTTGTGCTATTTTTTGGTCCCGTATCGTACTTCATGACCCGCAAAAAGGACGACAACCTAATCCATCACATTTCTATTATCGAATCCCATGACACCTTGTTCAAGACAACTTCACTTTTCGTAGAGGCTGGGCCCGCAAACCGAGGGCGTAGAGCTTGGGACCAGGACTCCGTCACTCCGGTGCCCTTAATTTTTGATCCGTAAAGCTTTACGCGGCGCACAGCATACCGTTGATAAGCTCTTCGAGAGCTCTACGACGGGGGCACCAAGTCTGCTCGGCTACGCTTATTGTTGGAGCCCAAAATCAAACATTTTCATCAGTTTTGGGACACTTTTCTTTTTCTGTGCTATTTTTACGTCCCGGATTGTACGTTGTGAGCCGCGAAAAGGAGGACAACTTAATCCATCACATTTCTATTACAGAATCTCATGGTACGTTGGGCAAGACAACTTCGCTTCACGTAGACTCTGGTCCCATAAACCGAAGGCGTGGGGCTTGGGACCAAGTCTCCGTCGCTCCGGTGCCCATAACTTTTGATCCATAAAGAGTTACGCGGCGCACAGCATACCGTTGGAGAGCTCTACGACGGGGGCAGCAAGCTTGCTCGGCTGTGCCTATTTTCGGAGCCCAAAATCGAACATTTTCATCAGTTTCGGGATACTTTTATGCTTTTGTACTATTTTTTCGTCCCGGATCGTACGTCGTGTACCGTGAAAAGGACGACGACCTAATCTATCACATTTCTATTACAGAATCCAAAGGCACGTTGGGCAAGACAACTTCGCTTCAAGTAGGGGCTGGGCCCGCAAACCGAGGGCGTGAGGCTTGGGACCTGGTCTCCGTCGCTCCGGTGCCCATAACTTTTGATCCCTAAAGAGTTACGCGGCGCACAAGATACCATTGGAAAGGTCTCCGAGAGCTCTACGACGGAGGCAACAAGTCTGCTCAGCTATGCTTATTTTTGGAGCCCAAAATCAAACAATTTCATCTGTTTCGGTACACATTTCTTCTTTTGGCATATTTTTCCATCCCGGATCGTACGTTGTGAGCAGCGAAAATGAGGACAACCTAATCCATCACATTTCTGTTACAGAATCCCACAGTACCTTGGGCAAGACAACTTCGCTTCACGTAGACTCAGGGCCCGCAAACCGAGGGCGTGGGTCTTGGGACCAGGTCTCCGTCGCACCGGTGCCCATAACTTTTGATCTGTAAGGAGTTACGCTAGGCACAGCATACAGTTGGAAAGCTCTCCGAGAGCTCTACGGCGTGGTCAGCAAGCTTGCTTGGCTGCATCTATTTTTGGAGACCAAAATCGAACATTTTCATTAATTTTGGGACACTTTTCTTTTTTTGTTTTCTTTTTTCGTCCCGCATCGTACGTCGTGAGTCGCGAAAAGAACGACAACCTAATCCATCACATTTCTATTAACGAATCCCATGGTACCTTTGTGAGGCCCGACCTCGAATAACGTGTCATACCTCGATTTGCGTGCCATAGACCCCTAATTATATGACCGACCTTGGATTACGTGTCCTGTCTTGGTTTTTGTGCATACCTTGTCATACGTACCTTGACCTAGAATAGTGTACCCTAATCCCCGACTGACGTGCGATACCTAGATATACGTGCCTTGACCTCGATGTACGTGCGTTACCTCATTTCGTGTGCCCTAACCTTGAACTGCATACCTTAACCTAGATATAGAGTCGTGCCTTGATTTGCGTGCATTGTATTGAATTACGTGCCTTGCATTGGTTTACGTGCATTCACCTAGGATTGCGTGCATTAGTCTTGAAGTACGTGCCTTAGTCTTGAAGTTCGTGTCGACCTCGTAATTCGTGCCCTAGACCTAGGAAGTCGTGCCACCACGTTAATCAAGAAAGAATCCTACACAAAGCACTAGACACTAAAATAATCCTACACAATCCACTAACCAATATTATATTCCTAATTCAAATTCTCTACAAACTCCACTAACAATAAAATAATACTAAACTATTCCTACATTTCCCACTATCTATTATTCTATTAATAATTCAACTCATCAACAAGCATATCCTATATTCTATTCTCCCTAAAATCCCTAAATATCAAACATTCTCTTACACACATGCTAAAACAATTCAAAAGATGCTCAAAAGATGACACAAAATCTGATTTTTGCATGCCCAAGGCCAACATTTGCATCAACAATTGCAAAAGCTTCTATTTTCTCTCATTTCTCTCACCCTCCTCACATTTCTCTCTCTCCCTCTCATTCTTCTCTCACAATCTCAGTTTTAGCTGAGTTTTATCTTGCCTTTTCTCCTCTTCATCAATCCATGGTGCATCAAGACAAACAACAAGCAAAGAAACTCAACCAAGCTAGCTAGGATGCAAGAATCACACATGCATGCTCTTTGAGTCACCATTTTCGGCCTTGGTGAGTTTACTAGGTTCCATTTCTTTTCTTCTTGTTCTAACCACATGCATGTACTAAGAGCTTGGCCACTAAGCTAGGAAAAATAGAGATAAATCGGGTGGTGTCTTGGCTAAGCAAGGAAGAAGAAGAAAATTGTGCTTCATCAAGTTTTGTGCATCTTCTTGTTGATTTGCTAAGATTAGGGCTAAAACCTTTTGAAAATCCTTCAAAAATCCACATGCATTCTCATAAATGTATGTCTTTGCTTCTGTTCTTGAGTTATATGTTCGTTCATAAGCTTCTTCAACCATGCATGGCAAGATGTTGGCTTGAAATTGGTGATAGGTGAAGTCGGATTATGTGACAGCTCTCTAACCAGTTGTTGCAAGGTAATTTTAGCTAGGAAAATGATGTTGAAAATGCATGAAAATTGGTAGGTGACTAGTTTTGCCAGTTTTGAACATTTTTCACAAAAATAGGCCGAAGCTAATTTTGACTCAAAGTCCTCAAAATAGAAAATCTTTAAAATGTGTGCAAATCTGGAAATCTGGAAAAATGAAGCAGGTTTTGGCAGATGCACTAACTCTGTATAACGAACTAGATTTGACTTAATAAATGATATTCAAAATTCATTAAATTTGGTGTGCTGCTAGGTTTTTCAGCTCTGGACATTTTTGTCAGAAATGGACCAAGGCTAGATCGGATCCTAAGGACCTCAAAAACGTCAATTATCGAAATGTGTGTAAATCTGGACAGTTTTGTGTTATCCCACTGTTTCGGCTATAACTAATGATCCCGAACTCCAAATGATGCAAGGTTTGTTTCTGATTTTAGTTCACTTATTAAGATTTAATTTGACATCTTATTCACTGGAATTGGAGATTGTTTTCTTATCTTAAGGGTTGTAAGAAAACAACCTATTGCAGTAAGGGTTTCACTTAGTGTTATGCTTAGAAAATTGTTGTGACTTATCTTGTTGAATTAAATGCTTGGGATTGTAGCTTTGGGATGTTGTGTGGACTGTTTTGAATGTTTGAGGATGTTGATTTAAATGATGCATGGCTTGAGATTGACTTTGAGTTGGTTTTGGGCTCAAATTGCGCGGATATGGACGAAATGGAAACCCTAATGACTTGATAGGCTTGCTAAGTATTGATCATTGGATATTGTGTGGAATTATACGCTTAGTAGGCTGCCCGTAGTTGCCCTTATAACCTTAAATGTAATTTTGATCATTACATGTTGACAAATAGGCTTTTCTTGCATCCGAATCCACGTAGATGTTGTTACATGTTGATTAATCCTATCACTTGATTACGTGGACTTCGAAATGAGTTATATGTCTTGATTTACATGTGTTACATGGCTGCCCGCTTAATGTTCATATAACTCTATATGCCTTTCAAGTGAAATTACTTGTCCTATCGTGCCCTGCCTGTTTTCTTGTCAATATGCAATCTTATGACTGTCTGGAGGCAACCTACTTTGTTGTCCTCCTAACGTAATATGTTAATGTTATAAATGTGCACTGCATACAAGGTTGCAACCTTTCCTGTCGACATAGTGGCGATCACGCACACCGGGCAGCATCGGGCTTGCCGGTGCACCCGTGACTACCATGGTCCCATTCTCTCTCTCGCTTGGGGGCTAGACTTCCTCAGAGAGTTGGGTCGTAGGATTTCGGGGTACATCCGGTGTACACCCACCTAGCGTGTTTGGGGGATGATTTGAAGTCGACCGCAACAATTGATTCTAGAACTAATCTGAGAGCAAAAGCTCACCGTATCCTTTTACTAAGTGTATAAGTACTCTCGCTTGGTTCCTAGAGAACCTTGGGGAGGAAAGACTGATATTTCTGTTCTTTTACCTTATATTATTGTTATATTCATGCTTGCAAAAGGATTTTCATAAGTTGAACGGGAAAATGAGTTTCAAAACCTATTTCTTGTACCCCATCGCTAAGTTCATAAGGACTTACCCTCTTTTATCATCTCAGGTGAAGAAGATCCAGAACAGGTACCCGAGGACGGTATGCCGAACGATGAATCCTTGAAGTGATTGCTTGTCTTGTGTGCTCTGCGTGATTGTGGCTACTTGCGAACTCTATGCTACTTGAAGACTATTTCTTTTACGTTGCTTGCTATTTGTAATGTAAAAAGACCCCCGTTGTAATTTGGGGTCTAATTTTGGTTTATACTGAGATTAAGTAGACTGACGCTAGACACTACTATGATCATTTTTGCTATTATTACCACTAGAATCTATCATAGGTTATGACGTATTAGTTAAGGACTAAGTAAATGAACTTATCCAATCTTAAATAGGTACTCGCTATTAAGCTAAGATCAACAGGTACTTTTGTAACGAGAATAAACAAACAAACGAGACATAGTATCATGCTAGGTTATAAATCAAACGAGACATCGAGATAACCAATAGGCGTTTCAATTGATGTTAAATGGTAATCCTAGTTGGAAATGAAATTGAGATTAGAGAAATTTGAAGCGTTTAGAGAATTAGGCCAAACCAAAGAGCCCAATTGCAGCCGTTATGCTGCCTGTTTTTCAGAAAACTTTGGAGTTTAGACTAAAACGATAAGTGTTAATTCTTCATAAACGGTTAAGTATGTGACAAGTCCTGAACGTTTAGATCACACCCTAGTCTAACCTTATAGGCCGGGTTGGGGCGTGACACCTTATAACTAGAATGGTATCAGAGCTTAGTTTACTAACTAGGCGTTAGTCAGGTTCAACTCTCGGACCATGGGTAGAGGCCCTAAGGTAATTATGATGTCTTGTTTATATGTGTGAATGTGTGCTAATGTGCTTTAATTACTTTAAGTATTGAATATTATGTGCCTTTGTGGACCATATGTATTATGTATCATGCACACCAACACGTCCTCAATAATGTATGCATGCTTTTATACTCCTTCCTTGATACATGTGCATGTTATATAACTGTGAATGATTGTTTATACACATAGATAGTTAGGATTAGGATTTGCAGGGAAGTGAATTTGTGCAGGACGAACGAAAAGGCTTGGTTAGAGATTTCTGGCATCTTCACAGGTACTCGATGGATCGTATGGATATGCATATATAAAATGCGTAGCACATGTATAAATGTTGAGGTAAAGTTATCCCCTTATCTTTGGAATACTCATACCTATGATTAAGTTATCGATTTTATGGCTATGAAGTTTTGATTCTGTTAAACCGTTCTTCTCATTGTGGTTCAAGTATAAAGGTTAAAGGCATGCTACTTCCTTAGATATAAGGGTATACTATTAAATATGTAGAATAATATATATTCTCATGTGCTGATAGTGGAAGTTGACTTGGAGGTTTCTTTGAATCCATTTCTCACATCTTAAAATTGGCTTGATAGACTATCTAAGAAGTTAGTAATATACTCGTACGATTGAATCCTTACTTGATTGGAATTAAGCATTGATGAATCTGATATGGTGTATACTAGCGAGTTTCAAGTTCACTCAATGATAAGATCGTGACCTAGAAATTAAAAGATGAATTTGTGGAAGTTGACGATAGTTACTTTCAGGGGTTAGATTATTGAGACATGGATAGTGTATTTGAGTGACTTAACAATGGATAATCTCAAGACATGTAGGCAACTCTGGAGACCAAATTTAACAAGGTTGATGATTCTTTAATATAACAAGATATAAGGATGTTGGAATCGAGAAATTCACGTAACTAGAACTCGTGTTCGGAAGACTATACCTAAATGTTAGGTCGAATAGAAGTGTAAGGTATTGAATTATGCATTAGATGACTAATGTTGCTAAAGGTCCTAAGTTGGATATTGGTAATATTAAGAAACATGATATTAGTTTGGTGCCTCTCAGATTTAGTTGTGATTATGCGAAATAAGTCATTCTATACACTCGTTATTTGGATACCTTAAAGGATATTAGGAAGCATATATCCCTAAGTAATACTGATGGACCTATTATATAAACCATGGAAATGATATTAAGCATCTGGTTGCAAGTGGAGTCGTTAGGGTATGATCAGTAATTCTAAATAGCTAATAGTGAGTATGCATGATGATTCATGGTGAACCCTAGGACCTAAGGTTGATGAGTCTTGATGCTCTGAGCTAGTTGAACATGTAAATGAAAAGAGTAAGGTTTCATAGAGTTGAGATAGAGATGAATTAGAGTCATAATAACCCAAGAGACTATTGTTAGACCACCGTATCTATGTGCACCGTTTCACTTCTAGAAACTAGCGGTTGGTAGACTTCGAATCGTGGTCGTTGAATAGAGGGTGAATCTTGTAGTGATAGTTAAATAATTGGTTAATTACTTTTGAAGTTCTATTAGGTTATGTTGAAGGATGCCTCGTGGTCATAATTCTTATATTGATACAACCTTGAAGTTATCTCGTGTAAGTATTTTATGAGCTCGATCATTTCAGTACCCATTTATAGTCCTAGGATTGTTGTCGTTTGGCCGATAACCTAGTGGAGCATTGATATCGCTTACATGGCTGTGGCCCTAGCTTAGTAACATTAATGTTGAAGATATATTGGCGGGCATTAAGTGTTCGAAGGAATGACTAGGTCGTTAAGTGAGTAGGACCATTATCTTCTTAAGTATGACGTAACCTTGAATTGAGGTGAGTGGAATTTATTTGAGATTGAAACTATTCGCCTTAGGAGTTTTGGATAAGATTAAAAGAAAATTCTGAAGCCTTGTGACTTGAAAATAGAGATTTGAATAAGGAAATAAATTGTGGATCACAAGCTGATGAAGCTTACTTGAAAAGTTGAACTAGTGTGACATGATCAGTTTACCCATGCAATTTCAATGGCAATTTGTTGGTGATACTTAATAAACCTTAGAATTCGAGTTTAATGAATCTCAACGGTCTTTCTCCTTGATTACGAGCGTGGAGGTTAACGAAGTTGGGAAAGGATGTTAGTGAATAGGAGTCTGTAACTGGGAGACTAGTCATTAGAAGATTTACTAATCCAATGTACCTTCAAGATAAGAAATGTGATACTACCGATAGATGACGATTTGAGATGGATTAGTTGTTTGGTGAGTTCAACCTGATAATAGGGTCGTATCGTGGGAATAATCCATAACATGTGTATGTCCTACGTGCTAACAATTTTGAAGCTAGTAGATAGGATATGTAAATCGGATATAGACCTATCATCTTGAAAATTAGCGTATGTCACCCTAGGATCATGGAATTATCGTGATATTCCTTTTGAGGTATGAATGCGAGATTGATACAACATCAGTCATGATTTTGGAGTTATAGTTATATAGTCTGAATATCGATGCAGCCTTGATGACTATGTATGGAGATTCTAACCTTAATTAATAAACTTGACCTTAAGATCAAATGGAGAATAGAGTCATTGTAACACCCCGATCCCTGTAACACCCAGATCCTTCTCGAGACCAAGAGTTCTATCAATCGATCAAATCACAACCCAAACCAAACCCGGGCAAAATTTTCAGGGAAAACGGACGGAGTTTTTCCTGTTTCTAGGCAAAATATAAAACCTGTAATAGCATTTAAATGGACCAACACCGTGTCCAACCATACAAAACTTCCTCAAGGTCATCCGAGCCTCGGTTCTCAACAATTTAAACTCAGCAAGTATACATACATTTCAAATTTAAAAGCTAACCTATCTCTTTTCATTTTGGCAAGTACATTCGAACTTGAAAATTAAACCATACTAAGCTACTACATAAAATAGACTATCATGCCATTCTAGTTCTTTTCTTTTGGACATTACAAACATGCATTTGAAGTTAAGTTATAATAACTAGATACATAATCTAACTTATCAAACTACTTCAACAATCTAATGAAACTTAAATTACATACTTTTAGCATTAAATACATACAACATATGAAAGCATATATCTTCACAACTTCGACACTCAAGCCACATAGGCACGCAAGACAACTCTTCAGGCAACAAATTTCCACGAAATCACGAACTTCCAGCTAAGATGACATTTCCTGAAATGTGGTGGTGAGGAGTGAGTATACACAACACGTATACTCAGTGAGGGTGAGACAGATATCGAATTGGAGAGAAAGAAAGTCGTGCAATGCAAATAAGACAGTTAAGCAATATAACTGATAAATAAGCAATCAAGATAAACAATCAATACAATAAGTAATTACTGAAAGTATTAACACAACCATTCAAAGCTATACCACACTCTGAAGGCTATGGTTCACTCATACGAGCAATGTACCATTCCACGAGCGATACATCAATCTCGAGCTTGATGTTGACAACGATGACAATAAGCGCGCATCCACCTTATAACACCAGTTTGGAATACCCCGGAAGTATCCAATCAAATCTACGACCCAAATCTCCCTGGGAGGCAACCCAAGCGGGAATGGGAATAGCAGCGGAGCTAGAGCAACCAACACTGGCAACCCGAGGCTACCCAGAGAGGCTCATCACTCACGCGCGAGACACTATGCAATGCAAGACTCGATACAAGGCGATAAACAAGATATCAAGCATTCTCAACAATGGTTAAACATTCAATCAACAACCAACTCTAACAAGCGGAATAAGCATTAGCAAGCATAACAAGCAATAATAAGCATTAACAAGCATTCTATAGGCATAACTTCAACAAAACACACAAAGTCACAAATCGGCCCCAACTATCAAAACACTATCATCTCCAAACGAGCCACGAGTTTCGGAAACCGACTTCGCCAATCTTCCTAGGTCACTATAAGGCACGACTAGAGACTCCGAAACCTTACTTAACCCTAGAATCCACGCAAAGCTTGGTTTTTCCCCTTTGCTCGTTTGGACTACAACTATACCAACCAAACACCCAACCAACACCACGACCGCACCAAAAGTGCTTCCATGGGCTCCCGAAACAATGCCATCACGCAAAACGAGAAAACGCTAAAGTCGACCTAAACGACCCCGACTTTCACTAAGCCGTTTTTCTCCGTTTTTCTATTACACATTCCAATTAAACCACACATTTAGGCATTCTAGCATACCTAGCACCTTTTCACATCGACAGACGGCATAACAGCGCAACTTTATCGTTTCAAGGGTTTACTATTCACTAATTACTATTCATTAAACAATTTAAATTGCAATTTCGATTTTCATCGGCAGAAAATGCTAAAAAGCTATAAATACATGTTCTACAATCAACAAGGAACATTCTTTAAGCAACAAAACGATTAAAACAACAATCTACGCATAAAATCCAAAAATCAAAGTTTAGATACAAATATTTCAAATGCGCATATAATGATGAAACCCTCACCTTAGACGCTCCTAGACGCTAGGAAAACCTCGTAGAGTGTCTCGGAAACCACCCCGCACAAGCCCACGTGAAGAATCGAAGATTTGAAGTTGAGATTTTCTTTTTTTTTTCTCGTTCTTTTCCTCATGGTTTCAAGCCTTTTTTCTCTGTTTTTTTCGTGTGCATTCTGCTTATTTAGAAAAAAAAAGACAAGAAGTCAAAGGTCAAAATTCGTTCAACCCGCTAAACCAAAACAACTATGCGCGACCTTACGAAAATGGCCATAACTTCTTCTAGAAAACTCCAATTCACGAACGGTTTGAAGCCTCAGAAATTAGACTCATAAAGCTTTCCAACCATATATAATTTGCTACCTAACTCTTCTCCAATTGGTTCAGATTTAATTCTAAAGTTGACCCAAAATTTGACTAACTTAACATTGCATTTTTTTATTTCTAATCCCAAGTTTGCCTTTTATTAAACATTTCAAAAATTCCCACCTTGTCCTAGTTGGTCAATGTAGATGAAAAGTCAACTAGTTTGGTCAAAGAAAGTAAAAGGTCAATAAAATGCAATTTAAATGAACTTTAAATGCTATTGAATACATGCCAGGTTCGGGGTATCACATCCTTCCCCCCTTAAAACAATTGCGTCCTCGCAATTCTTCTTCCAATAGAACTCAGCATCATCTGAAATCCAATTCTGACTAATCTTCATCGGTTGCTGAGCAAGATAATATATAAGAATGCCCGTAGGAAATCCCGAATAGAAATTCCAATCAAGAATGCCGAGGAAATACCAACTAAAGACTGAAGCAAAGATACTGTAGATATCATCAATACCACATACTAATGGCAGGAAGAGTACCGAAGGAGTACCCTATTTAAGAATCTTCAATAGAAGTCTAACAAGTACCAAATAAGAAAGTTAAGAGATAGCCAGAGTAGATACACCTCATGCAGTACTGACTACCGTAAATATACCCAGCTGAAAGTTCTGTAAAGGAATATAGAGAAAAATACCAAAGGCCAACCTCTAAATAAAATCTTCCAATCACTGAGTTCCTACCGCAACATCTTAGTCAAACAGCAAGTATAGATTTCCCCTGAGTGGAAAGGCCGGAGGAGAAGCCGTAAATAGTACAAGATAATATGTCCAAACAGAATTCCAAGTGTAGGATCTTCCAATAAATGACAATAAGGAAAATACTAGTAGAATGCCCAATAAGAATTCCAAAGAATACTGTAAGTAATATGAGATAATGAGTCTGATAGGAATTCCAGTTACCAAATCAACTGAGGGATGCCAAAGAAAAATACCCGAACAATGCTCTAGTAAGAAAGTACTAAGAATTGCCCAATAAGTAATACTAAATAAATGGCCACTAAGAATCCTAGAGAATGCCATTAAAGAATTTTCCAATAAGGAATACCAGTAACACTCCAATAAAGACCAAGACACATATACCATAGATAATACCATGTTGTAAGTCCAACTGAAAATCCAATAGCCAAGTCTACCAAGTAGTGCCAACAAAAGTCCCCAAAGAACACCCATTAAGAAAACCAAAGAATGCTTCAAAGAATAACCAAATAAAACCCCAAGAGAAAGCTACTCTTTCACAACTGTTAAGCATAGAGGAGGCCATACAGATTTGCCAATAACTGAGCCCCAAAAGAAAACACCAATTCCCAAATCAAGGCTACACAAATGCCATTCATTTCCTGCCAATCCATACACCTTGAAAAGCCAGCGGTGAACCACTTTCCTCAGGGAAGGAAGAGGACTTACTTACCATTTCCATAGGACATGTATGAATGCCAATATATCACAGTTATACACATGCCTTAAACTATTTTGCAAGCAAGTTTAATAAATAGTTTATTCAACAAAGTCATTCAAGTACGGCAATCAAGTCAAGCATAACATAATCAATTCAAGTCATTTTAAAACACACATTACAAATAATACTTCAAGCAAATAACAATTCACGAGATCAATTCGATTCACAATGCCAATTCGATAAGTCAATTCAATGCACAACTAGACACTTTACTTCACTTAGCACACAATTAACACATAACACATAACTATATCACATAGGAGCAAACATTCATGTCAAGACACACAATCTCACATACAAGCATGCACTTTCAAGACACACTTAACAAGCACACATTCAAGGATCACTACCCACCACACCGGGGACCCTGTCCCAGCTTATGAGCTAGACAAGCTCTGATACCACCTGTAACACCCCGATCCCTGTAACACCCCGATCCCTCTCGAGACCGAGAGTTCTATCAATCGATCTAATCACAACCCAAACCAAACCCGGGCAAAATTTTCAGGGAAAACGGACGGAGTCTCCCCTGTTTCTAGGCAAAATGTAAAACCTGTAATAGCATTTAAATGGACCAACACCGTGTCCAACCATACAAAACTTCCTCAAGGCCATCCGAGCCTCAGTTCTCAACAATTTAAACTCAGCAAGTATACATACATTTCAAATTTAAAAGCTAACCTATCTCTTTTCATTTTGGCAAGTACATTCGAACTTGAAAATTAAACCATACTAAGCTACTACATAAAATAGACTATCATGCCATTCTAGTTCTTTTCTTTTGGACATTACAAACATGCATTTGAAGTTAAGTTATAATAACTAGATACATAATCTAACTTATCAAACTACTTCAACAATCTAATGAAACTTAAATTACATACTTTTAGCATTAAATACATACAACATATGAAAGCATATATCTTCACAACTTTGACACTCAAGCCATATAGGCACGCAAGACAACTCTTCAGGCGAAATCACGAACTTCCAGCTAACATGACATTTCCTGAAATGTGGTGGTGAGGAGTGAGTATACACAACACGTATACTCAGTGAGGGCGAGACAGATATCGAATTGGAGAGAAAGAAAGTCGTGCAATGCAAATAAGACAGTTAAGCAATATAACTGATAAATAAGCAATCAAGATAAACAATCAATACAATAAGTAATTACTGAAAGCATTAACACAACCATTCAAAGCTATACCACACTCTGAAGGCTATGGTTCACTCATACGAGCAATGTACCATTCCACGAGCGATACATCAATCTCGAGCTTGATGTTGACAACGATGACAATAAGCGCGCATCCACCTTATAACACCAGTTTGGAATACCCCGGAAGTATCCAATCAAATCTACGACCCAAATCTCCCTGGGATGCAACCCAAGCAAGAATGGGAATAGCAGCGGAGCTAGAGCAACCAACACTGGCAACCCGAGGCTACCCAGAGAGGCTCATCACTCACGCGCGAGACACTATGCAATGCAAGACTCGATACAAGGCGATAAACGAGCGATAAACAAGATATCAAGCATTCTCAACAATGGTTAAACATTCAATCAACAACCAACTCTAACAAGCGGAATAAGCATTAGCAAGCATAACAAGCAATAATAAGCATTAACAAGCATTCTATAGGCATAACTTCAACAAAACACACAAAGTCACAAATCGGCCCCAACTATCAAAACACTATCATCTCCAAACGAGCCACGAGTTCCGGAAACTGACTTCGCCAATCTTCCTAGGTCACTATAAGGCACGTCTAGAGACTCCGAAACCCTACTTAACCCTAGAATCCACGCAAAGCCCGGTTTTTCCCCTTTGATCGTTTGAACTACAACTATACCAACCAAACACCCAACCAACACCACGACCGCACCATAAGTGATTCCATGGGCTCCCGAAACAATGCTATCACGCAAAATGAGAAAATGCTAAAGTCGACCTAAACGACCCCGACTTTCACTAAGCCGTTTTTCTCCGTTTTTCTATTACACATTCCAATTAAACCACACATTTAGGTATTCTAGCATACCTAGCACCTTTTCACATCAACAGACAACATAACAGCGCAACTTTATCGTTTCAATGATTTACTATTCACTAATTACTATTCATTAAACAATTTAAATTGTAATTTCGATTTTCAACCGCAGAAAATTCTAAAAAGCTATAAATACATGTTCTACAATCAACAAGGAACATTCTTTAAGCAACAAAACGATTAAAACAACAATCTACTCATAAAATCCAAAAATCAAAGTTTAGATATAAATATTTCAAATGCACAAATAACGATGAAACCCTCACCTTAGATGCTCTTAGACACTAGGGAAACCTCGTAGAGTGCCTCGGAAACCATCCCGCACAGGCCCACGCGAAGAATCGAAGATTTGAAGTTGAGATTTTCTTTTTTTTTTTCTCCTTCTTTTCCTCATGGTTTCAAGCCTTTTTTTCTCTGTTTTTTTCGTGTGCATTCTGCTTATTTAGAAAAAAAAATGACAAGAAGTCAAAGGTCAAAATTCGGTCAACCCGCTAAACCAAAACAACTATGTGCGACCTTACGAAAATGGCCATAACTTCTTCTAGAAAACTCCAATTCACGAACGGTTTGAAGCCTCAGAAACTAGACTCATAGAGCTTTCCAACCATATATAATTTGCTACCTAACTCTTCCCCAATTGGTTCAGATTTAACTCTAAAGTTGACCCAAAATTTGACTAACTTAACATTGCATTTTTTTATTTCTAATCCCAAGTTTGCCTTTTATTAAACATTTCAAAAATTCCCACCTTGTCTTAGTTGGTCAATGTAGATGAAAAGTCAACTAGTTTTGTCAAAGAAGGTGAAAGGTCAATAAAATGCAATTTAAATGAACTTTAAATGCTATTGAATACATGCCAGGTTTGGGGTATCACAGTCATTCAAAGGAAAGAACTGTAAATGTAGAGGTCACACCGAACTAAATGATTGGAGAAACATAGGAAGTGAATTGGTTGTGGTGAGAGATCACCAAACACGGGACGAATATAAGTAGGAAGAATAACAAGGGTCAGAATTCGTCTAAATGACCTCAATAGGCAAGAATGAATTTTGGGACGAAATTCTTTTAAGGAAGGGAGGATGTGAGGCTCGACCCCGAATAACGTGTCATAGCTCGATTTGCATGCCATAGACCCCTAATTATATGACCGACCTTGGATTACGTGTCTTGTCTTGGTTTTCGTGCATACCTTGTCACACGTGCCTTGACCTAGAATAGTGTGCCCTAATCCCCGACTGACGTGCGATACCTAGATATACGTGCCCTGACCTCAATGTACTTGCGTTACCTTATTTCGTGTGCCCTAACCTTGAACTGCGTACCTTAACCTAGATATAGAGTCGTGCCTTGATTTGCATGCATTGCATTGAATTACGTGCCTTGCATTGGTTTACGTGCATTTACCTAGGATTGCGTGCATTAGTCTTGAAGTACGTGCCTTAGTCTTGAAGTTCGTGTCTACCTCGTAATTCGTGCCCTAGACCTAGGAATCTGTGCCACCACGTTAATCAAGAAAGAATCCTACACAAAGCACTAGACACTAAAATAATCCTACACAATCCACTAACCAATATTATATTCCTAATTCAAATTCTCTACAAACTCCACTAACAATAAAATAATACTAAACTATTCCTACATTTCCCACTATCTATTATTTTATTTATAATTCAACTCATCAACAAGCATATCCTATATTCTATTCTACCTAAAATCACACATGCATGCTCTTTGAGTCACCATTTTCGGCCTTGGTAAGTTTACTAGGTTCCATTTCTTTTCTTCTTGTTCTAACCATATGCATGGACTAAGAGCTTGGCCACTAAGCTAGGAAAAATAGAGAGAAAGGAAGTGGGGTCTTGGCTAAGCAAGGAAGAAGAAGAAGAGTGTGCTTCATCAAGTTTTGTGCATCTTCTTGTTGATTTGCTAAGGTGAGGGCTAAAACCTTTTGAAAATTCTTCAAAAATCCACATGCATGCTCATAAATGTATGTCTTTGCTTCTGTACTTGAGTTATATGTTCGTTCATAAGCTTCTTCAACCATGCATGGCAAGATCTTGGCTTAAAAGTGGTGATAGGTGAAGTCGGATTGTGTGACAGCTCTCTGACCAGTTGTTTCGAGGTAAGTTTAGCTAGGCAAATGATTTTGAAAATGCATGAACATTGGTAGGTGACTAGTTTTTCCAGATTTGAACATTTTTCGCAGAAATAGGCCGAAGCTAATTTTGACTCTAAGGTCCTCAAATATCAAATCTTTGAAATGTGTCCGAACCTGGAAATCTGGAAAAATGAAGCAGCTTTTGGCAGATGCATTGACCTTGTAGAACGAACCAGATTTGACGTAGTAAATGAGGTCAAAAATGTATGAAATTGGGTGTACTGATAGAATGTTCAGTTCTGGACATTTTTGTCAGAAATGGACCAAAGCTAAATCTGACCCTAAGGACCTCAAAAACGTCAATTATCGAAATGTGGGCAAATCTGGACAGTTTTGTGCTATCCCACTGTTTCGGCTATAACTAATGATCCCGAACTCCAAATGATGCAAGGTTTGTTCCTGATTTTAGTTAACTTCTTAAGATTTAATTTGAAATCTTATTCACTGGAATTGGAGATTGTTTGCTTATCTTAATGGTTGTGAGAAAACAGCCTATTGCAGTAAGGGTTTCACTTAGTGTTATGCTTAGAAAATTGTTGTGACTTCTCTTGTTGAATTAAATGGTTGGGATTGTAGCTTTGGGATGTTGTGTGGACTGTTTTGAATGTTTGAAGATGTTGATTTAAATGATGCATGGCTTGAGATTGACTTTGAGTTGGTTTTGGGCTCAAATTGCGCGGATATGGACGAAATGGAAACCCTTATGACTTGATAGGCTTGCTAAGTATTGATCATTTGGGTATTGTGTGGAATTATATGCTTAGTAGGCTGCCCGTAGTTGTCCTTATAACCTTAAATGTAATTTTGATGATTGCATGTTGACAAATAGGCTTTTCTTGCATCCGAACCCACGTAGATGTTGTTGCATGTTGAATAATCCTATCACTTGATTACGTGGACTTCGAAATGAGTTATATGGCTTGATTTACATGTGTTACATGGCTGCCCGCTTAATGTTCATATAACTCTATATGCCTTTCAAGTGAAATTACTTGTCTTGTCGTGCCCTGCCTGTTTACTTGTCAATGTGCAATCTTATGACTGTCCGGAGGCAACCTACTTTGTTGTCCTCCTAACGTGATATGTTATTGTCATAAATGTGCACTGCATACAACGTTGCAACCTTTCTTGTCGTCATGGTAGCGATCACGCAGACTGGGCGGCATCGGGCTTGCCGGTGCACCCGTGACTACCATGGTCCCATTCCCTCTCTCGCTTGGGGGCTAGACTTCCTCGGAGAGTTGGGTCGTAGGATTTCGGGGTACATCCGGAGTACACCCACCTGGCATGTTGGGGGGATGATTTGAAGTCGGCCGCAACAACTGATTCTGGAACTGATCTGAGAGCAAAAGCTCATCGTATCCTTTTACTATGTGTATAAGTACTCTCGCTTGGTTCCTAGAGAACCTCGGGGAGGAAAGACTGGTATTTCTGTTCCTTTACTTTATATTATTGTTATATTCATGTTTGCAAAACGATTTTCATAAGTTGAACTGGAAAATGAGTTTCAAAACCTATTTCTCGTTCCCCCTCGCTGAATTCATAAGGACTTACCCTCTTTTATCATCTCAGGTGAAGAAGATCCAGAACAGGTACCCGAGGACGGTGTGCCTAACGATGAATCCTTGGAGTGATTGTCTGTCTTGTGTGCTTTGCGTGATTGTGCCTACTTGCGAACTCTATGCTACTTGAAGACTATTTCTTTTACGTTGATTGCTATTTGTAATGTAAAAAGACCCCCGTTGTAATTTGGGGTCTAATTTTGGTTTGTACTGATATTAAGTAGACTGACGCTAGACATTACTATGATCGTTTTTGCTATTATTACCGCTAGTATCTATCATAGGTTATGACGTATTAGTTAAGGACTAAGTAAATGAACTTATCCAATCTTAAACAGGTGCTCGCTATTAAGCTAAGATCAACAGGTACTTTTGTAATGAGGATAAACAAACAAACGAGACATAGTATCATGCTAGGTTATAAATCAGACGAGACATCGAGATTACCAATAGGCGTTTCAATTGATGTTAAATGGTAATCCTAGTTGGAAATGAAATTGAGATTAGATAAATTTGAGGCGTTTAGAGAATTAGGCCAAATCAAAGAGCCTAATTACAGCTGTTATGCTACTGGTTTTCTGGAAAACTTTGGAGTTTAGACTAAAACGATAATTGTTAATTCTTCATAAACGGTTAAGTATGTGACATGTCCTGAACGTTTAGATCACACCCAAGTCTAAACTTATAGGCCGGGTTGGGGCGTAACAACCTTGGTCAAGACAACTTCGCTTTACGTAGAGGCTGGGCCCACAAACCGAGGGCGTGGTGCTTGAGACCAGGTCTCCGTCACTCCGGTGCCCACAACTTTTGATCCGTAAGGAGTTACACGGTGCACAACATACCGTTGGAAAGCTCTCCGAGAGCTCTACGATGGGGGTAGCAAGCCTGCTCGGCTGCGTCTATTTTTTGGGTCCAAAATCGAACATTTGCATCAGTTTCGGGTAACTTTTCTTCTTTTGCGCTGTTTTTCCGTCACGGATCGTATGTCGTGAGCCGCGAAAAGGACGACAACCTAATCCATCACATTTCTATTACCGAATCCCAAGGCACCTTGGCCAAGACAACTTCGCTTCACGTAGAGGCTGGGCCCGCAAACCGAGGGCGTGGGGCTTGGGACCAGGTCTCCGTCACTTCGGTGCCCATAACTTTTGATCCGTAAGGAGTTACGCGGCGTACAGCATACCATTGGAAAGCTCTTCGAGAGCTCTACGATGTGGGCAGCAAGTCTGCTCGTCTGCGCCTGTTTTCGGATCCCAAAATCCAACGTTTTCATTAGTTTCGGGACACTTTTCTTCTTTTGCACTGTTTTTCCGTCCCGGATCGTATGTCGTAAGCCGCGAAAAGGACGACAACCTAATCCATCACATTTCTATTACCGAATCCCAAGGCACCTTGGGCAAGACAACTTCGCTTCACGTAGAGGCTGGGCCTGCAAGTCGAGTGCGTGGGGCTTGGGACCAGGTCTCCGTCACTCCGGTGCCCATAAGTTTTGATCCGTAAAGCGTTACGCGGTGCACAGTATACCGTTGGAAAGCTCTCCGAGAGCTCTATGACGGGGCAGCAAGTCTGCTCAACTATGCCAATTTTCGCACCCCAAAATTGAATGTTTTAATTAGTCTTGAGACACTTTTCTTCTTTTGCACTGTTTTTTCGTTCCAGATCGTACGTCGTGAGCCGCGAAAGCGATGACAACCTAATCCATCACATTTCTATTACCGAATCCCACGGCAACTTAGGCAAGACAATTTCACTTCACGTAGAGGCTGGGCCCGCAAACCGAGCGCGTGGGGCTTAGGGCTAGATTTCCGTCGTACCGTGCCCATAACTTTTGCTCCGTAAGGAGTTACGCGGCACACAGCATACCGTTGGAAAGCTCTCAGAGAGCTCTACGATGGGGGCAGCAAACCTGCTCGACTACGCCTATTTTTGGAGACCAAAATTGAACATTCTTATCAGTTTCGGGACACTTTTCTTTTTTTGTGCTATTTTTCCGTCCTGGATCTTACGTCATGAGCCGCGAAAAGAACGACAACCTAATCCATCACATTTCTATTACCGAATCCCACAGCACCTTGGGCAAGACAACTTCGCTTCACGTAGAGGCTGGGCCCACAAACTGAGGGCGTAGGGCTCGGGACCAGGTCTCCGTCGCTCCGGTGCCCATAACTTTTGATCCGTAAGAAGTTACACGGTGCACAACATACCAAAAGAAAGCTCTACGAGAGCTCTACGACGGGGGAAGCAAGCCTGTACGGTTGCGCCTATTTTTGGAGCCTGAAATTGAACGTTTTCATCAATTTCAGGACACTTTTCTTCTTTTGTGCGATTTTTCTGTCCCGTATCGTACGTCGTGAGCCGCTAAAAGGTCGACAATGTAATCAATCACATTTCTATTACCGAATCCCACGGCACCTTGGGCAAGACAACTTCACGTCACGTAGACGCTGGGTGCGCAAACCGAGGGCGTAGGGCTTGGGACCAGGTCTCCGTCACTCCGGTGCCCATAACTTTTGATCCGTAAGAAGTTATGCGGTGCATAACATACCAATGGAAAGCTCTCCGAGAGCTCTACGACGGGAGAAGCAAGCCCGTACGGTTGCACCTATTTTGGGAGGCCAAAATCGAACGTTTTCATCAGTTTTAGGACATTTTTCTTCTTTTGCGCTGTTTTTCCATCCCGGATCGTACGTCGTTAGCTGCGAAAAGGACGACAACCTAATCCATCACATTTCTATTACCGAATCCCATGGCACCTTGGGCAAGACAACTTCACTTTACGTAGATGCTGGGCCCGCAAACCGAGGGCGTGGGGCTTGGGACCAGGTCTCTGTCGCTCTGGTGCCCATAACTTTTGATCCGTAAAGAGTTACACGGCGCACAACATGCCGTTGGAAAGCTCTCCAAGAGGTCTATGACGGGGCAGCAAGTCTGCTCAACTGTGCCAATTTTTAATCCCAAAACCTAACGTTTTCATCAGTTTTGGGATACTTTTCTTCTTTTGCGCTGTTTTTCTGTCTCGGATCGTATGTCGTGAGCCGCGAAAAGGACGACAACCTAATCCATCACATTTCTATTACCGAATCCCACGGCACCTTGGGTATGACAACTTCACTTCACGTAGACAAGGGGCCCGCAAACCGAGGGCGTGGGGCTTGGGACCAGGTCTCCGTCGCACCGGTACCCATAACTTTTGATCCGTAGGGAGTTACGCGGTGCACAGTCTACCATTGGAAAGCTCTCCGAGAGCTCTAGTATGGGGGTAGCAATCCTGCTCTACTTCACCTATTTTCGGAGACCAAAATTGAACATTCTCATCAGTTTTGGGACACTTTTCTTTTTTTGCGCTATTTTTTCATCCCAGATCGTACGTCGTTAGCTGCAAAAAGGACGACAACCTAATCCATCACATTTCTATTACCGAATCCCACGGCACCTTGGGCAAGACAACTTCGCTTCACGTAGAGGCTGGGCCCGCAAATCGAGGGCGTGGGGCTTGGGACCAGGTCTCCGTCGCTCCGGTGCCCATAGCTTTTGATCCGTAAGGAGTTATGCGGTGCACAGCTTACCAATGGAAAGCTCTCCGAGAGCTCTACGACGGGGGAAGCAAGCCTGTACGGCTGCGCCTATTTTTAGAGCCCAAAATTGAACGATTTCATCAATTTCGGGACACTTTTCTTCTTTTGTGCGGTTTTTCCGTCCCGTATCGTACGTCGTGAGCCGCGAAAAGGACGACAACCTAATCTATAACATTTCTATTAGCGAATCCCACGGCACCTTGGGCAAGACAACTTCACTTCACGTAGACGGTAGGCGCGCAAACCGACGGCGTGGGGCTTGGGACCAGGTCTCCATCACTCCGGTGCCCATAACTTTTGATCCGTAAATAGTTACCCGGCGCATAGCATACCGTTGGAAAGCTCTCATAGAGCTCTACGATGGGAACAACAAGTCTGCTATGCTGCGCCAATTTTCGGAGCCCAAAATCGAACGTTTTCATCAGTTTTGGGACACTTTTCTTCTTTTGCGCCGATTTTCCGTTCCGGATCGTACGTCGTGAGCCGCAAAAAGGACGACAACCTAATCCATCACATTTTTATTACCGATTCCCATGGCACCTTGGGCAAGACAACTTCACTTCATGTAGATGTGGGGCCCGCAAACCGAGGGCATTGGTCTTGGGACCAAGTCTCCATCGCACCGGTGCCCATAACTTTTGATTTGTAAGGAGTTACGCAGCGCACAGCATACCGTTGGAAAGCTCTCCGAGAGCTCTACGACGGAGGCAGCAAGCCTGCTTGGCTGCATCTATTTTCGGAGACCAAAATCGAACATTTTCATCAATTTCGGGACACTTTTCTATTTTTGCGCTGTTTTTTTATTCCGGATCGTACGTCGTGAGCCGCAAAAAGAACGACAACCTAATCCATCACATTTCTATTACCAAAATCCATGGCACCTTGGGCAAGACAACTTCGCTTTACGTAGAGGCTGGGCCCACAAACCGAGGGCGTGGTGCTTGGGACCAGGTCTCCGTCACTCCGGTGCCCACAACTTTTGATCCGTAAGAAGTTACGTGGTGCACAGCATACCAATAGAAAGCTCTACAAGAGCTCTACGACGGGGAAAGCAAGCCTGCATGGCTAGGCCTATTTTTGGAGCCCAAAATTGAACGTTTTCATCAATTTTGAGACACTTTTCTTCTTTTGTGCGGTTTTTTCATCCCGTATCGTACGTTGTGAGCCGCGAAAAGGACGACAATCTAATCAATCACATTTCTATTACCGAATCCCATGACACCTTGGGCAAGACAACTTCACTTCACGTAGACGCTGGGCGCGCAAACCGAGGGCGTAGGGCTTGGGACCAGGTCTCTGTCGCTCCGGTGCCCATAACTTTTGATCCGTAAGAAGTTACGCGGTGCACAGCATACCAATAGAAAGCTCTCCGAGAGCTCTACGACAGGGGAAGCAAGCTTGTACAGCTGCGCCTATTTTTAGAGCCCAAAATCGAACGTTTTCATCAATTTCGGGACACTTTTATTCTTTTGTGCTGTTTTTCCGTCCCGGATCGTACGTCGTGAGCCACAAAAAGTACGACAACCTAATCCATCACATTTCTATTACTGAATCCCACGGCAACTTAGGCTAGACAACTTCACTTCACGTAGACGCTGGGCGCACAAACCAAAGGCGTGGGGCTTAGGACCAGGTCTTTGTCGCTCCGGTGCCCATAACTTTTGACCCGTAAAGAGTTATATAGCGCACAACATGCCGTTGGAAAGTTCTCCGAGAGCTCTACGATGGGGGCAGCAAGTCTACAGAGTTGCGCCAATTTTCAGAGCCCAAAATTGAACATTTTCATCAGTTTCGGGACACTTTTTTTCTTTTGCATTATTTTTCTGTCCCGGATCGCATGTCGTGAGCCGCGAAAAGGACGATAACTTAATCCATCAAATTTCTATTACCAAATCCCATGGCACCTTGGGCAAGACAACTTCGCTTCACGTAGACGCGGGGCCCACAAACCAAGGTCGTGGGGCTTGGGACCAGGTCTCCGTCGCACCGGTGCCCATAACTTTTGATCCGTAAGGAGTTACGCGGCGCACAGCATATCGTTGGAAAGCTCACCAAGAGCTCTACGACGGGGGCAGCAAGCCTGCTCGGCTTCGTCTATTTTCAGAGACCAAAATTAAACGTTTTCAACAGTTTCGAGACACTTTTTTTCTGTGCTATTTTTTCGTTCCAGATCGTACGTCGTGAGCCGTGAAAAAGATGACAACCTAATCCATCACATTTCTATTACCGAATCCCAGGCATCTTGGGCAAGACAACTTCGTTTCACGTAGAGGCTGGGCCCGTAAACCGAGAGCGTGGGGCTTGGGACCATGTCTCCGTCGCCCCGGTGACCATAACTTTTGCTCCGTAAGGAGTTACGCGGCGTACAACATACCATTGGAAAGCTCTTCGAGAGCTCTACGACGTGGGCAGCAAGTCTGCAAAGCTGTGCCTGTTTTCGGATCCCAAAATCTAACGTTTTCATTAATTTCGGCACACTTTTCTTCTTTTGCACTATTTTTCCGTCCCGGATCGTATGTCGTAAGCCACGAAAAGGACGACAACCTAATCTATCACATTTCTATTACCGAATCCCAAGGCACCTTGGGCAAGACAACTTCGCTTCACGTAGTGGCTGGGCCTGCAAGTCGAGTGCGTGGGGCTTGGGACCAGATCTCCGTCACTCCGGTGCCCATAAGTTTTGATTCGTAAAGCGTTATGTGGTACACAGTATACCGTTGGAAAGCTCTCCGAGAGCTCTATGACGGGGCAGCAAGTCTGCTCAACTATGCCAATTTTTGGTGCCCAAAATCGAACGTTTTCATCAGTTTCGGGACACTTTTCTTCTTTTGCACTGTTTTTCTGTCCCGGATCGTACGTCGTGAGCAGCAAAAAGGACGACACCCTGATCCATCACATTTCTATTACCGAATCCCATGGCACCTTGGGCAAGACAACTTTGTTTCACGTAGACGCGGGGCCCGCAAACCAAGGTCGTGGGGCTTGGGACCAGGTCTCCGTCACACCGGTGCCCATAACTTTTGATCTGTAAGGAGTTACGCGGCGCACAACATATCATTGGAAAGCTCTCTGAGAGCTCTACGACGGGGGCAGCCAGCCTGCTCGGCTTCATCTATTTTTGGAGACCAAAATTGAATATTTTCATCATTTTCGAGGCACTTTTTTTGCGTTATTTTTCATTCCCGGATCGTACGTCGTGAGCCGTGAAAAGGACGACAGCCGAATCCATCACATTTCTATTACCCAATCCTAAGGCACCTTGGGCAAGACAACTTCACTTCACGTAGACGAGGGGCCCGCAAACTGATGGCGTGGGGCTTAGGACCAGGTCTCCGTCGCACCGGTGCCCATAACTTTTGCTCCGTAAGGAGTTACGCGGCGCACAGCATACCGTTGGAAAACTCTCAGAGAGCTCTCCGGCAGAGGCAGCAAACCTGCTCGACTACGCCTATTTTCGGAGACCAAAATTGAACATTCTCATCAGTTTCGGGACACTTTTCTTTTTTTGTGTTGTTTTTCCATCCTGGATCGTACGTCGTGAGCCGCGAAAAGGACGACAACCTAATCCATCACATTTCTATTACCGAATCCCACGGCACCTTGGGCAAGACAACTTCGATTCACGTAGAGGCTGGGCCCGCAAACTGAGGGCGTAGGGCTTGGGACCACGTCTCTGTCGCTCCGGTGCCCATAACTTTTGATCCGTAAGAAGTTACGTGGTGCACAACATACCAATAGAAAGCTCTACGAGAGCTCTACGACGAAGGAAGCAAGCCTGTACGGCTACGCCTATTTTTGGAGCCCAAAATCAAACGTTTTCATTAATTTCAGGACACCTTTCTTCTTTTGTGCGGTTTTTCCGTCCCGTATCGTACGTCATGAGCCGCGAAAAGGATGACAATCTAATCAATCACATTTCTATTACCAAATCCCATGGCACCTTGGGCAAGACAACTTCACTTCACGTAGACGCTGGGCGCGCCAACCGAGGGCGTAGGGCTTGGGACCAGGTCTCTGTCGCTCCGGTGCCCATAACTTTTGATCCGTAAGAAGTTACGCGGTGCACAGCATACCAATAGAAAGCTCTCCGAGAGCTCTACGACGGGGGAAGCAAGCCTGTATGGCTGCGCCTATTTTTGGAGCCCAAAATCGAACGTTTTCATCAATTTCGGGACACTTTTATTCTTTTGTGCTGTTTTTTCATCCCGGATCGTACGTCGTGAGCCGCGAAAAGGACGACAACCTAATCCATCACATTTCTATTACTGAATCCCATGGCAAATTTGGCAAGACAATTTCACTTCACGTAGACGCTGGGCGCGTAAACCGAGGGCGTGGGGCTTGGGGCCAGGTCTTTGTCGCTCTGGTGCCCATAACTTTTGATCCGTTAGGAGTTATGCGTTGCATAGCATACCAATGGAAAGCTCTCCGAGATCTCTACGATGGGGGAAGCAAGCCTGTACAGTTGCGCCTATTTTGGGAGCCCAAAATCGAACGTTTTCATAAATTTTGGGACACTTTTCTTCTTTTGCGCGGTTTTTCCATCCCGGATTGTACGTCGTTAGTCGTGAAAAGGACGACAACGTAATCCATCACATTTCTATTACCGAATCCCACGGCACCTTGGGCAAGACAACTTCACTTCACGTTGATACTGGGCCCGCAAACCGAGGGCGTGGGGCTTGGGACCAGGTCTCCGTCGCTCCGGTGCCCATAACTTTTGATCCGTAAAGAGTTACGCGGTGCACAGCATACCGTTGAAAGGCTCTCCAAGAGGTCTATGATAGGGCACCAAGTCTGCTCAACCGTGCCAATTTTCGGATCCCAAAATCTAACGTTTTCATCAGTTTCGGGACATTTTTCTTCTTTTGCGCTGTTTTTTCATCCCGAATCGTACGTCGTGATCCGCGAAAAAGACGACAACCTAATCCATCACATTTTTATTACCGAATCCCCTGGCACCTTGGGCAAGACTATGAGGCCCGACCCTGAATAACGTGTGTTACCTTGATTTGCGTGCCATAGACCAAGAATGATATGACTGACCTTGGATTACGTGCCCTGTCTTGGTTTTCATGCATGCTTCGTCATACGTGCCTTCACCTAGAATTGTGTGCCCTAATCCTCGACTTACGTGACCTGACTTTGATTTACGTGCGATACCTCGATTTGTGTGCACTGACCTTGAACTATGTGCCCTAACCTAAGTTTAAGAGTCGTACCTCGATTTACGTGCATTACATTGAATTACGTGCCTTGCATTGGTTTACGGGCATTCACCTAGGATTGCGTGCATTAGCCTTGAAGTACGCACATTAATCTTGAAGTTCGTGTCTTACCTCGTGATTCATGTCCCGTATTGATTTTTGTGCATGTCTCGTAATGCGTGCCCTAGACCTAAGAAAGCGTGCCCGCACGCTAATCAATAAAGAATCCTACACAAAGCACAAGACAATAAAATAATCCTACACAATCCACTAACTATTATTATAATCCTAATTCAAATCTCTACAAAACCCACTAACAATAAATAATTCTATCTATACAAACATCTAAACATTCTTTATTATTTATTTTCACCCAAAACCAATGCACCTTAAATTCCACACTTATTATAATCTAAAATGTATTAACTTGAATCTGAAATTTCATATTTTTCATTGCATTTCTCGGCCATATCAAAGTCTTGAGCAAGTTTTGAACAAAAAATATTCTACCCTAGACAATCTATGACAAACACTAGACACAATGCATAAAATATTGCCATTTCACCCTACCCCAAGTCCCCTTTCTCGACCAACACACCCCATGCCTCATTACAACTCAAATTATATGCTAGTTGACACACAAAAATCAGATTTGAAAGGCTCAAGGCCAACACACACACACACACAAGCATCATTCCTCTCTCAAACTCTCTCTTTCCTCACAAACTCTCTCATTCTCTCTCCTTCTCTCTCCATTTTCGACCAAGGCTGACCTTTGAGCTCCCAAGACTCCTAACAACTCTCAAGGGCACTCTAAGACCCTCCCAAGCTCGGCCATGGCAGCCCAAGCAAGCTAGAAGCAAAGAGATATGCATGCAAGCTTATAGAACACTCATTCAGCCCTTTGGTATGTTGATAGCTTCCATTTCTTTTCTTCTTGTTCTAACCACATGCATGTACTAAGAACTTGGCCACTAAGCTAGGAAAAATAGAGAGAAATCGGGTGGTGTCTTGGCTAAGCAAGGAAGAAGAAGAAATTTGTGCTTCATCAAGTTTTGTGCATCTTCTTGTTGTTTTGCTAAGGTGAGGGCTAAAACCTTTTGAAAATCCTTCAAAAATCCACATGCATGCTCTTAAATGTATGTCTTTGCTTCTGTACTTGAGATATATGTGTGTTCATAAGCTTTTACAACCATGCATGGCAAGATTTTGGCTTGAAGGTGATGATAGATGAAATCGGGTTTGGTGACAGCTCTCTGTCTTGTTGTTACGAGGTGAGTTTGGCTAGGCAAATGATGTTGAAAATGCATGAAAATTGGTAGGTTACTCTTTTTGCCAGTTTTGAACATTTTTCTCAGAAATAGGCCAAAGCTAATTTTGACTCTAAGGTCCTCAAACTGGCGAATCATTAAAATGTGTCCAAATCTGGAAGTCTGGGAAAAATGAAGCAGGTTTTGGCAGATGCACTGACCTTGTAGAACAAATCAGTTTTGACTTAGTAAATAATGTCCCAAATACATGAAATTTGGTGTGCCGCTAGATTTTTCAGTTCTGGACATTTTTGTCAGAAATGGACTAAGGCTAAATCTGATCCTAAGGACCACAAAAACGACAAGTATTGAAATGTGTGCAAATCTGGACAGTTTTGTGCTATCGCACTGTTTCGGCTATAACTATTGATCCCGAACTCCAAATGATGCAAGGTTTGTTTCTGATTTTAGTTCACTTCTTAAGCTTTAATTTGACATCTTATTCACTGGAATTGGAGATTTTTTTCTTGTCTTAATTATTGTGGGAAAACAGACTATTGCAGTGAGGGTTTCACTTGGTTATATGCTTAGAAAATTTGTTGTAACTTTTCTTGTGGTATTAAATGCTTGGCTTTGTGGCGTTGGGATGTTGTGTGGACTGATTTGAGTACTTGAGGATGTTTGAATTAAATGATGCATGACTTGAGATTGATTTTGAGTTGACTTAGGGTTTAATCACACGGGTAAGCACGAAATGAAAATCCCAATGACTAGGTAGGCTTGCTAAGTGTTGATCATTTGGATATTGTGTGGAATTATATGCTTAATAGGCTGCCCGTAGATGCCCTTATAGCCCTAAATGTGATTTTGATCATTGCATGTTGACAAATAGGCCTTTCTTGCATCCGAACCCATGTAGATTATTGTTGCATGTTGAATATCAATATTATTTGATTACGTGGACTTCGAAATGAGTTATATGACTTGATTTACGTGCGTTACATGGTTGCCCGTTTAATGTTCATATAACTCCATATGCTTTTCAAGTGAAACTACTTGTCTTATCGTGCCTCGCTTGTTTACTTGTCAATGTGCAATCTTATGACTGTCCGGAGGCAACCTACTTTGTTGTCCTCCTAATGTGATATATTAAATGTCATAAATGTGCATTGCATACAAGGTTGCAACCTTTCATTCTGGCATGGTAGCGATCACGCACACCGGGCGGCATCGGGCTTGCCGGTGCACCCGTGACTACCATGGTACCTATTCCCTCTCTCGCTTGGGGGCTAGACTTCCTCGGAGAGTTGGGTCGTAGGATTTCGGGGTACATCCGGAGTACACCCACCTGGCGTGTTAAGGGGATGATTTGAAGTCGGCCGCAACTACTGAGAGCAAAAGCTCACCGTATCCTTTTTCTATATGTATAAGTACTCTCGCTTGGTTCCTAGAGAACCTCGGGGAGGAAAGACTGGTAATTGTGTTCCTTTACTTTATATTATTGTTATGTACTCATTTGTGTTATATTCATGCTTGCAAAAGGATTTTCCTAAGTTGAACCGGAAAATGAGTTTCAAAACCTATTTCTCGTTCTCCCTAGCTGAGTTCATAAGGACTCACCCTCTTTTATCATCTCGGGTGAAGAAGATCAAGAACAGGTACCTGAGGACGATGTGCCTAACGATGATTCCTTGGAATGATTGCTTGTCCTATGTGCTTTGCTTGATTTATGGCCATTTGTGAAAACTGTGCTACTTGAAGGCTGTTTCTTTCATGTTGCTTAATGTTGTAATGTAAAAGACCCCCGTTGTAATTTGGGGTCTAATTTTGGTTTGTACTAATATTTCTAGACAGTCACTAGATACTACTATGGTCGTTTTGCTTTTATTATCGCTAGTAGCTATAATAGGATTATGAAGTATTAGGTAAGGGCCAAGTAAGATGAACCATCCAAACCTTAAACAGGTACTCGCTATTAAGCTAAGATCAACATGTACTTTTGTAACGAGGATAAACAAACAAACGAGACATAGCATCATGCTAGGTTATAAATCAAACGAGACGTCGAAATAACCAATAGTTAATTCAATTAATGTTAAATGGTAATCCTAGTTGGAAACGAAATTGAGATTGAAAAATTTTGAGGCGTTTAGAGAATTAGGCCAAAACCAAATAGCTCAATTACAGCCGTTATGCTACCAATTTTCTGAAAATTTTGGAGTTTGGGCCAAAAACATTAAGTGTGAAATCTTCATAAACGGTTAAGTACGTGATATGACTTGAATGTTTTGATCACACCCTAGTCTAACCTTATAGGCCGGGTTGGGGCGTGACACCTTATATTAGAATGGTATCAGAGCTTAGTTTAGTAACTAGGCATTAGTCAGGTTCAACTCTCGGACCATAGGTGGAAGCCCTAAGGTAATTATGATATCTTGTTTATATGTGTTAATGTATGCTAATGTGCTTTAATTGCTTTGAGCATTAAATATTATGTGCTTTGGAGGACCATATGTATTATGTGTCATGCACACCGACACGTTAGTGACCTCGACAATGCATGCATGCTTTTATACTCCTTCCTTGATACATGTGCATGTTATATAACTGTGAATGACTGTTTATACACATAGATAGTTAGGATTAGGACTTTCAGGGAAATGAATTTGTGCAGGACGAACGAAAAGGCTCGGTTAGAGATTTCTCGCATCTTCACAAGTACTCGATGGATCGTATGTATTATTGGATATGCATATATATAAAATGCGTAGCACAGGTATAATTGTTGAGGTAAAATTATCTCCTTATCTTTGGAATACACATGCCTGTGATTAAGCTATCAATTTTATAGCTATAAAGTTCTTGATTCTGTTAAACTGTTCTTCTAATTGTGGTTCAAGTATAAATGTTAAGGACATACAACTTTCCTTAGGTATAAGAGTATACTATTGGACATGTGGAGTAGCATATATATATTCATATGCTTATAATGGAAGTTGACTTAAGAGATGTTTTTGAATCAAATTCTTATATCTTGAATTGGTGTAATAGATTGTTTATATGATTGAATCCTTACTTGATTGGAATTAAGCATTGATGAATCTAATATGTTGTATACTAACGAGTTTCAAGTTCACTCAATGGCAAGAATGTGACCTAGAAATTAAGAGATAAACTCATAGAAATTGACGATAGAGGTTAGATTATTAAATCATGAGTAGCGAACTTAAATGAGTTAACAATGGATAACCTCAAGACATGTAGGCAGCTATGGAGACTGAGTTTAACAAGGTTGATGATTCTTTAGTATAACAAGGTATAGGAATGTTGGAATCAAGGAATTCACGTAGCTAGAACTCGTGTTTGGAAAACTGCACCTAAAATTTTAGGTTGGATAGAAGTGTAAGGAATTGAATTATGCATTAGATGACTAACGTTGCTAAAGGTCCTAAGTTGGATATTAGTGATATTTAGAATCATGGTATTAATTTGGTGCCTATCAGATTTAGTTGTGATTATGCAAAGTAAGTCATTCTATGCACTCGTTGTTTGGATACCCTAGAGGATGTTAGAAAGCATATATCCCTAAGTAAGACCGATGGTGTGAGGTCCGACCCCAAATAACGTGTGTTTCCTTGATTTGCGTGCCATAGACCAAGAATGATATGACTGACCTTGGATTACGTGCCCTATCTTGGTTTTCGTGCATGCGTCGTCATACGTGCCTTGACTTAGAATTATGTGCCCTAATCCTCGACTTACGTGCCCCGACCTCGATTAGCGTGCGATACCTCGTTTCGTGTGCCTTAATCTAGATTTGTGTGCCTTGACCTAGGTTTAAGAATTGTGTTCATTTTATGTGCCATGCATTGAATTACGTGCATTCATTTAGGGTTGCGTGCCCTACCTCGTAGTTCGTGTCCTACCTCGTAGTGCGTGCCCTAGACCTAAGAAAGCGTGTCTTCACGCTAATCAAGAAAGCATCTTACACGGAGCACTAGACTATGAAACAATCCTACAAAATCTACTATCAATATAATAATCATAATTCAACTCACTAGAAGACAAAAATTTACCAAACACTAAACATTCTTTATTCTTTATTCCTTATTCTTTTTACACTTTCAAGACACAATTAAAATAATGCTCAAAGATGACAAAAAATTCAGATTTGGAGCTAGCTTGGCCGACCACTTGCTTGCATTAGACTTGCCTTGCATGATTTTAAATTAAACTCAATATTCTATGACACAAAGGCATTAAAAATTGCTCAAAAACCCCACCATTTGCACACCATTCTCGGCCACATCACTCTTGCCCATCCTAGGAATTTCAAATTACACCTTGAAGACACAAATGCTGAAATTTTCCTGCCCAAGGCCGAGCATGCCTCATCAATAGCAAGGCTTGCGCTTTTTTTTTCTCTCACTTTCCTCTCAATCTTTTCTCTCTCCCTCTCATTCTCGGCCTTGGCTGAGTTATCTACCTCCATAGCTTATCTTCATCACACCTTAGTTGAACAAGGCAAGCAACCATCAAAGAAATTCAAGCAAACAAGCTAGGATGCGAAAATCACACTTGCATGCCCTTTGAAGTCTTCATTTCGGCCCTAGGTAAGTTCTAAGCTTCCATTTCTTCTCTTCTTGTTTCAACCTCATGCATGTACTAAGAGCTTGGTCACTAAGCTAGGAAAAATAGAGAAAAGCTAGTTGGAACCTTGGCTAGGCAAATGAGAAGAAGAAAAGTTTGCTTCAACAAGTTTTGTGCATCCTCTTGATTGATTGCAAAGGTGAGGGCTAAAACCGTTTGAAAATCCTTAAAAAATCCACATGCATGCTCATAAAAGTATTTTATTGCTTCTGTACTTGAGTTATATGTTCGTTCATAAGCTTTTGCAACCATGCATGGCAAGATCTTGGCTTGAAAGTGATGATAGGTGAAGTTGGATTGTTGACAGCTCTCTGACCAGTTTGTTTAAAGGTAAGTTTAGCTAGGAAAATGATGTGTAAAATGCATGAAAATTGGTAGGGGGATAGTTTTTCCAATTTTGAACATTTTTTGCAGAAATAGGCCAAAACTAAGTTTGACTCTAAGGTCTTCAAAATGGCAAATCTTTAAAATGTGTCCAAATCTGAAAATCTGGAAAAATGAAGTAGGTTTTGATAGATGCACTGACCTTGTATAATGAACCAGATTTGACTTAGTAAGTGATGTCCAAAATGCATGAAATTGGGTGTGATGCTATAATTTTCAGTTATGGACATTTTTGTCTGAAATGGACTAAGGCTAAATCGGACCCTAAGGACCTCAAAAATGTTAATTATCGAAATGTGTGCAAATCTGGACAGTTTTGTGCTGTTCCACTGCTTCGGCTATATCTAATGATACTGAACTCCAAATGATGCAAAGCTTGTTTTTTATTTTAGTTAACTTCTTAACCTTTAATTTTACATCTTATTCACTGAATTTTGAGATTGTTTGCTTATCATATTGATTGTGAGAAAACAGCCTATTGCAGTAAGGGTTTCACTTAATGTTGTGCTTAGAAAATTGTTGTGACTCCTCTTGTTGAATTAAATGCTTGGGATTGTAGCTTCGGGATGTTGTGTGGACTGTTTTGAATGTTTGAGGATGTTGAATTAAATGATGCATGGTTTGAGATTGACTTTGAGTTGGGTTGAGGCTCAAATTGCACGAATATGCACGAAATGGAAACCCTAATGACTAGGTAGTTTTGATAAGTGTTGATCATTTGGATATTGTGTGGAATTATATGTTTAGTAGGCTGACCGTAGTTACCCTTATAAGCTTAAATGTAATTTTGATCGTTGCATGTTGACAATTAGGCTTTTCTTGCATCCGAACCCACGTAGATGTTGTTGCATGTTGAATAATCGTATCACTTTATTACGTGGACTTCGGAATGAGTTATATGGCTTGACTTGCATGTGTTACATGGCTTCCCGTTTAATGTTCATATGGCTCTATATGCCTTTCAAGTGAAATTACTTGTCTTATTGTGCCTCGTTTGATTATTTGATAACGTGCGATCTTATAACTACTCGGAGGCGACCTACTTTGTTTTCCTCCTAATGTGATATGTTAAATGTTATAAATGTGCATTGCATACGAGGTTGCAACCTTTCAGGTGGCATGGTAGTGTTTCACGCACGCCGGGCGGCATCGGGCTTGCCGGTGTTACCATGACTACCATGGTCTAATTCCCTCTCTTGCTTGGCATTTCACCCTCGGGGAGTTGGGTCGTAGGTTTCAGGGTACATCCGGAGTATACCCAATTGGGAGCGATAAGTGGATTATTGAAGTCGGCCGCACCAAATGAATCGAAATTGATATTGAGAGCAAATGCTCACCGTATCCTTGAAATGATTGGTAAATGTATCTGTTACTCGATTTGTTTCATATATTTGCGTACCTTATTATTTGTAATACATGACATGTTTTCAAAAAAAGAGTTTTCATAATTGAACCGGAAAATGAGTTTCAAAACGTATTTCTCGTTCTCCCCTCGCTGAGTTCATATGGACTCGCCCTCTTTTTAATCACAGGTGAAGAAGAATAGGTACAGGTACCCGAGGAGAATTTGCCTAACGATGAACCCCTAGAGTGATTGCCTGTCATTGTTTGCTTTGCCTAAATGTGGCTACTTGTGAACTTTGTGCTACTTGAAGACTATTTATTTTATGTTGCTTGTTATTTCTAATGTAAAAGACCCCCGTTGTAATTTGGGGTCTAATTTTGGTTTGTACTGATATTACTAGATAGATACTAGACACTATGTTGATCGTTTTGCTATTATTACTGCTAGTATATATCATAGGTTATGACGTATTAGGTAAGGACTAAGTAAATGAACCTATCAAATCTTAAACAGGTACACGCTTTTATGCTAAGATCAACAGGTACTTTCATTACGGGAATAAATAAACAAATGAGACATAGTATCATGCTAGGTTATACATCAAACGGGACGTCGAAATAACCAATAGGCAATTCAATTGATGGTAAAATAGTAATCTTAGTTGGAAATGAATTTGAGATGGTAAAATTTGAGGCGTTTAGAGAATTAGGTCAAAACAAAGAGCCCAATTACAGCCGTTATGCTGTCGGTTTTTCAAAAAATTTTGGAGTCTAGGATAAACATTAACTGCTAAACCTCCTTGAACGATTAAGTACGTGAAAGGACTTGAATGTTTAGCTCACACCCTAGTCTAGCCTCTATAGGTCGGGTTGGGGCGTGACACGTGACACCCTATATTAGAATGGTATCAGAGCTTAGTTTAGTAACTAGGCATTAGTCGGGTTCAACTCTCGGACCATGGGTAGAAGCCCTAAGGTAATTATGATGTCTTGTTTATATGTGTTAATGTGTGCTAATGTGCTTTAATTGCTTTGAATATTATGTCCCTTTGTGGACCATGTGTATTTTGTGTCCTGCACACCGACACGTTAGTGACCTCGATAATGCATGCATGCTTTTATACTCCTTCCTTGATACATGTGCATGTTATATAACCGTGAATGCCTGTTTATACATATAGATAGTTAGGATTAGGACTTTCAGGGAAGTGAATTTGTGCAGGATGAACAAAAAGGCTCGGTTAGAGATTTCTCGTATCTTTATAGGTACTCGATGGATCATATGTATTATTGGATATGCACATATATATAATGCGTAGCACAGGTTTAATTGTTGAGGTAAAATTATCTCTTTATCTTTGGAATACATATGCCTGTGATTAAGTTATCAATTTTATAGCTATAAAGTTCTTGATTCTGTTAAACCGTTCTCCTAATTGTGGTTCAAGAATAAATGTTAAGGACATACAACTTTCCTTAGATATAAGAATATACAATTGGACATGTGGAGTAGTATATATATGTTCATACACTTATAATGGAAGTTTGACTTAGGAGTTGCTTTTGAATCAAATTCTTATATCTTGAAATTGTATAATAGACTATTTATATGATTAAATCCTTACTTGATTGGAATTAAGCATTGATGAATTTGATATGGTGTATACTAGCGAGTTTCAAGTTCACTCAATGGTAAGATTGTGACCTAGAAATTAAGAGATGAACTCGTGGAAATTGACGATAGGGGTTAGATTATTAAGGCATGAATAGTGTGTTTAAGTAACTTAACAATGGATAACCTTAAGACATGTAGGCAACTATGGAGAACGAGTTTAACAAGGTTGATGATTCTTTGGTATAACAAGATACAGAGATGTTGGAATCGAGCAATTCACGTAGCTAGAACTTGTGTTTGGAGGACTCGACCTAAATGTTAGGTCGAATAGAAGTTTAAGGTATTGAATTATGCATTAGATGACTAACGTTGCTAAGGTCCTAAGTTGGACATTTGTGATATTAAGAAACACGGTATTAGTTTGGTGTCCCTCGAACTTAGCTGTAAATATGCAAGAAAGTCAATCTATGCACTCGTTGTTTGAATACGCTAGAGGATATTAGGAAGCATATATCCCTAAGCAAGACCGATGAACTTAGTATATAAACCATCGAAATGATATTAAGCATCTGGTTGCAAAGTGCAGTCGTTAGGGTATGATTTGAAATCCTAAATAGCTAATTGTGAGTATGCAGGATGATTCATGGTGAACCCTAGGACCTAAGGTTGATAAGTCTTGATGCTCTTAGCTAGTTGAACATGTAAATAAGAAGAGTAAGATTTCATATAGTTAAGATATATATGAATTAGAGTCATAATGACCCAAGAAACTATTGTTAGACCACTGTATCTATGTGCACCATTTCACATCTAGAAATTAGCGATCGGTAGACTTCGAATTGTGGTCGTTTAATAAGAGGGGTGAATCTTGTAGTAATAGTTAAATAAGTGGTTGATTACTTTTGAAGTTCTATTAGGTAGTGTTGAAGGATGCCTCATGGTCATAATTCTTATTTTGATACAACTTTGAAGTTATCTCGTGTAAGTATTTTATGAGCTCGGTCATTTCGAAACCCATTTATAGTCCTAGGATTGTTGTTGTACGGCCGGTAACCTAGTAGAGCATTGATATCACTTACATGGCGATGAACCCAGCTTAGTAACATTAATGTCGAAGATATATTGGCGAGCATTAAGTGTTCGAAGGAATGACTAGGTCATTAAATGAGTAGGACCATTGTCTTCTTAAGTATGACGTAACCTTGGATTGAGGTGAGTGGAATTTTTTTTGAGATTGAAACTATTCGCCGTAGGAGTCTTGGTTAAGATTAAAGAAATTCTGAAGCCTCGTGACTTGAGGATAGGGGTTTGAATAAGGAAATAAATTGTGGATTACGATTTGATGAATTTACTTGTAATAGTTGAACTAGTGTGACATGATAAGTTTACCCATGCAATTTCAATGGCATTTGTTGGTGATACTTAATACACCTTAGAATTCACGTTTAATAAATCTCAACGGTCTTTCTCCTTGATTACGAGCTTGAAGGTTAATGAAGCTGGGAAAGGATGTTAGTGAATAGGAGCTTATAACCGGAAGACTAGTCATTAGAAGATTTACTAATCCAATGTACCTTCAAGATAAGAACTATGATACTACCGATAGATGACGACTTGAGATGAATTAGTTTGTTTGGTGAGTTCAACCTGAAAACAGGGTCGTATCGTGGGAATAATCCATAACATGTGTATGTCCTACGTGCTAACAATTTGAAGCTAATAGATAGGATATGTAAATCGGATATAGACCTATCATCTTAAAATTAGCGTATGTCACCCTAGGATTATGGAATTATTGTGATATTCCTTTTGAGGTATGAATGCAAGATTGATACAACCTGAGTCATGATTTTGGATTTATAGTTATATTGTTAGAATACAGATGCAACTTTGATGACTATGTTTGGAGATTCTTACCTTAGTTAATGAACTCGACCTTAAGATCAATTGTAGAAAATAGAGTTGTTCAAAGGAACGAACTATAAATGTAGGGGTCACACTAAATTAAATGATTGGAGAAAGTTATGAAGTGAATTCGGTGTGGTAAGACAGATGACAGAGCAAGGGACGACCTGGAGTAAGAAAATAACAATGGTCAGAATTCGTCTAAATGACCTCAATAGGCAAGAATGAATTTCGGGACAAAATTCTTTTAAGGGGGGGAGGATGTGAGGCCCGACCCTTAATAACGTGTGTTTCCTTGATTTGCGTGCCATAGACCAAAAATGATATGACTGACCTTGGATTACGTGCCCTGTCTTGGTTTTCGTGCATGCGTCGTCATACGTGCCTTGACTTAGAATTATGTGCCCTAATCCTCCACTTACGTGCCCCGACCTCGATTAGCGTGCGATACCTTGTTTTGTGTGCCTTAATCTAGATTTGCGTGCCTTGACCTAGGTTTAAGAATTGCGTTCATTTTATGTACCATGCATTGATTTACGTGTATTCTTTTAGAGTTGCGTGCATTTACTTGAAAAATGTACGTTCGTCTCGTAGTTTGTATCCTACCTCATAGTGCGTGCTCTAGCCCTAGGAAAGCATGCATTCACGCTAATCAAGAAAGCGTCTTACACGGAGCACTAGACTATGAAACAATCCTACAAAATCCACTATCAATATAATAATCCTAATTCAACTCACTAGAAGACAAAAATTCACCAAACACTAAATATTCTTCATTCTTTATTCCTTATTCTTTTTGCACTTTCAAGACACAATTAAAATAATGCTCAAAGATGACAAAAAATTCAGATTTGGAGCTAGCTTGGCCGACCACTTGCTTGCATTAGACTTGCCTTGCATGATTTTAAATTAAACTCAACATTCTATGACACAAAGGCATTAAAAATTGCTAAAAAACCCCACCATTTGCACACCATTCTCAGCCACATCACTCTTGCCCATCCTAGGAATTTCAAATTACACCTTGAAGACACAAATGCTGAAATTTTCCTGCCCAAGGCCGAGCATGCCTCATCAATAGCAAGGCTTGCGCTTTTTTTTTCTCTCACTTTCCTCTCAATCTTTTCTCTCTCCCTCTCATTCTCGGCCTTGGCTGAGTTATCTACCTCCATAGCTTATCTTCATCACACCTTAGTTGAACAAGGCAAGCAACCATCAAAGAAATTCAAGCAAACAAGCTAGGATGCGAAAATCACACTTGCATGCCCTTTGAAGTCTTCATTTCGGCCCTAGGTAAGTTCTAAGCTTCCATTTCTTCTATTCTTGTTTCAACCTCATGCATGTACTAAGAGCTTGGTCACTAAGCTAGGAAAAATAGAGAAAAGCTAGTTGGAACCTCGGCTAGGCAAAGGAGAAGAAGAAAAGTTTGCTTCAACAAGTTTTGTGCATCCTCTTGATTGATTGCAAAGGTGAGGGCTAAAACCTTTTGAAAATCCTTCAAAAATCCACATGCATGCTCATAAAATTATTTCATTGCTTCTGTACTTGAGTTATATGTTCGTTCATAAGCATTTGCAACCATGCATGGCAAGATCTTGGCTTGAAAGTGATGATAGGTAAAGTCGGATTGTGGACAGCTCTCTAACCAGTTTGTTTCGAGGCAAGTTTAGCTAGGCAAATGATTCAGAAAATGCATGAAAATTGGTAGGTGACTAGTTTTTCCAGTTTTGAACATTTTTCACATTAATAGGCCGAAGCTAATTTTGATTCTAAGGTCTTCAAAATGACAAATCTTTAAAATGTGTCCAAATCTGGAAATCTGGAAAAATAAAGCAGGTTTTGGCAGATGCACTGACCTTGTAGAACAAACCAGATTTGACTTAGTAAATGATGTCAAAAATGCATGAAATTGGGTGTACTACTATAATTTTCAGTTATGGACATTTTTGTCAGAAATGGACAAAGGCTAAATCTGACCCTAATGACCTCAAAAACGTCAATTATCGAAATATGTGCAAATCTGGACAGTTTTGTGCTACCCCACTGTTTCGGCTATATCTAATGATCCCAAACTCCAATTGATGCAAGGTTTGTTTCTGATTTTAGTTAACTTCTTAAGATTTAATTTGAAATCTTATTCACTAAATTTGGAGATTGTTTTCTTATCCTATTGATTGTGAGAATACAGCCTATTGCAGTAAGGGTTTCACTTAATGTTGTGCTTAGAAAATTGTTGTGACTCCTCTTGTTGAATTAAATGCTTGGGATTGTAGCTTCGGGATGTTGTGTGGACTGTTTGGAATGTTTGAGGATGTTGAATTAAATGATGCATGGTTTGAGATTGACTTTGAGTTGGGTTGAGGCTCAAATTGCACGAATATGCACGAAATGGAAACCCTAATGACTAGGTAGTTTTGATAAGTGTTGATCATTTGGATATTGTGTGGAATTATATGTTTAGTAGGCTGACCGTAGTTGCCCTAATAAGCTTAAATGTAATTTTGATTGTTGCATGTTGACAATTAGGCTTTTCTTGCATCCGAACCCACGTAGATGTTGTTGCATGTTAAATAATCGTATCACTTGATTACGTGGACTTCGAAATGAGTTAAATGGCTGGACTTGCATGTGTTACATGGCTGCCCATTTAATGTTCATATGGCTCTATATGCCTTTCAAGTGAAATTACTTGTCTTATCATGCCTCGTTTGATTACTTGATAACCTGCGATCTTGTAACTCCTCAGAGGCGACCTACTTTGTTGTCCTCCTAATGTGATATGTTAAATGTTATAAATGTGCATTGCATACGAGGTTGCAATCTTTCAGTGTGGCATGGTAGTGTTTCACGCACGCCGGGCGGCATCGGGCTTGTCGGTGTTACCGTGACTACCATGGTCCAATTCCCTCTCTCGCTTGGCATTTCACCCTCGGAGATTTAGGTCGTAGGTTTCGGGGTACATCCGGAGTACACCCAGTTGGGAGCGATAAGTGGATTATTGAAGTCGGCCGCACCAAATGAATCGAAATTGATATTGAGAGCAAATGCTCACCGTATCCTTGAAATGATTGGTAAATGTATATGTTACTTGATTTGTTTCATATATTTGCGTACCTTATTATTTGTAATACGTGACATGTTTTCCAAAAAAGAGTTTTCATAATTGAACCGGAAAATGAGTTTCAAAACGTATTTCTCGTTCTCCCCTCGATGAGTTCATAAGGACTCACCCTCTTTTTCATCACAGGTGAAGAAGAATAGGTATAGGTACCCGAGGACAATGTGCCTAACGATGAACCCCTAGAGTGATTGCCTGTCATTGTTTGCTTTGCTTGAATGTGGCTACTTGTGAACTCTATGCTACTTGAAGAATATTTATTTTATGTTGCTTGTTATTTCTAATGTAAAAGACCCTCGTTGTAATTTGGGGTCTAATTTTGGTTTGGACTGATATTGCTAGATGGATCCTAGATACTATTTTGATCGTTTTGCTATTATTACTGCTAGTATCTATCATAGGTTATGACGTATTAGGTAAGGATTAAGTAAATGAACCTATCAAATCTTAAACAGGTACACGACAACAAGCACTTTCGTAACGAGGATAAATAAACAAATGAGACATAGTATCATGCTAGGTTATACATCAAACGGGACGTCGAAATAACCAATAGGCAATTCAATTGATGGTAAAATAGTAATCTTAGTTGGAAATGAATTTGAGATGGTAAAATTTGAGGCGTTTAGAGAACTAAGTCAAACCAAAGGTCCCAATTACAGCCGTTATGCTGCCGATTTTTTGAAAAATTTTGGAGTCTAGGATAAAACGTTAAGTGCTAAACCTCCTTGAACGATTAAGTACGTGAAAGGCCTTGAATATTTAGATCACACCCTAGTCTAACCTTTATTGGCCGGGTTGGTGCGTGACACCTTATATAAGAATGGTATCAGAGCTTAGTTTACTAACTAGGCGTTAGTCGGGTTCAACTCTCGAACAATGGGTAGAAGCCCTAAGGTAATTATGATGTCTTGTTTATATGTGTGAATGTGTGCTAATGTGCTTTAAGTATTGAATATTATGTGCCTTTGTGGACCATATGTGTTATGTATCATGCACACCGACACGTTCTCAATAATGCATGCATGCTTTTATACTCCTTCCTTGATACATGTGCATGTTATATAACCGTGAATGACTGTTTATACACATAGATAGTTAGGATTAGGACTTTCAGGGAAGTGAATTTGTGCAGGACACACGAAAAGGCTAGGTTAGAGATTTCTCGCATCTTCACAGGTACTCAATGGATCGTATGTATTATTGGATATGCATATATATAAAATGCGTAGCACATGTATAATTGTTGAGGTAAAATTATCTCCTTATCTTTGGAATACATATGCCTATGATTAAGTTATCAATTTTATAGCTATAGAGTTCTTGATTCTGTTAAACCGTTCTTCTAATTGTGGTTCAAGAATAAATGTTAAGGACATACAAATTTCCTTAGATATAAGAATATACTATGGGACATGTGGAGTAGTATATATATGTTCATACGCTTATAATGGAAGTTTGACTTAGGAGTTGCTTTTGAATCAAATTCTTATATCTTGAAATGGTATAATAGACTATTTATATGATTGAATCCTTACTTGATTGGAATTAAGCATCGATGAATTTGATATGGTGTATACTAGCGAGTTTCAAGTTCACTCAATGATAAGATTCTGACCTAGAAATTAAGAGATGAACTCGTGAAAATTGACGATAGGGGTTATATTATTAAGGCATGAATAGTGTGTTTATGTAACTTAACAATGGATAACCTTAAGACATGTAGGCAACTATGGAGACCGAGTTTAACAAGCTTGATGATTCTTTGGTATAACAAGATACAGAGATGTTAGAATCGAGGAATTCATGTAGCTAGAACTTGTGTTCGGAGGACTACACCTAAATGTTAGGTCGAATAGAAGTTTAAGGTATTGAATTATGTATTAGATGACTAACGTTGCTAAGGTCCTTAGTTGGATATTTGTGATATTAAGAAACACGGTATTAGTTTGGTGTCCCTCGAACTTAGCTATAAATATGCAAGTAAGTCAATCTATGCACTCGTTGTTTGGATACCCTAGAGGATATTAGGAAGCATATATCTCTAAGCAAGACCGATGGACTTAGTATATAAACCATCGAAATGATATTAAGCATCTGGTTGCAAGTGGAGTCGTTAGGGTATGATTTGACATCCTAAATAGCTAATAGTAAGTATGCAGGATGATTCATGGTGAACCCTAGGACCTAAGATCGATGAGTCTTGATGCTCTTAGCTAGTTGAACATGTAAATAAGAAGAGTAAGATTTCATATAGTTAAGATAGATATGAATTAGAGTCATAATGACCCAAGAAACTATTGTTAGACCACTATATCTATGTGCATCATTTCACATCTAGAAACTAGCGATCGGTAGACTTCGAATTCTGGTCGTTGAATAAGAGGGGTGAATCTTGTAGTAATAGTTAAATAAGTGGTTGATTAATTTTGAAGTTCTATTAGGTTATGTTGAAGGATGCCTCGTGGACATAATTCTTATATTGATACAACCTTGAAGTTATCTCGTGTAAGTATTTTATGAGCGCGGTCATTTCGGCACCCATTTATAGTCCTAGGATTGTTGTTGTACGGCCGGTAACCTAGTAGAGCATTGATATCACTTACATGGCGATGAACCCAGCTTAGTAACATTAATGTCGAAGATATATTGGCGGGCATTAAGTGTTCGAAGGAATGACTAGGTCACTAAGTGAGTAGGACCATTATCTTCTTAAGTATGACGTAACCTTGGATTGAGGTCAGTGAAATTTTTTTGAGATTGAAACTATTCGCCTTAGGAGTCTTGGTTAAGATTAAAGAAATTCTGAAGCCTCGTGACTTGAGGATATGGATTTGAATAAGGAAATAAATTGTGGATTACGAGTTGATGAATTTACTTGTAATAGTTGAACTAGTGCGACATGATCAGTTTACCCATGCAATTTCAATGGCATTTGTTGGTGATACTTAATAAACCTTAGAATTCACGTTTAATGAATCTCAACGGTCTTTCTCCTTGATTACGAGCGTGAAGGTTAATGAAGCTGGGAAAGGATGTTAGTGAATAGGAGCTTATAACTAGAAGACTAGTCATTAGAAGATTTACTAATCCAATGTACCTTCAAGATAAGAACTATGATACAACCGATAGATGACGACTTGAGATGAATTAGTTTGTTTGGTGAGTTCAACCTGAAAATAGGGTCGTATCGTGTGAATAATCCATATCATGTGTATGTCCTACGTGCTAACAATTTGAAGCTAATAGATAGGATATATAAATCGGATATAGACCTATCATCTTGAAATTAGCGTATGTCACCCTAGGATCAAGTAATTATTATGATATTCCTTTTGAGGTATGAATGCAAGATTGATACAACATGAGTCATGATTTTGGAGATATAGTTATATTGTTAGAATACCGATGCAGCTTTGATGACTATGTTTGGAGATTCTCACCTTAGTTAATGAAGTTGACCTTAAGATCAATTGGAGAAAATAGAGTTGTTCAAAGGAACGAACTGTAAATGTAGGGGTCACACCGAATTAAATGATTGGAGAAAGCTAGGAAGTGAATTCGTTGTGGTAAGAGAGATCACAGAGCAAAGGATGACCCGGAGTTGGAAAATAACAATGGTCGGAATCCGTCTAAATGAACTCAATAGGCAAAAATGAATTTCGGGGCAAAATTCTTTTTAAGGAGGGGAGGATGTGAGGCCCGACCCCGAATAACGTGTGTTTCCTTGATTTGCATGCCATAGACCAAGAATGATATGACTGACCTTGGATTACGTGCCCTATCTTGGTTTTCGTGCATGCGTCGTCATACGTGCCTTGACTTAGAATTATGTGCCCTAATCCTCGACTTATGTGCCCCAACCTCGATTAGTGTGCGATACCTTGTTTCGTATGCCTTAATCTTGATTTGCGTGCCTTGACCTAGGTTTAAGAATTGTGTTCATTTTATGTGCCATGCATTGAATTACGTGTATTCATCTAGGGTTACGTGCATTTACTTGAAAAATGTGTGTTCGTCTCGTAGTTCGTGTCCTACCTCGTAGTGCGTGCCCTAGACCTAGGAAAGCGTGCCTTCATGCTAATCAAGAAATCATCTTACACAAAGCACTAGACTATTAAACAATCCTACAAAATCCACTATCAATATAATAATCTTAATTCAACTCACTAGAAGACAAAAATTCACCAAACACTAAATATTCTTCATTCTTTATTCCTTATTATTTTTGCACTTTCAAGACACAATTAAAATAATGCACAAAGATGACAAAAAATTCAGATTTGGAGCTAGCTTGGCCGACCACTTGCTTGCATTAGACTTGCCTTGCATGATTTTAAATTAAACTCAACATTCTATGACACAAAGGCATTAAAAATTGCTCAAAAACCCCACCATTTAAACACCATTCTCGGCCACATCACTCTTGCCCATCCTAGGAATTTCAAATTACACCTTGAAGACACAAATGCTGAAATTTTCCTGCCCAAGGCCGAGCATGCCTCATCAATAGCAAGGCTTGTGCTTTTTTTTTTCTCTCACTTTCCTCTCAATCTTTTCTCTCTCCCTCTCATTCTCCTCTCTCATTCTAAGCCTTGGCTGAGTTCTCTACCTCCATAGCTTATCTTCATCACACCTTAGTTGAACAAGGCAAGCAACCATCAAAGAAATTCAAGCAAACAAGCTAGGATGCGAAAATCACACTTGCATGCCCTTTGAAGTCTTCATTTCGGCCCTAGGTAAGTTCTAAGCTTCCATTTCTTCTCTTCTTGTTTCAACCTCATGCATGAACTAAGAGCTTGGTCACTAAGCTAGGAAAAATAGAGAAAAGCTAGTTGGAACCTCGGCTAGGCAAAGGAGAAGAAGAAAAGTTTGCTTCAACAAGTTTTGTGCATCCTCTTGATTGATTGCAAAGGTGAGGGCTAAAACCTTTTGAAAATCCTTCAAAAATCCACATGCATGCTCATAAAAGTATTTCATTTCTTCTATACTTGAGTTATATGTTCGTTCATAAGCTTTTGCAACCATGCATGGCAAGATCTTGGCTTGAAAGTGATGATAGGTGAAGTCGGATTGTTGACAGCTCTCTGACCAGTTTGTTTCGAGGTAAGTTTAGTTAACAAAAATGATGTTGAAAATACATGAAAATGGGTAGGTGACTATTTTGGACAGTTTTGAACATTTTTCGCAGAAATAGGCCAAAGCTAATTTTGACTCTAAGGTCTTCAAAATAGAAAATCCTTAAAATGTGTCCAAATCTGGAAATCTGGAAAAATGAAGCAGGTTTTGGCAGATGCACTGACCTTGTAAAACGAACCAGATTTCACTCAGTACATGATGTCCAAAATTCATGAAATTGGGTGTGCCGCTATAATTTTCAGTTCTGGACATTTTTGTCAGAAATGGACCAAGGCTAAATCCGAACTTAAGGACCTCAAAAACGTCAATTACGGAAAAGTGTGCAAATCTGGACAGTTTTGTGCTATCCCACTGTTTCGGCTATAACTAATGATCCCGAACTCCAATTGATGCAAGGTTTGTTCCTGATTTTAGTTTACTTATTAATATTTAATTTGACATCTTATTCTCTGAATTTAGAAATTGTTTTCTTATCCGATTGATTGTGAGAAAACAGCCTATTGCAGTAAGGGTTTCACTTAATGTTGTGCTTAGAAAATTGTTGTGACTCCTCTTGTTGAATTAAATGCTTGCGATTGTAGCTTCGGGATGTTTTGTGGACTGTTTTGAATGTTTGAGGATGTTGAATTAAATGATGCATGGTTTGAGATTGACTTTGAGTTGGGTTGAGGCTCAAATTACACGAATATGCACGAAATGGAAACCCTAATGACTAGGGAGTTTTGCTAAGTGTTGATCATATGGATATTGTGTGGAATTATATGTTTAGTAGGCTGCCCGTTGTTGCCCTTATAAGCTTAAATGTAATTTTGATCGTTGCATGTTGACAATTAGGCTTTTCTTGCATCCGAACCCACGTAGATGTTGTTGCATATTGAATAATCGTATCACTTGATTACGTGGACTTCGAAATGAGTTAAATGGCTGGACTTGCATGTGTTACATGGCTGCCCGTTTAATGTTCATATGGCTCTATATGCCTTTTAAGTGAAATTACTTGTCTTATTGTGCCTCGTTTGATTACTTGATAACCTGCGATCTTATAACTGCTTGGAGGCGACCTACTTTGTTGTCCTCCTAATGTGATATGTTAAATGTTATAAATGTGCATTGCATACGAGGTTGCAACCTTTCAGTGTGGCATGGTAGTGTTTTTTGCACGCCGGGCGGCATTGGGCTTGCCGGTGTTACCGTGACTACTATGGTCCAATTCCCTCTCTCGCTTGGCATTTCACCCTCGGAGAGTTGGGTCGTAGGTTTCAGGGTACATCCGGAGTACACCCAATTGGGAGCGATAAGTGGATTATTGAAGTCGGCCGCACCAAATGAATCGAAATTGATATTGAGAGAAAATGCTCACCGTATCCTTGAAATGATTGGTAAATGTATATGTTACTCGATTTGTTTCATATATTTGCGTACCTTATTAATTGTAATACGTGACATGTTTTTAAAAAAAAGAGTTTTCATAATTGAACTGGAAAATGAGTTTCAAAACGTATTTCTCTTTCTCCCCCTCGCTGAGTTCATAAGGACTCACCCTCTTTTTCATCACAGGTGAAGAAGAACAGGTACAGGTACCCGAGGACAATGTGCCTAACGATGAACCCCTGGAGTGATTGCCTGTCATTGTTTGCTTTGCTTGAATGTGGCTACTTGTGAACTTTGTGCTACTTGAAGACTATTTATTTTATGTTGCTTGTTATTTCTAATGTAAAAGACCCCTATTGTAATTTGGGGTCTAATTTTAGTTTGTACTGATATTGCTAGATAGATACTAGACACTATTTTGATCGTTTTGCTATTATTACTGCTATTATCTATCATAGGTTATGACGTATTAGGTAAGGACTAAGTAAATGAACCTATCAAATCTTAAACAGGTACACGCTTTTATGCTAAGATCAACAGGTACTTTCGTAACGGGAATAAATAAACAAATGAGACATAGTATCATGCTAGGTTATACATCAAACGGGACGTCGAAATAACCAATAGGAAATTCAATTGATGGTCAAATAGTAATCTTAGTTGGAAATGAATTTGAGATGGTAAAATTTGAGGCATTTAGAGAACTAGGTCAAACCAAAGAGCCCAATTACAGCCGTTATGCTACCTGTTTTTCAAAAAATTTTGGAGTCTTGGATAAAACATTAAGTGCTAAACCTCCTTGAACGATTAAGTACTTGAAAGGACTTGAATGTTTAGATCACACCCTAGTCTAACCTTTATAGGCCGGGTTGGGGCGTGACAGATGGACCTAGTATACAAACCATGGAAATGAGATTAAAGCATCCGGTTGCAAAGTGGAGTCGTTAGGGTATGAATAGTAACCCTAAATAGCTAATAATGAGTACGGTACGCATGATGATTCATGGTAAACCCTAGGACCTAAGGTCGATCAGACTTAATGCTCTTAGCCAGTTGAACATGTAAATGAAGAGAGTAAGACAGAGATGAATTAGAGTCAAAATAACCCAAGAGACTATTGTTAGACCACCGTATCTATGTGCACTGTTTCACATCTGGGAACTAGCGATTGGTAGACTTCGAATTTATGGTCGTTGAATAAGAGGGGTGAATCTTGTAGTGATAGTTAAATAAGTGGTTGATTACTTTTGAAGTTCTATTAGGTTATGTTGAAGGATGCCTCGTGGTCATAATTCTTATATTGATACAACCTTAAAGTTATCTCGTGTAAGTATTTTATGAGCTCGGTCATTTCGGTACCCATTTATAGTCCTAGGATTGTTGTTGTACGGCCAGTAACCTAGTAGAGCATTGATATCACTTACATGGCGATGAACCTAGCTTAGTAACATTAATGTCGAAGATATATTGGCAGGCATTAAGTGTTCGAAGGAATGACTAGGTCGCTAAGTGAGTAGGACCATTGTCTTCTTAAGTATGACGTAACCTTGGATTGAGGTGAGTGGAATTTATTTGAGGTTGAAACTATTCGCCTTAGGAGTTTTGGATAAGATTAGAAGAAAATTCTGAAGCCATGTGGCTTGAAAATAGAGATTTGAATAAGGAAATGAATTGTGGATCACAAGCTGATGAAGCTTACTTGAAAAGTTGAACTAGTGCTACCTGAGTAGTTTACTCATGCATTTTCGATGCCAATTTGTTGGTGATGCTTAATAAACCTTACAATTCGAGTTTAATGAATCTCAATGGTCTTTCTCCTTGATTACGAGCGTGAAGGTTAACGAAGCTAGGAAATGATGTTAGTGAATAGGAGCTTATAACCGAAAGACTAGTCATTAGAAGATTTACTAATCCAATGTACCTTCAAGATAAGAACTATGATACTACCGATAGATGACGACTTGAGATGGATTAGTTTGTTTGGTGAGTTCAACCTGAAAATAGGGTCGTATCGTGGAAATAATCCATAACATGTGTATGTCCTACGTGCTAACAATTTTGAAGCTAGTAGATAGGATATGTAAATCGGATATAGACCTATCATCTTGAAACTAGCGTATGTCACCCTAGGATCATGGAATTATTGTGATATTCCTTTTGAGGTATGAATGCAAGATTGATACAACATGAGTCATGATTTTGGAGTTATAGTTCTATTGTTAGAATACCGATGCAACTTTGATGACTATGTTTGAAGACTCTAACCTTAGTTAATGAACTTGACCTTAAGATCAAATGGAGAATAGAGTCGTTCAAAGGAAACAATTGTAAATGTAAAGGTCACACCGAACTAAATGATTGGAGAAACATAGGAAGTGAATTGGTTGTGGTAAGAGAGATCACAGAGCAAAGGACGACCCGGAGTTGGAAAATAACAATGGTCGGAATCCGTCTAAATGACCTCAATAGGCAAGAATGAATTTTGGGACGAAATTCTTTTAAGGAGGGGAAGATGTGAGGCCCGATCCCGAATAACGTGTGTTACCTTGATTTGCGTGCCATAGACCAAGAATGATATGACTGACCTTGGATTACATGCCATGTCTTGGTTTTCGTGCATGCTTCGTCATACGTACCTTGACCTAGAATTATGTGCCCTAATCCCGACTTACGTGCCCTGACTTCGATTTAAGTGGATACCTCGATTTGTGTGCACTGACCTTGAATTGCGGGCAGCAAGTCTACAGAGCTACGCTAATTTTCAGAGCCCAAAATTGAACGTTTGCATCTGTTTCGGGACACTTTTTATCTTTTTTATTGTTTTTCCATCCCGGATCGTACGTCGTGAGCCTCTAAAAGGACGACAACCTAATCCATCAAATTTCTATTACCGAATCCCACGGCACCTTGGGCAAGACAACTTCGCTTCACGTAGACGCGGGGCCCGCAAACCAAGGTCGTGGGGCTTGGGACCAGGTCTCCGTCGCACCGGTACCCATAACTTTTGATCCGTAAGGAGTTACACGGTGCACAACATATCGTTGGAAAGCTCTCTGAGAGCTCTACGATGGGGGCAGCAAGCCTGCTCGAAGTCATCTATTTTCGGAGACCAAAATTGAACGTTTTCACTCAGTTTCGAGACCCTTTTTTTTGCGCTGTTTTTCCGTCCCGGATCGTACGTCGTGAGCCGTGAAAAGGACGACAACCTAATCCATCACATTTCTATTACCGAATCCCACAGCACCTTGGGCAAGACAAATTTTTTTCACGTAGAGGCTGGGCCCGCAAACCGAGGGCGTGGGGCTTGGGACCAGGTCTCCGTCACTCCGGTGCCCATAACTTTTGATCCGTAAGGAGTTACGCGGTGCATAGCATACCAATGGAAAGCTCTCCGAGAGCTCTACGATGGGGGAAGTAAGCATGTACGGTTGCGCCTATTTTAGGACCCCAAAATCGAACGTTTTCATTAATTTCAGGACACATTTCTTCTTTTGCGATGTTTTTACATCCTGGATCGTACGTTGTCAGCCTCGAAAAGGACGACAACCTAATCCATCAAATTTCTATTACCGAATCCCACAACACCTTGGGCAAGACAACTTCACTTCACGTAGACGATGGGCCCGCAAACCGAGGGCGTGGGGCTTGGGACCAGGTCTCCGTCGCTCCGGTGCCCATAACTTTTGATCAGTAAATAGTTACACGGCACACAACATACCGTTGGAAAGCTCTCCGAGAGGTCTATGACAAGGTAGCAAGTCTGCTCAACTGTGCCAATTTTCGGATCCTAAAATCTAACGTTTTCATCTGTTTCGGGATACTATTCTTCTTTTGCGCTGTTTTTCGTCCCGAATCGTACGTCGTGAGCCGCGAAAAAGACGACAACCTAATCCATCACATTTCTATTACCGAATCCCACGGCACCTTGGGCAAGACAGTGAAGCCCGACCCCAAATAACGTGTGTTACCTTGATTTGCATGCCATAGACCAAGAATGATATGACTGACCTTGGATTACATGCCCTGTCTTGGTTTTCGTGCATGCTTCGTCATACGTGCCTTGACCTAGAATTATGTGCCCAAATCCCGACTTACGTGCCCTGACTTCGATTTAAGTGCGATACCTCAATTTGTGTGCACTGACCTTGAATTACGTGCCCTAACCTAAGTTTAAGAGTCGTACCTCGATTTGCGTGCATTGCATTAAATTACGTGCCTTGCATTGGTTTACATGCATTTACCTAGGATTGCGTGCATTAGTCTTGAAGTTCGTGTCTTACCTCGTAGTTCGTGTCTACCTCGTGATCCGTGGCCCGTATTGATTTATGTGCGTGTCTCGTAGTGCGTGCCCTAGACTTAGTAAAGCGTGCCCGCACGCTAATCAATAAAGAATCCTACACAAAGCACAAGACAATAAAATAATCCTACACAATCCACTAACTATTATTATAATCCTAATTCAAATCTCTACAAAACCCACTAACAATAAATAATTCTATCTACATAAATACCTAAACATTCTTTATTCTTTATTTTCACCCAAAACCAATGCACCTCAAATTCTACACTTATTATAATCTAAAATGTATTAACTTGAATCTGAAATTTCAGATTTTTCATTGCATTTCTCGGCCATATCAAAGTCTTGAGCAAGTTTTGAACAAAAAATATTCTACCCTAGACAATCTATGACAAACACTGACACAATGCATAAAATATTGCTATTTCACCCTACCCCAAGTCCCTTTTCTCGACCAACACACCCCATGCCTCATTACAACTCAAATTATATGCTACTTGACACACAAAAATCAGATTTGAAAGGCTCAAGGCCAACACACACACACACAAACATCATTTCCCTCTCAAACTCTCTCTTTCCTCCCAAACTCTCTCATTCTCTCTCCTTCTCTCTCCATTTTCGACCAAGGCTGACCTTTGAGCTCCCAAGACTCCTAACAACTCTCAAAGGCACTCTAAGACCCTCCCAAGCTCGGCCATGGCAGCCCAAGCAAGCTAGAAGCAAAGAGATATGCATGCAAGCTCATAGAACACTCATTCAGCCCTTTGGTATGTTGATAGCTTCCATTTCTTTTCTTCTTGTTCTAACCAAATGCATGTACTAAGAACTTGGCCACTAAGCTAGGAAAAATAGAGAGAAATCGGGTGGTGTCTTGGCTAAGCAAGGAAGAAGAAAAAATTTGTGCTTCATCAAGTTTTGTGCATCTTCTTGTTGTTTTGCTAAGGTGAGGGCTAAAACCTTTTGAAAATCCTTCAAAAATCCAAATTCATGCTCTTAAATGTATGTCTTTGCTTCTGTACTTGAGATATATGTGTGTTCATAAGCTTTTACAACCATGCATGGCAAGATTTTGGCTTGAAGGTGATGATAGATGAAATCGGATTTGGTGACAGCTCTCTGTCTTGTTGTTACGAGGTACGTTTGGCTAGGCAAATGATGTTGAAAATGCATGAAAATTGGTAGGTAACTATTTTTTCCAGTTTTGAACATTTTTCTCAGAAATAGGCCAAAGATAATTTTGAATCTAAGGTCCTCAAAATGGCGAATTATTAAAATGTGTCCAAATCTAGAAGTCTGGGAAAAATGAAGCAGGTTTTGGCAGATGCACTGACCTTGTAGAACGAACCAGTTTTGACTTAGTAAATAATGTCCAAAATGCATGAAATTTGGTGTGCGGATAGGTTTTTCAGGTCTGGACATTTTTGTCAGAAATGGACTAAGGCTAAATCTGACCCTAAGGACCTCAAAAACGACAAGTAGTGAAATGTGTGCAAATCTGGACAGTTTTGTGCTATCCCACTATTTCGGCTATAACTATTGATCCCGAACTCCAAATGATGCAAGGTTTGTTTCTGATTTTAGTTCACTTCTTAAGCTTTAATTTGAAATCTTATTCATGGGAATTGGAGATTTTTTGCTTGTCTTAATGATTGTGGGAATACAGCCTATTGCAGTGAGGGTTTCACTTGGTTATATGCTTAGAAAATTTGTTGTAACTTTTCTTGTGGTATTAAATGCTTGGGTTTGTGGCATTGGGATGTTGTGTGGACTGATTTGAGTACTTGAGGATGTTTGAATTAAATGATGCATGACTTGAGATTGATTTTGAGTTGACTTAGGGTTTAATCACACGGGTAAGCACGAAATGAAAATCCCAATGACTAGGTAGGCTTGCTAAGTGTTGATCATTGGGATATTGTGTGGAATTATATGCTTAATAGGCTGCCCGTAGATGCCCTTATAGCCCTAAATGTGATTTTGATCATTGCATGTTGACAAATAGGCCTTTCTTGCATCCGAACCCATGTAGATTATTGTTGCATATTGAATATCAATATTATTTGATTACGTGGACTTCGAAATGAGTTATATGACTTGATTTATGTGCGTTACATGGTTGCCCGTTTAATGTTCATATAACTCCATTTTCTTTTCAAGTGAAACTACTTGTCTTATCGTGTCTCGCTTATTTACTTGTCAATGTGCAATCTTATGACTAAGGGCTAAGTAAGATGAACCATCCAAACCTTAAACAGGTACTCTCTATTAAGCTAAGATCAACAGGTACTTTTGTAATGAGGATAAACAAACAAACGAGACATAGCATCATGCTAGGTTATAAATCAAACGAGACGTCGAAATAACCAATAGGCAATTCAATTGATGTTAAATGGTAATCCTAGTTGGAAATGAAATTGAGATTGGAAAATTTTGAGGCGTTTAGAGAATTAGGCCAAACCAAAGAGCTCAATTACAGCCGTTATGCTGCCGGTTTTCTAAAAATTTTGGAGTTTAGGCCAAAAACATTAAGTGTGAAATCTTCATAAACGGTTAAGTACGTGATATGACTTGAATATTTAGATCACATCCTAGTCTAACCTTATAGGCCGGGTTGGGGCGTGACAAAGACAACTTCACTTCACGTAGACGAGGGGCTCGCAAACCGAGGGCGTGGGGCTTGGGACCAGGTCTCCGTCACACCGGTGCCCGCAACTTTTGATCTGTAAGGAGTTATGCGGCGCACAGTCTACCGTTGGAAAGCTCTCCGAGAGCTCTACTACGGGGGTAGCAAACCTGCTCGACTTCGCCTATTTTCGGAGACCAAAATTGAACATTCTCATCAGTTTCGGGACACTTTTATTTTTTGCGCTGTTTTCCCGTCCCGGATCGTACGTCGTGAGCTGTGAAAAGGACGACAACCTAATCCATCACATTTTTATTACCGAATCCCACGGCACCTTGGGCAAGACAACTTCACTTCACGTAGAGGCTGGGCCCGCAAATCGAGGACGTGGGGCTTAACACCAGGTCTCCGTCGCTCCCGTGCCCATAACTTTTGATCCGTAAGGAGTTACGCAGTGCACAACTTACCAATGGAAAGCTCTCCGAGAGCTCTATGATGGGGGAAGCAAGCCTGTACGGCTGCGTCTATTTTTTGAGCTAAAAATCGAACGATTTCATCAATTTCAGGATACTTTTCTTCTTTTGTACGGTTTTTCCGTCCCGTATCGTACGTTGTGAGCCGCGAAAGGACGACAACCTAATCTATAACATTTCTATTACCGAATCCCACGGCACCTTGGGCAAGACAACTTCACTTCACGTAGACGCTAGGCGCGCAAACCGACGGCATGGGGCTTGGGACCAGGTCTCCGTCGCTCTAGTGCCTATAACTTTTGATCCGTAAACAGTTACACGGCGCACAGCATACCGTTGGAAAGCTCTCCGAGAGCTCTACGATGGGGACAACAAGTCTGCTATGCTGCGCCAATTTTCGGAGCCCAAAATCGAACATTTTCATCAGTTTTGGGATACTTTTCTTCTTTTGCGCCGATTTTTCGTCCCGGATCGTACGTCGTGAGCCGTGAAAAGGACGACAACCTAATTCATCACATTTCTATTACCGAATCTCATGGCACCTTGGGCAAGAAAACTTCGCTTCACATAGACGCGGGGCTCGCAAACCGAGGGCGTGGGTCTTGGGACCAGGTCTCCGTCGCACCGGTGCCCATAACTTTTGATCTGTAAGGAGTTACGCGTCACACAATATACTGTTGAAAAGCTCTCCGCGAGCTCTACGACGGGGGCAGCAAGCCTGCTCGGCTGCATCTATTTTCGGAGACCAAAATCGAACATTTTTATCAATTTCGGAACATTTTTCTTTTTTTACGCTATTTTTTCATCCCGGATCGTACGTCGTGAGCCGTGAAAAGAACGACAACCTAATCCATCACATTTCTATTACCGAAATCCATGGCACCTTGGGCAAGACAACTTCGCTTTACGTAGAGGCTGGGCCCACAAACCGAGGGCGTGGTGCTTGGGACCAGGTCTCCGTCACTCCGGTGCCCACAACTTTTGATCCGTAAGGAGTTACGCGGTGCACAACATACCGTTGGAAAGCTCTCCGAGAGCTCTACGACGGGGGTAGCAAGCCTGCTCGGCTGCGTCTGTTTTCTGGGTCCAAAATCGAACATTTTCATTAGTTTCGGGTCACTTTTCTTCTTTTGCGCTGTTTTTCTGTCCCGGATCGTACGTCGTGAGCCGCGAAAAGGACGACAACCTAATCCATCACATTTCTATTACCGAATCCCAAGACACCTTGGCCAAGACAACTTCGCTTCACGTAGAGGCTGGGCCCGCAAACCGAGGGCGTGGGGCTTAGGACCAGGTCTCCGTCACTTCGGTGCCTATAACTTTTGATCCATAAGGAGTTACGCGGCGTACAACATACCATTGGAAAGCTCTTCGAGAGCTCTACGACGTGGGCAGCAATTCTGCTCGGCTGCTCCTGTTTCCAGATCCCAAAATTCAACATTTTCATTACTTTCGGGACACTTTTCTTCTTTTGCATTGTTTTTCCGTCCTGGATCGTATGTCGTAAGCCGCAAAAAGGACGACAACCTAATCCATCACATTTCTATTACCGAATCCCACGGCACCTTGGGCAAGACAACTTCGCTTCACGTAGAGGCTGGGCCTGCAGGTCGAGTGCGTGGGGGTTGGTGCCAGGTCTCCCTCACTTCGTTACGCGGTGCACAGTATACCGTTGGAAAGCTCTCCGAGAGCTATATGATGGGGCAGCAAGTTTGCTCGACTATGCCAATTTTCAGAGCCCCAAATCGAACGTTTTCATCAGTTTCGGGATATTTTTCTTCTTTTGCACTATTTTTCTGTCCCGGATCGTACGTCGTGAGCAGGAAAAAAGGACAACACCCTGATCCATCACATTTCTATTACCGAATCCCATGGCACCTTGGGCAATACAACTTCACTTCATGTAGACGAGGGGCTTGCAAACTAAGGGCGTGGGACTTAGGGCCAGGTCTCCGTCGCACCCGTGCCCATAACTTTTGCTCCGTAAGGAGTTACGCGACGCACAGCATACCGTTGGAAAGCTCTCAGAGAGCTCTCCAATGGGGGTAACAAACCTGCTCGACTACCCCTATTTTCAGAGACCAAAATTGAACATTCTCATCAGTTTCGGGACACATTTCTTTTTTTGTGTTGTTTTTCCGTCCTGGATCGTACGTCGTGAGCCGCAAAAAGGACGACAACCTAATCCATCACATTTCTATTACCGAATCCCACGGCACCTTGGGCAAGACAACTTCGTTTCACGTAGAGGCTGGGCCCGCAAACCGAGGGCGTACGGCTTGAGACCACGTCTCCATCGCTTCGGTGCCCATAACTTTTGATTCGTAAGAAGTTACGCGGTGCACAGCATACCAATAGAAAGCGCTATGAGAGCTCTACGACGGGGGAAGCAAGCCTGTACGGTTGCACCTATTTTTGGAGCCCAAAATCGAACATTTTCATCAATTTCGGGACACTTTTCTTCTTTTGTGCGATTTTTCCGTCCCGTATCGTACGTCATGAGCCGCGAAAAGGACGATAATCTAATCAATCACATTTCTATTACCGAATCCCATGGTACCTTGGGCAAGACAACTTCACTTCACGTAGACGCTGGGCGTGCAAACCGAGGACGTAGGGCTTGGGACCAGGTCTTCGTCGCTCCGGTGCCCATAACTTTTGATCCGTAAGAAGTTACGCGGTGCACAGCATACCAATAGAAGGCTCTCCGAGAGCTCTACGATGGGGGAAGCAAGCCTATATGGCTCCGCCTATTTTAGGAGCCCAAAATCGAACGTTTTCATTAATTTCGGGACACTTTTATTCTTCTGTGCTATTTTTTCGTCCCGGATCGTACGTCGTGAGCCGCGAAAAGGACGACAACCTAATCCATCACATTTCTATTACAGAATCCCACGACAACTTAGGCTAGAGAACTTCACTTCACATAGACGCTGGGCGTGCAAACCGAGGGCGTGGGGCTTGGGACCAGGTCTTTGTCGCTCCGGTGCCCATAACTTTTGATCCGTAAAGAGTTACAAAGCTTACAACATGCCGTTGGAAAGTTCTCCGAGAGCTCTATGATGGGGGCAGCAAGTCTACAAAGCTGCGCCAATTTTCAGAGCCCAAAATTGAACGTTTTCATCAGTTTTGGGACACATTTTTTCTTTTGCATTATTTTTTCATCCCGGATCGTACGTCGTGAGCCGCGAAAAGGACGACAACCTAATCCATTAAATTTCTATTACCGAATCTCACGGCATCTTGGGCAAGACAACTTTGCTTCACGTAGAGGTGGGGCCCGCAAACCAAGGTCGTGGGGCTTGGGACCAGGTCTTCATCGCACCGGTGCCCATAACTTTTGATCCGTAAGGAGTTACGCGGCGCACAGCATATCGTTGGAAAGCTCTCCGAGAGCTCTACGACGGGGGCAGCAAGCCTGCTCGACTTCGTCTATTTTCGGAGACCAAAATTGAACGTTTTCATAAGTTTCGAGACACTTTTTTTTTGCGCTGTTTTTCCGTCCCGGATCGTACGTCGTGAGCCGTGAAAAGGACGACAGCCTAATCCATCACATTTCTATTACCGAATCCCACGGCACCTTGGGCAAGACAACTTCTTTTCACGTAGAGGCTGGGCCCGCAAACCGAAGGCGTGGGGCTTGGGACCAGGTCTCCGTCACTCCGGTGCCCATAACTTTTGATCCGTAAGGAGTTACGCGGTGCATAGCATACCAATGGAAAGCTCTCCGAGAGCTCTACGACGGGGGAAGCAAGCCTGTATGGTTGCACCTATTTTGGGAGCCCAAAATCGAACGTTTTCATCAATTTTGGGACACTTTTCTTCTTTTGCGCTGTTTTTCCATCCCGGATCGTACGTCGTCAGCCGCGAAAAGGACGACAACCTAATCCATTACATTTTTATTACCGAATCCCATGGCACCTTGGGCAAGACAACTTCACTTAACATAGACACTGGGCCCGCAAACCGAGGGCGTGGGGCTTGGCACCAGGTCTCTGTCGCTCCGGTGCCCATAACTTTTGATCCGTAAAGAGTTACACGGCGCACAACATACCGTTGGAAAGCTCTCCAAGAGGTCTATGACGGGGCAGCAAGTCTGCTCAACGGTGCCAATTTTCAGATCCCAAAACCTAACATTTTCATCAGTTTCAGGACACTTTTCTTCTTTTGCGCTATTTTTCCGTCCCGGATCGTACGTCGTGAGCCGCGAAAAGGACGACAACCTAATCCATCACATTTCTATTACCGAATCCCACGACACCTTGGGCAAGACAACTTCACTTCACGTAGACGAGGGGCCCGCAAACCGTGGTCATGGGGCTTGGGACCAGGTCTTCGTCACACCAGTGTCCATGACTTTTGATCCGTAAGGAGTTACGCGGCGCACAGTCTACCATTGGAAAGCTCTCCGAGAGCTCTACTACGATGGTAGCAAACCTGCTCGACTTCGCCTATTTTCGGAGACCAAAATTGGACATTCTCATCAGTTTCAGGACATTTTTCTTTTTTTGCGCTATTTTTCCATCCCGGATCGTACGTCGTGAGCTGCGAAAAGGACGACAACCTAATTCATCACATTTCTATTACCGAATCCCACGGCACCTTGGGCAAGACAACTTCGCTTCACGTAGACGCTGGGCCCGCAAACCGAGGGCGTGGGGCTCGGGACCAGGTCTCCGTCACTCCGGTGCCCATAACTTTTGATCCGTAAAGCGTTACGCGGCGCACAGTATCTCGTTGTAAAGCTCTCCGAGAGCTCTACTATGGGGGCAGCAAGTATGCTCAGCTGCGCTTATTTTTGGAGCCCAAAATTGAACATTTTCATCATTTTCGGGATACTATTCTTCTTTTCTGCTATTTTTTCGTCCCGGATAGTACGTCGTGAGCCGCGAAAAGGACGACAACCTAATCCATCACATTTCTACTACCGAATCCCACAGCACCTTGGGCAAGACAACTTCGCTTCACGTAGACACTGGGCCCGCAAACCGAGGGCGTGGGGCTTGGGATCAGGTCTTCGTCGCTCCGGTGTCTATAACTTTTGATCCGTAAAGAGTTATGCGGCGCACAGCATATCGTTGGAAAGCTCTTCGAGAGCTCTACGATGGGGGCAGCAAGCCTGAACAGCTGCACCTATTTTCGGAGCCCAAAATTGAACATTTTCATCAGTTTTGAGACACTTTTTTTTTGCGCTATTTTTCCATCCTAGATCGTACGTCGTGAGCCTCGAAAAGGACGACAACCTAATCCATCACATTTCAATTTCCAAATCCCATGACACATTGGGCAGGGCAACTTCGCTTCACGTAGATGCTGGGCCCGCAAACCTAGGGCGTGGTGCTTAGGACGAGGTTTCCCTCACTACAGTGTCCATAACTTTTGATCCATAAAGAGTTACGCGGCGCACAACATACTGTTGGAAAGCTCTCCGAGAGCTCTACGAAGGGGGCAGCAAGTCTGCTAGGCTGTGCCTATTTTCGGAGCACAAAATTGAACGTTTTCATCAATTTTGGGACACTTTTCTTCTTTTGCGTTGTTTTTTTGTCCCGGATCGTACGTCGTCAGCCGTCAAAAGGACGACAACCTAATCCTTCACATTTCTATTACCGAATCCCAAGGCACCGAGGCCAAGACAACTTCGCTTCACGTAGAGGCTGGGCCCGCAAACCGAGGGCGTGGGGCTTGGGACCAAGTCTCCGTCACTCCGGTGCCCATAACTTTTGATCCGTAAGGAGTTATGCGGCGCATAGCATACCGTTGGAAAGCTTCCCGAGAGCTCTATGATCGGGCAGCAAGTCTGCTCAACTGTGCCAATTTTTGGCACACAAAATTGAACATTTTTATCAGTTTCGGGACACTTTTCTTCTTTCACGCTGTTTTTCGGTCCAGAATCGTACGTCATGAGCCGCGAAAAGGACTTCAACCTAATATATCACATTTCTATTACCGAATCCCACGGCACCTTGGGCAAGACAACTTCGCTTCACGTAGAGGCTCGGCCCGCAAACCGTGGGCATGGGGCTTGGGACCAGGTCTCCGTCGCTCCGGTGCCAATAACTTTTGATCCGTAAGGAGTTACGCGGTACACAGCATACCAATGGAAAGCTCTCTGAGGGCTCTACAATGGGGAAAGCAAGCCTATATGGCTGCGCCTATTTTTGGAGCCCAAAGTCGAACATTTTCATTAATTTCGGGACACTTTTCTTCTTTTGTGCGATATTTCCGTCCCGTTTCGTAAGTAGTAAGCCGCGAAAAGGACGACAACCTAATCTATGACATTTCTATTATCGAATCCCATGGCACCCTGGGCAAGACAACTTCACTTCACGTAGACGTTGGGCGCCCAAACCGAGGGCATGAGGCTTGGGACCAGGTCTCCGTCGCTCCGGTGCCCATAACTTTTGATCCGTAAAGAGTTACACGGCGCACAGCTTGCCATTGGAAAGCTCTCCGAGAGCTCTACGATGGGGGCAGCAAGTCTACAGAGCTGCACCAATTTTCAGAGCCCAAAATTGAACGTTTTCATCAGTTTCGGGACACTTTTCTTCTTTTGCGCTGTTTTCCGTCCCAGATCGTACGTCGTGAGCCGCGTAAAGGACGACAACCTAATCCATCAAATTTTTATTACCGGATCCCACGACACCTTAGGCAAGACAACTTTGCTTCACGTAGACGCGGGGCCCGCAAACCGAGGGTGTGGGGCTTGGGACCAGGTCTCCGTCGCATCGGTGCCCATAACTTTTGATCCGTAAGGAGTTACGTGGCGCACAGCATACCGTTGGAAAGCCCTCTGAGAGCTCTACGACAACGGTAGCAAGCCTGCTCAGCTGCGCTTGTTTTTGGAGCCCAAAATTGAACATTTTATTCAGTTTTGGGACACTTTTCTTCTTTTGTGCTGTTTTTTCATCCCGGATCGTACGTCGTCAGCCGCGAAAAGGACGACAACCTAATCCATCACATTTCTATTACCGAATCCCAAGGCACCTCAACCAAGACAACTTCACTTCATGTAGAGACTGGGCCCGTAAATCGAGGGCGTGGGGCTTGTAACTAGGTATCCGTCGCTCCGGTGCTCATAACTTTTGATCCGTAAGGAGTTACGCGGTGCACAACATACCATTGGAAAGCTCTCTGAGAGCTCTACGACGGGGACAACAAGCTTGCTCAGCTATGCCTATTTTCGAAACCCAAAATCGAACGTTTTTATCAGTTTCGGGACACTATTTTTCTTTTGCGCTATTTTTCAGTCCCGTATCGTACGTCGTGAGCCGCAAAAAGGACAAAAACCTAATCCATCACATTTCTATTATCAAATCCCATAGCACCTTGGACAAGACAACTTTGCTTCACGTAGACGAGGGGCCCGCAAACCGAGGGCGTGGGGCTTGAGACCAGGTCTCCGTCACTCCGGTGCCCATAAATTTTAATCCGTAAGGAGTTACGCGGCGCACAACATACCGTTGGAAAGCTCTCTGAGAGGTCTACGACGGGGGCAGCAAGCCTACTCGACTGCACCTATTTTTAGAGTCCAAAATTCAACATTTTCATCAGTTTATTTCACTCCATAAGATTTAATTTGACAATTTGTTCACTGGAATTGGAGTTTGTTTGCTTGTCTCAATGATTGTGAGAAAACATGCCATTGCAGTGAGGGTTTTTTCTAGTGATTTGCCTTGAAAATTATTGTAACTTCTCTTGTTGTATTAAATGCTTGGGATTGTGGCATTGGGATGTTGTGTATACTGTTTTGAATGCTTGAGGGTGTTTTAATTAATCAATGCATGTTTTGAGTTTAATTACGAGATGACTTGGGGCTTAATCGCATGGGTAAGCACCAATTGAAACCCTAGTGACTAGGTAAACTCGCTAAGTATTGATCCTATGGATATCGTGTTTAATTATGTGATTAGTAGGCTGCCCGTAGTTGCCCTCATAGCCCTAAACATGATTTCGATGATTACATGTTGACAAGTAGGCCTTTCTTGCACCCGGTCCCACGTAGATGCCGTTGCATGTTGAATAATCTTATTATTTTATTACGTGAACTTCAGAATGAGTTATATGACTTGATTTACATGCGTTACATGGCTGCCTATTTAATATTCATATAACTCCATGTGCTTTTCAAGTGAAATTACTTGTCATATCGTGTCTCGCGTGTTTACTTATCAATGTGCAATCTTATGACTGCTCGGAGGTAACCTACTTTGTTGTCCTCCTAATTTGATATATTAAATGTCATAAATGTGCATTGCATACAAGGTTGCAACCTTTCATTCTGGCGTGGTAGCGTTCACACACACCGGGCGGCATCGGCCTTGCCGGTGCAACCGTGACTACCATTGTCCAATTCCCTTTCTCGTTTGGGGGCTAGACTTCCTCGGAGAGTTGGGTCGTAGGATTTCGGGGAACATCCGGAGTACACCCATTTGGCGTGATAAGGGGATGATTTGAAGTCGGTCGCAACAACTGATACTGGAAATGAACTGAGAGCAAAAGCTCACCGTATCCTTTTCACTATATGTATAAGTACTCTCGCTTGGTTCCTAGAGGACCTAGGAGAGGAAAGGTGGGTAATTGTGTTCTTTTACTTTTATATTACATTATGAACTTACTTGTGATATATGTCATGCTTGCAAAAGGTTTTCATAAGTTGAACCGGAAAATGAGTTTCAAAACTTATTTCTCGTTCCCCCCTTGCTGAGTTCATAAGGACTCACCATCTTTTATCATCTCAGGTGAAGAAGACCAGGAACAGGTACCCAAGGACAACGTGCCTAATAATGATTCCTTCGAATGATTGCTTGCCCTACGTGCCTTGCTTGACTATAGCCATTTTGTGAATGATATGTTGCTTGAAGACTATTTCATTTCTTATGATGCTTGTTATTGAATTGTAAATGACCCCCGTTATAATTTGGGGTCTAATTTTGGCTTGTTCTGACCATAACTAGACAGACACTACTATGGTCATTTTTGCTATCGCTATTGACTAGTATCTATCATAGGATTATGAAGTATCAGGTAAGGATTAAGTAAAATGAATCTATCCAATTTTAAGTAGGTACTCATTGTTAAGCTAAGATCAACAGATACTTTTGTAACGAGGATTAACAAAAAAATGAGAAATAGTATCATGCTAGGTTATTAATCAAACGAAACTTCGAGATAACTAGTAGGCGTTCAATTGATGATAAATAGTAATCTTAGTTGGAAATGAATTTGAGATTGAAAGTTTTGAGGCCTTTAGAGAATTAGGTCAAACTAAGAAGCCCAATTATAGCCGCTATGCTGCCGATTTTTCAGAGAATTTGTGGAGTTAGACTAAAACGTTAAGTGTTAAACTCTCATGAACGATTAAGTACACGATATGACTTGAATGTTTAGATCACACTCTAGTCTAACCTTTATAGGTCGGGTTGGAGCGTGACAAAGACAACTTCATTTCACGTAGCGGCTGGGCCCACAAACCGAGGGCGTGGGGCTTGGGTCCAGGTCTCCGTCACTCTGGTGGCTATAACTTTTGATCCGGAAGGAGTTATGCGGCGCACAGCATACCGTTGGAAAGCTCTCCAAGAGCTGTACAACAGAGGCAAGGAGCCTACTTGACTGCGCATATTTTCGGATCCCAAAATTGAATGTTTTTATCAGTTTTGGGATACTTTTATTCTTTTGCACTGTTTTTTTGTCCCAGATCGTACGTCGCGAGCCGCGAAAAGGACGACTACCTAATCCATCACATTTCTATTACCAAATCCCAAAGCACCTTGGGCAAGACAACCTCACTTCACGTAGAGGCTGGGCCCACAAATCGAGGGTGTAGGGCTTGGGACAAGGTCTCCGTCACTCCGGTGCCTATAACTTTTGATCCGTAAGATTTTTCACTGCGAACAGCATACCGTTGGAAAGCTCTTCGAGAGCCCTACGAAGAGGACAGCAAGCCTGCTCCGTTGCGCCTGTTTTCGAAGCATAAAATCGAACATTTTTATTAGTTTTGAGATACTATTCTTCCTTTGCGCTATTTTTTTGTCTCGAATCGTACGTCGTGAGCCGCGATAAGGACGACAACCTAATCCATCACATTTCTATTACCGAATCCCACGATACCTTAGGCAAAACAACTTCGATTCACGTAGACACTGGGCCCGCAAACCGAAGGCATGGGGCTTGGGACCAAGTCTTCGTCGCTCGGGGGTCTATAACTTTTGATATGTAAATAGTTATGCGGCGCACAACATATCGTTGGAAAGCTCTCTGAGAGCTCTACGACTGGCGCAGCAAGCCTGCTAGACTACGCCTATTTTTGGAGCCCAAAATCGAACATTTTTATAAGTTTCGGGACACTTTCATTTTTTTGCGCTGTTTTTCCGTCCCGGATTGTAAGTTGTGAGCCGCGAAAAGGACGACCACCAAATCCATCACATTTCTATTACCGAATCCTATGGTACCTTGGGCAAGACAACTTCACTTAACGTGGAGACTGGGCCCGCAAACTGAGGGCGTGGGGCTTGGGACGAGGACTGCGTCGCTCCGGTGCCCAACACTTTTGATACGTAAGGAGTTACGCGGTGCACAGCTTACCAATGGAAAGCTCCCCAAGAGCTCTACGACGGGGGAAACAAGCCTGTACGGCTGCTCCTATTTTTGGAGCCCAAAATTGAAATTTTCATCAGTTTCAGGACACTTTTCTTCTTTTGTGCAATTTTTTCGTCCTGGATCGTACGTCGTGAGCCTCGAAAAGGACGACAACCTAATCTATCACATTTCTATTACCGAATCACATAGCACCTTGGGCAAGACAACTTGACTTCACGTAGACGCTGGGCGCGCAAACTGAGGCCGTGGGGCTTTGGACCAGGTCTTTGTCGCTCCGGTGCCCATAACTTTTGATCCGTAAAGAGTTACATGGCGCACAACATGCCGTTGGAAAGTTCTCCGAGAGCTCTACAATGGGGGCAGCAAGTTTACAGAGCTGCGCTAATTTTCAGAGCCTAGAATTGAACGTTTTCATCAGTTTTCGGACACTTTTCTTCTTTTGAGCTATTTTTTCGTCCCGGATCGTACGCCGTGAGCTGCGAAAAGGACGACAACCTAATCCATCACATTTCTATTACCGAATCCCACGGCACCTTGGGCAAAGCAACTTCACTTCACATAGAGGCTGGGTGTCACGCCCCAACCCGACCTATAGAGGCTAGACTAGGGAATGACCTAATTCTTCTATGCTATTTGTATGACTTGGTCATTTCTTACGATTAATACTTAACGTTGATTTAGAATTCCAAAAGATTTTTTGAAAATTCGACAGTATGACGGCTATATTTAAGACCTTTGGTTTGACCTATTTTCTAAAACGCCTCAAAACCTTTAATCATCGATTCAATTCCAACTAAAATTTCCTATTTTGTTATAAATAGATATGCCTACTAATTATCTCGAAGCCTCGTTTGACTAATAACCTAGCATGATAACTATGTCCCGTTTATTTTTCAATTTACCCCTATCATGCACGTAACTATTATCCTTTAGCTTACGAATTAGTACCTAAGTGGAGTTGGATAGAGTTAACTTTGTTGATTATTCACCTAGTGGTTTAAACCCCTATGATAACTACTAATCAAGACAATAAAACAATAACCAAATAAGGAGTTCATCCGGTTATAGATAGTATAATCCAAAATTAGAGCCAAATTATAACGGGGTCATTTACATCAACAAAATAAATATTCTTCAAAGCAAACACAACGTTCACAAAACAGCCACTATCAAGGAAGGCACGTAGGGCAAGCAATCATTCAAAGGAATCATCAAAAGGCATGTTGTCCTCGGGTACCTGTTCTTAGGCTTCTTCACCTGAGATGATAAAAGAGGGTGAGTCCTTATGAACTCAGCGAGGGGGAACGAGAAATAAGTTTTAAAACTCTTTTTCCTGTTCAACTTATGAAAACCCTTTTTGCAAGCATGACATATATCACAAGTAAGTACATAATGTAATATAAAAGTAAAAGAATACAATTACCCGTCTTTCCTCCCCGAGGTCCTCCAGGAACCAAGCTAGAGTACTTATACACATAGTAAAAAGGATACGGCGAGCTTTTGCTCTCAGTTCATTTCTAGTATCAGTTGTTGCGGCCGACTTCAAATCATCCCCTTATCACGCCAAATGGGTGTACTCCAGATGTACCCCGAAATCCTACGACCCAACTCTCCGAGGAAGTCTAGCCCTCAAGCGAGAGAGGGAATTGGACAATGGTAGTCACGGTTGCACCGGCAAGCCTGATGCTGCCCGGTGTACGTGAACGCGACCACGCCAGAATGAAAGGTTGTAACCTTGTATGCAATGCACATTTATGACATTTAATATATCACATTTGGAGGACAACAAAGTAGGTTGCCTCCGAGCAGTCATAAGATTGCACATTGACAGTTAAACACGCGAGGCACGATATGACAAGTAAATTCACTTGAAAGGCACATGGAGTTATATGAATATTAAACGGGCAGCCATGTAATGCATGTAAATCAATTCATATAACTCATTTCAAAGTTCACGTAATCAAATAATAAGATTGTTCATCATGCAACGACATCTACGTGGAACCAAGTGCAAGAAAGGCCCACTTATCAACATGTAATCATCGAATCATATTTAGAGCAACAAGGGCAACTACGGGCAGCCTACTAAACACATAATTAAACACAATATCCAAAGGATCAACACTTAGCGAGTTTACCTAATTACTAGGGTTTCAATTCGTGCTTACCCGTGCGATTAAGCCCCAAGTCATCTCGTAATTAAGCTCAAGCAATTCATTGATTAATTCAAACACCCTCAAGCAATTAAAACAGTCCACACAACATCCAAATGCCAAAATTCCAAGCACTTAATACAACAAGAGAAGCTACAATAATTTTTCTAAGCATATCAATAGCTGAAACCCTCACTGCAATGGACTGTTTCTCACAATCATTGAGACAAGCAAACAAACTCCAATTCCAGTGAACAAGATTTCAAATTAAATCTTAATGAGTGAACTAAATTCAGAAACAAACCTCGCATCATTTGGAGTTCGGGTTCAAGAGTTATAGCGAAAACAGTGAGACTACACAAAACTGTCCAGATTTGCACACATTTCAATACTTGTCATTTTTGAGGGCCTTAGGGTCAGATTTAGCCTTAGTCTATTTCTGACAAAAATGTCCAGAACTGAAAAATAGTTTCACACCAAATTTCATGCATTTTGGATATCATTTACTAAGTCAAAACTATTTCATTCTACAAGGTCAGTGAATCTGCCAAAACTTGCTTCATTTTTCCAGACTTTCTAGATTTGGACATATTTTGATAATTTTCCAATTTGAGGACCTTAGAGTCAAAATTAGCTTTGGCCTATTTCTGTGTAAAATTCTCAGAACTAGAAAAAATAGCTACCTACCAATTTTCACGTATTTTCAACATCATTTACCTTGTCAAAATCACCTCGCACCAACAAGGAAGAAGGCTGTCACATACCCGATTTCATCTATCATCACATTCTAGTCAAATATCTTGCCATGCATGTTTACGAAAGCTCATGAACACACATATATCACAAGTACAGAAGTAAAGATGGACATTTAAAGGCATGCATTTGGTTTTCAAAAGCTTTTCAAGAAGTTTTAGCCCTCACCTCTTTGAAGATCTAGCAAATGAGCATAAAATCCTTGTTTTTGAGCTTTGTGTGAGTTTTCTTGCTATGTTGCTTGCTTGTGCTTGCTATGGCCGAGCTTGGGAGAGTCTTAGAGAGTTGTTAGGAGTCTTGAATGCTCAAGGAGCAGCCATGGTCGAAAATGAGAGAGAAGGAGAGAGAATGGGAGAGTTTTGAGAGAAAAATGAAAGTTTGAAGAGTTGTTTGTGAGCATTGGCTTATGTGCCGGCCTTGAGCTTTGAAAAATCTGATTTTGTGTCATCTTTTGAGCATCTTTTGAATTGTTTTAGCATGTGGGTTGAGAGGGACAAGAAAGTGAGCTTGGGTGTTAGTAAAATAGTGCATAGGTGCAAGGAAAAGCATGACATGGTGTAAGAGAATGTTGGGTAGAATAGAATATTTTATAGTTAGTGGGTTTTGTAGAGATTTGAATTAGGAATATAATATTGGTTAGTGGATTGTGTAGGATTATTTAATAGTCTAGTGCTTTGGGTAGGATTCTTTATTGGTTAGCGTGTAGGCACACATGTCGAGGTTTAGGGTATGCACTACGAGGCACGCACCGAAATCAATACGTGGCACGAATCCTGGGGTAGACACAAACTACGAGGTAAGGCACGTACTTCAAGATAAATGCACGGATTCCAATGTAAAGACACACAATCCTAGGTAAATGCACATAAACCAATGCAATGCACGTAAATCGAGGTACGACTCTTAAACCTAGGTTAGGACACGCAATCAAGGTCAGGGCACACAAAATGAGATAACGCACACAATTCGAAGTCGGGGCACATAAGTCAAGGATTAGGGCACATAGGTCAAGGCACGAATGACGAGGCATGCACAAAAACCAAGACAGGGCACGTAATCCAAGGTCAGTCATATCATTCTTGGTCTATGGCACGCAAATCAAGATAACTCACGTTATTCGTGGTCGGGCCTCACACTGGGCCCGCAAACCGAAAGCGTGGGGTTGGGATCAGGTCTCCATCGCTCCAGTGCCCATAACTTTTGATTCGTAAGGAGTTACGCGGCGCACAGCATACCGTTGGAAAGCTCTTTGAGAGCTCTACGACGGAGGCAGCAAGCCTGCAAGGCTACACCTATTTTCGGAGACCAAAATCGAACATTTTCATCAGTTTTGGGATACTTTTCTTCTTTTGCGGTGTTTTTTCGTCCCGGATCGTACGTCGTGAGCCGCAAAAAAGACAACAACCTAATCCATCACATTTCTATTACCGAATCCTATGGCACCTTGGGCAAGACATCTTCGCTTCACGTAGAGGCTGGGCCCGCAAACCGAGGGCGTGGGGTTTGGACCAGGTATCCGTCGCTCCGATGCCCATTACTTTTCATTCGTAAGGAGTTACGCGGTGCACAACATACCGTTGGAAAGCTCACCGAGAGCTATACGACGGGGGCAGCAAGCCTGCTCATCTGCACCTATTTTCTGTGCCCAAACTTGAACGTTTTCAATAGCTTCGGGATATTTTTCATGTGTTGCGCTATTTTTTCGTCCCGTACCGTATGTCGTGAGCCGCAAAAAGGACGACAACCTAATCCATCATGTTTCTATTACCGAATCCCATAGCACCTTGGGTATGAAAACTTCGCTTCACGTAGAGGCTGGGCCCGTAAACCGAGGGCGTGGGGTTTGGGACCAGGTCTCTGTCTCTCCGGTGCCCATAACTTTTGATCCGTAAGGAGTTACGCGGCGCACAGCATAGCGATGGAAAGCTCTTCGAGAGCTCTACGATGTGGGCAGCAAGCCTGCCCTACTGCGCCTATTTTCGGAGCCCAAAATCAAAAGTTTTCATTAGTTTCAGGACATATTTCTTCTTTTTCGCTATTTTTTCGTCCCGGATCATACGTCGTGAGTCGCGAAAAGGACGACAACCTAATCCATCACATTTCTATTATCAAATCCCACGACACATTGGGCAAGACAACTTCACTTCACGTAGAGGCTGGGCCTGCAAACCGAGGGCGTGGGGCTTGGGACAAGGTTATCGTCACTCCGGTGCCAATAACTTTTGATCCATAAAGAGTTACGCGGCTGCACTTATTTTTGTAGCCCAAAATCAAACGTTTTCATCAGTTTTTGGACACTTTTCTTCTTTTGCTTTGTTTTTCCGTCCCGGATCGTACGTCGTGAACCGCGAAAAGGACGACATCCTAATCCATCACATTTCTTTTACCGAATACCATGCCACCTTGGGCAAGACAACTTCGCCTCACGTAGATGCTGGGCCCGCAAATCGAGGGCATGGGCTTAGGACCAGGTCTCCGTCGCTCCGGTGCCCATAACTTTTTATCCGTAAGGAGTTAAGCGGCGCACAGCATACCGTTGGAAAGCTCTCCGAGTGCTCTACGACGGAGGCAGCAAGCCTGCTTGGCTACGTCCATTTTTAGAGCCTAAAATCCAACGTTTTCATCAGTTTCTGGATACTTTTCTTCTTTTACGATGTTTTTCCGTCCCGGATCGTACGTCGTAAGCCGCGAAAAGGACGACAACCTAATCCATCACATATCTATTACCGAATCACAAGGCGCCTTGGCCAAGACAACTTTGCTTCACGTAGAGACTGGGCCATCAAACCTAGGGTGTAGGGCTTGGGACCAAGTCTCCGTCACTCCGGTGCCCATAACTTTTCATTTAGAAGGAGTTACAAGGCACAAAGCATACCGTTGGAAAACGCTCCGAGTGCTCTACGACGGAGGCAGCAAGATTGCTCGGCTGCGCCCATTTTCGAAGCCCAAAATCCAACGTTTTCATCAGTTTCGGGTCACTTTTCTTCTTTTGCGCTGTTTTTCCGTCTCGGATCGTACGTCGTGAGCCGCGAAAAATACGACAACATAATCTATCATATTTCCATTACCGAATCCCAAGGCACTTTGGCCAATACAACTTCGCCTCACGTAGAGGCTGGGCCCGCCAACCGTGGGTGTGGGGCTTGGGACCAAGTCTCCGTCACTCCGGTGCCCATAACTTTTGATTTGTAAGGAGTTATGGGGCACACAGCATACCGTTGGAAAACTCTCCGAGTGTTCTACGATGGAGGCAGCAAGCCTGCTCGGTTGTGCCTAATTTCGGAGCCCAAAATCGAACGTTTTCATCAGTTTCGGTAAAATTTTCTTCTTTTGCACTGTTTTTCCGTCATGGATCGTAGGTCGTAAGCCGCGAAAAGGATGACAACCTAATCCACCACATTTCTATTACTGAATCTCAAGGCACCTTGGGCAAGACAACTTTGCCTCATGTAGAGGCTGGGCCCGCAAACTAAGGGCGTGGGGCTTGGGACCAAGTCTCCGTCGTTCCGGTGCACGTAACATTTGATCCGTAAGGAGTTACGCAGCGCACAACATACCGTTGGAAAGCTTTCCGAGAGCTCTATGACGGGGGCAGCAAGTGTGCTTGGCTGTGCTTATTTTTGGAGCCCAAAATCGAACATTTTCATCAGTTTTAGGATACTTTTCTTCTTTTAGGCTATTTTTTCGTCCTGGATCGTATGTCGTGAGCTGTGAAAAGGACGACAACCTAATCCATCACATTTCTATTACCGAATCCCATGTCACCTTGGGCAAGACAACTTCGCTTCAAGTAGACGCTGGGCCCGCAAACCGAGGGTATAGGGCTTGGTACTAGGTCTTCATCGCTCCAGTGTCTATAACTTTTGATCCGTATAGAGTTACGCGGCGCACAGCATATCGTTGGAAAGCACTCCGAGAGCTCTACGATGGGGGCAACAAGCCTGCCAGACTGCGCCTATTTTTGGAGCCCAAAATTCAACATTTTCATCTATTGCGGGACACTTTTCTTTTTTTGCGTTGTTTTTCCATCCCGGATCATACGTCGCGAGCCGCGAAAATGACGACAACCTAATCCATCACATTTCAATTACCGAATCTCACGACACATTGGGCAAGACAACTTCGCTTCACATAGAGGCTGGGCCCGCACACCGAGGGCGTTGGGCTTGGGACAAGGTGTCCGTCACTCTGGTGCCAATAACTTTTGATCCGCAAAGAGTGACGCGGCTGTACCTATTTTCGTAGCCCAAAATTGAACGTTTTCATCAATTTCGGGACACTTTTCTTCTTTTGCGCTGCTTTTTTGTCCGGGATCATACGTCGTCAGCCGCGAAAAGGACGACAACCTAATCCATCACATTTCCATTACCGAATCCCAAGGCACCTTGGCCAAGACAACTTCGCTTCACGTAGAGGCTGGGCCAGCAAACCGAGGACATGGGGCTTGGGACCAGGTCTCCGTCGCTCCTTTGCCCATAACTTTTGATCTGTAAGGAGTTACGTGGCGCACAACATACCGATGGAAAGCTCTCCGAGAGCTCTACGAATGGGGCAGCAAGCCTGCTCGCCTGGGCCTATTTTTTGAGTCCAAAATTGAACATTTTCATTAGTTTCGGGACACTTTTCTTCTATTGCGCTGTTTTTTTGCCCGGATCGTACGTCGTGAGCCGCGAAAAGGACGACAACCTCATCCATCACATTTCAATTATTGAATCCCACGGCACCTTGGGCAAGACAACTTCGTTTCACGTAGAGACTTGGCCCGTAAATCGAGGGCGTAGGGCTTGGGACACGGTCTCCGTCACTTCGGTGCCTATAACTTTTGATCCGTAAGGTGTTATGCGGCGAACAGCATTCCGTTGGAAATCTCTCGAAGAGCTCTATGACGGGGGAAGCAAGCCTACTCCATTGCGCCTGTTTTCGGAGCCCAAAATCGAACATTTTTATTAGTTTCGGGACACTCTTCTTCTTTTGCGTTATTTTTCCATCCCGGATCATACGTCGTGAGCCGCGAAAAGGACGACAACCAAATCCATCACATTTCTATTACCGAATCCCAAAGCAGCTTGGCCAAGACAACTTCGCGTCACGTAGGGGGTGGGTTCGAAAATCGAGGGCGTGGGCTTGTGACCAGGTCTCCGTCACTCTGGTGCCCATAACTTTTAATCCGTAAGGAGTTACGCGGAGCACAGCATACCGTTGGAAAGCTCTCTGAGAGCTCTACGACGGGGGCAGTAAGCCTGCTCGGCTGCGCCTATTTTCGGAGCAAAAAATCGAACGTTTTCATCAGTTTTGGGACACCTTTCTACTTTTGTGCTGTTTTTCCGTCCTGGATCGTACGTCGTGAACCGCAAAAGGGACGACAACCTAATCCATCACATTTCTATTACCGAATATCAAGGCACCTTGGGCAAGACAACTTTTCCTCACGTAGAGGCTGGGCCCGCAAACCGAGGGCGTGGGGCTTGGGACCAGGTCTCTATCACTTCGGTGCCCATAACTTTTGATCCGTAAAGCGTTACGCGGCGCACAACATGCCGTTGGAAGCTCTCTGAGAGCTCTACAATAGGGGCAGCAAGTCTGCTCGGCTGCGTTTATTTTTGGAGCCCAAAATTGAACATTTTCATTAGTTTCGGGATACTTTTCTTCTTTTGCGCTATTTTTTCATCCTGGATCGTATGTCGTGAGCCGCGAAAAGGATGACAACCTAATCAATCACATTTCTATTACCGAATTCCATAGCACTTTGGGCAAGACAACTTCGATTCACATAGATGGTGGGCTAGCAAACCGAGAGCGTGGAGCTTGGGACCAGGTCTTTGTCCCGTGGGTGTCTATAACTTTTGATTTGTAAAGAGTTACGCGGCATACAGTATATCGTTGGAAATCTCTCCGAGTGCTCTACGACGGGGGCAGCAAGCCTGCTCGGCTACGCCTATTTTCGGAGACCAAAATTGAACATTTTCATCAGTCTCGGGACACTTTTCTTCTTTTCTGATATTTTTTCATCCCGGATCGTACGTCGTGAGCCGCGAAAAAGACGACAACCTAATCCATCATATTTTTATTACCGAATCTTGAGGCACGTTGGGCAAGACAACTTCGCTTCACATAGAGGCTGGGCCCGCAAACCGAGGGCATGGGGCTTAGGACCAGGCCTCCGTCACTTCGGTGCCCATAACTTTTGATCCGTCAGGAGTTACGCACCGCACGACATACCGTTGGAAAGATCTCCGAGAGCTCTGTGGCAGGGGCTACAAGCCTGCTCGGCTGCGCCTATTTTCGGAGCCCAAAATTGAATGTTTTCAACAGATTCGGGACACTTTACTTCTTTTGCACTATTTTTTCATCCCGGATCGTACGTCGTAAGCTGTGAAAAGGGCGACAACCTAATCTATCACATTTCTATTACCGAATCCCAAGGCACCTTGGCCAAGAAAACTTCGCTTCACGTAGAGGCTGGGCCCGCAAACCGAAGGCATGGGGCTTGGGACAAGATCTCCGTCGCTCTGGTGCCCATAAGTTTTGATCCATAAAGAGTTATGTGGCGCACAGTATACCGTTGGAAAGCTCTCCGAGAACTCTATGACTGGGGTAGCAAGCTCGCTCGGCTGCGCCCATTTTCATAGCCCAAAATCGAACGTTTTCATCAGTTTTGGGCCACTTTTCTTCTTTTGCGCCATTTTTTCATCCCGGATCGTACGTCGTAAGCCGCGAAAAGGAAGACAACCTAATCCATCACATTTCTATTACCGAATCCCATGTCACATTGGGCAAGACAACTTCACTTCACGTAGATGATGGGCCCGCAAACCGAGGGCATGGGGCTTGGGACCAGGTCTCCGTTGCTCCAGTGCCCATAAATTTCGATCTGCAAAAAGTTACGCGGCGCACAACATACTGTTGGAAAGCTCTCCGAGAGCTCTACGACGGGGGTAGCAAGCCTACTAGGCTGGCTATATTTTCGGAGACCAAAATCGAACGTCTTCATCAGTTTCGGGACACTTTTCTTCTTTTGCGCTGTTTTACCGTCCCCGTTCGTACGTCGTGAGCCGCGATAAGGATGACGTCTTAATCAATCACATTTCTATTACCGAATCCCATGGCACCTTGGGCAAGATAACTTCACTTCACGTAGAGGCTGGACCTGCAAACCGAGGGCGTGGGGCTTGGGACTAGGTCTCCGTCGCTCTGGTACCCATAACTTTTGATCCGTAAAGAGTTACGCGGCGCACAGAATACAGTTGGAAAGCTCTCAGAGAGCTCTACTACGAGGGCAGCAAGCTTGCTCGGTTGCTCCTATTTTTGAAGCCTAAAATCAAACGTTTTCATCAGTTCCGGGACACTTTTCTTCTTTTGCTCTGTTTTTCCATCCTGGATCGTACGACGTAAGCCGCCAAAAAGACGATAACCTAATCCATCACATTTTTATTACCGAATCCCAAGGCACTTTGGGCAAGATAATTTCGCTTCACGTAGAGGCTGGGCCTGCAAACCGAGGGCGTTGGGCTTGAGACAAGGTCTCTGTCACTCCGGTGCCCATAACTTTTGATATGTCGGGAGTTACGCGACGCACAACATAAAGTTGGAAAGCTCTCTGAGAGCTTTACGATGAGGGTAGCAAGCCTGCTCAGCTGCGCCTGTTTTCGAAGCCTAAAAATGAACGTTTTCATCAATTTTTGGACACTTTTCTTCTTTTGTACTGTTTTTCCATCTCGGATCGTACGTCATGAGCCGCGAAATAGATGACAACCTAATCCATCACATTTCTATTGCCGAATCCCATGACACATTGGGTAAGAAAACTTCAATTTTCGTTGAGGCTGGGCCCGTAAACCGAGGGCGTAGGGCTTGGGACCAGGTCTCCGTCACTCCGGTGCCCATAAATTTTGATCCGTAAGGAGTTACGCGACACACAGCATACCGTTGGAAAGCTCTTTGAGACCTCTACGACTTGGACAGTAAGCCTGCTCGGCTGCGTCTATTTTTGGAGCCCAAAATTGAACATTTTCATCAATTTAGGGACACTTTTATTCTTTTGGGCTGTTTTTTCATCCCGTATCGTACTTCGTGATCCGCAAAAAGGATGACAACTTAATCCATCACATTTTAATTATCGAATCCTATGGCACTTTGGGCAAGACAACTTCACTTCACGTAGAGGCTGGGCAAACAAATCGAGGGCGTAAGGCTTGGGACAAGGTCTCCGTAACTCCGGTACTCATAACTTTTGATCCGTAAGAAGTTATGCGGCGAACAGCATACCGTTGGAAAGCTCTCTAGGAGTTCTACGACAGGGGAAGCAAGCCTGTTGCGTTGCGTCTATTTTCATAGTGCAAAATCGAATGTTTTCCTTAGTTTCGAGACACCCTTCTTCTTTTGTGCTATTTTTTCATCCCGGATCGTACGTCGTGAGCAGCAAAAAGGATGACAACCTAATCCATCACATTTATATTATCAAATTCCATGACACCTTGGCCAAGACAACTTCGCTTCACGTAAAGGCTGGACCCGCAAACCGAGGGCGTGGAGCTTGGGACCAGGTCTCCATCACTCCGGTGTCCAAATCTTTTGATCCGTAAGGAGTTACGCGGCGCATAGCATACCGTTGGAAAGCTCTCCGAGACCTCTACGACAGGGGTAGTATGACTGCTTGTTTGCACCTATTTTTGGAGGACAATATCCAACATTTTAATCAATTTTCGGACACTTTTCTTCTTTTGTGCTGTTTTTAAGTCCTGGATCGTACGTCGTGAGCCACAAAAAGGACGACATCCTAATCCATCACATTTCTATTACCGAATCCCATGACACCTTGGGCAATTCAACTTTGCATCACATAGAGATTGGGCCCGCAAACCGAGGGCGTGGGGCTTGGGACCAAGTCTCCGTCGCTCCGGTGGCCATAACTTTTGATCCCTAAGGAGTTACCCAACACACAGCATACCGTTGGAAAGCTCTCCGAGAGCTCTACGACGGGGGCAACAAGTCTGCACGGCTGCGCTTATTTTTGGAGCCCAAAATCAAACGATTTCATCAGTTTTGGTACACTTTTCTTCTTTTGCGCTATTTTTCCATCCCGGATCGTACGTTGTGAGCAGCGAAAATGAGGACAACCTAATCCATCACATTTCTGTTACAGAATCCCACAGTACCTTGGGCAAGACAACTTCGCTTCACGTAGACTCAGGGCCCGCAAACCGAGGGCGTGGGGCTTGAGACTAGGTCTACGTCGCTCCGGTGCCCATATCTTTTGATCCGTAAGGAGTTACGCGGTGTACAACATACCGTTGGAAAGCTCTCCGAAAGCTCTACGATAGGGGCAGCAAGCCTGCTCGGCTGCGCCTATTTTTGGGGCCCAAAATTGAATGTTTTTATCAGTTTCGGGACACTTTCCTTCGTTTGCGCTATTTTCTCGACCCGGATCGTACATCGTAAGCCATGAAAAGGACGACAACCTAATCTATCACATTTCTATTACCGAATCCCAAGGCACCTTGGCCAAGACAACTTCTCTTCACGTAGAGACTGGGCCCGCAAACCGAGAGCCTGGGGCTTGGGACAAGGTCTCCGTTACTCCGGTGCCCATAACTTTTGATCCGTAAGGAGTTACGCAGCGCATAACATACCGTTGGAAAGCTCTCCGAGAACTCTATGACTGGGGCAGCAAGTCTGCTCGGCTGCGCCTATTTTTGGAGCCCAAAATCGAACATTTTCATGTGTTTCGGGATATTTTTTTTCTTTTGTGCTGTTTTTCTGTCCCGTATCGTACTTCGTCACCCGTGAAAAGGACGACAACCTAATCCATCACATTTCTATTATCGAATCCCATGACACCTTGTTCCAGACAACTTCGCTTTTCGTAGAGGCTGGGCCCATAAACCGCGGGCGTAGGGCTTGGGACCAGGACTTCGTCACTCCGGTGCCCTTAATTTTTGATTCGTAAAGCTTTACACGGCGCACAGCATACCATTGATAAGCTCTTCGAGAGCTCTACGATGGGGGCATCAAGTCTACTCAGCTGCGCTTATTGTTGGAGCCCAAAATCAAATATTTTCATCAGTTTCAGGACACTTTTCTTCTTCTGCGCTATTTTTACGTCCCGGATTGTATGTTGTGAGCTGCAAAAAAGAGGACAACCTAATCCATCACATTTCTGTTACAGAATCCCACGGTACATTGGGCAAGACAACTTCGCTTCACGTAGACTCTGAGCCCGTAAACCGAAGGCTTGGGGCTTGGAACCAGGTCTCCGTCGCTCCGGTACCCATAACTTTTGATCCGTAAAGAGTTACGCGGTGCATAGCATAACGTTGGAAAGCTCTCCGAGAGCTCTATGACGGGGGCAGGGAGCTTGCTGGGCTGTGCTTGTTTTCGGAGCCCAAAATCGAACATTTTCATATGTTTTGGGAAACTTTTCTACTTTTAAGTGGATTTTTCATCCCGGATCGTACGTCGTGAGCCTAGAAAAGGACGACAACCTAATCCATCACATTTATATTTTCGAATCCCACTGCACCTTGGGCAAGACAACTTCGCTTCACGTAGAGGCTGGGCCGGCAAACTGAGGGTGTGGGGCTTGGGACCAAGTTTCCGTCGCTCTGGTGCCCATAACTTTTGATCCCTAAGGTTTTACGCAGCGCACAGTATACCGTTGGAAAGCTCTCGGAGAGCTCTACGACGGGGGCAACAAGTCTGCACGGCTGCGCTTATTTTTGGAGCCCAAAATCAAACGATTTCATCAGTTTTGGTACACTTTTCTTCTTTTGCGCTATTTTTCCATCCCGGATCGTACGTTGTGAGCAGCGAAAATGAGGACAACCTAATCCATCACATTTCTGTTACAGAATCCCTTGGTATCTTGGGCAAAACAACTTCACTTCACGTAGACTCAGGGCCCGCAAACTGAGGACGTGGGGCTTAGGACTAGGTCTCTGTCGCTCCGGTGCCCATAACTTTTGATCCATAAAGAGTTGCGCAGCGCACATCATACCGTTGGAAAGCTCTCTGAGATCTCTACGACGGGGGTAGCAAGTCTGCTCGGCTGCGCCTATTTTCGGAGCCTAAAATTGAACATTTTCATCAGTTTCGGGACATTTTTCCTCTTTTACGCTATTTTTTCATCCCGGATCGTACGTTGTCAGCCGCGAAAAGGATGACAACCTAATCCATCGCATTTCTATTACCGAATCCCGCGGCACCATGGGCAAGACAACTTCACGTCACGTAGAGGCTGGGCCCGCAAACTAAGGGCGTGGATCTTGGGACCAGGTCTCCGTCGCTCCGTTGCCCATAACTTTTGATCCGTAAAGAGTAACAAGGCGCACAGCAGACTGTTGGAAAGCTCGCCGAGAACTCTACGACGAGGGCAGCAAGCCTGCTCGGCTGTGCCTGTTTTTGAAGCCCAAAATGGAACGTTTTCATCTGTTTCGAGACACTTTTCTTCTTTTGTGCTGTTTTTTCGCCCCGGATTGTACGTCGTAAGCCGCCAAAAAGACGACAACCTAATCCATCACATTTCTATTACCGAATCCCAAGGCACCTTGGGCAAGACAACTTCGTTTCACGTAGACGCTGGACTAGTAAATCGAGGGCGTTGGGCTTGGGACACGGTCTCCGTCACTCCGGTGCCCATAACTTTTGATCTATCTGGAGTTACACGGCGCACAGCATACCATTGGAAAGCTCTCCGAGAGCTCTACGACGGGGGTAGCAAGTCTGCTCAGCCGTGCCTGTTTTCGACGCCAAAAATTGAACATTTTCATCAATTTCAGGACACTTTTCTTCTTTTGTGCTATTTTTCTGTCTCGTATCGTACTTCGTGACCCGCGAAAAGGACGACAACCTAATCCATCACATTTCTATTGCCGAATCCCATGACTCCTTCGGCAACACAACTTCGCTTTTCGTAGAGGCTGGGCCCGCAAACTGAGGGCGTAGGGCTTGGGACCAGGTCTCCGTCACTCCAATGCCCTTAAATTTTGATCCGTAAGGAGTTACGCGGCACACAGCATACCGTTGGAAAGCTCTCCGAGAGTTCTACGACAGGGGAAGCAAGCCTCCTTGGATGCACCTATTTTTGGAGCCCAAAATTGAACATTTTCAACAATTTTGGGATATTTTTCTTATTTTGTGCTGTTTTTCCGTCCCGGATCGTACGTCGTGAGCTGCAAAAAGGACGACAACCTAATCCATCACATTTCTATTATCGAATCCCATGACACCTTGTTCAAGACAACTTGGATTTTCGTAGAGGTTGGGCCCGCAAACCGAGGGCGTAGGGCTTGGCACCAGGACTCTGTCACTCCGGTGCCCTTAATTTTTAGTCCGTAAAGCTTTACGCGGTGCACAACATACCGTTGATAAGCTCTTCGAGAGCTCTACGACGGGGGCAACAAGTCTGCTCGGCTGCGATTATTTTTGGAGCCGAAAATCAAACATTTTCATCAATTTCGGGACACTTTTCTTCTTTTGTGCTGTTTTTTCGTCCCAGATCGTACGTCGTGAGCCACGAAAATGATGACAACCAAATCCATCACATTTCTATTATAGAATCCCACGGTACGTTGGGCAAGACAATTTCGCTTCACGTAGACTCTGGGCCCGTAAACCAAGGGCGTGGGGCTTGGGACCAGGTCTCCGTCGCTCCGATGCCCATAAATTTTGATCCGTAAAGAGTTACGCGGCACACAGCATACCGTTGGAAAGCTCTCCGAGATCTCTACGACGAGGGCAGCAAATTTTCTCAGCTGCGCTTATTTTTGGAGCCCAAAATTAAACAAATTCATCAGTTTCAGGATACTTTTCTTATTTTGCGCTGTTTTTTCGTCCCAGATCGTACGTTGTGAGCCGCGAAAAGAACGACAACCTAATCCATCACATTTCTATTACCGAATCCCATGGCACCTTGGGCAAGACAACTTCGCTTCATGTAGCAACTGGGCCCGCAAACCGAGGGCACAGTGCTTGGGACCAGGTCTCCATCGTTCTGGTGCCCATAACTTTTGATCAGTAAGGAGTTACGCGGCGCACAACATACTGTTGGAAAGTTCTCTGAGAGCTCTACGACGGGGGCAGCAAACTTGATCGTCTGCGCCTATTTTTGGAGCCCAAAATCAAACAGTTTCATCAGTTTCGGGACACTTTTCTTCTTTTGCGCTGTTTTTCTGTCCCGGATCGTACGTTGTGAGCCGCGAAAAGGACGACAACCTAATCCATCACATTTCTATTACCGATTCCCATGGCACCTTAGGCAAGACAACTATGCTTCACGTAGAGGCTGGGCCCTCAAACTGAGGGCGTGGGGCTTGGGACCAGGTCTTCGTCGCTCCGGTGACCATAACGTTTGAGCTATCTGGAGTTACGTGGTGCCCAGCATACCGTTGGAAAGCTCTCTGAGAGCTCTATGACGGGGGTAGCAAGCCTGCTTGGCTGCGCCTATTTTCAAAGCCCAAAATCGAACGTTTTTATCAATTTCGGGATACTTTTCTTCTTTTGTGCTATTTTTCTGTCCCGTATCGTACTTCGTGACCCGCGAAAACGACGACAACCTAATCCATCACATTTCTATTGCCGAATCCCATGACACCTTCGGCAAGACAACTTCGCTTTTCGTAGAGGCTGGGCCCGCAAACTGAGGGCGTAGGGCTTGGGACCAGGTCTCCGTCACTCCAGTGCCCCTAAATTTTGATTCGTAAGGAGTTACGCAGCACACAGCATACCGTTGAAAATCTCTCCGAGATCTCTACGACGTGGGCAGCAAGCCTGCTAGGCTGCGCCTATTTTTGGATCCTAAAAATCGAACATTTTCATCAATTTCGGGATACTTTTCTTCTTTTGTGCTATTTTTTGGTCCCGTATCGTACTTCATGACCCGCAAAAAGGACGACAACCTAATCCATCACATTTCTATTATCGAATCCCATGATACCTTGTTCAAGACAACTTTACTTTTCGTAGAGGCTGGGCCCGCAAACCGAGGCGTAAAGCTTGGGACCAGGACTCCGTCACTCCGGTGCCCTTAATTTTTTATCCGTAAAGCTTTACGCGGTACACAGCATACCGTTGTTAAGCTATTCGAGAGCTCTACGACGGGGGCATCAAGTCTGCTCAACTGTGCTTATTTTTGGAGCCCAAAATCAAACATTTTCATCAATTCGGGACACTTTTCTTTTTCTGTGCTATTTTTACGTCCCGGATTGTACGTTGTGAGCCGCGAAAAGGAGGACAACTTAATCCATCACATTTCTATTACAGAATCTCATGGTACGTTGGGCAAGACAACTTCGCTTCACGTAGACTCTGGTCCCATAAACCGAAGGCGTGGGGCTTGGGACTAGGTCTCCGTCGCTCCGATGCCCATAACTTTTGATCCGTAAAGAGTTACGCGGAGTTACGCGTCACACAACATACCGTTGGAAAGCTCTCCGAGAGCTCTACGACGTGGGCAGCAAATTTTCTCGACTGCGTTTATTTTTGGAGCCCAAAATTAAACAATTTCATCAGTTTCGGGACACTTTTCTTCCTATGCGCTATTTTTTCGTCCCGGATCGTATATTGTGAGCTGCGAAAAGGATGATAACCTAGTCCATCACATTTCTATTACCGAATCCTACGGCACATTGGGCAAGACAACTTCCCTTCACGTAGACGCTAGTCCCGCAAACCGAGGGCGTAGGGCTTGGGACCAGGTCTCCGTCGCTCCGGTACACATAACTTTTGATCCGTAAAGAGTTACGTCGCGCACAGCATACCGTTGGAAAGCTCTCTAAGAGCTCTATGACGGGGGCAACAAGTCTGCTTGGTTGTGCTTATTTTGGAGCGCAATATCAAATAATTTCTTTTGTTTTGGGCCACTTTTCTTTTTTTGTGCTATTTTTCTGTCGCGGATCGTACGTTGTGAGCCGCGAAAAGGATGACAACCTAATCCATTACATTTCTATTACCAAATCCCACGACACCTTGGGCAAGACAACTTCGCTTCACGTAGAGACTGGGCCCACAAACCGAGGGCGTCGGGTTTGGGACCAGGTCTCCGTCGCTTCGGTGCTCATAGCTTTAGATCCGTAAGGAGTTACGTGTCGCACAACATACTGTTGGAAAGCACTCCGAGAGCCCTACGACGGGGGCAGCAAGCTTGCTCAGATGCGCTTGTTTTTGGAGCCCAAAATTGAACTTTTTATCAGTTTCGGGAGACTTTTCTTCTTTTAAACTATTTTTCTGTCCCGGATCATATGATGTGAGACGGGAAGAGGATGACACCCTAATCCATCACATTTCTATTACCGAATCCTACGACACTTTGGCCAAGACAACTTCGTTTCACGTAGACGCTGGGCCCGCAAACCGAGGGCGTGGGGCTCAGAGCCAAGTCTCAATCGCTCCGGTGCCCATAACTTTTGATCCGTAAAGATTCACGCTGCGTACAGAATATCATTGGAAAGCTCTCCGAGAGCTCTATGATGTAGGTAGCAAACCTGCTCGGCTGCGCCAGTTTTCAGAGCCCAAAATTAAACATTTTCATTAGTTTCGAGACACTTTTCTTCTTTTTCGCTATTTTTCAGTTCCGGATCATACGTCGTAAGCCACAAAAAGGACGACAAACTAATCCATCACATTTCTATTACCGAATCCCAAGGTACCTTGGGCAAGACAACTTCGCTTCACGTAGATGCTGGGCTGCAAACCGAGGGCGTGGGGCTTGGGACCAGGTCTCCGTCGCTCAAGTGCCCATAACTTTTGATTTGTAAGGAGTTACGCAGCACATAGCATACCGTTGGAAAGCCCTCTGAGATCTCTACGATGGGGGCAGCAAGTCTGCTCGGCTGCGCCTATTTTTGGAGCCCAAAATCAAACATTTTCATCAGTTTTGAGATACTTTTCTTCTTTTGCGATATTTTTTCATCCCGGATCGTACGTCGTGAGCCGCGAAAAAGACGACAACCTAATCCATCACATTTCTATTACCGAATCCCATGGAATCTTGGGCAAGACAACTTCGCTTCACAAAGAGGCTGCGCCCGTAAACTGAGGGTGTGGGGCTTGGCACAAGGTCTCCGTCACTCCGGTGCCCATAACTTTTGATTTGTGAGGAGTTACGCGATATACAGCATACCGTTGGAAAGCTCTTCGAGAGCTCTACGACGTGGGCAACAAGCCTGCTCGGCTGCTCCAATTTTTGAAGGCCAAAATCGAACATTTTCATCAGTCTCGGGACACTTTTCTTCCTTTACACTGTTTTTTCGTCCCGGATAGTAGGTCGTGAGCCGCGAAAAGGACGACAACCTAATCCACCATATTTCTATTACCGAATCCCACGGTACTTTGGGCAAAACAACTTCACTATTCGTAGATGCTGGGCCCTCAAACCGAGGGCGTAGGGCTTAGGACCAGGTCTCCGTCACTTCGGTGCCCATAACTTTTGATCCGTAAAGCGTGACTTGGCGCATAGCATATCGTTGGAAAGCTCTCCGAGAGCTCTACAACGGGGGCAACAATTATGCTCGGCTGTGCCTATTTTTGGAGCCCAAAATTAAACATGTTTATCAGTTTTGGGATACTTTTCTTCTTTTGCGCTGTTTTTCCGTCACGTATCGTACGTCATGAGCCGCGAAAAGAATGACAACCTAATCCATCACATTTCTTTTACCGAATGCCAAGGCACCTTGGGCAAGACAACTTCGCTTCACGTAGAGGCTGGGCCTGCAAACCGAGGGCGTAGGGCTTGGGACAAGGCCTCCATCACTCCGTTACCCATAACTTTTGATCTATAAGGAGTTACGCGGCGCACATCCAACCGTTGGAAAGCTCTCTGAGAGCTCTACGACGGGGATGGCAAGCCTTCTCGGCTGCGCCTAGTTTCGAATCCCAAAATTGAACGTTTTCATCAGTTTCTTAATATTTTTCTTCTTTTGCGCTGTTTTTCTGTCCTAGATCATACGTCATGAGCCGCGAAAAGGACGACAACCTAATCCATCACATTTCTATTACCGAATCCCATGGCACCTTGGGCAAGACAACTTCATTTCACGTAGAGGCTGGGCCCGCAAACCGAGGGCATTGGGCTTGGGACAAGGTCTCCGTCGTTCCGGTGCCCATAACTTTTGATCTATAAGGAGTTATGCAGCGCACAGCATACCATTGGAAAGCTCTCTGAGAGCTTTACGACGAGGGCAGCGAGCTTGCTCAGCTGCGCCTATTTTCGAAGCCCAAAATCGATTGTTTTCATCAGTTGAGGGATACTTTTCTTCTTTTACTCTATTTTTTCATCCCAGATCGTACGTCATAAGCCGCGAAAATGACGACAACCTAATCCATCACATTTCTATTACCAAATCCCATGGCACCTTAGGTAAGACAACTTCAGATCATGTCGACGTTGGGCCCACAAACCGAGGGCGTGGGGCATGTGACCAAGTATCCGTCACACCGGTGCCCATAACCTTTGATCCATAAGAAGTTATGCGGCGCACATCATACCGTTGGAAAGCTCTCCGAGACCTCTACGACGGGGCTAGCAAGTCAGCATAGCTGTGCTTATTTTTGGACCCCAAAATCGAACATTTTCATCAGTTTCGGGACACATTTCTTCTTTTACACTATTTTCTGTCCTGGATCGTACGTTGTTAGCCGCGAAAAAGATGACAACCTAATCCATCAAATTTCTATTACCGAATTCCACAGCACCTTGGGAAGACAACTTCGCTTCACATAGAAGCTGGGCCCGCAAACTGAGGGCGTAGGGCTTGTGACCAGGTCTCCGTAACTCCGGTGCCCATAACTTTTGATCTGTAGGGAGTTACGCGGCGCAAAGTATACCTTTGGAAAGCTTTCCGAGAACTCTACGATGTGGGCATCGAGCATGCTCGGCTGCGCCTATTTTCGGAGCTCAAAATAGAATGTTTTCATCAGTTTCGGGACACTTTTCTTCTTTTACGCTATTTTTCTGTCCCGGATCGTACGTTGTGAGCCACGAAAATGATGACAACCTAATCCGTCACATTTCTATTACCGAATCCCACTGCACCTTGGGCAAGACAACTTCGCTTCACGTAGATGCTAGGCCCACAAACCGAGGACGTGGGGCTTGGGACCAGGTCTCCGTTGCTCCGGAGCCCGTAACTTTTGATCCGTAAGGAGTTACGCAGCGTACAACATACCGTTGGAAAGCTCTCCAAGAGCTCTACGACGTGGGCAACAAGCCTGCTCGGCTGCGCCTATTTTTGGAGCCCATAATCAAACGTTTTCATCAGTTTCGGGATACTTTTCTTCTTTTGCATTATTTTTCCGTCCCGGATCGTACGTCGTGAACTGCGAAAAGGACGACAAGCTAATCCATCACATTTCTATTACCCAATCCCACGGTACCTTGGGCAAGATAACTTCACTTCACGAAAAGGCTGGGCCCGCAAACCGAGGGCGTAGGGCTTGGGACCAGGTCTTCGTCACTCCGGTGCCCATAACTTTTGATCCGTAAGGAGGTATGTGAGGCCCGACCTCGATTTTCATACGATACCTCGTTTTGTGTGCCCTAACCTAGATTTACATGCCTTGACCTAGGTTTAAGAGTCGTGTTTCAATTTGTGCGCCTTGCATTGAATTACGTGTATATATTTAGGGTTGCGTGCATTTACTTGAGAAATGTGAATTCGTCTCGTAGTTCGTGTCACGCCCCAACCCGGCCTATAAGGTTAGACTAGGATGTGATCTAAATATTCAAGTCATGTCCCGTACATAATCGTTCATGAAAGTCTAACACTTAACGTTTTAGCCTAAACTCCAAAATTTTTCAGAAAACCGAAAGCATAACGGCTGTAATTGGGCTCTTTGGTTTGACCTAATTCTCTAAACGCCTCAAATTTTTCAATCTCAATTTCATTTCCAACTAAGATTACTATTTACCATCAATTGAAATGCCTATTGGTTATCTCGAAGTCTCGTTGATTAATAACCTAGTATGATACTATGTCTCGTCTGTTTGTTAATCCTCGTTACAAAAGTACCTGTTGATCTTAGCCTGATAGAGAGTACCTGCTTAGATTGGATAGGTTCATTTTACTTAATCCTATGGTGGATAATAGCCAATAACGATAGCAAAACGACCATAGTAGTGTTACCTAGTTATTATCAGTACAAGCCAAGATTAGACCCCAAATTACAACGGGGGTCTTTTACATCACAAACATTAAGCAACATGAAAAGAAATAGTCTTCAAGTAGCATAGTGTTCACAAATAGCCATAATCAAGCAAAGCACATAGGACAGGTAATCACTCCAAGGAATCATCATTAGGCACGTCGTCCTCGGGTACCTGTTCTTGATCTTCTTCACCTGAGATGATAAAAGAGGGTGAGTCCTTATGAACTCAGCGAGGGGGAACGAGAAATAGGTTTTGAAACTCATTTTCCGGTTCAACTTATGAAAATCCTTTTGCAAGCATGAATATAACACAATTAAGTACATAACAATAATATAAAAGTAAAGGAACACAATTACCCGTCTTTCCTCCCTGAGGTCCTCTAGGAACCAAGCGAGAGTACTTATACACATAATGAAAAGGATACGGTGAACTTTTGCTCTCAGTTCATTTCCAGTATCAGTTGCTGCGGCCGACTTCAAATCATCCCCTTATCATGCCAAATGGGTGTATTCCGGATGTACCCCGAAATCCTACGACCTAACTCTCCAAGGAAGTCTAGCCCCGAAGCGAGAGAGGGAATTGGACAATGGTAATCACGATTGCACCGACAAGCACGATGCCGCCCGGTGTACGTGAACGCTACCACGCCAGAATGAAAGGTTGCAACCTTATATGTAATGCACATTTATGACATTTAATATATCACATTAGGATGACAACAAAGTAGGTTTCCTCCGGACAGTCATAAAATTGCACATTGACAAGTAAACAAGCGAGACACGATAAGACAGTAATTTCACTTGAAAGGCATATAGAGTTATATGAACATTAAACGGGCAGCCATGTAACGCACGTAAATCGAGTCATATAACTCATTTCAACGTTCACGTAATCAAATAATAAGATTATTCAACATGCAACGACAATCCACGTGGGTTCGGGTGCAAGAAAGGCCTATTTGTCAACATGCAATGATCAAAATCACATTTAGGGCTATAAGGGCAACTACGGGCAGCCTACTAAACATATAATTACGCACAATATTCAAAGGATCGACACTTAGCAAGTTTACCTAGTCACTAGGGTTTCCATTTCGTGCTTACCCGTGCGATTAAGCCCCAAGTCAACTCAAAATCAATCTCAAGCCATGCATTAGTTAATTCAAACATCCCCAAGTATTCAAAACAGTCCACACAACATCCCAATGCCACAATCCCAAGCATTTAATACCACAAGAGAAGTTACAACAAATTTTCTAAGCATATAACTAAGTGAAACCCTCACTGCAATAGGCTGTTTTCTCACAATCATTAAGACAAGCATACAATCTCCAATTCCAGTGAATAAGATGTCAAATTAAATCTTAAGAAGTGAACTAAATTCAGAAACAAACCTCATATCATTTGGAGTTCGGGTCCACTAGTTATAGCCAAAACAGTGGGATTGCACAAAACTGTCCAGATTTGCACACATTTCAATACTTGTCGTTTTTGAGGTCTTTAGGGTCAGATTTAGACTTAGTCCATTTCTGAAAAAAAATGTCCAGAACTGAAAAACCTAGTAACACACCAAATTTCATACATTTTGGAGATCAGTTACTAAGTCAAAACTGGTTCGTTCTACAAGGTCAGTGCATCTGCCAAACCGGCTTCATTTTTTCCAGACTTCCAGATTTGGACACATTTTAATGATTTGCCATTTTGAGGACCTTAGAGTCAAAATTAGCTTTGACCTATTTCTGTGAAAAATGTTCAAAACTGGAAAAAATAGTTACATACCAATTTTCATGAATTTTAAACATCATTTTCCTATCCAAACGCACCTCGCAACAACAAGACAGAGAGCTGTCACAAAACCCGATTTCATCTATCATCACCTTCAAGCCAAAATCTTGCCATGCATGGTTGTAAAAGCTTATAAACACACATATATATCAAGTACAGAAGCAAAGACAAACATTTAAGAGCATGCATGTGGATTTTTGAAGGATTTTCAAGAGTTTTTAGCCCTCACCTTAGCAAAACAACAAGAAGATGCACAAAACTTTGATGAAGCACAAATTTGGTCTTCTTCCTTGCTTAGCCGAGACACCACCCGATTTCTCTCAATTTTTCCTAACTTAGTGACCAAGTTCTTAGTAGGTGCATGTGGTTAGAACAAGAAGAAATGAAATGGAAGCTAGCAAACTCACCTAGCCCGAAATGGAGACTCAAAGAGCTTGCATGTGTGATTCTTGCAACTTAGCTAGCTTGGTCGAGTTTCTTAGCTTGTTGCTTTTCTTGATGCACCATAGAATGATGAAGATGAGCTATGGAATGATGAAACTCAGCCAAGGCCGAGAGAGAGAGAGAAGAATGAGAGGGAGAGAGAGAAATGTGAGGAGAATGAGAGAAATGAAAAAAAAATGATAGCTTTTGCAAATGTTGATGCAAGTGTTCGGCCTTAAGCTTAGAAATTCTGATTTTTATGTCTTCAAGAAGCATTTTGAAATTCCTAGCATGGGCATAGAGCATCTTGTCGAGATTTGGGAGTTTTGAGGAGGTATTTGAGCTAGTTTTTTTATGCATTTGTGTCATAGATTGTCTAGGATAAATTTTGAATTAAGCAAAGCAATCACAAAGCTCACAAAGTGGTCGGCCAAGGCATCAAAAAGTCTGATTTTTTGTCATCTTTTGAGCATTATTTAATTGTGTGTTTGAAAGTGCAAAAGAATAAGGAATAAAGAATAAGGAATGTCTTGCTTTTTGTGAGATTTTGTCTTCTAGTGGGTTGAATTAGTAATTTAATAATAGTTAGTGGAATTTGTAGGATTAATTAATGATCTAGTGCTTCGTGTAAGATGCTTTCTTGATTAGCGTGAGGGCATGCTTTCCTAGGTCTAGGGCACGCACTACGAGAGAGGGCACGAACTACGAGATGAATGCACATTTTTCAAGTAAATGCACGTAACCCTAAATGAATGCACGTAATTCAATGCATGACACACAAAACGAACACAATTCTTAAACCTAGGCCAAGGCACGCAAATCTAGATTAGGGCACACAAAATGAGGTATCGAACGCAAATCGAGATCGTGCCTCACATCCTCCCCTCCTTAAAACAATTTCATCCCGAAATTCAATATTATCTTTGAAATAAAGCTGGATATTGCTGCTCCATCTGGTCTCGCCTTTCCCACGTTGCTTCTTCAACTCCATGATGATCCCACAGTACTTTCACCATTGGTATAGTTTTGTTGCACAACTCCCGATCTTGATGGTCTAGGATCCGAATGGGCTTCTCCTCATAAGACAAGTTCTCCCAAAGCTGCAACGGCTCTGGCTTCAAGATATGCGATGGATCAGGATGATACTTCCGCAGCATTGAAACATGAAAGACATCATGAATATTGGAGAGGTTTTGGGGTAGTGCCAGGCGATACGCCAATTTGCCAACCTTCTCAATTATCTTGAATGGTCCTACAAACCTCGGGCTCAACTTTCCACCCTTGTCGAGTTTAATAAGTCCCCTCCGAGGTGATATCTTTAGGAACACCTTGTCGCCGACCTCAAACTCTAGACTCCGTCTTCGTCGGTCTGCATAACTCTTCTGCCTGCTTTGGGCGGTAAGCATCCGTTTCTGGATGAGGTGGATATTATTAACAGTCTTCATAAGTTCAGGTAGAAGGGTCGGGTCAAAAGTCTTCGTCTCACCTACTTCATCCCAGTAAATTGGGGATCGACACTTACGTCCATACAATGCCTCAAATGGGGCCATCCCGATAGTGGCCTAATAACTATTATTATAAGCGAACTCCGCTTGAGATAGATATTTCTCCCAACCTTTCCCGAAGTCTAAAACACACGCCCTCAGCATATCCTCCAGAATCTGAATAGTTCTCTCCGATCGTCCATCAGTCTGAGGGTGATAAGCCGTGCTGAAACTCAACTTCGTTCCCAAAGCTTCTTGCAATCTCTTCCAAAATTGGGAAGTAAAACGAGGATACCTATCCGATACAATACTCACAGGCATCCCATGCAATCTTACAATCTCCACCACATACATATCTCCCAATTTCTCAAGACTATCCTCCTTGTTCATTAGTAAGAAGTGCGCCGACTTAGTCTACCTATCCACTATGACCCAAACGGTGTCATGACCCTTTTGTGACCTGGGCAGGTCCATAACAAAGTCCATAGTTATATGTTCCCATTTCCATTGAGGAATCTCCAACGGTTGAAGTAAACATGTTGGTCGTTGATGTTCTGCTTTGACTCTCTAGCAAGTCAAACACCGTGCCACAAACTCCGCGATCTCTCTCTTCATGTTATTCCACCAATAGTGTTGCTTCAAATCCCGATACATCTTTGTTCCACCGGGGTGAATAGTGTATCTTGAATTGTGGGCTTCTTCAAGAATCTTATTTTTCAGCTCTGGCTAATTGGGAACACAAATCCGATTCCTAAACCTCCAAACACCATCATCATGGAACTTGAAATCTACGTTGCTTTCTTTAATCTTCTGAAACTGTTGGTCCTTCTGTTGAGCCTCTCGTAACTCGGACAACAAGGTCGATTGAACTTGTGTAGTGGCAAAAAGTAACCCTTTCCGAGTCAATTGTGGTTTCCACAAAAATGCTTCCTCCAACAACTCCTGCACCTTGACTTCCAGTTTTGCCATGCTCGCTTTCCTACTTAAAGCATCTGCAACTACATTCGCTTTACCGGGCACATAATTGATTGTGCAGTTATAATCATCCAAAAGCTCCATCCACCGCCTTTGCCTCATATTCAACTCTTTTTGAGAGAACAAGTATTTCAAGCTCTTGTGATCAGTAAATACCTCAAACTTGTTACCCCACAGATAATGCCTCCATTTCTTGAGTGCAAACACAATAGCCGCTAATTCCAAATCATGCGTCGGGTAATTCAATTCATACAGCTTCGGTTTCCTAGAGGCATACGCAATCACTCTTCAATTTTGTATCAGTATACAACCCAATCCTTCTTTCGAAGCATCGCTATAGATTACAAAACCTTGACTCCCTTCAGGCAATGCAAGAACAGGCGCGGTAGTCAATCTTTTCTTCAACTCTTGGAAGCTGTTCTCACACTTATCATCCCACACGAACTTTGTTTTCTTTTGAGTGAGCTTTGTAAGCGGTCCTGCAATCTTAGAGAAATCCTTCACGAATCTTCGATAATAGCCGGCTAGACCAAGAAAACTCCGAACCTCCGTAACGTTTTCCGGTTTCTTCCAAGACATTACTGCTTCTATCTTTGCTGGATCCACCGTTATTCCCTCTTGGGATATGACATGCCCCAAAAATGCAATCTGCTACAACCAAAATTCGCACTTGCTAAACTTTGCATACAATTGATGCTCTCGAAGTTTCTGCAGTACCAACCGCAGATGTTATTCATGCTCCGCCTCAGATTTTGAGTATACCAAAATATCATTAATAAAGATCACCACAAATTGGTCCAAGTAGGGTTGAAACACCCTGTGCATCAAGTCCATAAAAGCTGTAGGGGCATTAGTTAGTCCAAAAGGCATCACCACATATTCATAATGCCCATATCTTGTCCTGAAAGTCATTTTAGGCACATCCTCCTTTTTGATCTGCAACTGATAATACCCTTGCCTCAAGTCGAGTTTCGAATACACTTTAGCTCCTTGAAGTTGATCACATAGCTCATCGATCAGTGGAAGTGGGTATTTATTCTTGACAGTCACTTGGTTCATTCCTCGGTAATCGATGCATAGCCTCAACGTTCCGTCTTTTTTCTTTACAAATAGAACTGGTGCACCCCACGGAGAAGAACTTGGTTGAACAAACCATTTCTTCAACAATCCTTGTAATTGGTCCTTCAATTCTTGTAGCTCGGCTGGTGCCATACGTAGGGAGCTTTAAATATTGGCTGGGTGACAGGCAGTAACTCTATAATGAACTCGATCTCCCGATCTGGAGGTAAACCCGGTAATTCTTCTAGAAACACGTCGGCATAATATTTGATCATCGGCATCTCCTCCAACTTAGCTTTGTCTGATGGCTTATTGATGAGGTAAGCTAAATATCCACTACACCTTTTCTCAAGGACTTCATTACTTTCGTAGATGAAATGATGGAACTCCCGGTGAAGTCTCTTCGACCCATTACCTCCAGTATTGGTTGACCAGGTACCTGGAACGTTATAATCTTCATCCGTCAATCTCGTTGGACATGATGTTTTGCCAACCAGTCCATCCCTAAGATAACCTCATAGTCTCAAAAAGGTAATACAATAAGATTGGCTCAGAATTCCCTATCCTTAATTTTGATTTTACATGCTTTACAAGCTGAGCTAGTAACAAGTTTAGAACACATTGGAGTACCAACTTCTACTTCGTATGGCAAACATACAACTTTCAGTTTCACACGTTGCACACACAAGGGAATAATAAATGAATGAGTAGCACCCGGATCAATTAGCATCCTAACAGGTTGATTCAGTATGAAGAATATACCTTCAACAACAACGGTCTCATCTGGAAGCTCCTCGCACTCAATAGCATAGGCTCGAGCTTGAACTCTAGGAATTGGAGTCTTGCCTCTACCAGCTGGTTTAACCTGATTCTGTCCTGCCTGCCATTTAGGGCAATCCTTGATCTGATGCTGATCACTGCCACATCTCACACATCATCCCGACTTCTTCCAGCACTGGGCCTCGGTATGACCCTTCTTGTCACAGTAAGAATAGTTGACAAATTGAGTAGCAGGTGAACTACCTATGGATCCGCGGGTGGAAGAGGCTGATGGCGCTTTAGTCGGGCCACAGTTATTCACTGGTCTATTCTGGCCCTGGCCCTGACTACGAATCTAGCTCTGGAATTTCCTTTGTTGACCTGAAGGCTGGTATGGTTTCTTGTTCGGCTGACCCGAACCGGCTCTATCAAGTTTCCTCTTCTTAACTCGGGAAGCAGCAGCAAAGAGAGCAGAATAGGTATTGAAGTCATGCGAAGCCAACTGGTCCTGAATCTCTGGCCTTAATCCAATAGTAAATTTCCACATATTCGCCTTCGGAGTACTGACCATATAATGAGCATAACGGGACAGTCGGTCAAAATGAGCCTCGTACTGGGCCACCGTCATGTTACCCTGGGTCAAGTGCATAAACTCCTCAATCCGCCTCTGCCTGGAAACTGCAGGTACATATTTCTCCTTGAATGCCTTAACGAAATTACCCCACAAGCGAGGTGTCTGATCAGTTTTCCATAATGCCTCCACAGTGTGCCACTAATGTTCAGCATCCCCATGCAACAGAAACATAGCAAACTCCACCTTTTTTCCTCAGTATAATCAAGTGGCCTGAAAATCTTCTCGATCTCAGACAGCCAAGCCTCTGCTTTCTCATCATCAGCTTCCCCGTGGAATTTGGACGGGCGAAAGTCAAGGCATTCCCTCATTCTGCTATGTCTCCCATGGTTACCATCATTCCTGTTGTTGTTGTTGTTATTGGCTTCACATGCATCTTGACGCTCCATCACTCGTGATACGCGATCCATGGCATTCGCCATCATGTTAAACATAGCCATGCCGGGATTAGTTTGATAAGCATCTCCGGTCTCTTGGGGTTCACCGCTCCTATTAGTAGTACGGGTACTAGGGCCAGCCATCTATAGGCACAGATTACGATGCACAATTTATTGAAATACGACAAACAAGAATTTAATGCATAAGATATGCAACATAATATAGAAACATAATTCTAGAAACAATTAAGACATGTTAATCACTTAAGCACATAGAACATAGAAGGCACAATTAACATTATCGCACAATCACATATAGACAAGTCATCCTAATTATCTTAGGGCTCTACCCATGGTCCGAGAGTTAAACCCGGCTTAAGCAATCTAAGCTCTGATACCATTTCTTATCTTATAAGGTGTCACGCCCCAACCCGGCCTATAAGGTTAGACTAGGGTGTGATCTAAACATTCAAGTCACGTCCTGTACATAATCGTTCATGAAAGTTTAACACTTAACGTTTTAGCCTAAACTCCAAAATTTTCCAGAAAATCGACAGCATAACGGCTGTAACTGGGCTCTTTGGTTTGACCTAATTCTCTAAACGCCTCAAATTTTTCAATCTCAATTTCATTTCCAACTAAGATTACTATTTACCATCAATTGAAATGCCTATTGGTTATCTCGAAGTCTCGTTGATTAATAACCTAGTATGATACTATGTCTCGTCTGTTTGTTAATCCTCGTTACAAAAGAACCTGTTGATCTTAGCCTGATAGAGAGTACCTGCTTAGATTGGATAGGTTCATTTTACTTAATCCTATGGTGGATAATAGCCAATAACGATAGCAAAACGACCATAGTAGTATTACCTAGTTATTATCAGTACAAGCCAAGATTAGACCCCAAATTACAACGGGGGTCTTTTACATCACAAACATTAAGCAACATGAAAAGAAATAGTCTTCAAGTAGCATAGTGTTCACAAATAGCCATAATCACACAAAGCACATAGGACAGGCAACACTCCAAGGAATCATCATTAGGCACCTCGTCCTCGGGTACTTGTTCTTGATCTTCTTCACCTGAGATGATAAAAGAGGGTGAGTCATTGTGAACTCAGCGAGCGGGAACGAGAAATAGGTTTTGAAACTCATTTTCTGGTTCAACTTATGAAAATTCTTTTGCAAGCATGAATAACACAATTAAGTACATAACAATAATATAAAAGTAAAAGAACACAATTACCCGTCTTTCCTCCCTGAGGTCCTCTAGGAACCAAGCAAGAGTACTTATACACATAGTAAAAAGGATACGGTGAGCTTTTACTCTCAGTTCATTTCCAGTATCAGTTGCTGCGGCCGACTTCAAATCATCCCCTTATCACGCCAAATGGGTGTACTCCGGATGTACCCCGAAATCCTACGACCCAGCTCTCCGAGGAAGTCTAGCCCCCAAGCGAGAGAGAAAATAGGACCATGGTACTCAGGGGTGCACCGGCAAGCCCGATGTCGCCCGGTGTGCGTGAACGCTACCATGCCAGAAAGAAAGGTTGCAACATTATATGCAATGCACATTTATAACATTTAATATATCACATTAGGAGGTCAACAAAGTAGGTTGCCTCCGGACAGTCATAAGATTACACATTGACAAGTAAACAAGCGAGGCACGATAAGACAAGTAATTTCACTTGAAAGGCATATAGAGTTATATGAACATTAAACAGGCAGTCATGTAACGCACATAAATAAAGTCATATAACTCATTTCAACGTTCACATAATCAAATAATAAGATTATTCAACATGCAATGACAATCCATGTGGGTTCGGGTGAAAGAAAGACCTATTTGTCAACATGCAATGATCAAAATCACATTTAGGGCTATAAGGGAAACTACGGGCAGCCTACTAAACATATAATTACGCAAAATATTCAAAGGATCGACACTTAGCAAGTTTACCTAGTCACTAGGGTTTCCATTTCGTACTTACCCGTGCGATTAAGCCCCAAGTCAACTCAAAATCAATCTCAAGCCATGCATTAGTTAATTCAAACATCCCCAAGTATTCAAAACAGTCCACACAACATCCCAATGCCACAATCCCAAGTATTTAATACCACAAGAGAAGTTACAACAAATTTTCTAAGCATATAACTAAGTGAAACCCTCACTGCAATAAGCTGTATTCTTACAATCATTAAGACAAGCATTCAATCTCCAATTCTAGTGAATAAGATGTCAAATTAAAGCTTAAGAATTGAACTAAATTCAGAAACAAACCTCATATCATTTTTTAGTTCGGGTCCACTAGTTATAGCCAAAACAGTAGGATTGCACAAAACTGTCCAGATTTGCACACATTTCAATACTTGTCGTTTTTGAAGTCCTTAGGGTCAGATTTAGCCTTAGTCCATTTCTGACAAAAATGTCCCGAACTGAAACACCTAGCAGAAAACCAAATTCTATTTATTTTGGACATCATTTACTAATTCAAAACTGGTTCGTTCGACAAGGTCAGTGCATCTGCCAAAACCTGCTTCGTTTTTCCAGACTTCCAGATTTAGACATATTTTAATGATTTGCCATTTTCAGGACCTTAGATTCAAAATTAGCTTTGGCCTATTTCTACGAAAAATGTTCAAAACGGGAAAACCTAGTTACCTACCAATTTCCATGAATTTTCAACATCATTTGCCTAGCTAAACTCACCTCGCAACAACAAGACAGAGAGCTGTCACAAAACCCGATTTCATCTATCATCACCTTCAAGCCAAAATCTTACCATGCATGGTTGTAAAAGCTTATAAACACACATATATCTCAAGTACAGAAGCAAAGACAAACATTTAAGAGCATGCATGTGGATTTTTGAAGAATTTTCAAGAGGTTTTAGCCCTAACCTTAGCAAAACAACAAGAAGATGCACAAAACTTTGATGAAGCACAAATTTGGTCTTCTTCCTTGCTTAGCCAAGACACCACCCGATTTCTCTCTATTTTTCCTAGCTTAGTGACCAAGTTCTTAGTAGGTGCATGTGGTTAGAACAAGAAGAAATGAAATGGAAGCTAGCAAACTCACCTAGACCGAAATGGAGACTCAAAGAGCTTTCATGTGTGATGCTTGCAACTTAGCTAGCTTGGTCGAGTTTCCTAGCTTGTTGCTTGTCTTGATGCACCATAGAATGATGAAGATGAGCTATGGAATGATGAAACTCAGCCAAGGCCGAGAGAGAGAGAGAAGAATGAGAGGGAGAGAGAGAAATGTGAGGAGAATGAGAGAAATGAAAAAAAAATGATTGCTTTTGCAAATGTTGATGCAAGTGTTCGGCCTTAAGCTTAGAAATTCTGATTTTTATGTCTTCAAGAAGCATTTTGAAATTCCTAGCATGGGCATGGAGCATCTTGTCGAGATTTGGGAGTTTTGAGGAGGTATTTGAGCTAGTTTTTTATGCATTTGTGTCATAGATTGTCTAGGATAAATTTTGAATTAAGCAAAGCAATCACAAAGCTCACAAAGAGGTCGGCCAAGGCATCAAAAATTCTGATTTTTTGTCATCTTTTGAGCATTATTTAATTGTGTGTTTGAAAGTGCAAAAGAATAAGGAATAAAGAATAAGAATGTCTAGCTTTTTGTGAGATTTCGTCTTCTAGTGAGTTGAATTAGCAATTTAATATTAGTTAATGGAATTTGTAGGATTAATTAATGATCTAGTGCTTCGTGTAAGATGCTTTCTTGATTAGCGTGAGGGCACGCCTTCCTAGGTCTAGGGCACGACTACGAGGTAGGACACGAACTACGAGACGAATGCACGTTTTCCAAGTAAATGCACGCAACCCTAAATGAATTCACGTAATTCAATGTATGACACACAAAATGAACACAATTCTTAAACCTAGGTCAACGCACGCAAATCTAGGTTAGGACACACGAAACGAGGTATCGCACGCAAATCGAGGTCGGGCCTCACAGTTCATGCTTTATCTCGTAGTGCGTGCCCTAGACCTAGGAAAGCGTGCCCTCATGCTAATCAAGAAAGCATCTTACACGAAGTACTAGATCATTAATTAATCCTACAAATTCCACTAACTAATATTAAATTGCTAATTCAACTCACTAGAAGACGAAATTGCACCAAAAGCTAGACATTCTTATTCTTTATTCTTTATTCTTTTGCATATTCCAAGCACTCAATTAAATAATGCTCAAACAAGACAAAAATTCAGATTTGAACACATGCTTGGCCGACCACATGGAGCCTTTGTGCATGCATTTCAATTTCAAAATCTAAATCTAGACATTCTATGACAACTAATGACACAAAGCAATAAAAAAAAATGGTTCAAAAACCCTACCCAATGCACCAAATCTCGACCTACTCCCTTGCCCATGCTAGGATGATTCAAATTATGCTTCTTGAAGACACAAATTCAGAATTTTGCAAGCCCTAGGCCGACACATGCGTCATCTCCTCACGCTTTTCATTCTTTCTTTCCTTTTCTCTCTTTCTCTCATTATTTCTCTCAATTCTTCTCTCTCTCTTGGCCCTAGCTGAAGTTCTACTCTCCATAGCTTAAGTTCATCATCCAAAGGTTCTTCAAGACATGCAAGTTACTTAGGAGCTCGACTAAGCAAAGCTAGGAGCAAAGAAACACACATGCAAGCCTTTAGCACATTCATTTCGGCTTAGGTAAGTTTAATAGCTCCTATTTCTTTTTCTTCTTGTTCTAACCACATGCACCTACTAAGAACATGGTAACTTAGCTAGGAAATTAGAGAAATCTCAAGTTGTCTCTCGGCTAAGCAAGGAGAAGAGTCGACATTGTGCTTCATCAAGAGTTTGTGCATCTTCTTTGTTATCTTGCTAAAGTGAGGGCTAAAACTTCTTGAAAAGCTTTCAAAAACCACATGCATGCCTTTAAATGTCTATTCTTACTTCTGTACTTGTGATATATGTATGTTCATGAGCTTTTGTAAACATGCATGGCAAGATATTTGGCTAGAATGTGATGATAGATGAAATTGCATATGGGATAGTCTTCTGTCTTGTTGGTGCGAGGTGATTTTTACCAGGTAATGATGTTGAAAATGCGTGAAAATTGGTAGGTAACTAGTTTTTCCAGTTATGAGCATTTTTCATAGAAATAGGCCAAAGCTAATTTTGACTCTAAGGTCCCCAAAATGGCAAAACATCAAAATGTGTCCAAATCTAGAAAATCTGGGAAAATGAAGCAGGTTTTGGTAGATTCACTGTCCTTGTAGAACGAACTAGTTTTAACTTAGTAAATGATATCCAAAATGCATGCAGTTTGGTGTGCTACTAGATTTTTCAATTATGGACATTTTTTTTCAGAAATGGAATAAGGCTAAATCTGATCCTAAGGCCCTAAAAAACGACAAGTATTGAAATGTGTGCAAATCTGGACAGTTTTGCGTAGTCTCACGGTTTTGGCTATCACTCTTGAACCTGAACTCCAAATGATGTGAGGTTTGTTTCTAGATTTAGTTCACTCCTTAAGCTTTAATATGACATTTTGTTCACTGGAATTGGAATTTGTTTGCTTGTCTCAATGATTGTGAGAAAACAGACCATTGCAGTGAGGTTTTCAATTAGGGATTTGCTTTGAAAATTATTGTAACTTCTCTTGTTGTATTAAATGCTTGGTATTGTGGAACTTGGATGTTGTATGGACTGTTTTGAATGCTTGAGGGTATTTTAATTAATCAATGCATGACTTGAGTTTAATTACGTGACAACTTAGGGCTTAATCGCACGGGTGAGCGTGAATTGAAACTCTAATGACTAGGAAAACTCGCTAAGTGTTGATCTTATGAATATCGTGTTTAATTATGTGATTAGTAGGCTGCCCGTAGTTGCCCTTATAGCCCTAAACATGATTTCGATGATTACATGTTGACAAGTAGTCCTTTCTTGCACCCGATCCCACATAAATGTCATTGCATGTTGAATAATCTTATTAATTGATTACGTGAACTTTGCACTGAGTTATATGACTTGATTTAAATTCCCATTTAATATTCATATAACTCCATGTGCTTTTCAAGTGAAATTACTTGTCATATCGTGCCTCGCGTGTTTACTTGTCAATGTGCAATCTTATGACTGCTCGGAGGCAACCGACTTTGTTGTCCTCCTAATGTGATACATTATATGTCATAAATGTACATTGCATACAAGGTTGCAACCTTTCATTCTGGCGTGGTAGCGTTCACGCACACTGGGCGGCATCGAGCTTACCGGTGCAACCGTGACTACCATTGTCTAATTCCTTCTCTCGCTTGGGGGCTAGACTTCCTCGGAGAGTTGGGTCGTAGGATTTCGGGGTACATCCGGAGTACACCTATTTGGCGTGATAAGGGGATGAATTGAAGTCTGTCACAACAACTGATACTGGAAATGAACTGAGAGCAAAAGCTCACCGTATCCTTTTCACTATGTGTATAAGTACTCTCGCTTGGTTCCTAGAGGACCTCGGGGAGGAAAGACGGGTAATTGAGTTCTTTTACTGTTATCTTACATTATGTACTTACTTGTGATACATGTCATGCTTGCAAAGGGTTTTCATAAGTTGAACCGGAAAATGAGTTTCAAAACTTATTTCTTGTTCCCCCTCGCTGAGTTCATAAGGACTCACCCTCTTTTATCATCTCAGGTGAAGAAGACCAGGGACAGGTACCCGAGGACAACGTGCCTATTGATGATTCCTTGGAATGATTGCTTACCCTACGTGCCTTACGTGACTATGGACATTTTGTGAACGATATGTTGCTTGAAGACTATTTTGTATGTTGCTTGTTATTGTATTGTAAATGACCCCCGTTGTAATTTGGGGTCTAATTTTGGCTTGTACTGATCATAACTAGATAGACACTACTATGGTCGTTCTTGCTATCGTTATTGGCTAGTATCTACCATAGGATTATGAAGTATCTGGTAAGGATTAAGTAAAATGAATCTATCCAATCTTAAGCAGGTACTCATTGTTAAACTAAGATCAACAGGTACTTTTGTAACGAGGATTAACAAACAAACGAGACATAGTATCATGCTAAGTTATTAATCAAACGAGACTTCGAGATAACTAGTAGGCGTTTCAATTGATGATAAATAAATCTTAGTTGGAAATGAAATTGAGATTGAAGGTTTTGAGGCCTTTAGAAAATTAGGTCAAACTAAAGAGCCCAATTACAGCCGTTATGATGCCTGTTTTCCAGAGAATTTGTGGAGTTTAGGCTAAAATTTTAAGTGTTAACTTTCATGAATGATTAAGTACGTGATATGACTTGAATGTTTAGATCACACCCTAGTCTAACCTTTATAGGCCGGGTTGGGGCGTGACAAGTTACGCGGTGCACAGCATGCCGTTGGAAAGCTCTACGAGAGGTCTACGACATGGGCAGCAAGTCTGCTTGGTTGCGCCTATTCCGGAGCCCAAAATTGAACATTTTCATCAGTTTCGAGATACTTTTCTTCTTTTGTGCTGTTTTTTTGTCCCGGTTCGTACGTCGTGAGCCGCGAAAAGGACGACAACCTAATCCATCACATTTTAATTACTGAATCCCACGGCACCTTAGGCAAGACAACTTCGCTTCACGTAGAGGATGGGCCCGCAAACCGAGGGCGTGGGGCTTGGGACCAGGTCTCCGTCACTGTGGTGGCCATAACTTTTGATATGTAAAGAGTTATGCGGCTCACAACATACTGTTGGAAAGCTCTCTGAGAGCTCTACGACGGGGAGAGCAAGCTTGCTCAGTTGCGCCTATTTTCGAAGCCCAAAATCGAATGTTTTGATCAGTTTCGGGACACTTTTCTTCTTTTGCGCTGTTTTTCCATCCCGGATCGTACGTCGTGAGCCGCCAAAGACCTACGTGCAAGACAACTTCGTTTTATGTAGAGGCTGGGCCCATAAACCGAGGGCGTGGGGCTTGGGACCTGGTCTCCGTCACTCCGCTGCCCATAACTTTTAATCCACAAAGTGTTATGCGGCGCATAATATACTGTTGGAAAGCTCTCCGAGATCTCTATGATGGGGGCAGCAAGCCTGCTCGGCTGCGACCATTTTTGGAGCCCAAAATCGAATGTTTTCATATGTTTCGGGATACTTTTCTTCTTTTGCTATGTTTTTCCGTCCCGAATCGTACGTCGTGAGCCTCGAAAAGGACGACAACCTAATCCATCACATTTCTATTACCGAATCCTACTGCACCTTAGGCAAGACAACTTCACTTCACGCAGACGCTGGGCCCCCAAACCGAGGGTGTGGGGTTTGGGACAAGGTTTCCGTCGCTCCGGTGCGCTTAACTTTTGATCCGTAAAGAGTTCCGTGGCACACAATATATGGTTGGAAACCTCTCCGAGAGCTCTATGATTGGGGCAACAAGTCTGCTTTGCTGCGCCTATTTTCAGAGCCCAAAATCAAACATTTTCATCAGTTTCGGGACACTTTTCTTCTTTTGCGCTGTTTTTTCATCTCAGATCGTATGTCGTGAGGCTCGAAAAGGATGACAGTCGAATCTATCACATTTATATTACCAAATCCCACAGCACCTTGGGCAAGACAACTTCACTTCACGTAGAGGCTGGGCCAGCAAACCGAGGGCGTGGGGCTTAGGACTAGGTCTCCGTCGCTCCGGTGCCAATAACTTTTGATCCGTAAATAGTTACGCGGTGCATAACATATCTTTGGAAAGCTCTCCGAGAGCTCTACAACAAGGGCATCAACCATGCTCAGCAGCGCTAGTTTTCGGAGCCCAAAATTAAAATTTTTCATCAGTTTCGGGATACTTTTCTACCTTTGCGCTGTTTTTCTGTCCTGGATCATACATCGTAAGCTGCAAAAATGACGACAACCTAATCCATCACATTTATATTACTGAATCCCATGGAACCTTGGGCAAGACAACTTCGCTTTACGTAGAGGCTGGGCCCGTAAACTGAAGGTGTGGGGCTTGAGACAAGGTCTCCGTCACTCCGAATCCCATAACTTCTGATCTGTAAAGCATTACGCAGTGCACAACATACCATTGGAAAGCTCTCCGAGAGCTCTACGACGGGAGCAGCAATCTTGCTCGGCTGCGCTTATTTTCGGAGCCAAAAATCGAACGTTTTCATTAGTTTTGGGATACTTTTTTTCTTTTGCGCTGTTTTTTCGTCCCGGATCGTACGTCGTAAGTCGCAAAAAGGACGACAACCAAATCCATCATATTTCTATTACTGAATCCCAAGGCACCTTGGGCAAGACAACTTTGCTTCACGTAGAGGCTGGGCCCGCAAACCGAGGGCGTGGGGCTTGGGACCAGGTCTCCGTCGCTCCGGTGCCCATAACTTTTGATCCATAAGAAGTTACGCGGCGCACAGTATACCGTTGGAAAGCTCTCCGAGTGCTCTACGGTGGGAGCAGCAAGCCTGCTCGGCTGCGCCTATTTTTGGAGCCCAAAATCAAACGTTTTCATCAGTTTTGGGATACTTTTCTTCTTTTGTGCTGTTTTTCAGTCCCGGATCGTACGTTCTAAGTCGCGAAAAGGACAACAACCTAATCCATCACATTTCTATTACTGAATCCCAAGGCACTTTGGGCAAGATAACTTTGCTTCACATAGATGTTGGGCCCGCAAATCGAGGGCATGGGGCCTGAGACCAGGTCTCCGTCGCTCCAGTGCCCATAACTTTTGATCCATAAGAAGTTACATGGCGCACAGCATACCGTTGGAAAACTCTCCGAGAGCTCTACGACGTGGGCATAAGCCTAGTCGGCTATGCATGTTTTCGGAGCCCAAAATCGAATGTTTTCATCAGTTTCGGGACACTTTTCTTCTTTTGCGCTGTTTTTCCGTCCCGGACCGTACGTCGTGAGCCGCGAAAAGGACGACAACCTAATCCATCACATTTCTATTACCGAATCCCAAGGTACCTTGGGCAAGACAACCTCGCTTAACGTAGAGGCTGGGCCCACAAACCGAGGGCGTGGGGCTTGGGACTAGGTCTCCATCGCTCCGGTGCCCATTACTTTTGATCCGTAAGGAGTTACGCGGTGAACAATATACCGTTGGAAAGCTCTCCGAGAGCTCTACAATGGGGACAAAAATCTTGCTCAGCTGCGCCTATTTTCGGAGCCTAAAATTGAATATTTTCATCAGTTTCGGGATACTTTTCTCTTTTTGCGCATTTTTTTCGTCCCGGATCGTGCGTCGTGAGCCGCGAAATGGACAACAACCTAATCCATCACATTTCTATTACCATATCCCATGACACCTTGGGCAAGACAACTTTGCTTTATGTAGAGGCTGGGCCCGATAACCGAGGGCGTGGGGCTTCGGACCAGCTCTCCGTCGCTTCGGTGTCCATAATTTTTGAAGCGTAAAGAGTTACGCAGCGCACAACATAACGTTGGAAAGCTCTCCGAGAGCTCTACGACGGGGGTAGCAAGCCTGATCGACTGCGCCTTTTTTCGGTGACCAAAATTGAACATTTTTATCAGTTTTGGGACACTTTTCTTATTTTGCACTGTTTTTCCGTCCTGGATCGTATCTCGTGTGCCGCTAAAAGAACGACAACCTAATCCATCACATTTCTATTACTGAATCCCATGGCACCTTGGGCAAGACAACTTCGCTTTACGTAGAGGCTTGGCCCGCAAACCGAGGGCGTGGGTCTTGAGACCTGGTCTCCGTCACTCCGGTTCCCATAACTTTTGATCCGTAAAGCTTTACGCGGCGCACAACATGCTGTTAGAAAGCTCTCCGAGAGCTCTACGACGGTGCCAGCATGCTTGCTCGGCTGCGCTTATTTTCGGATCCCAAAGTTGAACGTTTTCATTAGTTTCGGGACACTTTTCTTCTTTTGCGTTGTTTTTTCGTGCCGGGTCATAGGTCATGAGTCGCGAAAAGGACAACAACCTAATTCATCACATTTCTATTACCGAATCCCATGGCACCTTGGGCAAAACAACTTTTCCTCACATAGAGGCTGGGCCCACAGACCGAGGGCATGGGGCTTGGGACCAGGTCTCCGTCGCTCTGGTGCCCTTAACTTTTGATCCGTAAGGAGTTACGCGGTGCACAACATACTTTTGGAAAGCTCTCCGAGAGCTCTACGTTGGGGGCAGCAAGTCTGCTCGGCTGCGCCTATTTTTGGAGCACAAAATCTAACGAATTTCATCAGTTTGGGGACACTTTTCTTCTTTTGCGCGGATTTTTTGTCCCGGATCGTACGTCGTGAGCCGCGAAAAGGACGACAACCTAATCCATCACATTTTTATTACCGAATCCCATGGCACCTTTGGCAAGACAACTTTGCTTCATGTAGAGGCTGGGCCCGCAAACGGAGGGCGTGGGGCTTGGGACCAGGTTTCCGTTACTCCAGTGCCAATAACTTTTGATCCGTAAAGTGTTGCGCGGAGCACATCATACCATGGGAAAGCTCTCCCAGAGCTCTACAATGGGGGGAACAGTACTTTTGGAGACCAAAATTGAACGTTTTCATTAGTTTTGGAACATTTTTCTTCTTTTGCGTTGTTTTTTCGTCCCAGATCGTACGTCGTGAGCCACGAAAAGGAGAAGAACCTAATCCATCACATTTCTATAACCGAATAGCAGGGCACCTTGGGCAAGACAACTTCGTTTCACGTAGAGGCTGGGCCCGCAAACCGAGGGCGTGGGGATTGGGACCAGGTCTCCGTTACTCCGATGCCCATAACTTTTGATTCGCAAAGCGTTACGTGGTGCACAGCATATCGTTGGAGAGCTCTCCGCGAGCTTTATGACCGCGACAGCAAGCCTGCTCGACTGCGCCTATTTTCGGAGCCCAAAATCCAACGTTTTCATAAGTTTCGGGATACTTTTTTTCTTTTGCGTTTTTTTAAGTCCCGGATCATACGTCGTGAGCCTCGAAAAGGACGACAACCTAATCCTTGACATTTTTATTACCGAATCTCACGGTACCTTGGGCAAGACAACTTCACTTCACGTAGACGTTGGGCCCACAAACCTAGGGTGCGGGTCTTGGGACCAAGTCTTTGTCGCTCCGGTGCCCATAACTTTTGATCCGTAAAGAGTTACGCGGCACACATCATATCGTTGGAAAGCACTCCGAGAGCTCTACGACGCGGTCAACAAGTTTGCTCGGCTTCGCCTTTTTTCGGAGCCCAAAATTGAATATTTTCATAAGTTTCGTGACACTTTTCTTCTTTTGCGTTGTTTTTTCGTCTCGGATCGTACATCGTGAGCTGCGAAAAGGACGACAACCTAATCCATCACACTTCCATTATCGAATCCCACGACATCTTGGGTAAGACAACTTCACTTCACATACAGGCTGGGCCCGCAAACCGAGGGCGTGGGGCTTGTGACCAGGAATCCATCGCTCCGGTGCTCGTAACTTTTGATCCGTAAGGAGTTACACGGCGCACAACATATCGTTGGAAAGCTCTCCAAGAGCTCTACGACAGAGGCATCAAGCTTGCTCGGCTACGCCAGTTTTCAGAGCCCAAAATTGAAATTTTTCATCAATTTCGGGACACTTTTCTTCTTTTGCGCTGTTTTTCCATCTTGGATCGTTTGTCGTAAGTCGCGAAAAGGACAACAACCTAATCCATTACATTTATATTACCAAGTCCCATGGCACCTTGGGCAAGAAAACTTCGCTTTGATGTAGAGGCTGGGCCCGCAAACCGAAGGTGTGGGGCTTGGGTCCAGGGCTGCGTCACTTCGGTTCCCATAACTTCTGATCCGTAAAGCGTTACGCGGCGTACAACATATCATTGGAAAGCTCTCTGAGAGCTTTACGATGGGTGCAGCAAGCCTGCTCAGCTGCGCCTACTTTCGGAGCCAAAAATTGAACATTTTCATCAGTTTCATCATACTTTTTTTCTTTTACGCTGTTTTTTCATCCCGGATCGTACGTCGTAAGCCGCAAAAAGGACGACAACCTAATCCATCACATTTCTATTACTGAATCCCACGGCACCTTGGGCAAGACCACTTTACTTCACATAGTCGCTTTGCCCTTAAACAGAGGGCGTAGGGCTTTGGACCAGGTCACCGTCGCTCCGGTGCCAATAACTTTTGATCCGTAAGGAGTTACGCGGTGCACAGCATACCGTTGGAAAGCTCTCTGAGAGCTCTATGATGGAGGCAACAAGCCTGATCGGCTAAGCCTATTTTCGGAGCCCAAAATTGAACGTTTTCATCAATTTTGGGATATCTTTCTTCTTTTACGTTGTTTTTGGGTCCCGGATCGTACATCGTGAGCTGCGAAACTGACAACCACCTAATCCATCACATTACTATTACCAAATCCCATGGCAACTTGGGCAAGACAACTTCACTTCATGTAGAGGCTGGGCCCGCAAACAGAGGGTGTGGGGCTTGTAACCAGGTATCCGTCGCTTCGGTGTGCATAACTTTTGATCCGTAAGGAGTTACATGGCGCACATCATACCGTTGGAAAGCTCTCTGAGTGCTCTATGACGGGGGCAGTAAGCCTACTCGGTTGTGCATGTTTTCAGAGCCCAAAATCGAACGTTTTCATCGATTTCAGGACACTTTTCTACATTTGCGATGTTTTTTCGTCCCGAATCGTAAGTCGTGAGCCGCAAAAAGGACAACAACCTAATCCATCACATTTCTATTACCAAATCTCATGGAAACTTGGCCAAGACACCTTATCTTTACGTAGAGGCTGGGCCCGCAAATCGAGGGTGTGGGGCTTGGGACCAAGACTCTGTCACTCCAGTGCCCATAACTTTTTATCTGTAAAGCGTTACATGGCGCACAGTATACCGTTGGAAAGCTCTCCGAGAGCTCTACGACGGGGACAGCAAGCCTGCTCGACTACGCCTATTTTCGGAGCCCAAAATCCATTACATTTCTACTATCGATCCCAAGGCACCTTGGGCAAGACAACTTCGCTTCACGTATGTGAGGCCCGACCTCGATTTGCGTGCGATACCTCGTTTCGTGTGCCTTAGCCTAGATTTGCATGCCTTAACCTAGATTTAAGAATCATGTTTCGTTTTATGTGCCTTGCATTGAATTACGTGCATTCATTTAGGATTGCGTGCATTTACTTAGAAAATGTGCATTCGTCTCGTAGTTCGTACCCTACCTTGTAGTACGTGCCATAGACCTAGGAAAGCTTGTCCTCACGCTAATCAAGAAAGCATCTTACACGAAGCACTAGGTTATTAATTAATCCTACAAATCCTACTAACTAATATTAAATTACTAATTCAACCCACTAGAAGACGAAATTGCACCAAAAGCTAAACATTCTTATTCTTTATTCCTTATTCTTTTGCACATTCCAAACACACAATTAAATAATGCTCAAAAGATGACAAAAAATCAGATTTTTACATGCCTTGGCCGACCACCTTGTGTACATTTGTGCTTGCTTGCATAATTCAAATTGAACCCAAACATTCTATGACATAAATGCATAAAAAAATAACCCAAAACCCTACCCAATAAACCCATATTCTCGACCCATTCTCTTGCCATGCTAGGTAATTCAAAAACCATGCTTCTTGAAGACACAAATCTGAAATTGCAAAGCTCAAGGCCGACACATGCTTCAAACCTTGCAAAAGCTTTCATTTTCTTTCATTTCTCTCATTTCCCCTTATTCCTCTCTCTCTCCCTCTCATTCTTCTCTCTCTCGGCCTTGGCTGAGTTTCTACACTCCTTAGCTTATCTTCATCACTCCATGGTTCATCAAGGCAAGCAAGAAGCTAGGGAGCTCGACTAAGCAAGCTAGGTTGCAAGAAACACACATGCAAGCTCTTTGAATATCCATTTCGGCTTTGGTGAGTTTGCTAGCTTCCATTTCTTTTCTTCTTGTTCTAACCACATGCACCTACTAAGAACTTGGTCACTAAGCTAGGAAAAATGGAGAAAATCGAGTGGTGTCTTGGCTAAGCAAGGAAGAAAATCAACTTTGTGCTTCACCAAGAGTCTTGTGCACCTTCTTGTTGTTTTGCTAAGGTGAGGGCTAAAACTTCTTGAAAATCTTTCAAAAAACCACATGCATGCTCTTAAATGTCTATCTTTGCTTCTGTAGTTGAGATATATGTGTGTTCATGAGCTTTTATAAACATGCATGACAAGATTTTGGGCTAGAATGTGATGATAGATGAAATCTTGCATGTGACAGCTTTCTGTCTTGTTGGTACGAGGTGATTTTGGCTAGGTAAATTATGTTAAAAATGGGTGCAAATTGGTAGTTGACTAGTTTTGCCAGTTCTGAGAATTTTTCATAGAAATAGGCCAAAGCTAATTTTGAATCTATGGTCCTCAAAATGGCAAAATATCAAAATGTGTCCAAATCTGGAAAATCTGAAAAAATGAAGCAGGTTTTGGCAGATTCACTGTCGTTGTAGAACGAACCAGTTTTGACTTAATAAATGACATTCAAAATAAATGAAGTTTGGTGTACTGCTTGATTTTTCAGTTCTGGACATTTTTTTTAAGAAATGGACTAAGGCTAAATCTGACCCTAAGGTCCTCAAAAACGACAAGTATTAAAATGTGTGCAAATCTGGACAGTTTTGCGAAGTCTCACGGTTTTGGCTATAAGTCTTGAACCCGAACTCCAAACGATGCGAGGTTGGTTTCTAAATTTAGTCCACTCCTTAAGATTTAATTTGACATCTTATTCACTAGAATTACAGATTGTTTGCTTGTCTTAATGATTGTGAGAATACAGTCCATTGCAGTGAGGGTTTCACTTAGTGATATGCTTAGAAAAATTATTGTAGCTTCTCTTGTTGTATTAAATGCTTGGGATTGTGGCATTGGGATGTTGTGTGGACTGTTTTGAATACTTGAGGGTGTTTGAATTAATCGATGCATGGCTTGAGATTGATTTTGAGTTGACTTGGGGCTTAATCGCACGGGTAAGCACGAAATGGAAACCCTAGTGACTAGGTAAATTCACTAAGTGTTGATCCTATGAATATCGTGTTTAATTATATGTTTAGTAGGCTGCCCGTAGTTGCCATTGTAGCCTTAAATGCAATCTTGATGATTACATGTTGACAAGTAGGCCTTTTTTGCACCCGGTCCCACGTAGATGCCGTTGTATGATGAATAATCTTATTAATTGATTACGTGAACTTTGAAATGAGTTATATGACTTGATTTACGTGTGTTACATGGCTGCCCGTTTAATGTTCATATAACTTCATGTGCCTTTCAAGTGAAATTACTTATCTTATCGTGCCTCGCTTGTTTACTTGTCAATGTGCAATTTTATGACTGCTCGGAGGCAACCTACTTTGTTGTCCTCCTAATGTGATATATTAAATGTCATAAATGTGCATGGCATACAAGGTTCCAACCTTTCATTCTGGCGTGGTAGCGTTAACGCACACCGGGCGGCATCGGGCTTGTCGGTGCAACCGTGACTACCATTGTCCAATTCCCTCTCTCGCTTAGGGGCTAGACTTCCTCGGAGAGTTGGGTCGTAGGATTTCGAGGTACATCCGGAGTACACCCATTTGGCGTGATAAGGGGATGATTTGAAGTCGGCCGCAACAACTAATACTAGAGATGAACTGAGAGCAAAAGCTTACCGTATCCTTTTCACTATGTGTATAAGTACTCTCACTTGGTTCCTAGAGGACCTCGGGGAGGAAAGACGGGTAATTGTGTTCCTTTACTTTTATATTATTGTTATGTACTTATTTGTGATATATTCATACTTGCAAAAAGAGTTTTCATAAGTTGAACCGGAAAATAATTTTCAAAACCTATTTCTCGTTCCCCCTCGCTGAGTTCATAAAGACTCACCCTCTTTTATCATCTCAGGTGAAGAAGATCAAGAACAGGTACCTGAGGATGACGTGCCTAATGATGATTCCTTGGAATGATTGCATGTCCTATGTGCTTTGCTTGATTTTGGCCATTTGTGAACACTATGCTGCTTGAAGACTATTTCTTTTCATGTTGCTTAATGTTTGTAATGTAAAGTACCCCCGTTGTAATTTGGGGTCTAATTTTGGTTTGTACTGATAATAACTAGATAGACATTACGTGGTCGTTTTTCTATCGCCATTGGCTAGTATCTATCATAGGATTATGAAGTATCAGGTAAGGACTATGTAAAATGAACCTATCCAATCTTAAGCAGGTACTCATTGTTAAATTAAGATCAACATGTAATTTTGTAAAGAGGATTAACAAACAAACGAGACATAGTATCATGCTAGGTTATTAATCAAATTAGACTTCGAGATAACCAGTAGGCATTTCAATTGATGGTAAATAGTAATCTTATTTGGAAATGAAATTGAGATTGGAAAATTTGAGACGTTTAGGGAATCAGGTCAAACCAAAGAGCCCAATCATAACCGTTATGATGCCGGTTTTCCAGAAAATTATGGAGTTAGGCTAAAACGTTAAGTGTTAAACTTTCATGAACAATTAAGTACAAGATATGTAAAACCCGACCCAAGACCACATGTGCATTAGGTCATGTCATACAGAATTAAATCATTTTAAATGCATTTGACGTGTTTTATATGTTGTTAAATAGGTTTATGTATGTTTACCTCGAATTACGTGCATATCTTCATTTAACGTGCAACCAAATATTTTAGGAGTCGTAGAAAATTAATTAACATTGTGGAGCTAAGATTAGTAACTAGGTAGTTAGAATTAACACTAGAATCGAAAACTTGTAATACGCAAGCAAGCTTAAGGGCACTCTTGTCCTAAAGCAAAATAACTAAATATCCTAACACTATTTGGTCTCACCCAAGTCAAACACACAAACATACACCAATACACACTCACCTATCAACACACACTACATGCTCTACACACATTAAAATCCTACAACACAGACTTACATACACTACATGATTTTTGCCAAGAATAAGAAGAAGAAGAAGAAAGGAAGGAAGAGGGAAGTAGAAGCAAGCCATTTCAAAACTCTTTAACCATTTCCAATCAATTTTCTCCCATTTCTATCTATTGCAAAGGTGAGGGTTTAAATTGATTTCTAAAATGTTTTGAAGTTCATGAGCATGTATGTATGTGTTTACTTAGTTTTGCATGCTTAGAAGCCAAGAAGTTAAGTTTGAACATTTCTGAAAATCTCGGGTAGCCTACTGACCCTTCTATTCGGAGTACTTTTAAGATAGCAAACGATGTTGAAAATGCACTAAATTTGGTGATTGACTAGATTTTTCAGTTTTGAACATATCTTGAAGAAATAGGCTAAGGCCAATTTTGACTTTAAGACCTCCAAAATGGTCAACAATCGTAATGTATCTAAATCTGGACAACTTGGAAATATGAAATTATGTTTCTGGCAGCTCTCTGTCCGATTAGAACGAAATATTTTTGACCTAGTAAATGATGTTGCAAATGCATGAAAATTGGTAGGTGACTAGTTTTTCCAGTTCTGAGCATTTTTCATAGAAATAGGCCAAGGCCAATTTTGACTCTAAGGCCTCCAAAATGGAAAAATATTGAAAAGTGTCTAAATCTGGAAAAAAGTTGGAAATTTGAAGTAGAATCTGGCAGCATTCTGACCTTGTAGAACGAAGCCATTTTAGTCTAGCAAATGATGTCCAAAATTCATGAAAGTTGGTAGGTTGCTAGATTTTGAAGTTCTGGACATTTTTTCCAGAAATAGACTAAATCCAATTCTGACCCTAAGACCCCTAAAATGGCCAAATATCAAAGGGCGTCTAAATCTGGAAACTCTGGAAAAAAAAGGAGCAGGTTTTTGGAAACTCTCTGGCCTTGTAGAACAAAATAGTATTGGCCTAGTAAATGATATTGAAAATGCATGACATTTGGTAGGTTCATATATTTTTCAGTTCTAGACATTTTTGGCAGAAATAGGCTAAGGCTAATTTTGACCTTAAGACCCAAAAAAAATGGCAAGTATTGAAATGTGTACGAATTTGGACAGTTTTGCGTAGTCTCACAGTTTTGGCCATAACTCTTGAATCCGAACTCCAAATTATGCGAGGTTTATTCCTAGATTTAAATCACTCGTTAAGCTTCAATTTGACATTTGATTCACTGAATTTGGAGGTTGTTTGCTTGGCTAACTGAATGAGGAAAAATAGGCTATTGCAGTGAGGTTTTTGTTTAGTGATATGCTTTGAAACATGTTGTAACTTCTCTTGTGGTATTGAATACTTGGAATTGTGGCACTTAGATGTTGTGTGGACTATTGTGGCTGGTTGAGGTTGCTTCATTTGATTGATGTATGGCTTGGGATCGTTAATTGATGAATGGTTTGCTTAACCGCATGTTTAAGCACGGAATTGAGGCCCTAGCTATTGACATTTTGCTAAGAGATGATCCTATGGTTAAACGTGTTAAATTGTGTGGTTTATAGGCTGCCCGTAGTTGTTCTTATAGCTCTAAATGAAATTCCGGATGATCACATGTTAATAAGTAGACTTTTCTTGTACCCAGTCTCATGTAAACGTCGTTGCATGTTTGTATAATCTTATTACTTGATACGTGAACCCCGAAATAAGTTATATGACTTGATTTATATGTGTTACGTGGCTGCCCGTTTATTGTTCATATAACTCTATGTGTTTTACAAAGTGAAAATTCGTGTTAAGCATGCCTTGTTCATTTACTTGTCAATATGTGATCTTATACTTGCTCGGGGGTAACCTACTTTGTTGTCCTCCTAATGTGAATTGTTAAAAGACATTCTATGGATTATTTTGAACATGATTACTTGTCTGCCCGTGAAAGTTTAATTGCTTTCAAATTGATAAATGAAATGATTATATGTTCTTATAATGCCTTATGAATATATGCTCGTATGAAGTCGCTACACGGTTACACACTTGTATAATAAAGTAACTTACTTGTTGCCTTCCATGTTGTGTCTTATGATTACTAAATGCAAGATGTTTACATGTCTAATTAGTTATTGATAAGTATGCTCAATTAAGTTTCGGATCATGTATATGCTTGAACATGCTTGACGGAGACAACTTCCTTGTTGTCCTCCAAATGGTACCTGTGTATTTCCCAAATAAATGAGGTGTGATTGGTGTATTTATAGGTTGCCTCCGGAGTACCTTCCTCATGGGTTGCCTCCGTAGTGCCCTCTTGATTGGTGTGTTTATGGGTTGCCTCCGGAGTACCTTCCTCATGAGTTGCCTCCGTAGTGCTCTCTTGGTTGTCATGTATATGGGTTGCCTCCAGAGTACAGTCTTCATGGGTTGCCTCCGTAGTACCCTATTGGTTGTCATGTATATGGGTTGCCTCCAGAGTACCCTCTCCACGGGTTGCCTCCGTAGTGCCCTCTTGATTGGTGTGTTATGGGTTGTCTCCGGAGTACTGTCTTTATGGGTTGCCTCTGGAGTACCCTCTTCACGGGTTGCCTCCGTAGTGCCCTCTTGATTGGTGTGTTATGGGTTGTCTTTGGAGTACTGTCTTTATGGGTTGCCTCCGTAGTTCCCTCTTGGTTGTCATACATTTGGGTTGCCTCCGGAGTACTCTCTTGATCAGTGTAACAGGTCACCTCCGGAATGCCACTCTTAATTGGTGTGATGAAGATGATTTGACAAGACAGCTTGAGATTGGCCATCTCCAACAAAGTTATTGTGTGATAATGTTAATTGTGCCTTCTATTCTATGTTCTATGTGCTTAAGTGATTATCATGTCTTAATTGTTTCTAGAATTGTGTATCTATATTATGTTGCATATCTTATGCATTAAATTCTTGTTTGTCGTATTTCAATAAATTGTGCATCGTAATCTGTGCCTATAGATGGCTGGCCCTAGTACCTGCACTACTAATAGGAGCGGTGAACCTCAAGAGACCGGAGATGCTTATCAAACTATTCCCGACATAGCTATGTTTAACATGATGGCGAATGCCATGGATCGCGTGTCGCGAGTGATGGAACGTCAAGATGCACGTGAAGCAAACAACAACAACAACAGGAATGATGGTAACCAAGGGAGGCATAGCAAAATGAGGGAGTTCCTTGACTTTCGCCCGACCAAATTCCACGGGGAAGCTGATGATGAGAAAGTAGAGGCTTGGCTGTATGAGATCGAGAGGATTTTCAGGCCACTTGACTATACTGATGAAGAAAATGTGGAGTTTGTTGTGTTTCTGTTGCACGGGAATACTGAGCATTGGTGGCACACTATGGAGACACTGTAGGAAACTGATCATACACCTCGCTTGTGGGATAATTTTGTTAAGGCATTCAAGGAGAAATATGTACCTATAGTTTCCAAGCAGAGGCGGATTGAGGAATTCATGCACCTGAACCAGGGTAACATGACGGTGGCCTAGTACGAGGCTCGCCTTGACTGACTGTCCCGCTATGCTAGAGGCAAAGATGTGGAAATTTACGACTGGATTAAGGCCAGAGATTCAGGACCAGTTGGCTTCGCATGACGTCGATACCTATTCTGCTCTCTTTGCTGCTACTTCCCGAGTTGAGAAGAGAAAACTTGATAGAGTCGGTTCGAGTCAGCCGAACAAGAAACCATACCAGCCTTCAGGTCAACAGAAGAAATTCCAGAGCCAGAGTCGTAGTCAGGGCCAGAGCCAGAACATACCAATGAATAACCGTGGCCCGACTAAAGCGCCATCAGCCTCTTCCACCCACGGATCCACAGGTAGTTCACCTGCTACTCAGTCTATCAACTGCTCTTACTGTGACAAGAAGGGGCATACCGAGGCCCAGTGCTGGAAGAAGTCAGGACGATGTGTGCGGTGTGGCAGTGATCAGCATCAGATCAAGGATTTCCCTAAATGGCAAGCAGGACAAAATCAGGTTAAACCAGCTGGTAGAGGCAAGACTCCAGTTCCTAGAGTTCAGGCTCGAGCTTATGCTATTGAGTGCGAGGAGCTTCCAGAGGAGACCGCTGTTGTTGAAGGTACATTCTTCATACTAAATCAACCTGTTAGGGTGCTAATTGATCCGGGTGCTACTCATTCATTTATTACTCCCTTATGTGTGCAACGTGTGAAACTACGAGTTGTATGTTTGCCTTACGAAGTAGAAGTTGGTACTCCGATGGGTTCTAAACTTGTTACTAGCTCAGCTTGTAAAGCATGTAAAATCCAAATTAAGGATAGGGAATTCTCAGCCAATCTTATTGTATTACCTTTTTTAGACTATGAAGTCATCTTAGGAATGGACTGGTTGGCAAAGCATCATGCCCAACTAGATTGCCGGACGAAGATTGTAACGTTCCGGGTACCTGGTCAACCAATATTAGAAGTCATGGGTCGAAGAGATTTTACCGGGAGTTCCATCATTTCATCTACGAAAGCAGTTAAGTCCTTGAGAAAAAGGGTGTAGTGGGTACTTAGCTTACCTCATCAACAAGCCGTTGGACAAAGCTAAGTTGGAGGAGATGCCAGTAATCAAAGACTATGCAGATGTGTTTCCAGAAGAATTGCCCGGTTTACCCCTAAATCGGGAGATTGAGTTCATTATAGAGTTACTGCCTGGCACCCAGCCGATACCAAAAGCCCCCTATCGTATGGCACTGGCCGAGCTACAGGAATTGAAGGACCAATTGCAGGGATTGTTGAAGAAGGGGTTTATTCAACCAAGTTCTTCTATGTGGGGTGCACCAGTCCTATTTGTAAAGAAGAAAGAAGGAACGTTAAGGCTATGCATCGACTACCGAGGATTGAACCAAGTGACTGTCAAGAATAAATACCCATTTCCACTGATCGACGAGTTATTTGATCAACTTCAAGAAGCCAAAGTGTATTCGAAACTCGACTTGACACCTAATCCATCACATTTCTATTACCGAATCCCATGACACCTTGGGCAAGACAACTTCGTTTTACGTAGAGGCTAGGCCCGCAAACCAAGGGCGTGGGGCGTAGGACCTGGTCTCCGTCGCTCCGGTGCCCATAACTTTTAATCTGTAAGGAGTTACGTGGCGCACAACAAACTGTTGGAAAGCTCTCCGAGAGCTCTACGATGGGGGCAGCAAGCCTGCTCAACTGTACCTATTTTAAAAGCCCAAAATTGAACATTTTCATAAATTTCGGGACACTTTTCTTCTTTTACGCTGTTTTTTCATCCCGGATCGTACGTTGTGAGCCGCGAAATGGACGACAACCTAATCCATCACATTTCTATTATCGAATCCCATGGCACCTTGGGCAAGACAACTTCGCTTTACATAGAGGCTGGGCCCGCAAATCGAGGGCGTGGGGCTTGGGACCAGGTCTCCGTCGCTCTGGTGCCCATAACTTTTGATCCGTAAGGAGTTATATCACGCCCCCAACCCGACCTAAGGAGGCTAGACTAGGCTATGACCTAATTCATTTATACTATTTCACATTCTTAGCCTTTTTGTTATGATTTAATACTTAACGTTTTCCTAGAACTCCAAAAGTTTTTCCGGAAAACCGACATCATAACGGCCGTATTTAAGACCTTTGGTTTGACCTATTTTCTAAAACGCCTCAAAACCATTAATCTTTGATTCAATTCCAACAAAATTTCCTATTTTGTTACCAATAGATATGCCTACTAATTTATCTTGATAGTCTCGTTTGATTGACAAGCCTAGCATGATAACTATGTCCCGTTTATTTGCCAATTCCTATTATGCAAGTACCTATTATCCTTTAGCTTACAATGAGTACCTAAGTGAAATTATATAGAGTTAACTTGTTTGATTCTTCACCTAGTGGTTTAAACGCCTACGATAACTACTAACCAAGATAATGAAAGCAAACAACCAATAAAGAGTTCGTCCGGTTATAATCAGTACAAGCTAAAATTAGACCTAAATTACAATGGGGTCATTTACATCAACAAAATAAACAGTCTGCAATCAAACACAACATCCCTAATAGCATTCATGTTCACGGAAAGCAAGCAATGCATATAGTCATTCTGAAGGTTCATCAACTAGCACATTTACTTCAGGTACTTGTTCCAAATCTGCTTCACCTATGATAATAAAAGAGGGTGAGTCCTTATGAACTCAGCGAGGGGAAACGAGAGATAACGTTTTGAAACTCATTTCCAGTTAATCTTATGAGAAATCCTTTGAAAACATGTCAATTAGAATAAATAAGTTCATAACATAACATAAATATAAATGAACACATTTACCCGTCTTTCCTCCCCGAGGTCCTCTAGGAACCAAGCGAGAGTACTTAAACACATAGTGAAAAGGATACGGTTTGATACGTACAGGACTCTAGAGGTAGCTCATACGGGCTCAAGAGGTAGCTCCCACCACATTTAGGTGTAGCACTTTCCCCCACATAGCACTTACTTCCTGCCGTTCAAGTTCATTTTCAGTAACAATTGTTACGGCTGGCTTCAATCATCCACTTTTCGCACCAAATGGATTTACCCCGAAATCCTACGACCTAACTCTCCGAGGAAGTCTAGCCCCCAAGCGAGAGAGAGAATTGGACAATGGTAGTCACGGTTGCACCGGCAAGCCCGATGCCGCCCGGTGTGCGTGAACGCTACCACGCCAAAATGAAAGGTTGCAACGTTGTATGCAATGCACATTTATAACATTTAACATATCACATTAGGAGTACAACAAAGTAGGTTGCCTCCGAGCAGTTATAAGATCGCACATTGACAAGTAAATACACGAGGCATGCTTTGACATGTAATTTTACTTGTAAAGCACATGGAGTAATATGAATATTAAACGGGCAGCCATGTAACACATGTAAATCAGTCATATAAATCATTTCGGGGTTCACGTATCAAGTCATAAGATTATACAAGCATGTAGTGACGATTACACGAGACCGGTTTATGACTCGGGAACCTACGGGAATCATCGTGAATCATATTTAGGGCTATAAGGACAATTACGGGCAGCCTATTAACCTTCCTCAACATCATTATAATTCACAAAAGAATGGTTTATGACTCGGGAACCTACGGGACCATTAGGGTTTACTAGGCCATGCTCGGGATTGGTTTCGTTTGCTAAGCACCACAAGCAACTCTTAAACCATTTCAAGCATACTCAAAATTTATTAGGCAGCCTACTAATCACACAATTAAATGCATTAATCATATGATCATCACTTAGCGAGATTTCATAGTTAATAGGGTTTCAATTCATGCTTACACGTGCGATTAAGCCTCAATTTGTCATGTAATTAAACCCAAGCCGTGCATCGGTTAATTAAAACATCTTCAATCATCCAAGACAGTCCAAACAACATCTAAGTGCCACAATTTCAAGCATTCAATACCACAAGAGAAGTTACAACATGTTTCAACGCATATCACTAAACAAAAACCTCACTGCAATGGTCTGTTTTTCCACATTCATTTAGATAAACAAAAATCTCCAATTTCAGTGAACAAAATATCAAATTAAATCTTAATGAGTGATTTAAATCCAGAAACAAACCTCGCATTATTTGGAGTTCGGATTCAAGAGTTATAGCTAAAACCGTGAGACTACGCAAAACTGTCCATATTCGTACATATTTCAATACTTGACATGTTTTAGGGTCTTAGGGTCAGATTTAGCTTTCGTATATTTCTGACAAAAATGTCCAGAACTGAAAATTCTAGCAACCTACCAAATTTCATTCATTTTGGATATCATTTACTAGGTTAAAACTGTTTCGTTCTACAAGGACAGTGAACTGCCAAAAACCTGCTCCATTTTCCCTGATTTTCCAAATTTAGACACCTTTCGATGTTTTGCCATTTTGGAGACCTTAGAATCAAAATTGGCCTTGTCCTATTTCTATGAAAAATGTTCAGAACTGGAAAAACTAGACACATGCAAAGTTTCACTCATTTTCAACATCATTTACCAGGCCAAATGCACCTCGCTCTACCAAGTCAGAAATCTGCCAGCTACGCGATTTTATCTATCTTCAAGATCTAGCCAAATATCTTGCCATGCATGATTATATAAGCTCATGCACACACATATACAACAAGTTTAGAGGCAAATATAGACATATGAAGGCATGCATGTGGTTTTTGAAAGCTTTTAAAAAAAGATTAACCCTCACCTTAGCCTATTGATGATAAATGATGCTCAAAATTCTTGAAGATGCACAAAATGGTCTTCTCTCCTTGCTTGGCCGAGAGAGATTGTTTGATTTCCTTAATTCCTAGCTGAGTTATCATGTTCTTAGTATGTGCATGTGGTTAGAACAAAAGGAGATGAAAGAAAAGCCATCAAAACATACCTAGGGCCGAAATGAAGGGTTATTATGAGCTTGCATGCGTTTCTTGCTTCTTGCTTGCTTTCCTTTGCCTTGGACGATGCTTGTGTGTTATGGGGAGAAATTTTTCAGTCTTGGAAGCCTATGAAAATGCTAAGGCTGAGAGAGAGAGGAGATGAGAGGTTGAGAGAAGGTTTGAGAGCAAGAATGAGGTTGAAGATGCTTTGAGGATGTTTTGAATACATGTGTCGGCCTAGAGCTCTACAATTTCTGAAAATTCCTTAGTCATTGTGCATTATTAAAATGTGAGGAAACATGGAGTGCTTTGGTCGAGAAAGTGAAGCTTGGTAGGTGTGTTTTGTTTCATGTTTTTTAATGCATTGTGTCATAGGCTTGTCTAGGAATGTTTTAAATTATGCAAGCTTGTTAAATTGTCTACATATGGTCGGCCAAATGAACTATACAAGGCTGAAATTTCAGATTCAAATAAAGGTATTATAGGTTATGTTTTGAGCATTATTTTATTATGTGAGCTTGGGATATGCAAAAGAATAAAGAATAAAGAATAAGAATGTTTAGCTTTTGGTGAAATTTTTTCTTCTAGTGAGTTGATTTAGGATTATAATATTAGTTAGTGGAATTTGTAGGATTAATTAATAATCTAGTGCTTCGTGTAAGAAGCTTTTTTGATTAGCGTGCGGGCACGCTTTCCTAAGTTTAGGGCACGCACTATGAGACAAATGCACGACACGACTCTTAAACCTAGGTTAAGGCACGCAGTTCAAGGTTAGGGCAAACGAAACGAGGTAACACATGCAATTCAAAGTAAGGGCACGTAAGTCAAGGATTAGGGCACACAATTCTAAGTCAAGGCACGTATGACGAGGCATGCACGAAAACCAATATAGGGCACGTAATCCAAGGTCGGTCTTATAATTCTGGGTCTAAGGCACGCAATTCGAGGTAGGACACTTCATTCGGGGTCGGGCCTCACAAGTTACGCGGCGCACAACATACCGTTGGAAAGCTCTCCGAGAGCTCTACGACTGGGGCAGCAAGCCTGCTCGGCTGCGCCTATTTCCAGAGACAAAAATTGAACTTTTTTATTAGTTTCGGGATACTTTTCTTCTTTTGTGCTCTTTTTTCGTCCCGGATCGTACGTCATGAGCCACAAAAAGGACGACAACCTGATCCATCACATTTCTATTTCTGACTCACACGGCACCTTGGGCAAGAAAACTTCACTTCATGTAGAGGCAAGGCCCGCAAACAGAGGGCGTGGGGATTGTGACCAGGTATCCGTCGCTCCGGTGCCCATAACTTTTGATCCGCAAGGAGTTACGCAGCGCACAACATACCGTTGGAAAGCTCTCCTAGAGCTCCACGATAGGGGCAGCAAGCCTGCTCGGCTGCGCCAATTTTCGTAGCCCAAAATTGATAATTTTCATCAATTTTGGGACACTTTTCTTCTTTTGCGCTATTTTTTCGTCCCGGATCATACGTTGTGAGCTGCGAAAAGGACGACAACCTAATCCATTACATTTCTATTATCGAATCCCATGGCACCTTGGGCAAGACAACTTCGCTTTACGTAGAAGCTGGGACCACAAACCAAGGGCGTGGGACTTGGGACCAGGTCTCCGTCACTCCGGTTCCCATAACTTTTGATTCGTAAAGCGTTACGCGGTGCACAACATGCCGTTGGAAAGTTCTCTGAGAGTTCTACCCCGGGCCAGCAAGCCTACTCGGATGCACTTATTTTTAGAGTCCAAAATCGAACGTTTTCATCAGTTTCGGGACACTTTTCTTCTTTTGCGTTATTTTTTCGTCTTGGATCATACTTCGTGAGCCGCAAAAAGGACGACAACCTAATCCATCACATTTCTATTACCAAATTCCAAGGCACCTTGGGTAAGACAACTTCGCTTCACGTAGAGGCTAGGGCCGCAAACCGGGGCGTGGGGCTTGGGACAAGCTCTCTATTACTTCGGTGCCCATAACTTTTGATCCATAAGTAGTTATGCGGCGCACAGCATACTGTTGGAAAGCTCTCTAAGAGATCTACAATGGGGGTAGCAAGCTTGCTTAGCTGCGCCTATTTTTGGACCCCAAAATTGAACATTTTCATCAGTTTTGGGACACTTTTCTCCTTTTACGCTATTTTTCTGTCCAGGATCGTATGTCGTAAGCCACGAAAAGGACGACCACCTAATCCATCACATTTCTATTACTGAATCCCAAGGCACCTTGAGCAGGACAACTTCGCTTCACGTAGAGGCTGGGCCCACAAGCCGAGGACGTGGGGCTTAGGACCAGGTCTCCGTCGCTCCGGTGCCCATAACTTTTGATCCATAAGGAGTCACGCGGCGCATAGCATACCGTTGTAAAGCTCTCCGAGAGCTCTACGACGGGGGCAATAAGTTTGCTCAGTTGCGCCTATTTTCAGATCCCAAAATTGAATGTTTTCACTAGTTTCAGGACACTTTTCTTCTTTTACGCTGTTTCTCCGTCCCGGATGGTACGTCGTGAGCCGCAAAAAGGACAACCACCTAATCCATCACATTTCTATTATTGAATCCCATGGCACCTCAGGCAAGACAACTTTGCTTCACGTAGAGGTTAGGCCCGCAAACCGAGGGCGTGGGGCTTGGGACCAGGTCTCCGTCGCTCCGGTGCCCATAACTTTTGATTTGTAAGGAGTTACGCAGCGCCCAGCATACCGATGGAAAGCTCTCCGAGAGCTCTACGACAGGGGCCGGTAGGCTACTCGGCTGCTGTCACACCCCAACCCGGCCTATAAGGTTAGACTAGGGTGTGATCTAAACATTCAAGTCACGACTCGTACATAATCATTCATGAAAGTTTAACACTTAACGTTTTAGCCTAGACTCCAAAATTTTCTGTGAAACCAGCAGTATAACGGCTATAATTAGGCTCTTTGGTTTGATCTAATTCTCTAAACGCCTCAAAATTCACAATCTCAACTTCATTTCCAACTAAGATTACTATTTATCATCAATTGAAATGCCTACTGGTTATCCCAAAGTCTCGTTTGTTTGTTAATCCTCGTTACAAAAGTACATGTTGATCTTAGCTTAATAGTGAGTAACTGCTTAAGATTGGATAGGTTCATTTTACTTAGTCCTTACCTGATACTTCATAATCCTATGATAGGTACTAGCCAATGACAATAGCAAAACGACCATAGTAGTGTCTGTCTAGTTAATATCAGTACAAACCAAAATTAGACCCCAAATTACAACGGGGGTCTTTTACATTACAAACAACAAGCAACATAAAAGAAATAGTCTTCAAGCAGCATAGTGTTCACAATGGCCATAATCAAGCAAGCACATAGGACAGGCAATCATTCCAAGGAATCATCGTTAGGCACGTCATCCTCGGGTACCTGTTCTTGACCTTCTTCACCTGAGATGATAAAAGAGAGTGAGTCCTTATGAACTCAGCGAGGGGGAACGAGAAATAGGTTTTGAAACTCATTTTCCGGTTCAACTTATGAAAATCATTTTGCAAGCTTGAATATATCACAAATAAGTACATAACAATAATATAAAAGTAAAGGAACACAATTACCCGTCTTTCTTTCCCGAGGTCATCTAGGAACCAAGCGGGAGTACTTATACACATAGTGAAAAGGATACGGTGAGCTTTTTGCTCTCAGTTCATTTTCAGTATTAGTTGTTGCGGCCAACTTCAAATCATCCCCTTATCATGCCAAATGGGTGTACTCCGGATGTACCCCGAAATCCTACGACCCAACTCTCCGAGGAAGTCTAGCCCCCAAGCGAGAGAGGGAATTGGACAATGGTAGTCACGGTTGCACCAGTAAGCCCGATGCCACCCGGTGTGCGTGAACGCTACAACGCCAGAATGAAAGGTTACAACCTTGTATGCAATGCACATTTATGACATTTAATATATCACATTAGGAGGACAACAAAGTAGGCTGCCTCCGAGCAGTCATAAGATTGCACATTAACAAGTAAATAATAGACAAGTAATTTCACTTGAAAGGCACATGGAGTTATATGAATATTAAACGGGCAACCATGTAACGCACGTAAATCAAGTCATATAACTCATTTCAAAGTTCACGTAATCAAATAATTAGATTATTCAACATGCAACGACATCTACGTGGGTTCGGGTGCAAGAAAGGCCTATTTGTCAGCATGTAATCATCAATATTGTATTTAGGGCTACAATGGCAACTACGGGCAGCCTACTAAACATATAATTAAACACGATATTCATAGGATCAACACTTAGTGAATTTACCTAGTCACTAGGGTTTCCATTTCGTGCTTACCCGTGCGATTAAGGCCTAAGTCAACTCAAAATCAATCTCAAGCCATGCATTGATTAGTTCATACACCCTCAAGTATTCAAAACAGTCCACAAAACATCTCAATACCACAATCCCAAGCATTTAATACAACAAGAGAAGCTACAATAATTTTTCTAAGCATATCCCTAAGTGAAACCCTCACTACAATAGGCTGTTTTCTCACAATCATTAAGACAAGAAAACAATCTCCAATTCCAGTGAATAAGATTTCAAATTAAATCTTAAGAAGTTAACTAAAATTAGAAACAAACTTTGCATCATTTGGACGTCGGGTCCAATAGTTATAGCCAAAACAGTGGGATTGCACAAAACTGTCCAAATTTGCACACATTTCAATACTTGTCGTTTTTGAGGTTGTTAGGGTCAGATTTAGCCTTAGTCCATTTCTGACAAAAATGTCCAGAACTGAAAAATATAGCAGCACACAAAATTTCATGCATTTTGGATATGATGTACTAAGTAAAAACTGCTTTGTTCCACAAGGTCAGTGAATCTGCCAAAACCAGCTTCATTTTTCCAGATTTTCCAGATTTGGACACATTTCATTGATTTTCCATTTTGAGGACATTAGTGGCAAAATTAGCTTTGGCCTATTTCTGGAAACAATGTTCAGAACTGGCAAAACTAGTCGCCTACCAATTTTCATACATTTTCAACATCATTTACCTAGCAAAAAGCACCTCGCACCAACAAGACAGAAAGCTGTCACATGCACGATTTCATCTATCATCACATTCTAGCCAAAATCTTGCCATGCATGGATATAAAAGCTTATGAACACACATATATCTCAAGTACAGAAGTAAAGATAGAAATTTAAGAGCATGCATGTGGTTTTTTGAAAGATTTTCAAGAAGTTTTAGCCCTCACCTTAGCAAAACAACAAGAAGATGCACAAGACTTTGATGAAGCACAAGGTTGAATCTTTTCCTTGCTTAGCCGAGACACCACTCGATTTTCTCTATTTTTCCTAGCTTAATGACCAAGTTCTTAGTAGGTGCATGTGGTTAGAACAAGAAGAAAAGAAATGGAAGCTAGCAAACTCACCTAAGCCGAAATGGATGTTCAATAAGCTTGCACGTGTGTTTCTTTACAACCTAGCTTGCTTAGTCGAGCTCCTTAGCTTCTTGCTTTCCTTGATGAACCATGGAATGATGAAGATGAGCTATGGAGTATAGAAACTCAGCCAAGGCCCAGAGAGAGAGAAGAATGAAAGGGAGAGAGAGAAATGTGAGGAAATGAGAGAAATGAAAGAAAAATAGAAGCTTGTGCAATTGTTGAGGCTTGTGTCGGCCTTGGGCATGTAAAAATCAGATTTGTGTCTTCAAGAAACATGGTTTTTGAATTACCTAGCATGGCAAGGAGCTTATGTCGAGATTGGTGGAGTTTGGTAGAGTTTTGAGCTAGTTTTTTTTATGCATTTGTGTCATAGCTTGTCATAGAATTGTCTAGAATTAATTTTGAATTGAGCAAGCAAGCATAAATGCCACAAGGTGGTTGGCCAAGACATGAAAATGCTGAATCTTTGTCATCTTTTGACCATTAATTAATTGTATGTTTGAAAGTGCAAAAGAATAAGGAATAAATAATAAAGAATGTCTAGCTTTTTGTGCAATTTCGTCTTCTAATGGGTTGAATTAGTAATTTAATATTAGTTAGTGGGATTTGTAGGATTAATTAATGACCTAGTGCTTCGTATAAGATGCTTTCTTGTTTAGCGTGAGGGCACGCTTTCCTAGGTCTAGGGCATGCACTAAGAGGTAGGGCACGAACTATGAGACGAATGCACGTTTTTCAAGTAAATGCACTCAACCCTAAATGAATGCATGTAATCTAATGCAAGGCACATAAAACGAAATACGATTCTTAAACCTAGGTCAAGGCACGTAAATCTAGGTTAGGGCACATGAAACGAGGTATCGCACGCAAATCGAGGTCGGGCCTCACAGCTGTGCCTATTTTCGGAGACCTAAATTGAACATTTTCATCAGTTTCGGGACACTTTTCTTCTTTTGCGCTGTTTTTCCGTCCTGGATCGTACGTCGTGAGTCGCGAAAAGGACGACAACCTAATCCATCACATTTCTATTACCCAATCCCATAGCATCTTGGGCAAGACAACTTATCTTTACGTAGAGGCTGGGCCCGCAAATCGAGGGTGTGGGGCTTGGGACCAAGACTCTGTCACTCCAGTGCCCATAACTTTTTATCTGTAAAGCGTTACGTGGCGCACAGTATACCGTTGGAAAGCTCTCCGAGAGCTCTACGACTGGGGCAGCAAGCCTGATCGACTGTGCCTATTTACGGAGCCCAAAATTGAACGTTTTCATCAGTTTTGCGATACTTTTTTTCTTTTGCGCTGTTTTTTCGTCCCGGATCGTATGTCGTGAGCCGCGAAAAGGACAGCAACCTAATCCATCACATTTCTATTACCGAATCCCAAGGTACCTTGGTTAAGACAACTTCATTTCACGTAGAGGATGGGCCCGCAAACCGAGGGCGTGGGGCTTGGGACTAGGCCTCTATCGCTCCGGTGCCCATAACTTTTGATCCGTAAGGAGTTACGCGGCGCACAGCATAACGTTAGAAAGCTCTCCTAGAGCTCTACGACGGGGCAGCAAGCTTGTTCGGTGGCACCTGTTTTTGGAGCCCAAAATCGAACGTTTTCATTAGTTTGGGGACACTTTTTTTTTTTTTTGCGCTGTTTTTCCGTCCCAGATCGTACGTCGTAAGCCGCGAAAAGGACTATGACCTAATCGATCACATTTCTATTACCGAATCCCAAGGCACCTTGGGCAAGACAACTTTGCTTCACGTAGAGGCTGGGCCTGCAAACCGAGGGCGTGGGGTTTGGGACCAGGTCTCTGTCGCTCTAGTGCCCGTAACTTTTGATCCATAAAGAGTTACGCAGCGCACAGCGTACCGTTAGAAAGCTCTTCGAGAGCTCTACAACGGGGGCAACAAGACTGCATGGCAGTGCCTATTTTCAGAGCCCTAAATCGAATGTTTTCATCAGTTTCGGGACACTTTTCTTCTTTTGCACTATTTTTATGTCGCGAATCGTATGTCGTGAGCCGCAAAAAGGACGACCACCTAATCCATCACATTTCTATTACCGAATCATATGGCACTTTGGGCAAGACAACTTTGCTTCACGTAGAGGCTGGGCTCGCAAACCGAGGGCGTGGGGCTTGGGACTATGTCTTCGTCGCTCCAGTGCCCATAACTTTTGATCCGTAAGGAGTTACGCGGCACACAGTATACCGTTGGAAAGCTCTCTGAAAACCCTACGATGAGGGAAGAAGGCGTGCTTGGCTGTGCTTATTTTCATAGACCAAAATTGAACATTTTCATTAGTTTCAGGACACTTTTCTTCTTTTGCGCTGTTTTTCCGTCCCGTATCGTACGTCGTGAGCCGCGAAAAAGACGACAACCTAATCCATTACATTTATATTACTGAATCACATGGCACCTTGGAAAAGACAACTTCACTTTAAGTAGAGGCTGGGCCCGCAAACCGAGGGCGTGGGGCTTGGGACCAGGTCTCCGTCACTCCAGTTCCCATAACTTTTGATTTGTAAAGCGTTACGCGCTGCACAGCATACCGTAGGAAAGCTCTCCGAGAGCTCTACGACGGGACCAGCAAGCCTGTCAGTTGCGCCTATTTTTGGAGCCCAAAATTGAATGTTTTCAACAGTTTTGTGACACTTTTCTTCTTTTGCGCTGTTTTTCTGTCACGGATCGTATGTCGTGACCCGCGAAAAGGACAACAACCTAATCCATCACATTTCTATTATCGAATCCCACGGCACCTTGGACAAGACAACTTCGCTTCACGTAGAGGCTGGGCCCACAAACCGAAGGCGTGGGGCTTAGGACATGGTCTCCATCACTCCGGTGCCATAACTTTTGATCCGTAAGGAGTCACACGGCGCACAGCATACCGTTGGAAAGCTCTCCAGAGCTCTACGACGGGGGTAGCAAGTCTACTCGAAAGCGTCTATTTTCTGACCCCAAAATCGAACGTTTTCATCAGTTTCTTGACACTTTTCTCCTTTTGCGCTATTTTTCTGTCCTTGATTATACGTCGTAAGTCCCGAAAACGACGACAACCTAATCCATCACTTTTCTATTACCGAATCCCAAGGCACCTTGGGCAAAAAAACTTCGCTTCATGTAGAGGCTGGGCCCGCAAACCGAGGGCATGGGGGCTTGGGACCAGGTCTCGGTCGCTCCGGTGCCCATAACTTTTGATCCGTAAAGAGGTACGCGGCACATAGCATATTGTTGGAAAGGTATCCGAGAGCTCTAAGACGGAGGCAGCAATCCTGCTCAGCTGCGCTTATTTTTGGAGACCAAAATTGAACATTTTCATCAGTTTCGGGACACTTTTCTTCTTTTGCGCTGTTTTCCGTCTCGTATCGTACGTCGTGAACTGTGAAAAGGACGACTACCTAATCCATCACATTTCTATTACCGAATGCCAAGGCACCTTGAGCAAGACAACTTCGCTTCACGTAGAGGCTGGGCCCGCAAACAGAGGGCGTGGAGCTTGGGACAAGGTCTCCGTCGCTCTGGTACCCTTAACATTTGATCCATAAGGAGTTATGCAGTGCACAACATACTATTGAAAGCTCTCCGAGAGCTCTACGATGGGAGCGACAAGTTTGCTCGGTTACGCCTATTTTCGGATCATAAAATTGAACATTTTCATTAGTTTCAGGACACTTTTCTTTTTTTACACTGTTTTTCCATCCCAGATCGTACGTCGTGAGCCACAAAAAAGACGACAAACTAATCCATTACATTTCTATTACCGAATCCCATGGCACCTTTGGCAAGACAACTTCGCTTAACGTAGAGACTGGGCCCGCAAATCGAGGGCGTGGGGCTTGGGACCAAGTCTCTGTCGCTCCGGTGCCCATAACTTTTGATCCATAAGGAGTTACGATGTGCACATCATATCGTTGGAAAGCTCTCCGAGAGCTCTACAACGTGGACAGCAAGCCTGCTCGGCTGCGCCTATTTTCGGAGACCTAAATTGAACATTTTCATCAGTTTCGAGACACTTATCTTCTTTTACGCTGATTTTCCGTCCCGGATCGTACGTCATAAGCCGCTAAAAGGACGATAACCTAATCCATCACATTTATATTACCAAATCCTATGGCACCTTGGGCAAGACAACTTATCTTTACATAGAGGCTGCGCCCGCAAACCGAGGGCGTGCTGCTTGTGACCAGGTATCCGTCGCTCCGGTGCCCATAAATTTTGATCCGTAAAGAGTTACGCGGCGCACGGCATACCGTTGGAAAGCTCTCCGAGAGCTCTAAGATAAGGGCAACAAGCCTGGCTGGCTGCGCCTATTTATGGAGTTCAAAATCGAAAGTTTTCATCAGTTTCGGGACACTTTTCTTCTTTTGCGCTACTTTTCCTTCCCAGATCGTACGTCGTGAGCCGCGAAAAGGACGACAACCTAATCCATCATATTTCTATTACTGAATCCCATGGTACCTTAGGCAAGATAACTTCGCTTCACATAGAGGCTTGGCCCGCAAACCGAGGGTGTAGGGTTTAGGACCAAGTCTCCGTCACTCCGGTGCCCATAACTTTTGATCTATAAGGAGTTACGCGGCGCACAGTGTACCGTTGGAAAGTTCTCCGAGAGCTCTACGACGGGGTCAACAAGCCTGCTCGGCTGCGCCAATTTTCACGGCCCAAAATTGAACATTTTCATCAGTTTCGGGACACTTTTCTTCTTTTGCGCTATGTTTTCGTCCCTGATCGTATGTAGTGAGCCGCGAAAAGGATGATAACCTAATCCATCACATTTCTATTACCGAATCCCACGACACCTTGGGCAAGACAACTTCGCTTCACGTAGAGTCTGGGCCCGTAAACCGAGGGCGTAGGGCTTGGGACCAGGTCTTTGTCGCACCGGTGCCCATAACTTTTGATCCGTAAGGAGTTATGCTGCGCACAACATACTGTTGGAAAGCTCTCTGAGAGCTGTACGACGGGGGAAGAAAGTGTGCTCGGTTGCGCCTATTTTCAGAGATCAAAATTGAACATTTTCATTAGTTTCGGGATACTTTTCTTCTTTTGTGCTGTTTTTTCGTCCCGGATCGTACGTCATGAGCCGCGAAAAGGACGACAACCTAATCCATCACATTTCTATTATCGAATCCCATGGCACCTTGGACAAGACAACTTCACTTTACGTAGAGGCTGGGCCCGCAAACCGAGGGCGTGGGGCTCGGGACTAGGTCTCCGTCACTTCGGTTCCCATAACTTTTGATTCGTAAAGCGTTACGCGGTGCACATCATACTGTTGGAAAGCTCTCTGAGAGCTCTACGACGGGGCCAGCAAGCCTGTCAGCTGTGCCTATTTTTGGAGCACAAAATCAAATGTTTTCATCGGTTTTGTGACACTTTTCTTCTTTTGCGCTGTTTTTCCATCTTGGATCGTACGTCGTGAGCCGCGAAAAGGACGACAACCTAATCCATCACATTTCTTTTACCGAATCCCATAGCACTCTGGGCAAGACAACTTCGCTTCACGTAAAGACTGGCCCACAAACCGGGGGCGTAGGGCTTGGGACAAGGTCTCCGTCACTCTGGTGCCATAACTTTTGATCCGTAAGGAGTCACTCGGCGCACAGCATATCGTTGGAAAGCTCTCCGTGAGCTCTACGACAGGACCAGCAAGCCTATAGGATGCGCCTATTTTTGGAGCCCAAAATGGATAATTTTCATCAGTTTCGTGACACTTTTCTTCATTTGCGCTGTTTTTCAGTCTCGGATCGTACGTCGTAAGCCGCGAAAAGGTCGACAACCTAATCCATCACATTTCTATTACCGAATCCCACGGTACCTTGGGCAAGACAACTTCACTTCACATAGAGGCTGGGCCAGCAAACCGAGGGCGTGGGGCTTCGGACCAGGTCTCCGTCTCTCTGGTGCCCATAACTTTTGATCCGTAAAGAGGTACGCGGCGCACACCATATCGTTGAAAAGGTCTCCGAGATTTCTACGACAGAGGTAGCAAGCCTGCCCGGTTGCGCCAATTTTTGGACACCAAAATCGAACATTTTCATCAGTTTCGAGACACTTTTCTTGTTTTGCGCTATTTTTTCGTCTCGTATCGTACGTCGTGAGCTGCGAAAAGGACGACAACCTAATCCATCATATTTCTATTACTGAATCCCACGGCACCTTGGGTAAGATAACTTCACTTCAAGTAGAGGTTGGTACCGCAAACCGAGGGCGTGGGGCTTGGGACCAGGTCACCGTCGCTCCGGTACCCATAACTTTTAATCCACAAGGAGTTACGCGGCGCACAGTATACCGTTGGAAAGCTCTTCGAGAGCTCTACGACGAGGGAAACGTGTTTACTCGGTTGCGCCTATTTTTAGATCCCAAAATTGAATGTTTTCACTGGTTTCAGTATACTTTTCTTCTTTTGCGTTGTTTCTCCGTCTCGGATCGTACGTCGTGAGCAGCAAAAAGGACGACCACTTAATCCATCACATTTCTATTACCGAATCCCATGGAACCTTGGGCAAGACAACTTCACTTCACGTAGAGGATGGGCCCGCAAATCGAGGCCGTAGTGCTTGGGACCAAGTCTCCGTCGCTCCGGTGCCCATAACTTTTGATCCGTAAGGAGTTACACGGCGCAAAGCATACAGTTGAAAAGGTCTCCCAGAGTTCTACGACGTGGGCAGCAAGCCTGCTCGACTGCGCCTGTTTTTGGAGACCTAAATTGAACTTTTTCTTCTATTTTGGGACATTTTTCTTCTTTTACGCTATTTTTTCATCCCGGATCGTACGTCGTGAGCCGTGAAATGGACGACAACCTAATCCATCACATTTCTGTTACCGAATCCCACGGCACCTTGGGCAAGACAACTTCACTTCACGTAGAGCCTGGGCTCGCAAACCGAGGGCGTGGAGCTTGGGACTAGGTCTCTATCACTTCGGTGCCCATAACTTTTGATCCGTAAAGCGTTACGCGGCGCATAGTATACTGTTGGAAGGCTCTTCGAGAGCTCTACGATGGGGGTGGCAAGCCTGCTCAACTGTGCCGATTTTCGGAGCACAAAATCGAATATTTTCATCAGTTTCGGGAAACTTTTCTTCTTTTGCGCTGTTTTTTCGTCCCAGATCGTACGTCGTGAGCAGTGAAAAGGACGACAACCTAATCCATCACATTTCTATTACAGAATCTCAAGGTACCTTGGGCAAGACAACTTCGCTTCACGTGGAGGTTGGGCCCGCAATTTGAGGGCGTGGGGCTTGGGACAAGGTCTCCGTCACTCCAGTGCCTATAACTTTTGATCCGTAAAGAGTTACGAGGAGCACAACATACCTTTGGAAAGCTCTCCGAGAGCTCTACGATAGGGGCAACAAGCCTGCTCGGCTTCACCTATTTTCAGAGACAAAAATTGAACATTTTCATCATTTTTCGGACACTTTTCTTCTTTTGCGCTGTTTTTACATCCCGGATCGTATGCCGTGAGCAGCGAAAAGGATGACCACCTAATCCATCACATTTCTATTACCTAATCCTATGACACTTTGGGCAAGACAACTTCGCTTCACGTAGAGGCTGGGCCCGCAAACCGAGGGCGTGGGGTTTGGGACCAAGTCTCCGTCGCTCCAATGCCCATAACTTTTGATCCGTAAGGAGTTACGGGGCACACAGCATACCGTTGGAAAGCTCTCCGAGTGCTCTATGATGGGGGCGGCAAGCTTGCTTGGCTGTCCCTATTTTTGGTGCCCAAAATCACACTTTTTCATCTGTTTCGGGACACTTTTATTCTTTTTCGCTATTTTTACGTCCCGGATCGTATGTCGTGAGCAGCGAAAAGGACGACCACCTAATCCATCACATTTCTATTTCCGAATCCTATGGCACTTTGGGCAAGACAACTTCACTTCACGTAGAGGTTGGGCCCGCAAACTGATGGCGTAGGGCTTGGGACCAAGTCTTCGTCGCTCCGGAGCCCATAAATTTTGATCCGTAAGGAGTTACGCAGCACACAACATACCGTTGGAAAGCTCTATGAGAGCTCTGCGACAGGGGAAGCAAGCGTTCTTGGCTGTGCCTATTTTCCTAGCCCAAAATTGAACGTTTTCATCAGTTTCGGGACACTTTTCTTCTTTTGTGCTGTTTTTTCGTCCCGGATCGTACGTCATGAGCCGCGAAAAGGACGACAACCTAATCCATCACATTTCTATTATCGAATCCCATGGCACCTTGGACAAGACAACTTCACTTTACGTAGAGGCTGGGCCTGCAAACCGAGGGCGTGGGGCTCGGGACCAGGTTTCCGTCACGCAGGTTCCCGTAACTTTTGATTCGTAAAGCGTTACGCAACGCACAACATTCCGTTGGAAAGCTCTCCGAGAGCTCTCCGACGGGGCCAGGAAGCCTATCAGCTGCGCCTATTTTTGGAGCACAAAATCGAATGTTTTCTTCAGTTTTGTGACACTTTTCTTCTTTTGTGATGTTTTTCCATCCCGGATCGTACATCGTGAGCCGCAAAAAGGACGGCAACCTAATCCATCACATTTCTATTACTAAATCCCAAAATACTTTGGGCAAGACAGCTTCGCTTCACGTAGAGGCTGGGCCCACAAACCGGAGGCATGGGGCTTGGGAAAAAGGTCTCCATCACTCCGGTGCCATAACTTTTGATTATTAAGGAGTCACGTGGCGCACAGCATACCGTTGGAAAGCTTTCTGAGAGTTCTACGACGGGGGAAGAAATCGTGCTCGGCTGCGCCTATTCTCTGACCCCAAAATTGAATGTTTTCATTATTTTTGGGACCATTTTCTGCTTTTGTGCTATTTTTCTATCCCGGATCGCACGTCGTAAGCGCGAAAAGGACGACAACCTAATCCATCACTTTTCTATTACCAAATCCCAAGGCACCTTGTGCAAAACAACTTCGCTTCACATAAAGGCTGGGCCCGCAAACCGAGGGCGTGGGGCTTGGGACCAGGTCTCCGTCGCTCCGGTGTCCATAACTTTTGATCCGTAAAGAGGTACCTGGAGCACAGCATATCGTTGGAAAGGTCTCCGAGAGCTCTACGACGGAGGCAGCAAGCCTGCTCGGCTGCGCCTATTTTTGGAGACCAAAATTGAACATTTTCATTAGTTTCGGGACACTTTTATTCTTTTGTGCTATTTTTCCATCCCGGATCGTACGTCGTGAGCTGTGAAAAGGATGACAACCTAATCCATCACATTTGTAATACCAAATCCCACGGCACCTTGGGCAAGACAACTTCGCTTTACATAGAGGCTGGTCCCGCAAACTAAGGGTGTGGGGCGTGGGACTAGGTTTCCGTCATTCCGGTGCCCATAACTTTTGATCCGCAGAGCGTTATGCAGCGCACAACATACCGTTAGAAAGCTCTCCGAGAGCTCTACGACGGGGGAAGCAAATCTGCTCGACTCTGCCTATTTTCGGAGCCCAAAATCTAACATTTTCCTCAGTTTCAGGACACTTTTTTTCTTTTGCGCTATTTTTTCATCCCAAATCGTATGTCGTGAGCCGAGAAAAGGACGACAACCTAATCCATTACATTTTTATTACCGAATCCCAAGGCACCTTGGGCAAGACAACTTCGCTTCACATAGACGCTGTGCCAGCAAACCGAGGGCGTGGGGCTTGGGACCATGTCTCCGTCGCTTCGGTGCCCATAACTTTTGATCCGTAAAGAGGTACGTGGCACACAACATATCGTTGGAAAGTTCTCCGAGAGCTCTACGACAGGGGCAGCAAGCCTGCTCGGCTGCGCCTATTTTTGAATCCCAAAATTGAATGTTTTCACTAGTTTCGGGACACTTTTCTTCTTTTGCACTATTTTTTAATCCCGGATCGTATGTCGTAAGCCGCAAAAAGGACGACATCCTAATGCATCACATTTCTATTACCGAATCCCAAGGCACCTTGGGCAAGACAACTTCGCTTCACGTAGAGGTTGGGCCCATAAACCGAGGGCGTGGGGCTTGAGACCAGATCTCCGTCGCTCCGGTGCCCAAAACTTTTGATACGTAACGCGTTACATGGTGCACAACATACCATTGGAAAGCTCAACGAGAGCTCTACGACGGGGGCAACAAGCCTGCTCGGCTGCGCCTATTTTCGGAGACCTAAATTGAACATTTTCATCAGTTTCGGGACACTTTTCTTCTTTTGCTCTGTTTTTTCGTCCCGTATCATACGTCGTGAGCCGCGAAAAGGACGACAACCTAATCCATCACATTTCTATTATCGAATCCCATGTCACTCCGGTGCCCATAACTTTTGATCCGTAAAGTGTTATGCAGCGCACAGTATACCGTTGGAAAGCTCTCTGAAAGCTCTACGACGGGGGCAGCAAGCCAGCTTGACTGCGCCTATTTTCGGAGCCCAAAATCGAACGTTTCATCAATTTTGGGACACTTTTTTTTCTTTTGCGCTTTTTTTTCGTCCCGGATCGTACGTCGTGAGCCGCGAAAAGGACGACAACCTAATGGATTACGTTTTTATTACCATTCCCAAGGCACCTTGGGCAAGACAACTTCGCTTCACGTAGAGGCTGGGCCAACAAACTGAGGGCGTTGGGCTTGGGACCAGGTCTCCGTCGCACCCGTGCCCATAACTTTTGATTCGAAATGAGTTACGAGGCGCACAATATATCGTTGAACAGCTCTCCGAGAGCCCTACGACAGGTGCAGCAAGCCTACACGGCAGTGCCTATTTTCGGAGCCCAAAATTGAACTTTTTCATCAGTTTCGTGACACTTTTCTTCTTTTGCGCTGTTTTTCCGTTCTGGATCGTACGTCATAAGCCGCGAAAAGGACGACAACCTAATCCATTACATTTCTATTATCGAATCCCATGGAACCTTGGGCAAGACAACTTTGCTTTCGTAGAGGTTGGGACCGCAAACCGAGGGTGTGGGGCTTGGGACCAGGTATCTGTCACTCCGGTTCCCATAGCTTTTGATCCGTAAAGCGTTACACGGCGCACAACATACTGTTGAAAAGCTCTCCAAGAGCTCTACGATGGGGGCAGCAAGCTTGCTTGGCTGCGTCCATTTTCGGTGCCTAAAATTGAATGTTTTCATATGTTTTGGGACACTTTTCTACTTGTGCGTTGTTTTTTCGTCCCTGATTGTACATCGTGAGCCGCGAAAAGGACGACAACCTAATCCATCACAATTCCATTACAGAATCCCATGGCACCCTGGGCAAGACAACTTATCTTTACGTAGAGGCTGGGCCCGCAAATCGAGAGCGTGGGGGATGTGACCATGTCTCCGTCACTTCGTTGCCCATAACTTTTGATCCGTAAAGCGTTACGCGGCGCACAACATACCGTTGGAAAGCTCCCCGAGAGCTCTACGATGGGGGCAGCAAGTCTGCTCGGCTGCGTCTCTTTTCTGATTACAAAATTGAATATTTTCATCAGTTTCGATACACTTTTCTTCTTTTTCGGTGTTTTTCGACCCGGATCATACGTCGTGAGCTGCGAAAAGGAAGACAACCTAATCCATCACATTTCTGTTACCGAATCCCATGGCATCTTGGGCAAGACAACTTCACTTCACGTAGACGCTGGGCCCGCAAACCGAGGGCGTGGGACTTGGGACCAGGTCTCCGTCACTTCGGTTCCCATAACTTTTGATCCGTAAAGCGTTACGCGGTGCATATCATGCCGTTAGAAAGTTCTCTGAGAGTTCTATGACGGGACCAGTAAGCTTGCTCGGCTGCACTTATTTTCGGAGTCCAAAATCGAACGTTTTCATCAGTTTTGGGATACTTTTCTTCCTTTCCGCTATTTTTCAGTCCCGGATCGTACGTCGTGAGCCGCGAAAAGGACGACAACCTAATCTATCACATTTCTATTACCGAATTCCAAGGTGCCTTGGGCAAGACAACTTCGCTTCACGTAGAGGCTGGGCCCGCAAACCGAGGGCGTGGGGCTTGGGACAAGCTCTCTGTCACTTCGGTGCCCATAACTTTTGATCCGTAGGAGTTACACAGCGCACAGCATACTGTTGGAAAGCTCTCCGAGAGCTCTACGACGGGGCAGGAAGCCTGCTCGGCTGTGACTATTTTCGGACCCCAAAATCGAACGTTTTCATCAGTTTCGGCACACTTTTCTCCTTTTACGTTGTTTTTCTGTCCCGGATCGTACGTCGTAATCCGCGAAAAGGACGACATCCTAATCCATCACATTTCTATTACCGAATCCCAAGGCACCTTGAGCAGGACAACTTCGCTTCACGTAGAGGCTGGGCCCGCAAGCCGAGGACGTGGGGCTTAGGACCAGGTCTCCGTCGCTCCGGTGCCCATAACTTTTGATCCATAAGGAGTCACGCGGCACATAGCATACAGTTGAAAAAGCTCTCCGAGAGCTCTACGACGGGGGCAATAAGTTTGCTCAGTTGCGCCTATTTTCAGATCCCAAAATTGAATGTTTTCACTAGTTTCAGGACACTTTTCTTCTTTTGCGCTGTTTCTCCGTCCCGGATAGTACGTCGTGAGCCGCAAAAAGGATGACCACCGAATCCATCACATTTTTATTATTGAATCCCATGGCACCTCAGGCAAGACAACTTTGCTTCACGTAGAGGTTGGGCCTGCAAACCGAGGGCGTGGGGCTTGGGACCAGGTCTCCGTCGCTCCGGTGCCCATAACTTTTGATTCGTAAGGAGTTACGCAGCGCCCAGCATACCGTTGGAAAGCTCTCCGAGAGCTCTACGACGGGGGCAACAAGCCTGCTCGGCTGCGCCTATTTTCGGAGACCTAAATTGAACATTTTCATCAGTTTTGGGACACTTTTCTTCTTTTGCTCTATTTTTTTGTCCCGTATCATACGTTATGAGCCGCGAAAAGGACGACAACCTAATCCATCACATTTCTATTACCGAATCCCATGTCACTCCGGTGCCCATAACTTTTGATCCGTAAAGCGTTACGCGGCGCACATTATACCGTTGGAAAGCTCTCTGAAAGCTCTACGGCGGGGGCAGCAACCCAGCTAAACTGCGGCTATTTTTGGAGTCCAAAATCGAACGTTTTCATCAGTTTCGGGATACTTTTTTTCTTTTACACTTTTTTTTCATCCCGGATCGTATGTCGTGAGTCGTGAAAAGGACAACAACCTAATCCATTACATTTTTATTACCGAATCCCAAGGCACCTTGGGCAAGACAACTTCGCTTCACGTAGACGCTGGGCCAGCAAACTGAGGGCGTGGGGCTTGGGACCAGGTCTCCGTCGCTCCGGTGCCCATAACTTTTGATCCGTAAAGAGTTACGTGGCGCACAGCATATCATTGGAAAGCTCTCCAAGAGCTCTACAACAGGTGCAGCAAGCCTGCCTAGCAGCGCCTGTTTTTGGAGCCCAAAATTGAACTTTTTCATCAGTTTCGGGACAATTTTCTTCTTTTGCCCTGCTTTTCCGTTCTGGATCATACGTCATAAGCCGCGAAAAGACGACAACCTAATCCATCACATTTCTATTACCGAATCCCATGGCACCTTGGGCAAGACAACTTCAATTTCGTAGAGGCTGGGACCGCAAACCGAGGGCGTGTGGCTTGGGACCAGGTCTCTGTCACTCCGGTGCCCCATAACTTTTGATCCGTAAAGCGTTACGCGGCGCACAACATACCGTTGAAAAGCTCTCCGAGAGCTCTACGACGGGGGCAGCAAGCCTGCTCGGCTGCGCCCATATTCGGTTCCTAAAATTGAATGTTTTAATCAGTTTCGGGACACTTTTCTACTTTTGCGCTGTTTTTTCATCCCAGATTGTACGTCGTGAGCCGCGAAAAGGACGACAACCTAATCCATCACATTTCTATTACCGAATCCCATGGCACCTTGGGCAAGGCAACTTATCTTTACATAGAGGCTGGGCCCGCAAACCGAGAGCGTGGGGGATGGGACCAGGTCTCCGTCACTTCGTTGCCCATAACTTTTGATCCGTAAAGCGTTACGCGGCGCACAATATACCATTGGAAAGCTCTCCGAGAGCTCTACGACGGAGGCAACAAGTCTGCTCGGCTGCGTCTCTTTTCAGATCCCAAAATTGAATATTTTCATCAGTTTCGGTACACTTTTCTTATTTTTCGGTGTTTTTTGACCTGGATCGTACGTCGTGAGCTGCGAAAAGGATGACAACCTAATCCATCACATTTCTGTTACCGAATCCCACAGCACCTTGGGCAAGACAACTTCACTTCACGTAGACATTGGGCCCGCAAACCGAGGGCGTAGGACTTGGGACCAGGTGTCCATCACTCTGGTTCCCATAACTTTTGATCCGTAAAGCGTTACGCGGCGCACAACATGCCGTTGGAAAGTTCTTTGAGAGTTCTACGACGAGTCTAGCAAGCCTGCTTGGCTGCAATTATTTTCAAAGCCCAAAATCGAACGTTTTCATCAGTTTCGGGACAATTTTCTTCCTTTTCGCTATTTTTGAGTCCCGGATCGTACGTCGTGAGCCGCGTAAAGGACAACAACCTAATCCATCACATTTCTATTACCGAATTCCAAGGTGCATTGGGCAAGACAACTTCGCTTCACGTAGAGGCTGGGCCCGCAAATTGAGGGTGTGGGGCTTGGGACAAGCTCTCTGTCACTCCGGTGCCCGTAACTTTTGATCCGTTGGAGTTACGCAGCGCACAACATACCGTTGGAAAGCTCTCCAAGAGCTCTACGACAGGGCAAGAAGCCTGCTCGACTGCGACTCTTTTCGGACCCCAAAAACGAACGTTTTTATCAGTTTTGGCACACTTTTCTCCTTTTACGCTGTTTTTCCATCCCGGATCGTACGTCGTAATCCGCAAAAAGGACGACATCCTAATCCATCACATTTCTATTACCGAATCCCAAGTTACCTTGAGCAGGACAACTTCGCTTCACGTAGAGGTTGGGCCCGCAAACCGAGGACGTGGGGCTTGGGACCAGGTCTCCGTCACTCCGGTGCCCATAACTTTTGATCCATAAGGAGTTATGCGGCGCAAAGCATACTGTTGGAAAGCACTCTGAGAGCTCTACGACGGAGGCAGCAAGTTTGGTCGGTTGCGCCTATTTTCAGATCCCAAAATTGAATGTTTTCACTAGTTTCAGGACACTTTTCTTCTTTTGCGCTGTTTATCCGTCCCGGATAGCACGTCGTGAGTCGCAAAGAGGACGACCACCTAATCCATCACATTTCTATTACCGAATCCCATGGCACCTTGGGCAAGACAACTTCGCTTCACGTAGAGGCTGGGCCCGCAAATTGAGGGCATGGGGCTTGGGACCAGGTCTCCGTCGCTCCGATGCCCATAACTTTTGATCCATAAGGAGTTACGCGACGCACAACATACAATTGGAAAGCTCTCCGGGAGCACTACGACGTGGGCAGAAAGACTGCTCGGCTGCGCCTATTTTCAGAGCCCAAAATCGAACATTTTTATCAGTTTCGGAACACTTTTCTTCTTTTGCGCTGTTTTTGGGTCCCGGATCGTACGTCGTGAGGCTCGAAAAGGACGACAAGCTAATCCATCACATTTATATTACCGAATCCCATGGCACCTCGGGCAAGACAACTTATCTTTACGTAGAGGTTAGGCCCGCAAACCGAGGGCGTAGGGCTTGGGACCAGGTCTTTGTCACTCCGGTGCCCATAACTTTTGATCCGTAAAGCGTTACACAGCGCACAGTATACCGTTAGAAAGCTCTCCGAGAGCTCTACGATGGGGGCAGCAAGCCTGCTCGACTGCGCCTATTTTCGGAGCACAAAATCGAACATTTTCATTAGTTTCGGGACACTTTTCTTCTTTAGCGCTGTTTTTCTGTCCCGGATCGTACGTCATGAGCCGCGAAAAGGACGACAACCTAATCCATCACATTTCTATTATCGAATCCCATGACACCTTGGACAAGACAACTTTACTTTACGTAGAGGCTGGGCCCGCAAACCGAGGGCGTGGGGCTTGGGACCAGGTCACCGTCACTCCGGTGGCCATAACTTTTGATCCGTAAGGAGTTACACGGCACACAGCATACCGTTGGAAAGCTCTCAAGGAGCTCTACGACAGGGGCAGCAAGCCTGCTTTGTTGCGCCCATTTTCGGAGTCCAAAATTGAACGTTTTCATCATTTTTCGGACACTTTTCTTCTTTTGCGCTATTTTTACGTCCCGGATCGTATGTCGTGAGCAGCGAAAAGGACGACCACCTAATCCATCACATTTCTATTACCTAATCCTATGGCACTTTGGGCAAGACAACTTCACTTCACGTAGAGGCTGGGCCCGCAAACCGAGGGCGTGGGGTTTGGGACCAGGTCTCCGTCGCTCCGGTGCCCGTAACTTTTGATCCATAAGTAGTTACGCGGCGCACAGCGTACCGTTGGAAAGCTCTCCGACAGCTCAACGACGGGGGCAATAAGCCTGCTCGACTGCACCTATTTTCGGAGCCCAAAATCGAACGTTTTCATTAGTTTTGGGAGACTTTTCTTCTTTTGCGCTGTTTTTACGTCCCGGATCGTATGTCGTGAGCAGCGAAAAGGACGACCACCTAATTCATCACATTTCTATTTCCGAATCCTATGGCACTTTGGACAAGACAACTTCACTTCACGTAGAGGCTGGGCCGGCAAACTGATGGCGTAGGGCTTGGGACCAAGTCTTCGTCGCTCCGGAGCCCATAACGTTTGATCCATAAGGAGTTATGCGGCGCACAGCATACCATTGGAAAGCTCTATGAGAGCTCTACAACGGGGAAATCAAGCGTGCTCGGTTGCGCCTATTTTCAGAGATCAAAATTGAACTTTTTCATCAGTTTCGGGATACTTTTCTTCTTTTGTGCTGTTTTTCCGTCCCGGATCGTACGTCATGAGCCGCGAAAAGGACGACAAGCTAATCCATCACATTTCTATTATCGAATCCCATGGCACCTTGGACAAGACAACTTCTGTGAGGCCCGACCCCGATTTGCGTGCGAAACCTAGCTTCGTGTGCCCTAACAAAGATTTGCGTGCCATGACCTAGATTTAAGAATTGTATTCATTTTATGTGCCATGCATTGAATTACGTGCATTCATTTAGGCTTGCGTGCACTTACTTGAAAAATGTGCATTCGTCTCATAGTTCGTGTCTTACCTCATAGTGCGTGCCCTAGATCTAGGAAAGCATGCCTTCACGCTAATCAAGAAAGCATCTTTCATGGAGCACTATACTATTAAACAATCCTACAAAATCCACTAACAATATAATAATCCTAATTCAATTCACTAGAAGACAAAAAATGCACCAAACACTAAACATTCTTCATTCTTTATTCCTTTTCTTTTTCACTTCCAAACACATGCAATAAAATAAGCTCAACCAAGACAAAATTTCAGAATTTCCCACATGTTTGGCCGACCCCTAGGTGGCATTTGTGCATGCTTATTCAATATAATTTAATTCCTAGACACATTAGACAAACTATGACACAAATGCATTAAAAAAAATGACCAAAACCACCTCAAATCTCTCTCTTGCTCAACCAAAAACTCATTGCCCATGCTAGCATTTTAAATTTCCACCTTGAAGACACAAAAAATTCAGATTTGGCTGCCCAAGGCCGACATGCTCCTCAAAAAAATTGCAAGGCCTTCATTTGTTGTCATTTCTTCATTCTCTTTCATTCTTCTTTCACTTCCCTCTCATTTATCTCTCTCTCTCAGCCCTAGCTGCACATTACTACCTCCATAGCTTCTCTTCCTCACAACATAGCTAATCAAGTCAAGCAACCATCAAGAAGGTCGAAGCAAGCTAGCTAGAGTTCAAAAATTCTCATGCATGTGCTTTGAAGACCTCTAATCGGCCTAGGTGAGCTTCTTGACATCCATTTGTTTTCTTCATGTTTTAAACTCATGCATGTGCTAAGAGATTGATCATTAAGCTAAGAAAAAAAATAGATAAAAACTAGTGGGGATTTTGGCTAAGCAAGGGAAAGGAGAAGATTTGAACTTCAACAAGGTTTTTGAACATTTTGTGGTTGATTGCTAAGGTGAGGGTTAAAACCTTTTGAAAACTCTTCAAAAAATTCACATGCATGCTCATAAATGTGTGTATTTGCTTCTGTACTTGAGCTATATGGTCGTTCATAAACTTAAACAACCATGCATGGCAAGATCTTGGCTTGAAAATGATGCTAGGTGAAGTCGAAATTGTTGACAGCTCTCTGACCAGTCTGTTCGAGGTACGTTTAGCTAGGATAATGATGTTGAAAATGCTTGAAAATTGGTAGGTGACTATTTTGGACAGTTTTGAATATTTTTCCCAGAAATAGGCCGAAGCTAATTTTGACTCTAAGGTCCTCAAAATGGCAAATCTTTAAAATGTGACCAAATCTGGAAATCTGGAAAAATGAAGCAGATTTTGGCAGATGCACTGACCTTGTGGAACAAACCATATTTCACTTAGTAAATGATGTCAAAAATGCATGAAATTTGGTGTGCTACTACATTTTTCAGTTCTGCACAATTTTGTCAGAAATGGACCAAGGCTAAAACTGACTCTAAGGACCTCAAAAACGTCAATTTCTGAAAAGTGTGTAAATCTGGACAGTTTTGTGCTATCTCACTGTTTCGGCTATAACTAATGATTCCGAACTCCAATTGATGCAAGGTTTGTTTCTGATTTTAGTTAACTTCTTAAGCTTTAATTTTACATTTTATTCACTGAATTTGGAGATTTTTTGATTATCCAATTGATTGTGAGAAAACAGCCTATTGCAGTAAAGGTTTCACTTAGCTACATGCTTGGAAAATTGTTGTAACCTCTCTTGTGGTACTAATTGTGTGAAAATGTGGTGTTGGGATGTTGTGTGGACTGTTTTGAGTACTTGAAGATGTTTGAATTGAATGATGCATAACTTGAGAATGATTTTGAGTTGACTTAGGGTTTAATCACACGATTAAGCATGAAATGGAAACCCAAATGACTAGGTAGTTTTTCTATATGTTGATCAATTGGATATTGTGTAGAAATTATATGCTTAGTGGGCTGCCCGTAAATGTCTTATAACTTCAAATATGATTTTGACCATTGCATGTTGTCAAATAAGCTTCTCTTGCAACCGAACCCACGTAAATGTTGTTGCATGTTGAATATTCGTATCACTTGATTACGTGAACTTCGAAGTGAGTTATATGGCTTGACTTGCATGTGTTATATGGCTGCCCGTTTAATGTTCATATGATTCCGTATGCTTTTCAAGTGAAATTATTTGTTTTATCGTGCCTTGTTTGATTACTTGACAACATGCGATCTTATTACTGCCCGGAGGCGACCTACTTTGTTGTCCTCCTAATGTGATATGATAAATGTTATAAATGTGCATTGCATACGAGGTTGCAACCTTTTATTGTGGCATGGTAGCGTTTCACGAACGTCGGGCGGCATAGGGCTTGCCGGTGCTCCCGTGACTACCATGGTCCAATTCCCTCTCTCGCTTGGCATTCCACCCTCAGAGAGTTGGGTCGTAGGTTTCGGGGTACATCCGGAGTACACCCAATTGGGAGCGATAAGTGGATTATTGAAGTCGGCAGCACCAAATGAATCGAAATTGATATTGAGAGCAAATGCTCACCGTATCCTTGAAATGATTGGTAAATGTATCCGTTACTCGATTTGTTTCATATATTTGCGTACCTTATCATTTGTAATATGTGACATGTTTTCAAAAGAGTTTTCATATTTGAACCGAAAAATGAGTTTCAAAACGTATTTCTCGTGTCCTCCTCGCTGAGTTCATAAGGACTCACCCTCTTTTCATCACAGGTGAAAAAGAACAGGTACAGGTACCAGAGGATAATGTGCTTAATGATGAACCCCTGGAGTGATTGCCTGTCATTGTTGTTTTGCTTGAACGTGACTACTTGTGAACTTTAAGTTATTTGAAGACTATTTCCTTTTATGTTGCTCAACGTTGTGATGTAAAAGATCCCTGTTGTAATTTGGGGTCTAATTTTGGGTTGTACTTATATTAAGTAGACTGATGCTAGACATTACTATGATCGTTTTGCTTTTACTACCGCTAGTATTATCATAGGTTATGACGCATTAGCAGGGACTAAGTAAATGAACTTATCCAATCTCAAACAGGTATATTTTGAAACGAAGACAAACAAACAAGCGAGACATAGTATCATGCTAGGTTATAAATCAAATGAGATATCAAAATAACCAATAGGCAATTCAGTTGATGGTAAACTAGTAATCTTAGTTGGAAATGGAATTGAGATGGTAAATTTTGAGGCGTTTAGAGAACTAGGTCAAACCAAAGAGCCCAATTACAACCGTTATGCTGCTAGATTTCTGGAAAATTTTGGAGTCTTGGATAAAACGTTAAGTGCTAAACCTCCTTGAACGATTAAGTACGTGAACGGACTTGAATGCTTAGATCACACCCTAGTCTAACTTTATAGGCCGGGTTGGGGCCTAACAAGTTCACTTTACGTAGAGGCTGGGCCCGCAAACCGAGGGCGTGGAGCTCGGGACTAGGTCTCCGTCACTTCGGTTCCCATAACTTTTGATTCGTAAAGCGTTACGCGGCGCACAGCATACCGTTGGAAAGCTCTCCGAGAGCTCTACGACGGGGCCAGGAAGCCTATTAGCAGTGCCTATTTTTGGAGCACAAAATCAAATGTTTTCATCAGTTTTGTGACACTTTTCTTCTTTTGCGCTGTTTTTCCATCTCGGATCATATTTCGTAAGCCGCGAAAAGGACGACAACCTAATCCATCACATTTCTATTACCGAATCCCAAAATACTTTGGGCAAGACAACTTCATTTCATGTAGAGGCTGGGCCCGTAAACCGGGGGCATTGGGCTTGGGACAAGGTCTCCGTTACTCCGGTGCCATAACTTTTGATCCGTAAGGAGTCACGCGACGCACAGCATACTGTTGGAAAGCTCTCCGAGAGCTCTACGACGGGGGCAGCAAGTCTACTCGGCTGCGCCGATTTTCTTACCCCAAATCGAATGTTTTCATCAGTTTCGGGACACTTTTCTCCTTTTGCGCTATTTTTCTGTCCCGGATCGTACGTCGTAAACCGCGAAAAGGACGACAACCTAATCCATCACTTTTCTATTACCAAATCCCAAGGCACCTTGTGCAAAACAACTTCGCTTCACATAAAGGCTGGGCCCGCAAACCGAGGGCGTGGGGCTTGGGACCAGGTCTCCGTCGCTCCGGTGCCCATAACTTTTGATCCGTAAAGAGGTACCTGGAGCACAGCATATCGTTGGAAAGGTCTCCGAGAGCTCTACGACGGAGGCAGCAAGCCTGCTCGGCTGCGCCTATTTTTGGAGACCAAAATTGAACATTTTCATTAGTTTCGGGACACTTTTCTTCTTTTGCGCTATTTTTCCGTCCCGTATCGTACGTCGTGAGCTGTGAAAAGGACGACAACCTAATCCTTCACTTTTCTATTACCGAATCCCATTTTCTATTACCGAATCCCATGGCACCTTGGGCAAGACAACTTCGCTTTACGTAGAGGCTGGGGCTGCAAACCGAGGGTGTGGGGCTTGGGACCAGGTCTCCGTCACTTCAGTGCCCATAACTTTTGATCCGCAAAGCGTTACGCAGCGCACAATATACCGTTGGGAAGCTCTTCAAGAGCTCTACGACGCGGGCAGCAAATCTGCTCAACTGTGCCTATTTTCGGAGTCTAAAATCTAACATTTTCATCAGTTTTGGGACACTTTTTTTCTTTTGCGCTGTTTTTTCGCCCCAGATCGTACGTCGTGAGCCTCGAAAAGGACGACAACCTAATCCATTACATTTTTATTACCGAATCCTAAGGCACCTTGGGCAAGACAACTTCGTTTTATGTAGACGCTGGGCCAGCAAACCGAGAGTGTGGGGCTTGGGACTATGTCTCCGTCGCTCCGGTGCCCATAACTTTTGATCTGTAAAGAGGTACGTGGCGTACATCATATCGTTGGAAAGCTCTCCGAGAGCTCTACGACAGGGGCAACAAGCTTGCTCGGCTGCGCCTCTTTTTGAATCCCAAAATTGAATGTTTTCACTTGTTTCAGGACACTTTTCTTCTTTAGCGCTGTTTTTCCGTCCTGGATCGTACGTCGTAAGTCACAAAAAGGACGGCATCCTAATCCATCACATTTCTATTACCGAATCCCAAGGCACCTTGGGCAAGACAACTTTGCTTCATGTAGAGGTTGGGCCCACAAACCGAGGGCGTGGGGCTTGGGACCAGGTCTCCGTCGCTTCGGTGCCCATAACTTTTGATCCGTAAGGAGTTACGCGGTGCACAGCATACCGTTGGAAAGCTCTTCAAGTGCTCTACAACGGGGGCAACAAGCCTGCTCGGCTACGCTTATTTTCGGAGACCTAAATTGAACATTTTCATCAGTTTCGGGACACTTTTCTTCTTTTGCTCTATTTTTTCGTCCCGTATCATACGTCGTGAGCCGCGAAAAGGACGACAACCTAATCCATCACATTTCTATTAACGAATCCCATGTCACTCCGGTGCCCATAACTTTTGATCCGTAAAGTGTTACGCGGCGCACAGTATACCGTTGGAAAGCTCTCTGAAAGCTCTACGAAGGGGGCAGCAAGCCAGCTTGACTGCACCTATTTTCAGAGCCCAAAATCGAACGTTTCATCAATTTTGGGACACTTTTTTTCTTTTGCGCTTTTTTTTAGTCCCGGATCGTACGTCGGGAGCCGCGAAAAGGACGACAACCTAATGCATTACATTTTTATTACCGAATCCCAAGGCACCTTGGGCAAGATAACTTCGCTTCACGTAGACGCTGGGCCAGCAAACTGAGGGCGTGGGGCTTAGGACCAGGTCTCCGTCGCTCCGGTGCCCATAACTTTTGATCCGTAAAGAGTTACATGGTGCACAACATATCGTTGGAAAGCTCTCCGAGAGCTCTACGACTAGTGTAGCAAGCCTGCTCAACAGCGCCTATTTTCGGAGCCCAAAATTGAACTTTTTCATCAGTTTTGGGACAATTTTATTCTTTTGCGCTGTTTTTCCGTTCTAGATCGTACGTCGTAAGCCGCGAAAAGGACGACAACCTAATCCATCACATTTCTATTACCGAATCCCATGGGACCTTGGGCAAGACAACTTCACTTTTGTAGAGGCTGGGACCACAAACCGAGGGTGTGGGGCTTGGGACTAGGTATCCGTCACTCCGGTTCCCATAACTTTTGATCCGTAAAGCGTTACGCGGCGCACAGCATACCGTTGGAAAGCTCTCCGAGAGCTCTACGACGGGGAAGGAAGCCTGCTCGGCTGCGACTATTTTTGGATCCCAAAATCGAACATTTTCATCAGTTTCGGGATACTTTTCTCCTTTTACGCTGTTTTTTCGTCCCGGATCGTACGTCGTAAGCCGCGAAAAGGATGACATCCTAATTCATCATATTTCTATTACCGAATCCCAAGGCACCTTGAGCAGTAAAACTTCGCTTCACGTAGAGGCTGGGCCCGCAAACCGAGGACGTAGGGCTTGGGACCAGGTCTCCGTCGCTCCGGTGCCCACAACTTTTGATCCATAAGGAGTTACGCGGCGCACAACATACCGTTGGAAAGCTCTCCGAGAGCTCTACGACGGGGGCAACAAGTTTGCTCGGTTGTGCCTATTTTCAGATCCCAAAATTGAATGTTTTCACTAGTTTCAGGACACTTTTCTTCTTTTGCGTTGTTTCTCCGTCCCGGATCGTACGTCGTGAGCCGCAAAAAGGACGACCACCTAATCCATCACATTTCTATTACCGAATCCTATGGCACCTTGGGCAAGAAAACTTCGCTTCACGTAGAGGCTGGGCCCGCAAATCGAGGGCGTGGGGCTTGGAACCAGATCTCCGTTGCTCCGGTGCCCATTACTTTTCGTCCATAAGGAGTTACGCGGTGCACAGTATACCGTTGGAAAGCTCTCCGAGAGATCTACGACGTGGGCAGCAAGCCTGCTCGGCTGCGCCTATTTTTGGAGCCCAAAATCGAACGTTTTTATCAAATTTGGGATACTTTTCTTCTTTTGCACTGGTTTTTCGTCCCGGATCGTACATCGTGAGCCACGAAAAGGACGACAAGCTAATCCATCACATTTCCATTACCGAATCCCATGTCATCTTGGGCAAGACAACTTATCTTTACGTAGAGGCTGGGCTCGCAAACCGAGGGCGTGGGGCTTGGGACCAGGTCTCTGTCACTCTGGTGCCCATAACTTTTGATCCGTAAAGCGTTACGTGGCGCACAGTACACCGTTGGAAAGCTCTCCGAGAGCTCTACGACAGGGTCAGCAAGCCTGCTCGACTGCGCTTATTTTCGGAGCACAAAATCGAATATTTTAATTAGTTTCGGGACACTTTTCTTCTTTTGCGTTGTTTTCTCATCCCGGATCGTACGTCGTGAGTCGCGAAAAGGACGACAACCTAATCCATCACATTTCTATTACCGAATCCTATGCCACCTTGGACAAGATAACTTCACTTTACGTAGAGGCTGGGCCCGCAAACCGAGGGCGTGGGGCTTGGGACCAGGTCTCCATCACTCCAATTCCCATAACTTTTGATTTGTAAAGCGTTACGCGCTGCACAGCATACCGTAGGAAAGCTCTCCGAGAGCTCTACGACGGGGCCAGCAAGCCTGTCAGTTGCGCCTATTTTTGGAGCCCAAAATTGAATGTTTTCATCAGTTTTGTGACACTTTTCTTCTTTTGTGCTATTTTTTCGTCCAGGATCGTACGTCGTGAGCCGCGAAAAAGACGACAACCTAATCCATCACATTTCTATTACCGAATCCCAAGGTACTTTGTACAAGAAAACTTCACTTCACGTAGAGGCTGGGCCCGTAAACCGGGGGCGTGGGGCTTGGGACAAGGTCTCGGTCACTCTGGTGCCATAACTTTTGATCCGTAAGGAGTCACGCGGCGCACAGCATGCCGTTGGAAAGCTCTCCGAGAGCTCTACGACGGGGGCAGCAAGTCTACTCGGCTGCGCCTATTTTTTAAGCCCAAAATTGTACATTTTTATCAGTTTCGGGACACTTTTCTGCTTTTGCGCTGTATTTCCATCCCGAATCGTACGTCGTAAGCAGCGAAAACGACGACAACCTAATCCATCACTTTTCTATTACCGAATCCCAAGGCACCTTGGGCAAAACAACTTCGCTTCACGTAGATGCTAGGCCAGCAAACCGAGGGCGTGGGGCTTTGGACCAAGTCTCCGTCGCTCCGGTGCCCATAACTTTTGATCCGTAAAGAAGTACACGACGCACAACATATCGTTGGAAATCTCTCCGAGAGCTCTACGATGGAGGCAGCAAGCCTGCTCGGCTGCGCCTATTTTTGAAGAATAAAATTGAACATTTTCATCATTTTTGGGACACTTTTCTTCTTTTGCGCTATTTTTTCGTCCTTTATCGTACGTCGTGAGCTGCGAAAAGGCCGACAACCTAATCCATCACATTTTTATTACCGAATCCCATGGCACCTTGGCCAAGACCGAGGGTGTAGGGCTTTGGACCAGGTCTCTATCACTCCGTTGCCCATAACTTTTGATCCGTAAAGCGTTACGCGGCACACAACATACCATTGGAAAGCTCTCCGAGAGCTCTACGACGGGGGTAGCAAGTCTGCTAAGCTACGTCTCTTTTTAGAGCCCAAAATCGAATATTTTCATCAGTTTTGGTACACTTTTCTTCTTTTCCGGTGTTTTTTCGTCTCGGATAGTTCGTTGTGAGCTGTGAAAAGGACGACAGCCAAATCCATCAATTTTCTATTACCGAATCCTGCGGCACCTTGGGCAAGACAACTTCACTTCACGTAGACGCTGGGCCCGCAAACTGAGGGCGTAGGGCTTAGGACCAGGTGTCCGTCGCCCCAGTGCCCATAACTTTTTATCCGTAAAGTGTTACGTGGCGCACAGTATACCGTTGAAAAGCTCTCCGAGAGCTCTACGATAGGGCAGCAAGCCTGATCGATTGTGCATATTTTCGGAGCCCAAAATAGAATGTTTTCATCAGTTTCGGGACACTTTTTTTCTTTTGCGCTGTTTTTCCGTCCCGGATCGTACGTCGTGAGCCGCGAAAAGGACGACAACCTAATCCATTACATTTTTATTACCGAATCCCAAGGCACCTTGGGCAAGACAACTTCGCTTCACGTAGACGCTGGGCCAGCAAACCGAGGGCGTGGGGCTTGGGACCAGATCTCCGTCACTCCGGTGCCCATAACTTTTGATCCGTAAAGAGTTACGTGGTGCACAACATATTGTTGGAAAGCTCTGCGAGAGCTCTACGACAAGGGAAGCAAGCCTGCTCGGCTGCGCCTGTTTTCGCAGCCCAAAATTGAACTTTTTCATTAGTTTCGTGACACTTTTTCTCTTTTGCGCTGTTTTTCCGTTCTGGATTGTACGTCGTAAGCCGCGAAAAGGACGTCAACCTAATCCATTACATTTCTATTACCGAATCCCATGGCACCTTGGGCAAGACAACATCGCTTTCGTAGAGGCTGGGACCGCAAACCGAGGGTGTGGGGCTTGGGACCAGGTATCCGTCACTTCGGTTCCCATAGCTTTTGATCCGTAAAGCGTTACGCGGTGCACAGCATACCGTTGGAAAGCTCTCCGAGAGCTCTACGACGGGGGCAGCAAGCTTGCTTGGCTGCGCCCATTTTCGGTGCCTAAAATCGAATGTTTTCATCAATTTTTGGACATTTTTCTTCTTTTACGCGGTTTTTTCGTTCCGGATCGTACGTCGTGAGCCGCGAAAAGGTCGACAACCTAATCCATCACATTTCTATTACCGAATCCCATGGCACCTTGGGCAAGACAACTTATCTTTACGTAGAGGCTGGGCCCACAAACCGAGAGCGTGGGGGATGGGACCAGGTCTCCGTCACTCCGTTGCCCATAACTTTTGATCTGTAAAGCGTTACGCGGCGCACAGCATACCGTTGGAAAGCTCTCCGAGAGCTCTACGACGGGGGTAGCAAGTCTGCTCGGCTGTGTCTCTTTTAAGAGCCCAAAATTGAATATTTTCATCAGTTTTGGTACACTTTTCTTCTTTTCCGGTGTTTTTCCATCTCGGATCGTACGTCGTGAGCTACGAAAAGGACGACAACCTAATCCATCAATTTTCTATTACCGAATCCCACGGCACCTTGGGCAAGACAACTTCACTTCACGTAGACGCTGGGCCCGCAAACCGAGGGCGTAGGGCTTAGGACCAGGTTTCCGTCACTCCGGTGCCTATAACTTTTGATCCGTAAAGAGTTACGCGACGCACATCATATCGTTGGAAAGCTCTCCGAGAGCTCTACGACATGGGCAACAAGCCTACCCGGATGCGAATATTTTTCGGGGCCCAAAATTGAACTTTTTAATCAGTTTCGGGACACTTTTCTCCTTTTACGTAGTTTTTTCGTCTTGGATCGTACGTCGTAAGCTGCGAAAAGGACGACAACCTAATCCATCACATTTATATTACCGAATCCCAAAGCACCTTGGGAAAGACAACTTCGCTTCACGCAGAGGCTGGGGCCGCAAACTGAGGGCGTGGGGCTTGGGACCAGGTCTCCGTCGCTTCGGTGCCCAAAACTTTTGATCCGTAAGAAGTTACACAGTGCACAGCATACCGTTGGAAAGCTCTCCGAGAGCTCTACGATGGGAGCAGCAACCTTACTCGGCTGCACCTATTTTTGGAGACCAAAATTGAACGTTTTCATTAGTTTCGGGATACTTTTCTTCTTTTGCATTGTTTTTCCGTCTTGGATCGTACGTCGTGAGTCGCGAAAAGGACGACAACCTAATCCATCACATTTCTATTATCAAATCCCATGGTACCTTGGGCAAGACATCTTCGCTTTACGTAGAGGATGGGTTCACAAACCGAGGGTGTGGGGCTTGGGACCAGGTCTCCGTCACTCCGGTTCCCATAACTTTTGATCTGTAAAAAAGTACGCGGCGCACAGCATATCGTTGGAAATCTCTCCGAGAGCTCTACGATGGAGGCAGCAAGCCTGCTCGGCTACGCCTATTTTTGGAGAACAAAATTGAACATTTTCATCATTTTCGGAACACTTTTCTTCTTTTGCGCTGTTTTTTTGTCTCGTATCATACGTCGTGAGCTGCGAAAAGGCCGACAACCTAATCCATCACATTTCTATTACCGAATCCCATGGCACCTTGGCCAAGACAACTTCGCTTTACGTAGTGGCTGGGGCCGCAAACCGAGGGTGTGGGGCTTGAGACCAAGTCTCCGTCACTCCGGTGCCCATAACTTTTGATCCATAGAGCGTTATATGGCGCACAGCATACCGTTGGAAAGCTCTCCGAGAGCTCTACAACGGGGGGAGCAAATCTGCTCGACTCTGCCTATTTTCGGAGCCCAAAATCTAACATTTTCCTTAGTTTTTGGATACTTTTTTTCTTTTGAGCTATTTTTCCGTCCCGGATCGTACGTCGTGAGCCGCGAAAAGGACGACAACCTAATCCATTACATTTTTATTACCGAATCCCAAGGCACCTTGGGCAAGACTACTTCGCTTCACGTAGACACTGTGCCATCAAACCGAGGGCGTGGGGCTTGGGACCATGTCTCCGTCGCTCTAGTGCCCATAACTTTTGATCCATAAGGAGTTACGCAGCGCACAGCATAACGTTGGAAAGCTCTCTGAGAGTTCTACGACGGGGGCATCAAGCCTACTCGGCTGCGCCAATTTTCAGAGCTTTAAATCGAATGTTTTCATCTGTTTTAGGACACTTTTCTTATTTTACGCTGTTTTTTCGTCCTGGATCGTACGTCGTGAGCTGCGAAAAGGACGACAACCTAAGCCATCACATTTCTATTATCGAATCCTATGGTACCTTGGGCAAGACAACTTTGCTTTATGTAGAGGTTAGGCCCGCAAACCGAGGGCGTGGGGCTTAAGACCATGTCTCTGTCACTTCGGAGCCCATAACTTTTGATTCGTAAAGCGTTACGTGGCGCACATCATACCATTGGAAAGCTCTCCGAGAGCTCAACGATGTGGGCAGCAAGTCTGCTCGGCTACACATATTTTCGGAGCCCAAAATCAAAAATTTTCATCAGTTTCGGGACACTTTTCTTCTTTTGCGCTGATTTTTCGTCCCGGATCGTACGTCGTGAGCCGCGAAAAGGACGACAACCTAATCCATCACATTTTTATTACCGAATGCCATGGCACTTTGGGCAAGACAACTTCGCTTCACGTAGATGCTGGGCCCGCAAACCGATGGCGTAGGGCTTGGGACCAGGTCTTCGTCGCTCCGGTGCCCATAACTTTTGATCCGTAAAGAGGTTCGCGGCGCACAGCATACCGTTGGAAAGCCCTCCGAGAGTTCTACGACGGGGGCAGCAAGTTTGCTCGACTGCGCCTATTTTCAGAGGACAAAATTAAACACTTTCATTAGTTTCGGGACACTTTTCTTCTTCTGCACTATTTTTCCGTCCCGGATCGTACGTCGTAAGCCGCGAAAAGGACGACATCCTAATCCATCACATTTGTATTATCGAATCCCAAGGCACCTTGAGCAAGACAACTTCGCTTCACGTAGAGGCTGGACCCGCAAACCAAGGGTGTGGGGCTTAGAACCAGGTCTCCGTCGCTCTGGTGCCCATAACTTTTGATCCGTAAAGAGGTTCGCGGCGCACAGCATACCGTTGGAAAGCCCTCCGAGAGTTCTACGACGGGGGCAGCAAGTTTGCTCGACCGCACCTATTTTCAGAGGACAAAATTAAACATTTTCATTAGTTTCGGGACACTTTTCTTCTTTTGCGCTATTTTTTTGTCCCGGATCGTACGTCGTAAGCCGCGAAAAGGACGACATCCTAATCCATCACATTTATATTACCGAATCCCAAGGCACCTTGAGCAAGACAACTTCGCTTCACGTAGAGGCTGGACCCGCAAACCAAGGGTGTGGGGCTTAGAACCAGGTCTCCGTCGCTCCGGTGCCCATAACTTTTGATCAGTAAGGAGTTACGCGGTGCACAGCATACCATTGGAAAGCTTTCCGAGAGCTCTACGATGGGGGCATCAAGTTTGCTCGACTGCGCCTATTTTCGGAGGACAAAATTGAATATTTTCACTAGTTTTGGGACACTTTTCTTCTGTTGCGCTGTTTTTCCATCCCGGATCGTACGTCGTAAGCCGCAAAAAGGACGACATCCTAATGCATCACATTTCTATTACCAAATCCCAAGGCACCTTGGGCAAGACAACTTCGCTTCACGTAGAGGCTGGGCCCGTAAACCGAGGGCGTGGGGCTTGGGACCAGGCCTCCGTCGCTCTGGTGCCTATAACTTTTGATCCGTAAGGAGTTACATGGCGTACAACATACCGTTGGAAAGCTCTCCGAGAGCTCTACGACGGGGGCAACAAGCCTGCTCGGCTGTGCCTATTTTCGAAGACCAAATTTGAACGTTTTCCTCAGTTTCCGGACATTTTTCTTATTTTACGCAGTTTTTTCGTCCCGGATCGTACGTCGTGAGCCGCGAAAATGACGACAACCTAATCCATCACGTTTCTATTACTGAATCCCATGGCACCTTGGGCAAGACAACTTATCTTTACGTAGAGGTTGTGCCCACAAATCGAGGGCGTGGGGCTTGGGACCAGGTCTCCGTCACTCCGGTGCCCATAAATTTTGATCCGTAAAGCGTTACGCGGCGCACAGTATACCGTTGGAAAGCTTTCTGAGAGCTCTACGACAGGGTTAACAAGCCTGCTCAACTGCGCCTATTTTCAGAGCCCAAAATTGAATGTTTCCATCAGTTTCAGAACATTTTTCTTCTTTTGCGCTATTTTTCCGTCCCGGATCTTACGTCGTGAGCTGTGAAAAGGACGATAATCTAATCCATCACATTTCTATTACCGAATCCCACGGCACCTTGGGCAAGAAAACTTCACTTCACGCAGACGCTGGGCCCACAAACCGAGGGCGTGGGGCTTGGTATCAAATCTCTGTCGCTCCCGTGCCCATAACTTTTGTTCCGTAAAGAGTTACGCGGCACACAGCATACCGTTGGAAAGCTCTCCGAGAGCTCTATGATGGGGGCAGCAAGTCTGCTCGGCTGCGCCTATTTTTGAAGGACAAAATTGAACATTTTCATCAGTTTCGGGACACTTTTCTTCTTTTGCGCTATTTTTTCGTCCTGAATAATACGTCGTGAGCCGCGAAAAGGACGACAACCTAATCCATCACATTTCTATTACCGAATCCCACGGCACCTTGGCAAGACAACTTCTGTCACGCCCCAACCCGATCTATAAATGTTAGACTAGGGTGTGATCTAAACTTTCAAGTCATTTCATGTACTTAATCGTTCATGAAGGTTTAATACTTAACGTTTAGCCTAAACTCCACAAATTCTTCGGAAAACCGGCAGCATAACGGATGTAATTGAGCTTTTTAGTTTGACCTAATTTTCTAAAGGCCTCAAAACTTTCAATCTCAAATTCATTTCCAACTAAGATTACTATTTATCATCAATTGAAACGCCTACTAGTTGTCTCGAAGTCTCGTTTGATTAACAGCCTAGCATGATAACTATGTCTCGTTTGTTTGTTAATCCTTGTTACAAAAGTACCTGTTGATCTTAGCTTAACAATGAGTACCTGCTTAAGATTGGATAGATTCATTTTACTTAATCCTTACCTGATACTTCATAATCCTATGATAGATACTAGCCAATAACGATAGCAAAATAACCATAGTAGTGTCTATCTAGTTATGATCAGTACAAGTCAAAATTAGACCCCAAATTACAACGGGGGTCATTTACAATACAACAACAAGCAAAATAAGAAATAGTCTTCAAGCAACATATCGTTCACAAAATGGTCATAGTCACGTAAGGCACGTAGGGTAAGTAATCATTCCAAGGAATCATCAATAGGCACGTTGTCCTCGGGTACCTGTTCCTGGTCTTCTTCACCTGAGATGATAAAAGAGGGTGAGTCCTTATGAACTCAACGAGGGGGAACGAGAAATAAGTTTTGAAACTCATTTTCCGGTTCAACTTATGAAAACCCTTTGCAAGCAAGACATATATCGCAAGTAAGTACATAATGTAACATAACAGTAAAAGAACTCAATTACCCGTCTTTCCTCCCCGAGGTCCTCTAGGAACCAAGCGAGAGTACTTATACATATAGTGAAAAGGATACGGTGAGCTTTTGTTCTCAGTTTACTTCCAGTATCAGTTGCTGCGGCCGACTTCAAATTATCCCCTTATCATGCCAATGGGTGTACTCCGGATGTACCCCGAAATCCTACGACCCAACTCTCCGAGGAAGTCTAGCCCTCAAGTGAGAGAGGGAATTGGACAATGGTAGTCACGGTTGCACCGGCAAGCCCGATGCCGCCCGGTGTGTGTGAACGCTACCACGCCAGAATGAAAGGTTGCAACCTTGTATGCAATGCACATTTATGACATTTAATATATCACTTTAGGAGGACAACAAAGTAGGTTGCCTCCGAGCAGTCATAAGATTGCACATTGACAAGTAAACACGCGAGGTGTGATATGACAAGTAATTTCACTTGAAAAGCACATGAAGTTATATGAGTATTAAACGGGCAGCCATGTAACAAATGTAAATCAAGTCATATAACTCATTTCAAAGTTCACGTAATCAAATAATAAGATTATACAACATGCAATGACATCTACGTGGGACCGGGTGCAAGAAAGGCCTACTTGTCAACATGTAATCATCGAAATCATGTTTAGGGCTATGAGGGCAACTACGGGCAGCCTACTAATCACATAATTAAACACGATATCCATAGGATCAACACTTAGCGAGTTTACCTAGTCACTAGGGTTTCAATTCGTGCTTACCCGTGCGATTAAGCCCCAAGTCATCTCGTAATTAAACTCAAGCCATGCATTGATTAATTCAAACACCCTCAAGCATTCAAAATAGTCTACACAACATCCCAATGCCACAATCCCAATCATTTAATACAACAAGAGAAGTTCTAATAATTTTCAAGGCAAATCACTAGATGAAAACCTCACTGCAATGGCCTGTTTTCTCACAATCATTGAGACAAACAAACAAACTCCAATTCCAGTGAACAAAATGTCAAATTAAATCTTAAGGAGGGAACTAAGTCCAGAAACAAACCTCGCATCATTTGGAATTCGGGTTCAAGAGTTATAGCCAAAACCGTGAGACTACGCAAAACTGTCCAGATTTTCACACATTTCAATACTTGTCGTTTTAGAGGACCTTAGGGTCAGATTTAGCCTTAGTCTATTTCTGACAAAAATGTTCAGAACTGAAAAATCTAGCATAATACCAAATGGAATGCATTTTGGATGTCATTTACTAACTTAAAACTGGTTTTTTCTACAAGAACAGTGAATCTGCCAAAACCTACTTCATTTTCCCAGATTTTCCAGATTTGGACACATTTTGATAATTTGCCATTTTGAGGACCTTAGAGTCGAAATTAGCTTTGGCCTATTTCTATGAAAAATTCTCATAACTGGAAAAACTAGTCACCTACCAATTTTCAAGCATTCTCAACATCATTTACATGGTAAAAATCACCTCTTACCAACAAGACAGAAGACTGTCCCATACGTGATTTCATCTATCATCACATTCTAGCCAAATATCTTGCCATGCATGTTTACAAAAGCTCATGAACACACATATATCACAAGTACAGAAGTAAAGATAGACATTTAAAGGCATGCATGTGGTTTTTGAAAGCCTTTCAAGAAGTTTTAGCCCTCACCTTAGCAAGACAACAAAGAAGATGCACAAACTCTTGATGAAGCACAAAGTCGCCCCTTTTTCCTTGCTTAGCTGAGAGACCACTTGATTTTCTCTAATTTCCTAGCTTAGTAACCATGTTCTTAGTATGTGCAAGTGGCTAGAACAAAAGAAAATGAAATGGAAGCTAACAAACTTACCTAAGCCGAAATGAAAGTGCTATGAGCTTGCGTGTGAGTTTCTTTGCTCCTAGCTTTGCTTGGTCGAGCTCCTAGTTTCTTGCATGTCTTGATGAACCATTCGATGAAGAACTTAAGCTATGGACTCTATAGTTTCAGCTAGGGCCGAGAGAGAGAGAGGAGAAATGAGAGAGTGAGAGAAGAATGAGGGAAAGAAAGAAGAATGAAAGAAAAATGAAATGCTTGATAGGTTTGATGCATATGTCGGCCTAGGGCCTTGTAAAATCTGAATTTGTGTCTTCAAGAAGCATTTTTGAATTGTCCTAGCATGGGCATAAGCATATGTCGAGATTGGTGGAGCTTTGGGTAGAGTTTTGAGCCAATTTTTTTATGCTTGTGTCATAAACTTGTCATAGAATGTTTAGATTTAATTTTGAATCATGCAAGGCAAGCACAAATGCAAGAAGGTGGTTGGCCAAGGCATTGTAAAATTCTGAATTTTTGTCTTGGTTGAGCAATATTTAATTGTGTGTTTGCGATATGCAAAAGAATAAGGAATAAAGAATAAAGAATGCTTAGCTTTTGGTGCAATTTCATCTTCTAGTGAGTTGAATTAGCAATTTAATATTAGTTAGTGGGATTTGTAGGATTAATTAATGACCTAGTGCTTCATGTAAGATGCTTTCTTGATTCGTGTGGGGGCATTCTTTCTTAGGTCTAGGGCACGAACTACGAGACGAATGCACGTTTCCCAAGTAAATGCATGCAACCCTAAATGTATGCACGTAATTCAATGCAAGGCACACAAAACGAAACACAATTCTCAAACCTAGGTCAAGGCACGCAAATCTAGGTTAGAGCACACGAAACGAGGTATCGCATGCAAATCGAGGTCGGGCCTCACATCCTCCCTTCCTTAAAAGAATTTCGTCCCGAAATTCAATATTACCTTTGAAATAAAGCTGGATATTGTTGCTCCATCTGGTCTTGCCTTTCCCACGTTGCTTCTTCCACTCCATGATGATTCCACAACACTTTCACCATCGGTATAGATTTGTTGCGCAACTCCCGATGTTGTTGATCTAGAATCCGAATGGGCTTCTCTTCATAAGACAAGTTCTCCCGAAGCTGCAACGGCTCTGGCTCCAAGATATGCGATGGATCAGGGCGATACTTCTGTAGCATTGAAACATGAAAGACGTCGTGAATATTGGAGAGATTTTGGGGTAGCTCCAGGCGATACGCCAATTTGCCAACTTTCTCAATTATCTCAAATGGTCCTACAAACCTCGGGCTTAACTTTCCACCCTTGCTGTGTTTAATCAGTCCCCTCCGGGGTGATATCTTCAAGAACACCTTTTCGCCGACCTCAAACTCTAGCCTCTGTCTCTGTCAGTCTGCATAACTTTTCTGCCTGCTTTAGGCGGTAAGCATCCATTTCCGGATAAGGTAGACATTATCAACAATCTTCATAAGTTCAGGCAGAAGGGCCAGGTCAAAAGTCTTCGTCTCACCTACTTCATCCCAGTAAATTAGGGATCGACACTTACATCCATACAATGCCTCAAATGGGGCCATCCCGATAGTGGCCTGATAACTGTTATTATAAACGAACTCCGCTAGAGGCAGATATTTCTCCCAACCTTTTCCGAAGTCTAAAACACACGCCCTCAGCATATCCTCCAGAATCTGAATAGTTCTCTCAGATTGTCCATCAGTCTGAGGGTGATAAGCCGTGCTGAAACTCAACTTTGTTCCCAAGGCTTCTTGCAATCTCTTCCAAAATCGGGAAATAAAACGAGGATCCCTATCCGATACAATACTCACAGGCATCCCGTGCAATCTTACAATCTCCGCCACATACATATCTCCCAATTTCTCAAGACTATCCTCCTTGTTCATCGGGAAGAAGTGCGCTGACTTGGTCAATCTATCCACTATAACCCAAACGGCGTCATGACCCTTTCGTGACCTGGGCAGGTCCATGACAAAGTCCATAGTTATATGTTCCCATTTCCATTGAGGAATCTCCAACGGTTGAAGTAAACCTGCCGGTCGTTGATGTTCCGCTTTGACTCTCTGGCAAGTCAAACACCGTGCCGCAAACTCTGAAATCTCTCTCTTCATGTTATTCCACCAATAGTGTTGCTTCAAATCCCGGTACATCTTTGTTCCGCCGGGGTGAATAGTGTATCTTGAATTATGGGCTTCTTCAAGAATCTTCCTTTTAAGCTCTGGCTCATTAGGAACACAAATCCGATTCCTAAACCTCCAAATACCATCATCATGAAACTTGAAATCTGTGTTGCTTTCTTTAATCTTCTGAAACTGTTGGTCCTTCTGTTGAGCCTCTCGTAATTCAGACAACAAGGTCGATTGAACTTGTGTAGTGGCAAATAGTAACCCTTTTTGAGTCAATTGTGGTTTCCACAAGAATGCTTCCTCTAACAACTCCTGCACCTTAACTTCCAGTTTTGCCATGCTCGCTTTCCTACTTAAGGCATCTGCAACTGATAGTACCCTTGCCTCAAGTCGAGCTTCGAATACACTTTAGCTCCTTGAAGTTGATCAAATAACTCATCGATCAGTGGAAGTGGGTATTTATTCTTGACGGTCACTTGGTTCAATCCTCGGTAATCGATGCATAGCCTCAACGTTCCGTCTTTCTTCTTTACAAATAGGACTGGTGCACCCCACGGAGAAGAACTTGGTTGAACGAACCTCTTCTTCAACAATCCTTGCAATTGGTCCTTCAATTCTTGTAGCTCGGTTGGTGCCATACAATAGGGAGCTTTAGATATTGGCTGGGTGCCAGGTAGTAATTCTATAATGAACTCGATCTCCCAATTTGGGGATAAACCGGGCAATTCTTCTGGAAACACGTCCGCATAACCTTTAATCACTGGCATCTCCTCCAACTTAGCTTTGTTCGACGGTTTGTTGATGAGGTAAGCTAAGTATCCACTACATCCTTTTCTCAAGGACTTCACTGCTTTCGTAGATGAAATGATGGAATTCCCTGTAAAGCCTCTTCGACCCATTACCTCTAATATTGGTTGGCCAGGTATCCGGAATGTTACAATCTTCGTCCGGCAATCTAGTTGGGCATGATGCTTTGCCAACCAGTCCATCCCTAAAATGACTTCATAGTCTCGAAAAGGTAATACAATAAGATTGGCTGAGAATTCCCTATCTTTAATTTGGATTTTATATGCTTTACAAGCTGAGCGAGTAACAAGTTTAGAACCCATCGGAGTACCAACTTCTACTTCGTAAGGCAAACATTCAACTCTCAGTTTCACACGTTGCACACATAAGGGAGTAATAAATGAATGAGTAGGACCTGGATTAATTAGCACCCTAACAGGTTGATTCAGTATCAAGAATGTACCTTCAACAACAGCGGTTTCCTCTGGAAGCTCCTCGCACTCAATAGCATAAGCTTGAGCCTGAACTCTAGGAACTGGAGTCTTGCCTCTACCAGCTGGTTTAACTTGATTTTGTCCTCCTTTCCATTTAGGCAATCCTTGATCTAATGCTGATCACTGCCACACCATACATATCATCCTGACTTCTTCCAGCACTGGGCCTTGGTATGACCCTTCTTGTCACAGTAAGAACAGTTGATAGACTGAGTAGCAGGTGAACTACCTGTGGATCCGCGAGTAGAAGAGGCTGATGGTGCTTTAGTCGGGCCACGGTTATTAACTGGTCTGTTCTGGCTTTGGCCCTGACTACGACTCTGGCTCTGGAATTTCCTCTGTTGACCTGGAGGCTGGTATGGTTTCTTGTTCGGCTGGCTCGAACCGGCTCTATCAAGTTTCCTCTTTTCAACTCGGGAAGCAGCAGCAAGAAGAGCAGAATAGGTATCGAAGTCATGCGAAGCCAACTGGTCCTGAATTTATGGCCTCAATCCAGTCGTAAATTTCCACATCTTCGCCTCAAGAGTACTAACCATGTATTGAGCATAACGGGACAGTCGGTCAAAACGAGCCTCATACTGGGCCACCGTCATGTTACCCTGGTTCAAGTGCATGAATTCCTCAATCTGGCTCTGCCTGGAAACTGCAGGTACATATTTCTCCTTGAATGCCTTAACGAAATTACCCCACAAGCGAAGTGTCTGATCAGTTTCCCAAAGTGCCTCCACAGTGTGCCACCAATGCTCAGCATCCCTGTGCAACAGAAACACAGCGAACTCCACCTTTTCTTCATCAGTATAGTCAAGTGGCCTGAAAATCCTCTCGATCTCAGATAGCCAAGCCTCTGCCTTTTCATCATCAGCTTCCCCGTGGAATTTAGACGGGTGAAAGTCAAGAAACTCCTGCATTCTGCTATGTCTCCCATGGTTACCATCATTCCTGTTATTGTTGTTTGCTTCACGTGCATCTTGACGTTCCATCACTCGCGACACGCGATCCATGGCATTCGCCATCATGTTAAACATAGCCATGTCAGGATTAGTTTGGTAAGCATATTCGGTCTCTTAGGGCTCACCGCTCCTATTAGTAGTACGGGTACTAGGGCCAGCCATCTATAGGCACATATTACGATGCACAATTTATTGGAATACGACAAACAAGAATTTAATGTATAAGGTATGCAACATAATATAGATACACAATTCTAGAAACAATTAGGACATGTTAATCACATAAGCACATAGAACATAGAAGGCACAATTAACATTATCACACAATAACATATAAACAAGTCATCCTAATTACCTTAGGGCTCTACCCATGGTCCAAGAGTTAAACCCGACTTAAGCAATCTAAGCTCTGATACCATTCTTCTAGGGTGTCACGCCCCAACCCGACCTATAGAGGTTAGACTAGGGTGTGATCTAAACTTTCAAGTCATTTCACGTACTTAATCGTTCATGAAGGTTTAATACTTAACGTTTAGCCTAAACTCCACAAATTCTCCAGAAAATCGGCAGCATAATGGCTGTAATTGGGCTTTTTAGTTTGACCTAATTTTCTAAAGGCCTCAAAACTTTCAATCTCAAATTCATTTCCAACTAAGATTACTATTTATCATCAATTGAAACGCCTACTAGTTGTCTCGAAGTCTCGTTTGATTAACAGACTAGCATGATAACTATGTCTTGTTTGTTTGTTAATCCTTGTTACAAAAGTACCTGTTGATCTTAGCTTTCCAATGAGTACCTGCTTAAGATTGGATAGATTCATTTTATTTAATCCTTACCTAATACTTCATAATCCTATGATAGATACTAGCCAATAACGATAGCAAAACGACCATAGTAGTGTCTATCTAGTTATGATCAGTACAAGCCAAAATTAGACCCCAAATTACAACGGGGGTCATTTACAATACAACAACAAGAAAAATAAGAAATAGTCTTCAAGCAACATATCGTTCACAAAATGGCCATAGTCACGTAAGGCACGTAGGGCAAGCAATCATTCCAAGGAATCATCAATAGGCACGTTGTCCTCGGGTACCTGTTCCTGGTCTTCTTCACCTGAGATGATAAAAGAGGGTGAGTCCTTTTGAACTCAGCGAGGGGGAACGAGAAATAAGTTTTGAAACTCATTTTCCGGTTCAACTTATGAAAACCCTTTGCAAGCAAGACATATATCGCAAGTAAGTAAATAATGTAATATAACAGTAAAAGAACTCAATTACCCGTCTTTTCTCCTCGAGGTCCTCTAGGAACCAAGCGAAAGTACTTATACACATAGTGAAAAGGATACGGTGAGCTTTTGCTCTCAGTTTACTTCCAGTATCAGTTGTTGCGACCGATTTCAAATCATCCCCTTATCACGCCAATGGGTGTACTCCAGATGTACCCCGAAATCCTACGACCCAACTCTCCGAGAAAGTCTAGCCCCCAAGTGAGAGAAGGAATTGGACAATGGTAGTCACGGTTGCACCGGCAAGCCCGATGCCGCTCGGTGTGCGTGAACGCTACCACGCTAGAATGAAAGGTTGCAACCTTGTATGCAATGCACATTTATGACATTTAATATATCACATTAGGAGGACAACAAAGTAGGTTGCCTCCGAGCAGTCATAAGATTGCACATTGACAAGTAAACACGTGAGGCGCGATATGACAAGTAATTTCACTTGAAAAGCACATGGAGTTATATGAGTATTAAACGGACAGCCATGTAACAAATGTAAATCAAGTCATATAACTCATTTCAAAGTTCACGTAGTCAAATAATAAGATTATACAACATGCAATGACATCTACGTGGGACCGGGTGCAAGAAAGGCCTACTTGTCAACATGTAATCATCGAAATCATGTTTAGGGCTATGAGGGCAACTACGGGCAGCCTACTAATCACATAATTAAACACGATATCCATAGGATCATAGGCACATTGGGCAAGACAACTTCGCTTCACGTAGAGGCTGCGCCCGCAAACCGAGGGCGTGGGGCTTGGGACCAGGTCTCCGTCGCTCCGGTGCCCATAACTTTTGATCCGTAAGGAGTTACGCGGCGCATTACTTACTGTTGGAAAGCTCTCCGAGAGCTCTACGACGGGGGCAGCAAGCCTGCTCGGCTACGCCTATTTTCGGAGACCAAAATTGAATATTTTCATCAGTTTCGGGACATTTTTCTTCTTTTGCGTTGTTTTTCCGTCCCAGATCGAATGTCGTGAGCCGCGAAAAGGACGATAACCTAATCCATCACATTTCTATTACCGAAGCCCATGGCACCTTAGGCAAGACAACTTATCTTTACGTAGAGGCTGGGCCCATAAACCGAGGGCGTGGGGCTTGGGACAAGGTCTCCGTCACTCCGTTGCCCATAACTTTTGATCCGTAAAGTGTTACGCGACGCACAGAATACCGTTGTAAAGCTCTCCGAGAGCTCTACGACGGGGGGCAGCAAGCCTGCTCGGTTGCGCCTATTTTTGGAGCCCAAAATCGAATGTTTTCATCAGTTTTGGGATACTTTTCTTCTTTTACATTATTTTTTCGTCCCGGATCGTACGTCGTGAGCAGCAAAAAAATGACAACTTAATCCATCACATTTCAATTACCGAATCCCAAGGTACCTTGGGCAAGACAACTTCGCTTCACATAGAGGCTGGGCCCACAAACCGAGGGCGTGGGGCTTGGGACAAGGTCTCCGTCACTCCGGTTCCCATAACTTTTGATCCGTAAGGAGTTACACGGCGAACAGCATACCGTTGGGAAGCTCTCCGAGAGCTCTACGACGGGGGCAGCAAACCTGCTCGGCTGTACCTATTTTCGGAGCCCAAAATTGAACGTTTTCATCAGTTTCAGTAAACTTTTCTTTTTTTGCGCTGTTTTTCCGTCCCGGATCGTACGTCGTAAGCCGCGAACAGGACGACAACCTAATCTATCACATTTCTATTACCGAATCCCAAGGCTCCTTGGGCAAGACAACTTCACTTCATGTAGAGGCTGGGCCCACAAACCGAGGGCGTGGGGCTTGAGACAAGGTCTCCGTCACTCTGGAGCCCAAAATCGAATGTTTTCTTCGGTTTCGGGACACTTTTCTTCTTTTGCGCTGTTTTTTCATCTCGGATCGTATGTTGTGAGGCGCGAAATGGACGACAACCTAATCCATCATATTTCTATTACCGAATCCTATGGCACCTTGGGCAAGACAACTTATCTTTACATAGAGGCTGGGCCCGCAAATCGAGGGCGTGGGGCTTGGGACCAGGTTTCCGTCATTCTGGTGCCAATAACTTTTGATCCGTAAAGCATTACGCGGCGCACAACATACCGTTGGAAAGCTCTCCGATAGCTCTACGACAGGGGTAGCAATCCTGCTCGGCTGCGCCTATTTTCGGAGACCAAAATAGAACATTTTCTTCAATTTCGGGACACTTTTCTTCTTTTGCGTTGTTTTTTCGTCCCGGATCGTACATCGTGAGCCGTGAAAAAATGACAACCTAATCAATCACATTTCAATTACTGAATCCCATGGCACCTTGGGTAAGACAACTTCGCTTTACGTAGAGGCTGGGCCCGTAAACCGAGGGTGTGGGGCTTAGGACTAGGTCTCCATCACTTCGGTTCCCATGACTTTTTATCCGTAAAGCATTACGCAGCGCACTACATACCGTTGTAAAGCTCTCCGAGAGCTCTACGAAAGGGGCAGCAAGCCTTCTCGGCTGAGCCTATTTTCGGAGCCCAAAATTGAACATTTTCATCAGTTTTGGGACACTTTTCTTCTTTTGCACTGTTTTTCCATCCCGGATCGTACGTCGTGAGCTGCGAAAAAGACAACAACCTAAACCATCACATTTCTATTACCGAATCCCAAGGTACCTTGGGCAAGACAACTTTGCTTCACATAGAGGCTGGGCCCGCAAACCGAGGGCGTGGTGCTTGGGACAAGGTCTCCGTCACTTCGGTGCCCATAACTTTTTGTCCGCAAGGAGTTACGTGGTGCACAACATACCGTTGGTAAGCACTCCGAGAGCTATACGATGGGGGCAGCAAGCCTGCTCGACTGCGCCTGTTTTCAGAGAGCAAAATCAAACGTTTTCATCAGTTTTGGGACACTTTTCTTCTTTTTCGTTATTTTTTCGTCCCGGATCGTATGTCGTGAGGCGCGAAACGGACGACAACCTAATCCATCACAATTCTATTACTGAATCCCATGGCACCTTGGGCAAGACAACTTTACTTCACGTAGACGCTGGGCCCGCAAACCGAGGACGTGGGGCTTGGGACTAGGTCTCTGTCGTTCCGGTGCCCATAACTTCTGATCCGTAAAGAGTTACGTGGCGCACAGCATACCGTTGGAAAGCTCTTCGAGAGCTCTACGATGGGGGCAGCAAGTCTGCTCGGCTGCGCCTATTTTCGGAGCCCAAAATTGAACATTTTGATCAGTTTCAGGACACTTTTCTTCTTTTCCGTTGTTTTTGGGTCCCGGATCGTGCGTCGTGAGCCGCGAAAAGGACTTCAACCTAATCCATCACATTTCTATTACCGAATTCCACGGCACCTTGGGCAAGACAACTTCGCTTCATGTAGATGCTGGGCCCACAAACCGAGGGCGTGAGGCTTGGGACTAGGTCTCCATCGCTCCGGTGCCTATAACTTTTGATCCATTAGGAGTTACGCGCCGCACAGCATACCGTTGGAAAGCTCTCCGAGAGCTCTACGACGGGGGCAGCAAGCCTACTTGGCTGTGCCTATTTTCAGAGAGAAAAATCGAACATTTTCATCAGTTTTGGGACACATTCCTTCTTTTGCGCTATTTTTCTATCCCGGATCGTACGTCGTGAGGCGCGAAATGGACGACAACCTAATCCATCACATTTCTATTGCCAAATCCAATGGCACCTTGGGCAAGACATCTTATCTTTACGTAGAGGCTGGGCCATCAAACCGAGGGCGTGGGGCTTGGGACCAGGTCTTCGTCACTCCGGTGCCATTAACTTTTGATCCGTAAAGCGTTACGTGGCGCACCACATACCGTTGGAAAGCTCTCCGATAGCTCTACGATGGGGGTAGCAAGCCTGCTCGGTTGCTCCTATTTTCGGAGCCCAAAATAGAATGTTTTCATTAGTTTAAGGGCATATTTATTCTTTTGCGCTATTTTTCTATCCCGGATCGTACGTCGTGAGCCGCGAAAAGGACGATAACCTAATCCATCACATTTCTATTACCGAATCACACGGTACCTTGGCCAAGACAACTTCACTTCACGTAGGTGCTGGGCCCGCAAACTGAGGGCGTGGTACTTGGGACCAGATGTCCGTCGCTCCGATGCCCATAACTTTTGATCCTTAAAGAGTTACATGGCGCACAACATACCGTTGGAAAGCTCTTCGAGAGCTCAACGACGTGGACAGCAAGTCTGCTAGGCTACGCCTATTTTCTGAGCCCAAAATTGATCATTTTCATCAGTTTCGGGACACTTTTCCTCTTTTGCACTGTTTTTCCGTCCCGGATCGTACGTCGTGAGCCGCGAAAAGGACGAGAACCTAATCCATCACATTTCTATTACCGAATCCCACAGCACCTTGGGCAAGACAACTTATCTTTACGTAAAGGCTAGGCCCGCAAACTGAGGGCGTGGGGCTTGGGACCAGGTCTTTGTCACTCCGGTGCCCATAACTTTTGATACTTTAAGAGTTACGCGGTGCACTGCATACCGTTGGAAAGCTCTCCGATTGCTCTACGACGGGGGCAGCAAGCCTGCTTGGCTGCGCTATTTTTTGGAGCCCAAAATCGAACGTTTTCATTATTTTCGGGACATTTTTCTTCTTTTACACTATTTTTCCTTCCCGGATGGTACGTCGTGAGCCACGAAAAGGACTACAACCTAATCCATCACACTTCTATTACCGAATCCCACGGCACCTTGGGGAAGACATCTTATCTTTACGTAGAGGCTGTGCCCGCAAACCGAGGGCGTGGGGCTTGGGACCAGGTCTCCGCCACTCCGGTGCCCATAACTTTTGATTCGTAAAGCGTTATGCGGCGTACTGTATACTGTTGGAAAGCTCTCCGATAGCTCTACGACGGAGGTAGCAAGCCTGCTCGGCTGCTCCTATTTTCGGAGCCTAAAATAGAACGTTTTCATTAGTTTCGGGGCACCTTTCTTCTTTTGCGCTGTTTTTCTATCCCGGATCGTACGTCGTGAGCCGCGAAATGGACGACAACCTAATCCATCACATTTCTATTACCGAATCACACAGTACCTTGGCCAAGACAACTTCACTTCACGTAGACGCTGGGCCCGCAAACTGAGGGCGTGGTGCTTGGGACCAGATGTCCGTCGCTCCGATGCCTATAACTTTTGATCCTTAAAGAGTTACGTGGCGCACAACATACCGTTGGAAAGCTCTTCGAGAGCTCTACGATGTGGGTAGCAAGTCTGCTAGGCTACGTGTTATGCCCCCAACCTGGTCTATAAGGTTAGACTAGGGTGTGAACTAACATTCAAGTAATATCATGTGCTTAGATATTTATGAAGATTAACACCTAATGATTTAGTCTAAACTCCAAAGTTTTTCCGGAAAACCGGCAGCATAACGGCTGAAATTGGCCATTTGGTTTAACCTAATTCTCTAAACGCCTCAAAGGTTACCATTTCGAATTCATTTCCAACTAAGATTACTAATTTACTATCGATTGGATTGCCTATTGGTTTTTTCGACGTCCCGTTTGATTTATAGCCTAGCATGATACTATGTCTCGTTTGCTTATTTGTCCTCATTACAAATATACCTGTTGATCTTAGCTCAATAGCAAGTACCTGTTAAGATTGGATAGGTTCATTTACTTAGACCTTAACCAAAGCGTCATAACCTAAGATAGATACTACCGGTGATAAAAGCAAAACGATCACAGCAGTATTATGTCTAGTATCAGTCTACTTAATATAAGTACAAACCAAAATTAGACCCCAAATTACAACGGGGGTCTTTTACATCACAAACAATAATTAACATAAGGGAAATAGTCTTCAAGTAGCAAAAGTTCGCAAGTAGTCACAATCAAGCAAAACAACAATGACATGCATTCACTCCAGGGATTCATCATTAGGCACATGGTCCTCGGGTTCCTGTTCCTGTTCTTCTTCTTCACCTGAGATGATAAAAGAGAGTGAGTCCTTATGAACTCAGTGAGAGGGAACGAGAAATAGTTTTGAAACTCATTTTCCGGTTAAACTTATGAAAATCCCTTTCTCAAACATGAATACAACAGAAATACAAGTACAGAAATACAAGTACAGAACAGGAATACCGGTCTTTCCTCCCCGAGGTTCTCTAGGAACCAAGCGAGAGTACTTATACACATAGTAAAAAGGATACAGGGAGCTTTTGCTCTTAGATCAGTTCCAGGATCAGTTGTTGCGGCCGACTTCAAATCATCCCCCAAACACGCCAGGTGGGTGTACTCCGGATGTACCCCGAAATCCTACGACCCAACTCTCCGAGGAAGTCTAGCCCCCAAGCGAGAGAGGGAATGGGACCATGGTAGTCACGGGTGCACCGGCAAGCCCGATGCCGCCCGGTGTGCGTGATCGCTACCATGCCAACAAGAAAGGTTGCAACCTTGTATGCAATGCACATTCATGACAGGTAATATATCACAGTAGGAGGACAACAAAGTAGGTTACCTCCGGACAGTCATAAGATTGCACAATGACAGGTAACAAGCAGGGCACGATAAGACAGGTAACAAGCAGGGCACGATAAGACAGGTAACAAGCAGGGCACGATAAGACAGGTAACAAGCAGGGCACGATAAGACAGGTAACAAGCAGGGCACGATAAGACAGGTAACAAGCAGGGCACGATAAGAGAGGTAACAAGCAGGGCACGATAAGACAGGTAATTTCACTTGAAAGGCATATAGAGTTATATGAAAATTAAACGGGCAGCCATGTAACACATGTAAAACAGGCCATATAACTCATTACGAAGCCCATGTGATCAAGTGACAAGATTATTCAACATCCAATGACTTCAATCATGGTTCGGGTGCAAGAAAAACTTATTTGTCAACATGCAATGGTCAAGATCACTTTTGAAGTTATCAAACATTTACGGGCAGCCCACTAAGCATATGATTCCCACACAATATCCGAATGATCATCACTTAGTAAGACTACCTAGTCATTAGGGTTTCCGTTTCATGCTTGATCGTGTGATTAAAACCCTAAGTCTACTCAAGATCATTTTCAAGTCATGCATCATTTAATTCAACATCCTCAAGTGCTTAAAACAGTCCACATAACATCCCAACACAACTTTTCCACACAATTAGTATCACAAGAGAGGTTACAACAATTTGCCAAGCATGTAGCTAAATAAAACCTTTACTGCAATAGGCTGTTTTCTCAAAACCAATAGGATAAACAAAAAATCTCCAAATTCAGTGAATAATATGTCAAATTAAAGCTTAAGAATTTAACTAAAATCAGAAACAAGAATTGCATCAATTGGAGTTCAGAATCATTAGTTATAGCCGAAACAGTGAGGTAGCACAAAACTGTCTAGATTTGCACACTTTTCAGAAATTGACGTTGTTGAGGTTCTTAGAGTCAGTTTTAGCTTTGATCCATTTCTGACAAAATTTTCCAGAACTGAAAAATATAGCAGCACAAAAATTTTCATGCATTTTGGACAACATTTACTAGTTCAAATATGGTACGTTCCACAAGGTCAGTGCATCTGCCAAAACCTGCTTCATTTTTCCAGATTTCCAGATTTTGTCACATTTTACAGATATGCTATTTTGAGGACCTTAGAGTCAAAATTAGCTTCGGCCTATTTCTGGGAAAAATGTTCAAAACTGTCCAAACTAGTAACCTACCAATATTCAAGCATTTTCAACATCATTTTCTTAGCTAAACGTACCTCGAACAGACTGGTCAGAAAGTTGTCAGCAATTTTGACTTCACCTAGCATCCATTTCAAGCCAAAATCTTGTCATGCATGGTTTTTTAAGCTTATGAACGACCATATACCTCAAGTACAGAAGCAATTATACACATTTATGAGCATGCATGTGAATTTTTGAAGAGTTTTCAAAAGGTTTTCAACCCTCACCTTAGCAATCAACCACAAAATGCTCAAAACCTTTGTTGAAGCACAACTTTCTCCTTCTCCTTGCTTAGGCGACAACCCAACAAGCTTTTCTCTATTTTTCCTAGCTTAGTGATCAAACTCTTAGCACATGCATGAGGTTAAAACATGAAGAAAACAAATGGATGTTGAGAAGCTCACCTACGCCGAAAATGAAGCTTCAATGCACATGCATGAGTGATTTTCAAACTCTAGCTTGTTTGCTCGACTTTCTTGATGATTGCTTGACTTGGCTCAGCTAAGTTATGAAGAAGACAAGCCAAGGAGATAGAGAACTCAGCCAAGAACCGAAATGGAGAGAGGAAATGAGAGGGAAGTGAGAGAAGTTGAAGGAAATGAGAGAAAATGAAAAAAAAAACAAAGTCTTGCAACTTGTTGAAGCATGCTCGGCCTTGGGCAGCCAAAATCTGATTTTTGTGTCTTCAAAATGTTATTTTTTTGAATGCTAGCATGGGCATGTAAGGGCTGGTCAGATATGGTGAGGAATTGAGGGGATTTGAGCAATTTTTTAATGCCTTGTGCTAAGTGGTTGACTAAGCATGAATAATAAACTATGTTGTTCAAATTTCTTGCTCAAGAACAAGGCATGGCCGGCTATTGCATGTGCCAATTCTGAATTTTTTGTCTTGTTGAGTGTTATTTTAATTGTATTTTGAAAGTGCAAAAGGAATAATGAATAAAGAATAAGGAATGTTTTGTGTTTGGTGCATTTTTGCCTTATAGTGAATTGAATTAGGATTATTATATTGTTAGTGGATTTTGTAGGATTGTTTAATAGTCTAGTGCTTTGTGAAAGATGCTTTCTTGATTAGCGTGAAGGCACGCTTTCCTAGGTTTAGGGCACACACTTCGAGGTATGACACGAACTATGAGACAAACGCACGTTTTTCAGGTAAATACACGCAACCCTAAATGAATGCACGTAATTCAATGCATGGCACATAAAATGAACACAATTCTTAAACCTAGGTCAAGACAAGCAAATCTAGATTAGGGCACCTGAAACGAGGTATCGCACGCAAATCGGGGTCGGGACTCACATCCTCCCATCCTTAAAAGAATTTCATCCCAAAATTCAATATTACCTTGAAATAATGCTGGATACTGCTGCTCCATCTGGTCTCGCCTTTCCCACGTTGCTTCTTCGACTCCATGATGATCCCACAGTACTTTCACCATAGGTATAGTTTTGTTGCGCAACTCCCGATCCTGCTGGTCTAGGATCCGAATGGGCTTCTCCTCGTAAGACAAGTTCTCCCGAAGCTGCAACGGCTCTGGCTCCAAGATATGTGACGGATCAGGATGATACTTCCGCAGCATTGAAACATGAAAGACGTCGTGAATATTGGAGAGGTTCTGGGGTAATACTAGGCGATATGCCAACTTGCCAACCTTCTCGATTATCTCGAATGGTCCTACAAATCTCAGGCTCAACTCTCCACCTTTTCCATGTCTAATCAGTCCCCTCCGAGGTGATATCTTCAAGAACACCTTGTCACCGACCTCAAACTCTAGGCTCCGTCTTCGGCGGTCTGCATAACTCTTCTGCCTACTCTGGGCTGTAAGCATCCATTTCTAGATGAGGTGGATATTATCAACAGTCTTCATAAGTTCAGGTAAAAGGGTCGGGTCAAAAGTCTTCGTCTCACCTACTTCATCCCAATAGATTGGGGATCGACAATTACGTCCATACAGCACCTCAAAACGGGCCATCCCGATCGTGGCCTGATAACTATTGTTGTAGGCGAACTCCGCTAGAGATAGATATCTCTCCCAACCTTTCCCGAAGTCCAACACACATGCCCTCAGCATATCCTCCAAAATCTGAATAGTCCTCTCCGATTGACCGTCCGTCTGAGGGTGATAAGTCGTGCTAAAACTCAATTTCGTCCCCAAAGCTTCCTGCAATCTCTTCCAAAATCGGGAAGTAAAACGAGGATCCCTATCCGATACAATACTCACAGGCATCCTGTGCAATCTTACAATCTCTGCCACATAAATATCTCCCAAATCCTCAGGACTATCCTCCTTGTTCATTGGTAAAAAGTGCGCCGACTTAGTCAATCTATCCACTATAACCCAAACGGCGTCACGACCCTTTCGGGATCTAGGCAAGTCCATAACAAAATCCATAGTTATATGTTCCCATTTCCATTGAGGAATCTCCAATGGTTGAAGTAAACCTGCAGGTCGTTGATGTTCTGCTTTGACTCTCTGGTAAGTCAAACACCGTGCTACAAACTCCACAATTTCTCTTTTCATGTTATTCCACCAATAGTGTTGCTTCAAATCCCGATACATCTTTGTTTTAGCCGGGGTGAATAGTATATCTTGAATTATGGGCTTCCTCAAGAATCTTCATTTTCAACTCTGGCTCATTGGGAACACAAATCCGGTTCCTAAACCTCCAAACACCATCATCATGAAACTTGAAATATGCGTTGCTTTCCTTAATCTTCTAAAATTGTTGGTCCATCTGTTGAGCCTCTCGTAACTCAGATAACAAAGTCGATTGAACTTGGGTAGTGGCAAAAAGTAACCTTTCTGAGTCAATTGTGGTTTCCACAGAAACGCTTCCTCCAACAACTCATGCACCTTGACTTCCAGTTTCGCCATGCTTGCTTTTCTGCTTAAGGCATCTGCAACTACGTTCGCCTTACCGGGCACATAATTAATTGAGGAGTTATAATCATCCAAAAGCTCCATCCACCGCCTTTGCCTCATATTCAACTCCTTCTGAGAGAACAAGTATTTCAAGCTCTTATGATCAGTAAATACCTCAAACTTGTTACCCCACAGATAATGCCTCCATTTCTTGAGTGCAAACACAATAGCCGCTAACTCCAAATCATGCGTCGGGTAATTCATCTCATACGGCTTGGGTTTCCTAGAAGCATATGCAATAACTCTTCCATTTTGCATCAATACACATCCCAGTCCTTCTTTCGAAGCATCGCTATAGATTACAAAACCTTGACTCCCTTCAGGCAATGCAAGAATTGGTGCGGTAGTCAATCTCTTCTTCAATTCTTGGAAGCTACTCTTGCACTCATCATCCCACACGAACTTTGTTTTCTTTTGAGTGAGCTTTGTAAGCGGTCCTGCAATCTTAGAGAAATCCTTCACGAACCTCCGATAATAGCCGGCTAGACCAAGAAAACTCCCAACCTCCGTAACATTTTCCGGCTTCTTCCAAGACATCACTGCATCGATCTTTGTTGGATCTACCGCTATTCCCTCTTGCGATATGATATGCCCCAAAAATGCAATCTGCTGTAACCAAAATTCATACTTGCTAAACTTTGCATACAATTGGTGCTCTCGAAGTTTCTGCAGTACCAACCGCAGATGTTGCTCATGCTCCGCCTCCGATTTCGAGTATACTAAAATATCATCAATGAAGATCACCACAAATTGGTCCAAGTAGGGTTGAAACACCCTATGCATCAAATCCACAAAAGCTGTAGGGGCATTAGTTAGTCCAAAAGGCATCACCACATATTCATAATGCCCATATCTCGTCCTGAAAGCCGTTTTAGGCACATCTTCCTTCTTGATCCGCAATTGATAATACCTTTGCCTCAAGTCGAGTTTCGAATACACTTTGGCTCCTTGCAGTTGATCAAATAATTCGTCAATCAGGGGAAGTGGGTATTTATTCTTGACAGTCACTTGGTTCAATCCTCGGTAGTCAATGCATAGCCTCAACGTTCCGTTTTTCTTCTTCACAAATAGGACTGGCGCACCCCATGTTGAAGAGCTCGGTTGAACAAACCCCTTCTTCAACAATCCTTGCAATTGGTCCTTCAATTCTTGTAGCTCGGCCGGTGCCATACGATAAGGAGCTTTAGATATCGGCTGGGCGCCAGGCAGCAACTCTATAACAAACTCGATCTCCCGATTTGGGGGTAAACCAGGTAATTCTTTTGGGAACACATCTGCATAGTCTTTGATCACAGGCATCTCCTCCAATTTAGCTTTATTTGACGGCTTGTTGATAAGGTAAGCCAAGTATCCGTTGCATCCTTTCCTCAAGGACTTCACTGCTTTAGTAGATGAAATGATGGAACTCCCGGTGAAATCTCTTCGGCCCAAAATCTCCAATATCGGTTGATCAGGTACCCAGAACGTTATAATCTTTGCCCGGAAATCCAGTTGGACGTGATGTTTTGCCAGCCAGTCCATCCCTAAAATGACCTCGTAATCTCGAAAAGGTAATACAATAAGATTGGCCGAGAATTCCCTATCCTTAATTTGGATTTTACATGCTTTACAAGCTGAACTAGTTACAAGTTTAGAACCCATTGGAGTACCAACTTCTACTTCATATGGCAAACATACAACTTTCAATTTCACACGTTCCACACATAAGGGAGTAATAAATGAATGAGTAGCACCCGGATCAATTAACACCTTAACAGGTTGATTCAGTATGAAGAATGTACCTTCAACAACAGCGGTCTCATCTGGAATCTCCTCGCACTCGATAGCATAGGCTCGAGCCTGGACCCTAGGAACTGGAGTCTTGCCTCTACCGGATGGTTTACCCTAATTCTGCCCTGCCTGATGTTTAGGGCAATCCTTGATTTGATGTTGATCACTGCCACACCTCATACATTGTCCCAACTTCCTCCAACACTGAGCCTCTGTATGCCTCTTCCTATCACAATATGAACAGCTGACGGACTGAGAAGCAGGTGAACTACCTATGGATCCGCGGGCAGAAGAGGCTGACGGCGCTTTCGTTGGTCCACGGTTATTCCCTGACCTGCTCTGGCTCTGGCCCTGATTACGACCCTGACTCTGGAATTTTCTCTACTGACCTGGGGGCTGGTATGGTTTCTTGTTTGGCTGACTCGAACCGACTCCATCTAGTTTTCTCTTCTCAACTCAAGAGGCAGCAACAAAGAGAGCAGAATAAGTATCGAAGTCATGAGAAGCTAACTGGTCCTGAATCTCTAGCCTCAAACCAACAGTAAATTTTCACATTTTTACCTCCGGAGTACAAACCATATATTGAGCATAACGGGACAGTCGATCAAAACGTGCCTCGTTCTGGGCCACTGTCATATTACCCTGGGTCAAGTGCATGAACTCCTCGATCTGCCTCTGCCTGGAAACTGCAGGTACATATTTCTCCTTAAATGCCTTAACGAAATTTCCCCACAAGCGAGGTGTCTGATCAGTCTCCCACAGTGCCTCTACAGTGTGCCACCAGTGCTCGGCATCCCCGTGCAACAGAAATACAGCAAACTCCAATTTCTCTTCATCTGTATAATCAAGTGGCCTGAAAATCTTCTCGATCTCGAACAGCCAAGCCTCGGCTTTCTCATCATCAGCTTCCCCGTAGAATTTAGACGGGCGAAAGCCAAGGATTTCCTTTATTCTGCTATCTCTCCTATGGTTACCCTCATTCCTGTTGTTGATGTTGTTGTTGCTGGCTTCACGAGCATCCTGACGTTCCATTACACGTGATACACGATCCATGGCATTTACCATCATATTAAACATAGCCATACCGGGATTAGTCTGATAGGCATCCCCGGTCTCTTGAGGTTCACCGCTCCTATTAGTAGTATGGGTACTAGGGCCAACCATCTATAGGCACAATTTATTGAAATACGATAATTAAGAATCTAATGCATAAAATATGCAACATATTATAAGTACAATTCTAAAAACATTTTAGGCATGTAGATCACTTAAGCACATAGAACATAGAAGGCACATTGTCACACAATAACACATAAACAAGTCATCCTAATTACCTTAGGGCTCTACCCAACGTCCGAGAGTTAAACCCGGCTTAAGCAATCTAAGCTCTGATACCATTCTTCTTAGCTGTCACGCCCCCAACCCGGCCTATAAGGTTAGACTAGGGTGTGAACTAACATTCAAGTAATATCATGTACTTAGCTATTTATGAAGATTAACACCTAATGATTTAGTCTAAACTCCAAAGTTTTTCTGGAAAACCGGCAGCATAACGGCTGTAATTGGCCATTTGGTTTAACCTAATTCTCTATACGCCTCAAAGTTTACCGTCTCAAATTCATTTCCAACTAAGATTACTAATTTACTATCGATTGGATTGCCTATTGGTTATTTCGACGTCCCGTTTGATTTATAGCCTAGCATGATACTATGTCTCGTTTGCTTATTTATCCTCATTACAAATATACCTGTTGATCTTAGCTCAATAGCAAGTACCTGTTAAGATTGGATAGGTTCATTTACTTAGACCTTAACCAAAGCGTCATAACCTAAGATAGATACTACTGGTGATAAAAGCAAAACGATCACAGCAGTGTTATGTCTAGTATCAGTCTACTTAAAATAAGTACAAACCAAAATTGGACCCCAAATTACAACGGGGGTCTTTTACATCACAAACAACAATTAACATAAGGGAAATAGTCTTCAAGTAGCAAAAGTTCACAAGTAGTCACAATCAAGCAAAACAAGCAATGACATGCATTCACTCCAGGGATTCATCATTAGGCACATGGTCCTCGGGTTCCTGTACCTGTTCTTCTTCTTCACCTGAGATGATAAAAGAGGGTGAGTCCTTAGGAGCTCAGCGAGGGGGAACCAGAAATTGTTTGAAAGTCATTTTCCGGTTAAACTTATGAAAATCCCTTTCTCAAACATGAATACAACAGAAATACAAGTACAGAAATATAAGTACAGAAATAGGAATACCAGTCTTTCTCCCCGAGGTTCTCTAGGAACCAAGCGAGAGTACTTATACACATAGTAAAAAGGATACAGTGAGCTTTTGCTCTCAGATCAGTTCGAAGATCAATTGTTGTGGCCGACTTCAAATCATCCCACAAAAACGCCAGGTGGGTGTACTCCGGATGTACCACGAAATCCTACGACCCAACTCTCCGAGGATGTCTAGCCCCCAAGCGAGAGAGGGAATGGGACCATGGTAGTCACGGGTGCACCGGCAAACCCGATGCCGCCTGGTGTGCGTGATCGCTACCATGCCAACAGGAAAGGTTGCAACCTTGTATGCAATGCACATTCATGACAGGTAATATATCACAGTAGGAGGACAACAAAGTAGGTTACCTCCGGACAGTCATAAGATTGCACAATGACAGGTAACAAGCAGGGCACGATAAGACAGGTAACAAGCAGGGCACGATAAGACAGGTAACAAGCAGGGCATGATAAGACAGGTAACAAGCAGGGCACGATAAGACAGGTAACAAGCAGGGCACAATAAGACAGGTAACAAGCAGGGCACGATAAGAGATGTAACAAACAGGGCACGATAAGACATATAATTTCACTTGAAAGGCATATAGAGTTATATGAAAATTAAACGGGCAGCCATGTAACACATGTAAAACAGGCCATATAACTCATTACGAAGCCCACGTGATCAAGTGATAAGATTATTCAACATGCAATAACATCAATCATGGGTTCGGGTGCAAGAAAAACTTATTTGTCAACATGCAATGGTCAAGATCACTTTTGAAGTTATCAAACATTTACGGGCAGACCACTAAGCATATGATTCCCACACAATATCCGAATGATCATCACTTAGTAAGACTACCTAGTCATTAGGGTTTCCGTTTCATGCTTGATCCTGTGATTAAAACCCTAAGTCCACTCAAGATCATTTTCAAGTCATGCATCATTTAATTCACCATCCTCAAGTGCTTAAAACAGTCCACATAACATCCCAACACAACCTTTCCACACAATTAGTATCACAAGAGAGGTTACAACAATTTGCCAAGCATGTAGCTAAATAAAACCTTTACTGCAATAGGCTGTTTTCTCACAACCAATAGGATAACCAAAAAATCTCCAAATTCAGTGAATAAGATGTCAAATTAAAGCTTAAGAAGTTAACTAAAATCAGAAACAAGCCTTGCATCAATTGGAGTTCAGAATCATTAGTTATAGCCGAAACAGTGAGGTAGCACAAAACTGTCCAGATTTGCACACTTTTCAGAAATTTACGTTTTTGAGGTTCTTAGAGTCAGTTTTAGCTTTGATCCATTTCTGAAAAAAATTTCCAGAACTGAAAAATATAGCAGCACACCAATTTTCATGAATTTTGGACAACATTTACTAGGTCAAATATGGTACGTTCCACAAGGTCAGTGCATCTGCCAAAACCTGCTTCATTTCTCCAGATTTCCAGATTTTGTCACATTTTAAAAATATGCTATTTTGAGGACCTTAGAGTCAATATTAGCTTCGGTCTATTTCTGGAAAAAATGTTCAAAACTGTCCAAACTAGTCACCTACCAATTTTCAAGCATTTTAAACATAATTTTCCTAGCTAAACTTACCTCGAACAGACTGGTCAGAGAGCTGTCAACAATTTCGACTTCACCTAGCATCCATTTCAAGCCAAAATCTTGCCATGCATGGTTCTTTAAGCTTATGAACGACCATATAACTCAAGTACAGAAGCAAATACACACATTTATGAGCATGCATGTGAATTTTTGAAGAGTTTTCAAAAGGTTTTCAACCCTCACCTTAGCAATCAACCACAACATGCTCAAAACCTTTGTTGAAGCACAACTTTCTCCTTCTCCTTGCTTAGGCGACAACCCAACAAGCTTTTCTCTATTTTTCCTAGCTTAGTGATCAAACTCTTAGCACATGCATGAGGTTAAAACATGAAGAAAACAAATGGATGTTGAGAAGCTCACCTACGCCGAAAATGAAGCTTCAATGCACATGCATGAGTGATTTTCAAACTCTAGCTTGTTTGCTCGACTTTCTTGATGATTGCTTGACTTGGCTCAGCTAAGTTATGAAGAAGACAAGCCAAGGAGATAGAGAACTCAGCCAAGAACCGAAATGGAGAGAGGAAATGAGAGGGAAGTGAGAGAAGTTGAAGGAAATGAGAGAAAATGAAAAAAAAAACAAAGTCTTGCAACTTGTTGAAGCATGCTCGGCCTTGGGCAGCCAAAATCTGATTTTTGTGTCTTCAAAATGTTATTTTTTGAATGCTAGCATGGGCATGCAAGGGCTGGTCGGATATGGTGAGGAATTGAGGGGATTTGAGCAATTTTTTAATGCCTTGTGCTAAGTGGTTGACTAAGCATGCATAATAAACTATGTTGTTCAAATTTCTTGCTCAAGAACAAGGCACGGCCGGCTATTGCATGTGCCAATTCTGAATTTTTTTTCGTCTTGTTGAGTGTTATTTTAATTGTATTTTGAAAGTGCAAAAGGAATAATGAATAAAGAATAAGGAATGTTTTGTGTTTGGTGCATTTTTGTCTTCTAGTGAATTGAATTAGGATTATTATATTGCTAGTGGATTTTGTTGGATTGTTTAATAGTCTAGTGCTTCGTGAAAGATGCTTTCTTGATTAGCGTGAAGGCACGCTTTCCTAGGTTTAGAGCACGTACTTCGAGATAGGACACGAACTATGAGACGAACGCACGTTTTTGAAGTAAACGCACGCAACCCTATATGAATACACTTAATTCAATGCATGGCGCATAAAATGAACACAATTCTTAAACCTAGGTCATGGCACGCAAATCTAGGTTAGGGCACACGAAGCTAGGTTTCGCACCCAAATCGGGGTCGGGCCTCACACTACGCCTATTTTCCAAGCGTAAAATTGAACATTTTCATCAGTTTCGGGACACTTTTCTTCTTTTGCACTGTTTTTCTGTCCCGGATCGTACGTCATGAGCCGCGAAAAGGACGACAACCGAATCCATCACATTTCTATTGCCGAATCCCACGGCACCTTGGGCAAGACAACTTCGCTTCACGTAGATGCTAGGCCCGCAAACCGAGGGCTTAGTGCTTGGGACCAGGTCTCCGTCGCTCTGGTGCCCATAACTTTTGATCCGTAAAGAGTTACGCGGTACACAGCATATCATTGGAAAGCTCTCCGAGAGCTCTACGATGAGGCAGCAAGTCTGCTTGGCTACGCCTATTTTTGGAGCCCAAAATTGAACGTTTTCATTAGTTTCGGGACACTTTTCTTCTTTTGCATTGTTTTTTCATCCCGGATCGGACATTGTAAGCCGCGAAAAGGACGACAACCTAATCCATCACATTTCTATTATCGAATCCCAAGGTACCTTGGGCAAGACTACTTCACTTCACGTAGAGGCTGGGCCCACAAACCAAGGGCGAGGGGCTTGAGACCAGGTCTCCGTCGCTCTGGTGCCCATAACTTTTGATCCATAAGGAGTTACGCGGCGCACAACATACCGTTGGAAAGCTCTCTGAGAACTCTACGATGGGCGTAACAAGCCTACCTGGCTGCACCTATTTTCAGAGCCCAAAATCGAAGTTTTTATCAGTTTTGGGATACTTTTCTTCTTTTGCGCTGTTTTTCTGTCCCGGATCGTACGTCGTGAGCCTCGAAAAGGACGAGAACCTAATCCATCAAATTTCTATTACCGAATCCCATGGCACCTTGGGCAAGACAACTTATCTTTTTGTAGAGGCTGGGCCTGCAAACTAAGGGCGTGGGGTATGGGACCAGGTCTCCCTCACTCCGGTGCCCATAACTTTTGATCCGTAAAGAGTTACGTGGTACATAGCATACTGTTGGAAAGCTCTCCGATAGCTCTACGACGGGGGCAGCAAGCATGCTTGGCTGCGCCATTTTTCGGAGCCGAAAATCGAACGTTTTCATCAATTTCGGGTCATTTTTCTTCTATTACGCTATTTTTCTGTCCCAGATGGTACGTCGTGAGCCGCGAAAAGGACGACAACCTAATCCATCACACTTCTATTATCGAATCCCATGACACCTTGGGCAAGACAACTTCACTTCACGTAGACGCTGGGCCCGCAAGCTGAGGGCGTGGTGCTTGGGACCAGGTCTCCGTCGCTCCGGTGCTAATAACTTTTGATCCGTAAAGAATTACGCGGTGCACAGCATACCGTTGGAAAGCTCTCCGAGAGCTCTACGACGGGGGCAGCAAGTCTGCTCGGCTGCGCCTATTTTTGGAGCCCAAAATTGAACATTTTCATCAGTTTCGGGATAAATTTTTTCTTTTGCGAAGTTTTTCTGACCCGAATCGTACGTCGTGAGCCTCGAAAACTACGACAACCTAATCCATCACATTTCTATTACCGAATCCCACGGTACCTTGGGAAAGACAACTTCGCTTCACATAGACGCTAGGCCCGCAAACTGAGGGCTTAGGGCTTGGGACCAAGTCTCCGTCGTTCCGGTGCCCATAACTTTTGATCCGTAAAGAGTTACGCAGCACACAACATATCGTTAGAAAGCTCTTCGAGAGCTCTACGACGAGGCAGCAAGTCTGCTCGGCTATGCCAATTTTCGGAGCCCAAAATTGAACTTTTTGATCAGTTTTAGGACACTTTTCTTCTTTTGTGCTATTTTTTCGTCCAGGGTCGTACGTCGTTAGCCATGAAAAGGGCATCAACCTAATCCATCACCTTTCTATTACCGAATCCCATGGCACCTTGGGCAAGACAACTTTGCTTCACATAGAGGATGGGCCCGCAAACCGAGGGCGTGGGGCTTGGCACCAGGTCTCCGTCGCTTCGGTGCCCATAACTTTTAATCCGCAAGGAGTTACGCGGCGCACAGCATTTCGTTGGAAAGCTCTCCGAGAGCTCTACGACAAGGGTAGCAAGCCTGCTCGGCTGCGCCTATTTTCGGAGACCAAAATTGAACGTTTTCATCAGTTTCGTGACACTTTTCTTCTTTTGCACTGTTTTTTCTTCCCAGATCGTACGTCGTGAGCCGCAAAAAGGACGACAACCTAATCCATCACATTTCTATTACCGAATGCCTAGGTACCTTTGGCAAGACAACTTCGCTTCACGTAGTGACTGCGCCCACAAACCGAGGGCGTAGGGCTTGGGACAAAGTCTCCGTCACTCCGGTGCCCATAACCTTTGATCCGTAAGGAGTTACACGGCGCGCAGCATACCGTTGGAAAGCTTTTCGAGAGCTCTACGACAGAGGCAGCAAGCCTGCTTGATTGTTCCTATTTTCGGAGCCCAAAATTGAACGTTTTCATCAGTTTCGGGACACTTTTATTCTTTTGCTCTATTTTTCCATCCTGGATCGTACGTCGTAAGCCGCGAAAAGAACGACTACCTGATCCATCACATTTCTATTACCGAATCCCAATGCACCTTGGGCAGGACAAATTTGCTTCACGTAGAGGCTGGGCCCACAAGCCGAGAGCGTGGGGCTTGGGACCAGGTCTCCGTCGCTCCGGTGCCCATAACTTTTGATCCATAAGGAGTTACGCGGTGCACAGCATACAGTTGGAAAGCTCTCCTAGAGCTCTACGACTGGGGCAACAAGCCTACTTGGCTGCGCCTATTATCAGAGAGCAAAATTGAACGTTTTCATCTATTTTGGGAAACTTTTCTTCTTTTGCGTTGTTTTTTCATCCCAGATCGTACGTCATGAGGCGCGAAATGGACGTCATCCTAATCTATCACATTTCTATTACCGAATCCCATGGCACCTTGGGCAAGACATCTTATCTTTACGTAGAGGCTGGGCCCGCAAACCGAGGGCGTGGGGCTTGGGACCAGGTCTCCGTCACTCTGGTGCCCATAACTTTTGATCTGTAAAGCGTTACGCGGCGTACAACATATCGTTGGAAAGCTCTCTGATAGCTCTACGACGTGGGTAGCAAGCCTACTCGGCTGTGCCTATTTTCGAAGCCAAAAATAGAATGTCTTGATCATTTTTGGGACACCTTTCTTCTTTTGCGCTGTTTTTTCGTCCCGGATCGTACGTCGTGAGCCGCGAAAAGGATGACAACCTAATCCATCACATTTCTATTACCGAATCCCACGGTACCTTGGACAATACAACTTCACTTCACGCAGACGCTGGGCCCGCAAATTGAGGGCGTGGTGCTTGGGACCAGATCTCCGTCGCTCTAGTGCCCATAACTTTTGATCCGTAAAGAGTTACGCGGCGCACAACATACCGTTGGAAAGCTCTCAGAGAGCTCTACGACGAGGGTAGCAAGTCTGCTAGGCTGTGCCTATTTTTTGAGCCCAAAATTGAACATTTTCATCAGTTTTGGAACACTTTTCTTTTTTTACGCTATTTTTCCATCCTGGATCGTACGTCGTGAGCCGCGAAAAGGACGACAACCTAATTCATCACATTTCTATTACCGAATCCCACAGCAACTTGGGCAAGACAACTTCGCTTCACATCGACGCTGGGCCCGCAAACTGAGGGCTTAGGGCTTGGGACCAGGTCTCCGTCGCTCCGCTGCCCATAACTTTAGATTTGTAAAAAAGTTACGCGGTGCACAACATATCGTTGGAAAGCTCTCTGAGAGCTCTACGACGGGGCAGCAAGCCTGCTTGGCTGCGCCAATTTTTGGAGCCCAAAATTGAACTTTTTCATCAGTTTTGGGACACTTTTCTTCTTTTGCGCTATGTTTTCATCCCGGATCGTACGTCGTAAGCCGCAAAAAGGGTGACAACCTAATCCATCACATTTCTATTACCGAATACCAAGGCACCTTGGGCAAGACAACTTCGCTTCACATAGAGGCTGGGCCCACAAACCGAGGGCGTGGGGCTTGAGACCAGGTCTCCGTCGCTCCGGTGCCCATAACTTTTGATCCGTAAGGATTTACGTGACGCATAGCATACCGTTGAAAAGCTCTCCGAGAGCTCGACGACGGGGGCAGCAAGCCTGCTCGGCTGCTGTCACGCCCCAACCCGACCTATAGAGGTTAGACTAGGGTATGATCTAAACATTCATATCATTTCACGTACTTAATCGTTCACTAAGGTTTAACGCTTAACGTTTTAGCCTAAACTCCACAAATTCTCCGAAAAAATCGGCGGCGCAACAGTTGTAATTAGGCTCTTTAGTTTGACCTAATTTTCTAAAGGTCTCAAAACTTTTAATCTCAAATTCGATTTCAATTAGGATTACTATTTATCACCAATTGAAATGCCTACTAGCTATTTTGAGGTCTCGTTTGACTAACAAACTAGCACGATAACTATGCCTCGTTTGTTTGTCAATCCCTGTTACAAAAGTACTTGTTGTTCTTAGCTTACCATTGAGCACCTGCTTAAGATTAGATAGATTCATTTTACTTAACTCTTATCTAGTACTTCATAAGCCTGCAGTAGTTACCAATCAAAGTAGTAAAACGAGCAAATAGGGCATCTATCTAGTTAATATCGGTACAAGTCAGAATTAGACCCCAAATTACAACGGGGGTCATTTACAATACAATAACAAGAGACATAAGAAATGAATTAGTCTTCAAGCAACATATCGTTCACAAAATGGCCATAGTCAAGTAAAGCACATAGGACAAGCAATCATTCCAAGGAATCATCATTAGGCACGTCGTCCTCGGGTACCTGTTCCTGGTCTTCTTCACCTGAGATGATAAAAAAGGGTGAGTCCTTATGAACTCAGCGAGGGGGAATGATAAATAAGTTTTGAAACTCATTTTTCGATTCAACTTATGAAAACCCTTTTTGCAAGCATGACATATATCACAAGTAAGTACATAATGTAATATAAAAGTAAAAGAACACAATTACCCGTCTTTCCTCCCTGAGGTCCTCTAGGAACCAAGCGAGAGTACTTATACACATAGTGAAAAGGATACGGTGAGCTTTTGCTCTCAATTCATTTCCAGTGTCAGTTGTTGCGGCCCACTTCAAATCATCCCCTTATCACGCCAAATGAGTGTACTCCGGATGTACCCCAAAATCCTACGACCCAACTCTCCGAGGAAGTCTAGCCCCCAAGCGAGAGAGGGAATTGGACAATGGTAGTCGCGGTTGTACCAGCAAGCCCGATGCCGCCCGGTGTGCGTGAACGCTACCACGCCAGAATGAAAGGTTGCAACCTTGTATGAAATGCACATTTATGACATTTAATATATCACATTTGGAGGTCAACAAAGTAGGTTTCCTCCGAGAAGTCATAAGATTGCACATTGACAAGTAAACAAGCGAGGCACGATATGACAGACAATTTCACTTGAAAAACACATAGAGTTATATGAATATTAAACGGGAATCCATGTAACGCATGTAAATCAAGTCATATAACTCATTTCGAAGTTCACGTAATCAAATAATAAGATTATCCAACATGCAACGACATTTACGAGGGACCGGGTGCAAGAAAGGCCTACTTGTCAACACGTAATCATCAAAATCATGTTTAGGGCTATGAGGGCAACTACGGGCAGCCTACTAATTACATAATCAAACACGATATCCATAGGATCAACACTTAGTGAGTTTACCTAGTCACTAGGGTTTCAATTCGTGCTTACCCGTGCAATTAAGCCCCACGTCATCTCGTAATTAAGCTCAAGCCATGCATTGGTTGGTTCAAACACCCTCAAGCATTCAAAACAGTCCACACAACATCCAAGATATCCAAGTGCCACAATCCCAAGCAATTAATACAACAAGAGAAGCTACAATAATTTTTCTAAGCACATCAATAGGTGAAACCCTCACTGCAATAGACTATTTTCTCACAATCATTGAGACAAGCAAACAATCTCCAATCCCAGTGAACAAGATGTCAAATTAAAGCTTAAGGAGTGAACTAAATTTAGAAACAAATTTCGCATCATTTGGAGTTCGGGTTCAAAAGTTATAGCCAAAATCGTGAGACTACACAAAACTGTTCAGATTTGCACACATTTCAATACTTGTCGTTTTTGAGGACCTTAGGGTCAGATTTAGCCTTAGTCTATTTCTGATAAAAATGTCCAGAACTGAAACATCTAGCATCACACAAAATTTCATGCATTTTGGATATTATTTGCTAAGTCAAAACTGGTTCGTTCTACAAGGACAGTGAATCTGCCAAAACCTGCTTCATTTTCCCAGATTTTTCAAATTTGGACACATTTTGATATTTTGCCATTTTGAGGACCTTAGAGTCAAAATTAGCTTTGGCCTATTTCTTCGAAACATGCTCAGAACTGGCAAAACTAGTCACCTACCATTTTGCACAGATTTTCAACCTCATTTACGTGGTCAAAGTCACCCTGTACCAACAAGACAGAAGACTGTCACATACGCGATTTCATCTATCATCACATTCTAGCCAAATATCTTGCCATGCATGTTTACAAAAGCTCATGAACACACATATATCACAAGTACAGAGGTAGGAATATACATTCAAGGGCATGCATGTGGTTTTTAAAAGCTTTTCAAGAAATTTTAGCCCTCACCTTAGCAAGACAACAAGAAAATGCACAAACTCTTGATGAAGCACAATGTCAACCCTTTTTCCTTGCTTAGCCGAGAGACCACTTGATTTTCTCTAATTTCCTAGCTTAGTAACCAAGTTCTTAGTAGGTGCATGTGGTTAGAACAAGAAGAAAATGAAATGGAAGCTAACAAACTCACCTAAGCCGAAATGGATGTGCTAAAGGCTTGCATGTGTGTTTCTTTGCTCCTAGCTTTGCTTGGTCGAGCTCCTAAGGGTCTTGCATGTCTTGATGAACCATTGAGTGATGAACTTAAGCTAAGGAGAGTATAGTTTCAGATTGGGCCTAGAGAGAGAAGAAATGAGAGAGAATGAGAGAAAATGTGAGAAAGAAAGAAAGAATGAAAGAAAAAATGAAAAGCTTGCTAGGTTGATGCTTGTGTCGGCCTTGGGCCTTGAGAATTCTGAATTTGTGTCTTCAAGAAGCATAATTTGAATCATCCTAGCATGGGCAAGAGAATGTGTGTCGAGATTGGAGCATTGGGGAGGGTTTTTGAGCCATTTTTTATTGCTTTGTGTCATAGAATTGTCATAGAATGTCTAGGTATGAATTTAAATTAAGCAAGCAAGCACAAATGCACAAAAGTGGTCGGCCAAGGCATTGCAAGAATCTGAATTTTTTGTCTTGGTTGAGCAATATTTAATTGTATGTTTGGGATATGCAAAAGAATAAGGAATAAAGAATAAGAATGTCTAGCTTTTGGTGCAATTTCGTCTTTCAGTGGGTTGAATTAGCAATTTAATATTAGTTAGTGAAGTTTATAGGATTAATTAATGAGCTAGTGCTTCGTGTAAGATGCTTTCTTGATTAGCGTGCGGGCACACTTTCGTAGGTTTAGGGCACGCACTACGAGGTAGTGCACAAACTACCAGACGAATGCACGTTTCCCAAGTAAATGCACGCAACCCTAAATGTATGCACGTAATTCAATGCAAGGTACACAAAACGAAACACGATTCTTAAACCTAGGTCAAGACACGCAAATCTAGGTCAGGGCACACGAAACGAGGTAACGTACATCAATCGGGGATTAGGGCACGCCATTCTAGGTCAAGGCACGAATGATGAAGCAAGCACGAAAATCAAGACAAGGCACGTAATCCAAGGTCAGTCGTGTAATTCTTGGTCTATGGCATGCAAATCGAGGTAACAAGCGTTATTTGGGGTCGGGCCTCGCAGCTGCGCCTATTTTTGGAGTCCAAAATTGTACATTTTTATCAGTTTCGGGACACTTTTCTTCTTTTGTGTTGTTTTTCCATCCCGGATCGTACGTCGTGAGCCGCGAAAAGGACGACAACCTAATCCATCACATTTCTATTACTGAAGCCCATGGCACCTTGGGCAAGACGACTTTGCTTTAAATAGAGGCTAGGCCCGCAAACCGAGGGTGTGGGGCTTGGGACCAGGTCTCCGTCACTCTGGTTCCTATTACTTTTGATCCGTAAAGCGTTACGCGGCGTACAGCATACCGTTGTAAAACTCTCTGAGGGCTCTACGACGGGGGGCAACAAGCCTGCTCAGCTGCGCCCATTTTCGGAGCCCAAAATCGAACGTTTTCATCAGTTTCTGGACACTTTTCTTCTTTTGCATTGTTTTTTCATCCCGGATCGAACGTCGTAAGCCATGAAAAGGATGAGAACCTAATCCATCACATTTCTATTACCGAATCCCAAGGCACCTTGGGCAAGACAACTTTGCTTCACATAGAGGCTGGGCCCCCAAACTGAGGGCGTGGGGATTGAGACCAGGTCTCTGTCGCTCTAGTGTCCATAACTTTTGATCCATAAGGAGTTACGCGGCACACAGCATACCGTTGGAAAGCTCTCTGAGAGCTCTACAACGAGTGTAACAAGACCTACTCGGCTACGCCTGTTTTCAGAGTCCAAAATCGAACGTTTTCATCAGTTTTGGGATAATTTTCTTCTTTTGCGCTGTTTTTCCGTCCTGAATCGTACGTCGTGAGCAGCGAAAAGGACGACAACCTAATCCATCACATTTCTATTACCGAATCCCATGACACCTTGGGCAAGACAACTTATCTTTACGTAGAGGCTGGGCCCGCAAACTGAGGGCGTGGGGCTTGGGACTAGGTCTCTGTTACTCCGATGCCCATAACTTTTGATACGCAAAGCGTTACGCGGCGCACAATATACCGTTGGAAAGCTCTCCGATGGCTTTACGACGGGGGAACCAAGCCTGCCCGGCTGCGCCTATTTTCAGAAACCAAAATCGAATGTTTTCATCAGTTTCGGGACACTTTTCTTCTTTTATGCTGTTTTTTCGTCCCGGATAGTACATCGTGAGCCGCGAAAAGGACGACAACCTAATTCATCACAATTCTATTACCGAATCCCATGGCACCTTAGGCAAGACAACTTCACTTCACGTAGACACTGGGCCCGCAAACTGATGGCGTGGTGCTTGGGACCAGGTCTCCGTCGCTTTGGTGCCCATAACTTTTGATCCGTAAAGAGTTATGCGGCACACAGCATACCGTTGGAAAGCTCTCCGAGAGCTCTACGACAGGGGCAGAAAGTCTGCTTGGTTGCGCCTATTTTTGGAGCCCAAAATTGAACGTTTTCATCTATTTTGGGACACTTTTCTTCTTTTGTGCTGTTTTTCTGTCCCGGATCGTAAGTCGTGAGCCGCGTAAAGGACGACAACCTAATCCATCACACTTCTATTACTGAATCTCACGCCACCTTGGGCAAGACAACTTCGCTTCACGTAGACGCTGGGCCCGCAAACCAAGTGCTTAGGGCTTGGGACCAGGTCTCCGTCGCTCCGGTGCCCATAACTTTTGATCCGTAAAGAGTTACACGGCACACAACATATCGTTGGAAAGCTCTCCGAGAGCTCTACTACAAGGCAGCAAGTCTGCTCGACTGCGTCTATTTTCGATCCCCGAAATTGAACTTTTTCATCAGTTTCGGGACACTTTTCTTATTTTGCACAGTTTTTCTGTCTCGGATCGTACGTCGTTAGCCGCGAAAAGGGCGACAACCTAATCCATCACATTTCTATTACTGAATCCCAAGGCACCTTGGGCAAGACAACTTCACGTCACATAGAGGCTAGGCCCACAAACCGAGGGCGTGGGGCTTAGCACCAAGTCTCCGTCGCTCCGGTGCCCATAACTTTTGATCCGTAAGGAGTTACGCGGTGCACAACATACCGTTGGAAAGCTCTCCGATAGCTCTACGACGGGGGCAGCAAACCTGCTCAGCTGCGTCTATTTTTGGAGATCAAAATTGAACATTTTCATCAGTTTTGTGACACTTTTCTTCTTCTGTGCTGTTTTTCTATTTCGGATCGTACGTCGTGAGCCGCGAAAAGGACGACAACCTAATGCATCACGTTTCTATTACTGAATCTCACACCACCTTGGGCAAGACAACTTCACTTCACGTAGAGGCTGGGCCCACAAACCGAGGTCGTGGGGCTTAGGACCAGGTCTCCGTCGCTCTGGTGCCCATAACTTTTGATCCATAAGGAGTTACGTGGCGCACAACATACCGTTGGAAAGCTCTCCGAGAGCTCCACAACGGGGGCATCCAGCCTACTCAGTTGCGCCTGTTTTCGGAGCCTAAAATCGAACGTTTTCATCACTTTTAGGACACTTTTCTTCTTTTGCGTTGTTTTTCCGACTCGGATCGTACGTCGCGAGCCACGAAAAGGACGACAACCTAACCCTTCACATTTCTATTACCGAATCCCACGGCACCTTGGGCAAGACAACTTCCCATCACGTAGATGCTGGGCCTACAAACCAAGGGCGTAGGGCTTGGGACCAGGTCTCCGTCGCTCCGGTGCCCATAACTTCTGATCCGTACAGAGTTACGCGGCGCACAGCATACCGTTGGAAAGCTCTCTGAGAGTTCTACTACGACCGCAGCAAACCTGCTCGGCTGCACCTATTTTTGGAGAACAAAATCGAACGTTTTCATCAGTTTCGGGGCACTTTTCTTTTTTTGCGCTGTTTTTTGTCCCAAATTGTACGTCGTGAGTCGTAAAAAGGACGACAACCTAATCCATCACATTTCAATTACCGAATCCCATGGCACCTTGGGCAAGACAACTTCACTTCACGTAAACGCTGCGCCTGTAAACCGAGGGCGTGGTGCTTGGGACCAAGTCTCTGTCGCTCCGGTGCCCATAACTTTTGATCCGTAAAGAGTTACGCGGCGCACAGCATGCCGCTGTAAAGCTCTCCGAGAGCTCTACGACGGGGGCAGCATGTCTACTCGGCTGCGCCTTTTTTTGGAGCCCAAAATTGAACATTTTCATCTATTTAGGGACATTTTTCTTCTTTTGCGCTGTTTTTTCATCCCGGATCGTACGTCGTGAGCCACAAAAAGGACGACAACCAAATCCATCACATTTCTATTACCGAATCCTATGGCACCTTGGGCAAGACAACTTCGCTTCACGTAGACGCTGGGCACGTAAATCGAGGGCATGGGGCTTGGGACCAGGTCTCCGTCGCTCCGGTACCCATAACTTTTGATCCGTAAGGAGTTACGCGGCGCACAGCATACCGTTGGAAAGCTCTACGAGAGCTCTACAACAAGGGCATCATGCCTACTCGGCTACGCCTATTTTTGGAGCCCAAAATTGAACATTTTCATTAGTTTCGGGATACTTTTCTTCTTTTGCGCTGTTTTTCTGTCCCGGATCGTACGTCGTGAGCCGCGAAAAGGACGACAACCTAATCCATTACATTTCTATTACTGAATCGCACGCCACCTTGGGCAATACAACTTCGCTTCACGTAGACGCTGGGCCCGCAAATCGAGGGCGTGGGGCTTGGGAACAGGTCTCCGTCGCTCCGGTGCCCATAACTTTTGATCCGTAGAGAGTTACGCGGCAAACAGCATATCGTTGGAAACCTCTCTGAGAGCTCTACGACGAGGCAGCAAGTCTGCTTGACTGCGCCTATTTTTGGACCCCAAAATTGAACTTTTTCATCAGTTTCGGGATACTTTTCTTCTTATGCGCTATTTTTTTGTCCCGGATCGTACGTCGTTAGCCGCAAAAAAGGCGACAACCTAATCCATCACATTTCTATTACCAAATCCCAAGGCACCTTGGGCAAGACAACTTTGCTTCACATAGAGGCTGGGCCCACAAACTGAGGGCGTGGGGCTTGGCACCAAGTCTCCGTCGCTCCGGTGCCCATAACTTTTGATCCGTAAGGAGTTACGCGGCGCACATCATACCGTTGGAAAGCTCTCCGAGAGCTCTATGACGGGGGCAGCAAGCCTGCTCAGCTGTGCCTATTTTTGGAGACCAATATTTGAACGTTTTCATCAGTTTCGTGACACTTTTCTTCTTTTGCGCTGTTTTTTCGTCCTGGATCGTACGTCGTCAGCCGCGAAAAGGACGACAACCTAATCCATCACATTTCTATTACCGAATCCCGAGACACCTTGGGCAAGACAACTTCACTTCACGTAGAGGCTGGGCCCACAAAACGAGGTCGTGGGGCTTAGGACCAGGTCTCCGTCGCTTTGGTTCCCATAACTTTTGATCTATAAGGAGTTACGTGGCGCACAGTATACCATTGGAAAGCTCTCCGAGAGCTCTACGACGTGGGCAGCCAGCCTACTTAGCTGCACCTATTTTTGGAGCCCAAAATTGAACATTTTCATCAATTTCGGGATACTTTTCTTCTTTTGCGCCATTTTTTCATCCCGAATCGTACGTCGTGAGCTGCGAAAAGGATGACAACCTAATCCATCACATTTCTATTACCGAATCCCACGGCACCTTGGGCAAGACACCTTCCCTTCACGTAGACGCTGGGCCTGCAAACCGAGGGCGTGGGGCTTGGGACGAGGTCTCCGTCGCTCCGGTGCTGATAACTTCTGATCCATTAAGAGTTACACGACGCACAACATACCGTTGGAAAGCTCTCTGAGAGTTCTACTAATTGGGTAGCAAGCCTGCTTGGCATGCACCTATTTTCAGAGAACAAAATTGAACGTTTTCATCAGTTTCGGGACACTTTTCTTCTTTTGCGCCGTTTTTTCATCCCAAATCGTACGTCGTGAGCTGCGAAAAGGACGACAACCTAATCCATCACATTTCTATTACCGAATCCCATGGCACCTTGGGCAAGACACCTTCCCTTCATGTAGACGCTGGGCCTGCAAACCGAGGGCGTGGGGCTTGGGACCAGGTCTCCGTCGCTCTGGTGCCGATAACTTCTGATCCATTAAGAGTTACACGACGCACAGCATACCGTTGGAAAGTTCTCCGAGAGCTCTACTACGGGGGCAGCAAGCCTGCTCGGCTGCACCTATTTTTGGAGAACAAAATCAAATGTTTTCATCAGTTTCAGGGCACTTTTCTTTTTTTGCGCTGTTTTTTCATCCCGAATCGTACGTCGTGAGCCGCAAAAAGGATGACAACCTAATCCATTACATTTCTATTACCGAATCCCACGACACCTTGGGCAAGACAACTTCATTTCACGTACACGCTGCGCCTGTAAACCTCGGGCGTGGTGCTTGGGACCAGGTCTCCGTCGCTCCGGTGCCCATAACTTTAGATCCGTTAAGAGTTATGCGGTGCACAGCATACCGCTGTAAAGCTCTCCGAGAGCTCTACGGTAGGGGCAGGATGTCTACTCGGCTGCGCCAATTTTTGGTGCCCAAAATTTAACATTTTCATCTATTTGGGGACATTTTTCTTCTTTTGCTCTGTTTTTTCATCCCGGATCGTACGTTGTGAGCCGCAAAAAGGACGACAACCAAATCCATCACATTTCTATTACTGAATCCCATGGTACCTTGGGCAAGACAACTTCGATTCACACAGATGCTGGGCCCGCAAACTGAGGGCGTTGGGCTTGGGACCAGGTCTCCGTCGCTCTGGTGCCCATAACTTTTGATCCGTAAAGAGTTACGCGGTGCACAGCTTATTGTTGGAAAGCTCTCCGAGAGCTCTACGACGGGGATACCAAGCCTGCACTGCTGCGCCTTTTTTCATAGCCCAAAATTAAACTTTTTATTAGTTTCACGACACATTTCTTCTTTTGCGCTGTTTTTCCGTCCCGGATCGTACGTCGAAAGCTGCAAAAAGGACAACCTAATCTACCACATTTCTATTACCGAATCCCAAGGCACCTTGTTCAAGACAACTTCGCTGCACGTAGAGGTTGGGCCCGTAAACCGAGGGCGTGGGGCATGGGACCAAGTCTCCTTCGCTCCGGTGAACATAACTTTTGATCCATAAGGAGTTACGGGACGCACTGCATACCGTTGGAAAGCTCTCCGAGAGCTCTACGACAGGGGCAACAAGCCTTCTCAGCTGCGCCTATTTTCAGAGACCAAAATTGAACGTTTTCATCAGTTTCGTGACACTTTTCTTCTTTTGCACTGTTTTTTCATCCCAGATCGTACGTCGTCAGCTGCGAAAAGGACGACACCCTAATCCATCACATTTCTATTACCGAATCCCAAGGCACCTTGGGCAAGACAACTTCACTTCACGTAGAGGCTGGGCCCACAAACCGAGGTCGTGGGGCTTAGGACCAGGTCTCCGTCGCTCTGGTTCCCATAACTTTTGATCCATAAGGAGTTACGCGGCGCACAGCATACCGTTGGAAAGCTCTCCGAGAGCTCTACGACGTGGGCAGCCAGCCTACTTAGCTGCACCTATTTTTGGAGCCCAAAATTGAACGTTTTCATCAGTTTCGGGACACTTTTCTTCATTTGCACTATTTTTACGTCCCGGATCGTACGTCGCGAGCCGCGAAAAGGATGACAAACTAATCCATCACATTTCTATTACCGAATCCCACGGCACCATGTGCAAGACAACTTCACTTCACGGAGATGTTGGGCCAGCAAACTGAGGGCGTAGGGCTTGAGACCAAGTCTGCGTCGCTCCGGTGCCCACAACTTCTGATCCGTAAAGAGTTACGCGGCGCACAGCATACCGTTGGAAAGCTCTCTGAGAGTTCTACTACGGGGGCAGCAAGCCTGCTCGGCTGCACCTATTTTCAGAGAACAAAATCGAACGTTTTTATCAGTTTTGGGGTACTTTTCTTTTTTTGCGCTGTTTTTTCATCCCGAATCGTACGTCGTGAGCCGCGAAAAGGACGACAACCTAATCTATCATATTTCTATTACCGAATCCCATGGCACCTTAGGCAAGACAACTTCATTTCACGTACACGCTGCGCCTGTAAACCGAGGGCGTGGTGCTTGGGACCAGGTCTCCGTCGCTCCGGTGCCCATAACTTTTGATCCGTAGAGAGTTATGCGGCGCATAACATACCGCTGTAAAGTTCTCCGAGAGCTCTACGACGGGGGCAGCATGTCTACTCGACTGCGCCTATTTTCAGAGACCAAAATTGAACATTTTCATCTGTTTAGGGACATTTTTCTTCTTTTGCGCTATTTTTTTGTCCCGGATCTTACGTCGTGAGCCGCAAAAAAGACGACAACCAAATCCATCACATTTCTATTACCGAATCCCATGGCACCTTGGCCAAGACAACTTCGCTTCACGTAGACGCTGCGCCCGAAAACCTAGGGCGTGGGGCTTGGGACCAGGTCTCCGTCGCTCCGATGCCCATAACTTTTGATCCGTAACGAGTTACGCGGTGCACAGCATACCGTTGGAAAGCTCTCCGAGAGATCTACGACAGGGGCAGCAAATCTGCTCACCTGCGCCTATTTTCAGAGCTCAAAATTGAACATTTTCATCAGTTTTGGGACACTTTCTTCTTTTGCGCTGTTTTTTTTATCCCGGATCGTACGTTGTGAGCCGCGAAAAAGACGACTACCTAATCCATCACATTTCTATTACTGAATCCCATGCCACCTTGGGCCAGACAACTTCGCTTCACGTAGACGCTGGGCCCGCAAACAAAGTGCTTAGGGCTTGGGACCAGGTCTCCGTCGCTCCGGTGCGCATAACTTTTGATCCGTAAAGAGTTACGCGGCACACAGCATATCGTTGGAAAGCTCTCTGAAAGTTCTACGATGAGGCAGCAAGTCTGCTTGACTACGCCTATTTTCGAACCTCAAATTGAACTTTTTCATCAGTTTCGGGACATTTTTCTTCTTTTGCGCTGTTTTTTTTATCCCGAATCGTACGTCATTAGCCGCAAAAAGGGCGACAACCTAATCCATCAGGTTTCTATTACCGAATCCCAAGGCACCTTGGGCAAGACAACTTCGCTTCACATAGAGGCTGGGTCCACAAACTGAAGGCGTGGGGCTTGGCACCAGGTCTACGTCGCTCCGGTGCCCATGACTTTTGATCCGTAAGGATTTATGCAGTGCACAGTATACCGTTAAAATGCTCTCCGAGAGCTCTACGACGGGGGCAGCAAGCCTGCTCAGTTGCGCCTATTTTCGGAGCGACAAAATTGAATGTTTTCATTAGTTTTGGGACACTTTTCTTCTTTTGCGTTGTTTTTCCGTCCCGGATCCTACGTCGCGAGCCGCGAAAAGGACGACAACCTAATCCATCACATTTCTATTACTGAATCCCACGGCACCTTGGGCAAGACAACTTCCCTTCACGTAGATGCTAGGCCCCCAAACCGAGGGCGTAGGGCTTGGGGGCAGGTCTCCGTTGCTCCGGTGCCCATAACTTCTGATCTGTAAAGAGTTACGTGGCGCACAGCATACAGTTGGAAAGCTCTCTGAGAGCTCTACTACGGGGGCTGCAAGCCTGCTCGACTGAACCTATTTTTGGAGAAAAAAAATCGAATGTTTTCATCAGTTTCGGGGCACTTTTCTTTTCTTGCGCTGTTTTTTCATCCCGAATCGTACGTCGTGAGCCGCGAAAAGGATGACAACCTAATCCATTACATTTCTATTACTGAATCCCATGACACCTTGGGCAAGACAACTTCATTTCACGTACACGCTGCGCCTGTAAACCGAGGGTGTGGTGCTTGGGACCAGGCCTCTGCCGCTCTGGTGCCCTTAACTTTTGATCCGTAAAGAGTTACGCGACGCACAGCAAACCCCTATAAAGCTCTCCGAGAGCTCTACAACGGGGGCAGCATGCCAACTCGACTGCGCATATTTTTGGAGCCCAAAATTTAACATTTTCATCTGTTTAGGGATAATTTTCTTCTTTTGCGCTGTTTTTCCGTCCCGGATCGTACATCGTTAGCTGCAAAAAGGGCAACAACCTAATCCATCACATTTCTATTACCGAATCCCAAGGCACCTTGGCAAGACAAATTCGCTTCACATAAAGGCTGGGCCCACAAACTAAGGGTGTGGGGCTTGGCACCGAGTCTCCGTCGCTCCGGTGAACATAACTTTTGATCCGTAAGGGGTTACGCGGCGCACATCATACCGTTGGAAAGCTCTCCGAGAGCTCTATGACGGGGGCAGCAAGCCTGCTCAGCTGTGCCTATTTTTGGAGACCAAACTTGAACGTTTTCATCAGTTTCGTGACATTTTTCTTCTTTTGCACTATTTTTTCATCCCGGATCGTACGTCGTCAACTGCGAAAAGGACGACACCCTAATCCATCACATTTCTATTACCGAATCCCAAGGCACCTTAGGCAAGACAACTTCACTTCACGTAGAGGTTGGGCCCACAAACCGAGGTCGTGGGGCTTAGGAGTAGGTCTCCGTCGCTCTGGTGCCCATAACTTTTGATCCATAAGGAGTTACGCGGTGCACAGCATACCGTTGGAAAACTATGCGAGAGCTCTACGACGGGGCAGTCAGCCTACTCAGCTGCATCTATTTTTAGAGCTCAAAATTGAACGTTTTCATCATTTTCGGGACACTTTTCTTCTTTTGTGCTGTTTTTCCGTCCCGGATCCTAGGTCGCGAGCCGCAAAAAGGACGACAACCTAATCCATCACATTTCTATTACTGAATCCCACGGCACCTTGGGCAAGACAACTTCCCTTCACGTAGACGCTAGGCCCGCAAACCGAGGGCATGGGGCTTGAGACCAGGTCTCCGTTGCTTCGGTGCCCATAACTTTTGATCCGAAAGGAGTTACGCGGCGCACAACATACTGTTGGAAAGCTGTTCGAGAGCTCTACTACGGGGGCAGCAAGCCTGCTCGGCTGCATCTATTTTCGGATAACAAAATCAAACGTTTTCATCAGTTTCGCGAAACTTTTCTTTTTTGTGCTTTTTTTTTCCTGAATCGTACGTCGTGAGCCGCGAAAAGGAGGACAACCTAATCCATCACATTTCTATTACCGAATCCCATGGCACCTTGGGCAAGACAACTTCACTTCACGTAGACGCTGCGCTTGTAAACCGAGGGCGTGGTGCTTGGGACCAGGTCTCCGTCGCTCCGGTACCTATAACTTTTGATCCGTAAAGAGTTACGCGGCGCATAGTAAACCGCTATAAAGCTCTACGAGAGCTCTACGACGGGGGCAGCATGTCTACTCAGTTGCGCCTATTTTTGGAGCCCAAAATTTAACATTTTCATCTGTTTCGGGATACTTTTCTTCTTATGCGCTATTTTTTTATCCCGGATCGTACGTCGTTAGCCGCAAAAAAGGCGACAACCTAATCTATTACATTTCTATTACCGAATTCCAAGGCACCTTGGGCAAGACAACTTCGCTTCACATAGAGGCTGGACCCACAAACTGAGGGCGTGGGGGTCTCCATCGCTCCGATGCCCATAACTTTTGATCCGTAAGGAGTTACGCGGCGCACAGCATACCGTTGGAAAGCTCTCCGAGAGCTCTACGACGGGGGCAGCAAGCTTGCTCGGCTGCACCTATTTTTGGAGACCAAAATTGAACGTTTTGATCAGTTTCGTGACACTTTTATTCATTTGCGCTATTTTTTCATCCCGGATCGTACATCGTGAGCCACGAAAAGGGCGACAACCTAATCCATCACATTTCTATTATCGAATCCCACAGCACCTTAGGCAAGACAACTTCACTTCGCGTAGAGGCTGGGCCCACAAACCTAGGTTGTGGGGCTTAGGACCAAGTCTCCGTCGCTCTGGTGCCCATAGCTTTTGATCCATAAGGAGTTACGCGATGCACAACACACCGTTGGAAAGCTCTCCGAGAGCTCTACGACAGGGGCAGTCAGCCTACTCAGCTGCGCCTATTTTCGGAGCTCAAAATTGAATGTTTCCATCAGTTTCGGGAAACTTTTCTTCTTTTGCGCAGTTTTTTCGTCCTGGATCGTACGTCACGAGCCGCCTAAAGAACGACAACCTAATCCATCACATTTCTATTACCGAATCCCATGGCACCTTGGGTAAGACACATTCCCTTCACGTAGACGCTGGGCCCGCAAACCGAGGGTGTGGGGCTTGGGACCAGGTCTCCGTCGCTCCGGTGCCGATAACTTCTGATCCGTTAAGAATTACACGGCGCACAGCATACCGTTGGAAAGCTCTCCGAGAGCTCTACTACGGGGGTAGAAAGCCTACTCGGTTGCACCTATTTTCAGAGAACAAAATCGAACGTTTTTATCAGTTTTGGGGTACTTTTCTTTTTTTGCGCTGTTTTTTCATCCCGAATCGTACGTCGTGAGCCGCGAAAAGGACGACAACCTAATACATCACATTTTTATTACCGAATCCCATGGCCCCTTGGGCAAGACAACTTCCCCTCACGTAGAGGCTGGGCCCGTAAACCGAGGACGTGGGGCTTGGGACCAGGTCTCCATCGCTCCGGTGCCCATAACTTCTGATCCGTACAGAGTTATGCGGCGTATAGCATACCGTTGGAATGCTCTCCGAGAGCTCTACTACGGGGGCAGCAAGCCTGCTCGGCTGCATCTATTTTCGGATAACAAAATCAAACGTTTTCATCAGTTTCGCGAAACTTTTCTTTTTTGTGCTTTTTTTTTCCTGAATCGTACGTCGTGAGCCGCGAAAAGGAGGACAACCTAATCCAACACATTTCTATTACCGAATCCCACAGCATCTTGGGCAAGACAACTTCACTTCACGTAGACGCTGCGCTTGTAAACCGAGGGCGTGGTGCTTGGGACCAGGTCTCCGTCGCTCCGGTACCTATAACTTTTGATCCGTAAAGAGTTACGCGGCGCATAGTAAACCGCTATAAAGCTCTACGAGAGCTCTACGACGGGGGCAGCATGTCTACTCAGTTGCGCCTATTTTTGGAGCCCAAAATTTAACATTTTCATCTGTTTAGGGACATTTTTCTTCTTTTGCGCTGTTTTTCCGTCCTGTATCGTACGTCGTGAGCCGCAAAAAGGACGACAACCAAATCCATCACATTTCTATTACCGAATCCCAGTGCACCTTGGGCAAGACAACTTCGCTTCACGTAGACACTGGGCCCACAAACCGAGGGCGTAGGGCTTGGGACTAAGTCTCCGTTGCTCCGATGCCCATAACTTTTGATCTGTAAAGAGTTACGCGGTGCACAACATATCGTTGGAAAGCTCTCCGAGAGCTCTACGACGGGGGTACCAAGTCTGCTCGGCTGCGCCTATTTTTACAGCCCAAAATTAAACTTTTTATTAGTTTCACGACACATTTCTTCTTTTGCGCTGTTTTTCCGTCCCAGATCGTACGTCGAAAGCCGCGAAAAGGACAACCTAATCCACCACATTTCTATCACCGAATCCTAAGGCACCTTGTTCAAGACAACTTCGCTTCACGTAGAGGCTGGGCCCATAAACCGACGGCGTGGGGCATGGGACCAGGTCTCCTTCGCTCCGGTGCCCATAACTTTTGATCCGTAAGGAGTTACGCGGCGTACTACATACCGTTGGAAAGCTCTCTGAGAGCTCTACGACAGGGGTAGCAAGCTTGCTCAGCTGTGCCTATTTTTGGAGACCAAAATTGAAGGTTTTTATCAGTTTCGGGACACTTTTCTTCTTTTGGGTTGTTTTTTCATCCTGGATCGTATGTCGTAAGCCGCGAAAAGGACGATAGCATAATCCATCACATTTCTATTACTGAATCCCATGGAACCTTGGGCAAGACAACTTCACTTTACGTAGAGGCTGGGCTCGCAAACCGAGGGTGTGGTGCTTAGGACCAGGTCTCCGTCACTCCAGTTCCCATAACTTTTGATCCGTAAAGCGTTACGCGGCATACAACATACCGTTGTAAAGCTCTCCGAGAGCTCTACGACGGGGGTAACAAGCCTGCTCAGCTGCTCCTATTTTTGGAGCCCAAAATCGAATGTTTTCATTAGTTTTAGGATACTTTTCTTCTTTTGCGCTGGTTTTCCTTCCCAGATCGTTCGTCGTGAGCCGCGAAAAGGACGACAAGCTAGTCTATCACATTTATATTATTGAATCCAAAGGTACCTTGGGCAAGACAACTTCGCTTCACGTAGAGGCTAGGCCCTCAAAACGAGGGCGTGGGGCTTGGGACAAGGTCTCCGTCACTCCGGTGTCCATAACTTTTGATCCGTAAGGAGTTATGTGAGGCCCAACCTCGATTTGCGTGTGATACCTCGTTTCGTGTGCCCTAACCTAGATTTGCGTGCTTTGACCTAGGTTTAAGAATTGTGTTTTGTTTTGTGTGCCTTGCATTGAATTACGTGCATTCATTTAGGGTTGCGTGCATTTACTTGGAAAATGTGCATCCGTCTCGTAGTTCGTGCCTTGTCTCGTAGTGTGTGCCCTAAATCTAGGAAAGTGTCCTCTCACACTAATCAAGAAAGCATCTTACGCGAAGCACTAGGTCATTAATTAATCCTACAAATCCCACTAACTAATATTAAATTACTAATTCAACCCACTAGAAGACAAAATCTCACAAAAAGCTAGACATTCTTTATTCTTTATTCTTTATTCTTTGCATATCCCAAACACACAATAAAATAAGCCTTGAACAAGACAAAAAATTCAGATTCTTGCAATGCCTTGGCCGACCACCTTGTGTACATTTGTGCTTGCTTGCATAATTCAAATTGAACCCAAACATTCTATGACAATTCTATGACACAAAGCAATAAAAAATTTAGCTCAAAACCCTCCTCAAAGCTCCAAATCTCGACACAAGCTCCTTGCCCATGCTAGACATTTCAAATGATGCTTCTTGAAGACACAAAATAAGATTTTTGCAAGCCCTAGGCCGACAAGCACCTTTGCCCAACAAAGTTTTTCATTTTCTTTCATTTTCCTTCATTTCCTCTCATTCCTCTCTCATTTCTTCTCTCTCTCTCTCTCGGACTTGGCTGAGTTTCTACACTCCATAGCTTATCTTCATCACTCCATGGTTCATCAAGGCATGCAAGAAGCTAGGGAGCTCGACTAAGCAAGCTAGGTTGCAAGAAACTCACATGCAAGCTTATTGAACATCCATTTCGGCTTAGGTGAGTTTGCTAGCTTCCATTTCTTTTCTTCTTGTTCTAACCACATGCACCTACTAAGAACTTGGTTACTAAGCTAGGAAAATTGAGAAAATCGAGTGGTGTCTCGGCTAAGCAAGGAAAAGACTCAATCTTGTGCAACCATCAAGAGTCTTGTGCATCTTCTTGTTGTTTTGCTATGGTGAGGGCTAAAACTTCTTGAAAATATTTCATAAAAACCACATGCATGCCCTTAAATGTCTATCTTTACTTCTGTACTTGAGATATATGTGTGTTCATGAGCTTTTATAGACATGCATGGCAAGATTCTTGGCTAGAATGTGATGATAGACGAAATCGTGTATGTGATAGCCTTCTGTCTTGTTGGTGCGAGGTCATTTTAACTATGTAAATGATGTTAAAAATGCGTGAAAATTGGTAGGTAACTAGTTGTTCCAGTTTTGAACACTTTTCACAGAAATAGACCAGAGCTAATTTTGACTTTAAGATGCTCAAAATGGCTAATTATCAAAATGTGTCCAAATCTGGAATGTCTGGAAAAATTAAGCAGGTTTTGACAGATTCACTGACCTTGTAGAACAAACCAGTTCTGACTTAGTAAATGATATCCAAAATGCATTAAATTTGGTGTGTAGGTATATTTTTCAGTTCTGGACATTTTTGTCAGAAATGAACTAAGGCTAAATCTGAACCTAAGGCCCTCAAAAACGACAAGTATTAAAATGTGTACAAATCTGGACAGTTATGTGTAGTCTCACTGTTTTGGCTATAACTTTTGAATCCGAACTCCAAATGATGCGAGGTTTGTTTCTGAATTTAGTTCACTCCTTAAGCTTTAATTTGAAGTCTTGTTCACTAGAATTAGATATTTTTTTCTTGTCTTAATGATTGTGAGAAAACAGTCCATTGCAGTGAGGGTTTCACCTATTGATATGCTTAGAAAAATTAATGTAGCTTCCCTTGTTGTATTAATGCTTGGGATTGTGGCATTTGGATGTTGTGTGGACTGTTTTGAATGCTTGAGGGTGTTTAATTTAATCAATACATGGCTTGAGCTTAATTACGAGATGACTTGGGGCTTAATCGCACGGGTAACTCGAATTGAAACCCTAGTAACTAGGTAAACTCGCTAAGTGTTGATCCTATGGTTATTGCGTTTGATTATATGTTTAGTAGGCTGCCCGTAGTTGCCCTTGTAGCCCTAAATATGATTTTGATGATTACATGTTGATAAGTAGGCTTTTCTTGAGCCCGATCCCACATAGATATCGTTGCATGATGAATAATCTTATTATTTGATTATGTGAACTTCGAAATAAGTTATATGACTTGATTTACATGTGTTACATGGCTGCCCGTTTAATGTTCATATAACTCCATGTGCCTTTCAAGTGAAATTACTTGTCTTATCGTGCCTCGCTTATTTACTTGTCAATGTGCAATCTTATTACTGCTCGGAGGCTACCTACTTTGTTGTCCTCCTAATGTGATATATTAAATGTCATAAATGTGAATTGCATACAAGGTTGCAACCTTTCATTCTGGCATGGTAGCGTTCACGCACACCGGGTGGCATCAGGCTTGCCGGTGCAACCGTGACTACCATTGTCCAATCCCCTCTCTCGTTTGGGGGCTACTTTTCGTCGGAGAGTTGGGTCGTAGGATTTCGGGGTACATCCGGAGTACACCCATTTGGCGTGATAAGGGGATGATTTGAAGTCGGCCGCAATAACTGATACTGACATGAACTGAGAGCGAAAGCTCACCGTATCCTTTTCACTATGTGTATATGTGAGGCCCGACCTAGATTTGCGTGCGATACCTCGTTTCATGTGCCATAACCTAGATTTGCTTGCCTTGACCTAGGTTTAAGAATTGTGTTCATTTTGTGTGCCATGCATTGAATTACGTGCATTCATTTAGGGTTACATGCATTTACTTAGAAAAATATGCATTCATCTCGTAGTTCGTGCCTTACCTCGTAGTGCGTGCCCTAAAACTAGAAAAGCGTGCCCTCACGCTAATCAAGAAAACATCTTACACAAAGCACTAGGTCATTAATTAATCCTACAAATCCCACTAACTAATATTAAATCACTAATTAAACCCACTAGAAGACAAAATCTCACAAAAAGCTAGACATTCCTTATTCTTTATTCCTTATTCTTTTGCACTTTCAAACACACAATTAAATAAAGCTCAAAAGATGACAAAGATTCAGATTTTTCTTGCCTTGGCCTACCACCTTGTGAGCTTTTGTGCTTGCTTGCATAATTCAATTTATGCCTCAAACATTCTATGACAATTCTATGACACAAATGCATAAAAAATTAGCTCAAAGACTTCCTCAAAGCTCCCAATCTCGACATAAGCTCCTTGCCCATGCTAAGAAATTCAAAAACCATGCTTCTTGAAGACACAAATCTGAAATTTCTATGCCCAAGGCCGACACATGCTTTATCATTTGCAAGGCTTTCATTTTTTCTTTCATTTCTCTCATTTCCTCACATTTCTCTCTCTCCCTCTCATTCTTCTCTCTCTCACTCGGCTTTGGCTGAGTTCCTATACTCCATAGCTTATCTTCATCACTCCATGATTCATCAAGGCAAGCAAGAAGCTAGGGAGCTCGACTAAGCAAGCTAGGTTGCAAGAAACACACATGCAAGCTTATTGAACATCCATTTCGGCTTAGGTGAGTTTGCTAGCTTCCATTTCTTTTATTCTTGTTCTAACCACATGCATCTACTAAGAACTTGGTCACTAAGCTAGCAAAAATAGAGAAAATCGAGTGGCATCTCAGCTAAGAAAGGAAGAAGATCAACTTTGTGCTTCACCAAGAGTCTTGTGCATCTTCTTGTTGTTTTGCTAAGGTGAGGGCTAAAACTTCTTGAAAATATTTCAAAAAACCACATGCATGCTCTTAAATGTTTATGTTTGCTTCTGTACTTGAGATATATGTGTGTTCATAAGCTTTTACAACCATGCATGGCAAGATTTTGGGCTAGAATGTGATGTTAGATGAAATCGTGCATGTGACAGCTTTCTGTCTTGTTGGTGCGAGGTGATTTTGGCTAGGTAAATAATGTTGAAAATGTGTGAAAATTGGTAGGTAACTAGTTTTGCCAGTTCGAAACATTTTTTGAAGAAATAGGCTAAAGCTAATTTTGACTCTAAGGTCCTAAAAATGGAAAATCATTAAAATGTGTCCAAATCTGGAAAGTCTGGAAAAATGAAGCAAGTTTTGGCAGATTCACTGACCTTGTGGAACGAACCAGTTTTGACTTAGTAAATGACATCCAAAATGCATGAAATTTGGTGTGCTGCTATATTTTTGAGTTCGGGACATTTGTGTCAGAAATGGACTAAGGCTAAATCTGACCCTAAAGACCTCAAAAATGACAAGTATTGAAATGTGTGTAAATCTGGACAGTTTTGTGCAGTTTCACTGTTTTGGCTATACTATTGAACCCGAACTCCAAATGATGCGAGGTTTGTTTCTGAATTTAGTTCACTTATTAAGCTTTAATTTGACATCTTATTCACTGGAATTGGAGATTTTTTGCTTGTCTTAATGATTCTGAGAAAATAGCCCATTGCAGTAAGGGTTTCACTTAGTGATATGCTTAGAAAAATTATTGTAGCTTCTCTTGTTGTGTTAAATGCTTGGGATTGTGGCATTGGGATGTTGTGTGGACTGTTTTGAATACTTGAGGGTGTTTGAATTAATCGATGCATGGATTGAGTTTGATTTTGAAATGACTTGGGGCTTAATCACACGGGTAAGCACGAATTGGAACCCTAGAAACTAGGTGAATTTGCTAAGTGTTGATCCTTTGGATGTTGTGTTGGATTATGTGTTTAGTAGGCTGCCCGTAGTTGCCCTTGTAGCCCTAAATATGATTTCGATGATTTCATGTTGATAAGTAGGCTTTTCTTGCACCCGGTCTCACGTAGATGTCGTTGCATGTTGAATAATCTTGTTGTTTGATTTCGTGAACTTTGAAATGAGTTATATGACTTGATTTACGTGCGTTACATGGCTGCCCGTTTAATGTTCATATAACTCCATGTGCCTTTCAAGTGAAATTACTTGTCTTATCGTGCCTCGCTCGTTTACTTGTCAATGTGCAATTTTATGACTGCTTGGAGGCAACCAACTTTGTTGTCCTCCTAATGTGATATATTAAATGTCATAAATGTGCATTGCATACAAGGTTGCAACCTTACATTCTGGCGTGGAAGCGTTCACGCACACCGGGCGGCATCGGGCTTGCCGGTGCAACCGTGACTACCATTGTCCAATTCCCTCTCTCGCTTGGGGGCTAGACTTCCTCGGAGAGTTGGGTCGTAGGATTTCGGGGTACATCCGGAGTACACCCATTTGGAACTGATACTGGAAATGAACTGAGAGCAAAAGCTCACCGTATCCTTTTCACTATGTGTATAAGTACTCTCGCTTGATTCTAGAGGTCCTCGGGGAGGAAAGACGGGTAATTGTGTTCCTTTACTTTTATATTATTGTTATGTACTTATTTGTGATATATTCATGCTTTCAAAAAGGGTTTTCATAAGTTGAACCGGAAAATGAGTTTCAAAACATATTTCTCGTTCCCCCTCGCTGAGTTCATAAGGACTCACCCTCTTTTATCATCTCAGGTGAAGAAGACCAGGAACAGGTAACCGAGGACGACGTGCTTAATGATGATTCCTTGGAATGATTGCCTGTCCTATGTGCTTGCTTGATTATGGTCATTTGTGAATACTATGCTACTTGAAGACTATTTCTTTTCATGTTGCTTAATGTTTGTAATGTAAAAGACTCCCGTTGTAATTTGGGGTCTAATTTTGGCTTGTACTGATAATAACTAGACAGATACTACTACGGTCGTTTTGCTATTGTCATTGGCTAGTATCTATCATAGGATTATGAAGTATCAGGTAAGGACCAAGTAAAATGAACCTATCCAATCTTAAGCAGGTACCCATTATTAAGCTAAGATCAACAGGTACTTTTGTAATGAGGATTAACAAACAAACGAGACATAGCATCATTCTAGGTTATTAATCAAACGAGACTTCAAGATAATGAGTAGGCTTTTCAATTGATGATAAATAGTAATCTTAGTTGGAAATGAATTTGAGATTGTAAATTTTGAGGCGATTAGAGAATTAGGTCAAACTAAGGAGCCCAATTACAGTCGTTATGCTGCCGATTTTTCAGAGAATTTGTGGAGTTTAGGCCAAAATGTTAAGTGTTGAACCTTCATAAACGGTTAAGTATGTGATATGACTTGAATGTTAGATCACACCCTAGTCTAACCTTTATAGGCCGGGTTGGGGCATGACACCTTATGGAAGAAGAATGGTATCAGAGCTTAGATTGCTTAAGCCGGGTTTAACTCTCGGACCATAGGTAGAGCCCTAAGATAATTAGGATGACTTGTCTATATGTTATTGTGTGATAATGTTAAATGTGCCTTCTATGTTCTATGTGCTTAAGTGATTAATATGTCTTAATTGTTTCTAGAATTGTGTATCTATATTATGTTGTATACCTTATGCATTAAATTCTTGTGTGTCGTATTTTAATAAATTGTGCATCGTAATCTGTGTCTATAGATGGCTGGCCCTAGTACCCGTACTACTAATAGGAGCGGTGAACCCCAAGAGACCGGAGATGCTTATCAAACTAATCTTAGCATAGCTATATTTAACATGATGGCGAATAACTAGTAGGCGTTTCAATTGATGGTAAATAGTAATCTTAGTTGGAAATGAAATTTGAGGCGTTTAGAGAACTAGGTCAAACTAAAGAGCCCAATTACAGCCGTTATGCTGTCGGTTTTCCGGAAAAATTGTGGAGTCTAGGCTAAACGTTAAGTGTCAAACTTTTATGAACAATTATGTACGAGACATGACTTGAATGTTTAGATCACACCCTAGTCTAACCTTTATAGGCCGGGTTAGGGCGTGACAAGTTACGCGGCGCACAGCATACCGTTGGAAAGCTCTCCGAGAGCTCTACGACGGGGGCAACAAGCCTGCTCGATTGCGCCTATTTTCGGAACCCAAAATCAAACGTTTTCTTCAGTTTTGGGACACTTTTCTTCTTTTGCGCTGTTTTTCCATCCTGGATTGTACATTGTAAGCAGCAAAAAGGACGACAACCTAATCCATCACATTTTTATTACCGAATCCCAAGGCACCTTAGGCAAGACAACTTCGTTTCACAGAAAGGCTGGGCCCACAAACCGAGGGCGTAGGGCTTGGGACCAGGGCTCTGCATCTACGGTGCCCATAACTTTTGATCCATAAGGAGTTATGCGGTGCACAACATACCATTGAAAAGCTCTCCGAGAGCTCTACGACGGGGGCAGCAAGCCTGCTCGATTGCACCTATTTTCAGAGCCCAAAATCAAACGTTTTCGTCAGTTTCAAGACACTTTTCTTCTTTTGCGCTGCTTTTTCGTCCCGGATTGTACATCGTAAGCCAAAAAAAGGACGACAACCTAATCCATCACATTTTTATTACCGAATCCCATGGTACCTTGGGCAAGACAACTACGCTTCACGTAGAGGCTGGGCCCACAAACCGAGGCGTGGGGCTTGGGACCAGGTCTCCTTCGCTCCGGTGCCCATAACTTTTGATCCGTAAGGAGTTACGCGCCGCACATCATACTGTTGGAAAGCTCTCCGAGAGCTCTACGATGAGGGCAGCAAGCCTGCTCGATTGCGCCTATTTTTAGAGCCCAAAATCAAACGTTTTCTTTAGTTTCGGGACACTTTTCTTCTTTTGCGCTGTTTTTCCGTCCCGGATTGTACATCGTAAGCCACGAAAAGGACAACAACCTAATCCATCACATTTTTATTACCGAATCCCAAGGCACCTTGGGCAAGAAAACTTTGCATCACGTAGAGGCTGGGCCCACAAACCGAGGTCGTGGGGCTTGGGACCAGGTCTCCGCCTCTACGGTGCCCATAACTTTTGATTCATAATGAGTTACGTGGTGCACAACATACCATTGGAAAGCTCTCCAAGAGCTCTACGACTGGTGGAGCAAGCCTACTCGGTTGCGCCTATTTTCGGAACCCAAAATCAAACGTTTTAATCAGTTTCGGGACACTTTTCTACTTTTGCGCTGTTTTTCTGCCCCGGATCGTACGTCGTGAGCCGCGAAAAGGACGACAACCTAATCCATCACATTTCTATTACCGAATCCCATGGCACCTTGGGCAAGACAACTTATCTTTACGTAGAGGCTGGGCCCGCAAACCGAGGGATGGGGCTTGGGACAAGGTCTCCGTCATTCCGGTGCCCATAACTTTTGATCCATAAAGCGTTACGCGGTGCACAGCATACCGTTGGAAAGCTCTCCGATAGCTCTACGATGGGGGCAGCAAGCCTGCTTAGCTGCGCCTATTGTCGGAGCCCAAAATCGAACGTTCTCAACAGTTTCGCAACACTTTTCTTCTTTTGCGCTGTTTTTCGATCCCGGATCGTACGTCGTGAGCCGCGAAAAGGACAACAACCTAATCCATCACATTTCTATTACCGAATCCCACGACACCTTGGGCAAGACAACTTCACTTCACGTAGACGCTGGGCCCGCAAACTGAGGGTGTGGTGCTTGGGACTAGGTCTCCGTCGCACCAGTGCCCATAACTTTTGAACCGTAAAGAGTTACGCGGCACACAGTATACCATTGGAAAGCTCTCCGAGAGCTCTACGACGAGGGCGGCAAGTCTGCTCAGCTCCGCCTATTTTCGAAGCCCAAAATTTAACATTTTCATCAGTTTCGGGACATTTTTCTTCTTTTGTACTGTTTTCTGTCCCGGATCGTACGTCGTGAGCCATGAATAGAACGACAACCTAATCCATCACATTTTTATTACCGAATCCCATGGCACCTTGGGCATGACAACTTCACTTCACGTAGACGCTGGGCCCGTAAACCGAGGGTTGGGGCTTGGGACCAGGTCTCCGTCGCTCGGGTACCCATAACTTTTGATCCGTAAAGAGTTACGCGGCGCACAGCATATTGTTGGAAAGCTCTCCGGGACCTCTATGACGAGGCATCTAGCCTGCTCGGCTGCGCCAGTTTTCGGAGCCCAAATTGAACTTTTTCTTCAGTTTCAGGATACTTTTCTTCTTTTGCGCTATTTTTTAATCCCGGATCGTACGTCGTAAGCCGCGAAAAGGGCGACAACCTACTCTATCACATTTCTATTAATGAATCCCAAAGCACCTTGGGCAAGACAACTTCGCTTCACGTAGAGGCTGGGCCCGCAAATCGAGGGCGTGGGGCTTGGGACCAGGTCTCCGTCGCTCCGGTGGCCATAACTTTTGATCCGTAAGGAGTTACACGGCGCACAGCATACCGTTGGAAAGCTCTCCGAGAGCTCTACGACGCAGCATCAAACCTGCTCGGCTGCGCCTATTTTCGGAGACCAAAATTGAAAGTTTTCATAAGTTTCAGGACACTTTTCTTCTTTTGCGCTATTTTTTCGTCCCGGATCGTACGTCGTCAGCCGCGAAAAGGACGACAACCTAATCCATCACATTTCTATTATCGAATCCCATGACACATTGGGCAAGACAACTTCGCTTCAAGTAGAGGCTGGGCCCGCAAACGGAGGGCGTGAGGCTTAGGACCAGCTCTCCGTCGCTCCGGTGCCCATTACTTTTGATCTGTAAGGAGTTACGTGGCGCACAGCATACCGTTGGAAAGCTCTCCGAGTGCTCTACGACGGGGGCAGCGAGCCTGTTAAGCTACGCCTATTTTCAGAGACCAAAATTGAACATTTTCTTCAGTTTCGTGACACTTTTCTTCTTTTGCGCTGTTTTTCATCCCGGAACGTATGTCGTCAGTCGCCAAAAGGACAACAACCTAATCCATCACATTTCTATTACCAAATCCCAAGGCACCTTGGGCAAGACAACTTCACTTCACGTAGAGGCTGGGCCCACAAACCGAGGTCGTGGGGCTTAGGACCAGGTCTCCGTCGCTCTAGTGCCCATAACTTTTGATCTATAAGAAGTTAGGCGGCGCACAGCATACCGTTGGAAAGCTCTCCGAGAGCTCTACGACGGGGGAATCCAGTCTACTCAGTTGCGCCTGGTTTCGGAGCCCAAAGTCGAATGTTTTCATCACTTTCGTGACACTTTTCTTCTTTTGTGCTGTTTTTTCGTCCCGAATCCTACGTCCCGAGCCGGGAAAATGACGACAACCTAATCCATCACATTTCTATTACCGAATCCCACGGCACCTTGGGCAAGACAACTTCCCTTCACGTAGACGCTGGGCCCGCAAACCGAGGGCGTGGGGCTTGGGACCAGGTCTCCGTCGCTCCGGTGCCCATAACTTCTGATCCGTAAAGAGTTACGCGGTGCACATCATACAGTTGGAAAGCTCTCTGAGAGCTCTACTACGGGGGCTGCAAGCCTGCTCGGCTGAACCTATTTTTGGAGAAAAAAATCGAATGTTTTCATCAGTTTCAGGGCAATTTTCTTTTTTTGCGCTGTTTTTTCGTCCCGAATCGTACATCGTGAGCCGCGAAAAGGACGATAACCTAATCCAACACATTTCTATTACCGAATCCCACAGCATCTTGAGCAAGACAACTTCACTTCACGTAGACGCTGCGCCAATAAACCGAGGGCGTGGTGCTTGGGACCAGGTCTCTGTCGCTCCGGTGCCCATTACTTTTGATCCGTAAAAAGTTACGCGGTTCACAACATTTCCTTGGAAAGGTCTTCGAGAGCTCTACAACAGGGGTAGCATGTCTACTAGGCTGCGCCTATTTTCAGCGCCCAAAATTGAACATTTTCATCTGTTTAGGGACATTTTTATTCTTTTGCGCTGTTTTTCCGTTCCGAATCGTACGTCGTGAGTTGAAAAAAGTATGACAACCAAATCCATCACATGTCTATTACCGAATCCCATGGCGCCTTGGGCAAGACAACTTCGCTTCATGTAGAAGTTGGGCCCGCAAACCGAGGGCGTGGGGCTTGGGACCAGGTCTCCGTTGCTTCGGTGCCCATAGCTTTTGATCCGTAAAGAGTTACACGGTGCACAACATATTGTTGGAAAGCTCTCCGAGACCTCTATGACGAGGCATCTAGCCTGCTCGGCTGCGCCTGTTTTTGGAGCCCAAAATTGAACTTTTTAATCAGTTTCGAAATATTTTTCTTCTTTTGCGCTATTTTTTCGTCCCGGATCGTACGTCATAAGTCGCAAAAATGGCGAAAACCTAGTCTATCACATTTCTATTAACGAATCCCAAGGCACCTTGGGCAAGACAATTTCGCTTCACGTAGAGGCTGAGCCCGCAAACCGAGGGCGTAGGGCTTAGGACCAGGTCTCTGTCGCTCCGGTGCCCATAACTTTTGATCCATAAAGAGTTACGCGGCGCACAGCATACCGTTGGAAAGCTTTTCGAGAGCTCTACGACACGGCAGCAAGCATGCTCGACTATGCCTATTTTCGGAGACCAAAATTGAACGTTTTCATCAGTTTTGGGAAACTTTTCTTCTTTTGCGCTGTTTTTCCATCCCGGATCATACGTCGTGAGCCGCAAAAAGGATGACAACCTAATCTATCACATTTCTATAACCAAATCCCACGGCACCTTGGGCAAGACAACTTCACTTGGAGTAGAGGCTGGGCCTGCAAACCGAGGGCGTGGGGCTTGGGACAGGTCTCTGTCGCTCCGGTGCCCATAACTTTTGATTTGTAAAGAGTTACGTAGCACAAAGTATACCGTTGGAAATCTCTCCTAGAGTTCTACGATGGGGAAAGTTAGCCTACTCAACTGCGCCAATTTTTGGAGCCCAAAATTGAACGTTTTCATCAGTTTCGGGACACATTTATTCTTCTACGCTGTTTTTTCGTCCCAGATCGTACGTCGGGTACCGCAAAAAGGACGACAACCTAATCCATCACATTTCTATTACCGAATCTCACGACACCTTCGGCAAGACAACTTCACTTCACGTAGAGTATGGGCCCGCAAACCAAGGGCATAGGGCTTGGGACCAGGTCTCCGTCGCTCCGGTGCCCATAACTTTTGATTCGTAAGTAGTTACCCGGTGCACAGCATACCGTTGGAAAGCTCTCCGAGAGCTCTACGACGGGAGCAACAAGCATTCTCTGCTGCGCCTATTTTTGGAGCCCAAAATCGAACGTTGTAATCAGTTTCATGACACTTTTCTTCTTTTGCGTTGTTTTTTCGTCCCGGTTGGTACGTCATGAGCCGCGAAAAGGACGACAACCTAATCCATCACTTTCTATTACAGAATCCCACTGCACCTTGGACAAGACAACTTCGCTTCATGTAGAAGCTGGGCCCGCAAACCGAGGGCGTGGGGCTGGGGACCAGGTCTCCGTTGCTTCGGTGCCCATAGCTTTTGATCCGCAAAGAGTTACACGGTGCACAACATATTGTTGGAAAGCTCTCTGAGACCTCTATGATGAGGCATCTAGCCAGCTCGGCTACGCCTGTTTTCGGAGCACAAAATTGAACTTTTTAATCAGTTTTGAAATATTTTTCTTCTTTTGCGCTATTTTTTCGTCCCGGATCGTACGTCATAAGTCGCGAAAAGGGCAAAAACCTAGTCTATCACATTTCTATTAATGAATCCCAAGGCACCTTGGGCAAGACAATTTCGCTTCACGTAGAGGCTGAGCCTGCAAACCGAGGGCGTGGGGCTTGGGACCAGGTCTCTGTCGCTCTGGTGCCCATAACTTTTGATCCGTAAGGAGTTACGCGGTGCACAGTATACCGTTGGAAAGCTCTCCGAGAGCTCTATGACACGGCAGCAAGCATGCTCGACTGCGCCTATTTTCAGAGACCAAAATTGAATGTTTTCATCAGTTTCGGGATACTTTTTTTCCTTTGCACTATTTTTCCGTCCCGGATCATACGTCGTCAGCCACGAAAAGGATGATAACCAAATCCATCACATTTCTAATACCGAATCCCATGGCACCTTGGGCAAGACAACTTCGCTTCATGTAGACGCTGGGCCCGCAAACTGAGGGCATGGGGCTTGGGACCAGGTTTCCGTTGCTCCGTTGCCCATAACTTTTTATCTGTAAAGAGTTATACGGTACACAGCATATTGTTGGAAAGCTCTCCGAGACCTCTATGACGAGGCATCTAGCCTGCTCGGCTGCTCCTATTTTTGGAGCCCAAAATTGAACTTTTTAATCAGTTTCGAAATACTTTTCTTCTTTTGCGCTATTTTTTCATCCCGGATCGTACTTCATAAGCCGCGAAAAGGGAAAAAACCTAGTCTATCACATTTCTATTAACGAATCCCAAGGCACCTTGGGCAAGACAACTTCGCTTCACGTAGAGACTAAGCACGCAAACCGAGGGCGTGGGGCTTGGGACCAGGTCTCTGTTGCTCCGGTGCCTATAACTTTTGATCCGTAAGGAGTTACGCGGCGCACAGCATACCGTTGGAAAGCTCTCTGAGAGCTGTACGACAAGGGCAACAAGCTTGCTCAGTTGCTCCTATTTTTGGAGACCAAAATTGAACGTTTTCATCAGTTTCGGGACACTTTTCCTCTTTTTTGCTGTTTTTGCGTCCAGGATCGTACGTCGTGAGCCGCGAAAAGGATGACAACCTAATCCATCATATATCTATTACCGAATCCCATGGCACCTTGGGCAAGACAACTTCATTTCACGTAGATGCTGGGCCCGCAAACCAAGGGCGTGGGGCTTGGGGCCAGGTCTCTATCGCTCCGGTGACCATAACTTTTGTTAGTAAGGTGTTACCCGACACACAGCATACCATTGGAAAGCTCTCCGAGAGCTCTACGATAGGGGCAACAAGCCTTCTCAGCTGCGCCTATTTTCAGAGATCAAAATTGAACGTTTTCATCAGTTTCGTGACACTTTTCTTCTTTTGCACTGTTTTTTCATCCCGGATCGTACGTCGTCAGCTCCAAAAAGGATGACACCCTAATCTATCACATTTCTATTACCGAATCCCAAGGCACCTTGGGCAAGACAACTTCACTTCACGTAGAGGCTGGGCCCACAAACCGAGGTTGTGGGGCTTAGGACTAGGTCTCTGTCACTCTAGTGCCCATAACTTTTGATCCATAAGGAGTTACGCGGTGCACAGCATACCGTTGGAAAGCTCTCCGAGAGCTTTATGACGGGGGCAGCCATCCTACTCAGCTGCACCTATTTTCGGAGACCAAAATTGAATGTTTTCATCAGTTTCGGTATACTTTTCTTCTTCTGCACTATTTTTTCGTCCCGGATCGTACGTTGCGAGCCGCGAAAAGGACGACAACCTTATCCATTACATTTCTATTACCGAATCCCATGGCACTTTGGGCAAGACAACTTCCCTTCACGTAGACGCTGGGCCTGCAAACCGAGGGCGTGGGGCTTGGGACTAGGTCTCCGTTGCTCTGGTGCCCATAACTTCTGATCCGTAAAGAGTTACGCGGCGCACAGCATACCATTGGAAAGCTCTCCAAGAGCTCTACTATGGGAGTACAAAATCAAACGTTTTCATCAGTTTCGGGGCACTTTTCTTTTTTTGCGCTATTTTTTAGTCCCGAATCGTACGTCGTGAGCCGTGAAAAGGATGACAACCTAATCCATCACATTTCTATTACCGAATCCCATGGCACCTTGGGCAAGACAACTTTGCTTCACGTAGATGCTGCGCTTGTAAACTGAGGGCGTGGTGCTTGAGACCAGGTCTCCGTCGCTCCGGTGCCCATAACTTTTGATCCGTAAAAAGTTACGCGGCGCACAGCATACTGCTGTAAAGCTCTCTGAGACCTCTACGACAGGGGTAGCATGTCTACTCAGCTGCGCCTATTTTCGGAGCCCAAAATTGAACGTTTTCATCAGTTTCGAGACATTTTTCTTCTTTTGCGCTGTTTTTCCGTCCCGGATCGTACGTCGTGAGCCGCAAAAGGGACGACAAGCAAATCCATCACATTTCTATTACAGAATCCCATGGCACCTTGGGCAAGACAACTTTGCTTCACGTAGACGCTGGGCCCGCAAATCGAGGGCGTGGGGCTTGGGACTAGGTCTCCGTCGCTCCGGTGCCCATAACTTTTGATCTATAAAGAGTTACGCGGTGCACAACATATCATTGGAAAGCTCTCCGAGAGCTCTACGACGTGGGTAGCAAGCCTGCTCGGCTGTGCCTTTTTTCAGATCCCAAAATTAAACTTTTTATCAGTTTCACTACACATTTCTTCTTTTGCACTGTTTTTTCGTCCCGGATCGTACGTCGAAAGCCGCGAAAAGGACAACCTAATGCACCACATTTCTATTACCGAATCCCAAGGCACCTTGTTCAAGACAACTTCGATTCACGTAGAGGCAGGGCCCGTAAACCGAGGGCGTGGGGCATGGGACCAGGTCTCCTTCGCTCCGGTGCCCATAACTTTTGATCCGTAAGGAGTTACGCGGCGCACTGCATACCGTTGGAAAGCTCTCCGAGAGCTCTACGACAGGGGAAGCAAGTCTGCTCGGCTGCGCCTATTTTCGGAGACCAAAATTGAATGTTTTCATCAGTTTTGGGACACTTTTCTTCTTTTGGGTTGTTTTTCCGTCCCGGATCGTACGTCGTGAGCCGCGAAAAGGACAACAACATAATCCATCACATTCATATTATTGATCCCATGGTACCTTGGGCAAGGTAACTTCGCTTTACGTAGAGGCTGGGCCCGCAAACCGAGGGTGTGGTGCTTGGGACCTGGTCTCCGTCACTCCGGTTCCCATAACTTTTGATCCGTAAAGCGTTACGCGGCACACAACATACCGTTGTAAAGCTCTCTGAGAGCTCTACGACGGGGGCAGCAAGCCTGCTCGGCTGCTCCTATTTTTGCACTATTTTTCTGTCCCAGATCATTCGTCGTGAGCCGCGAAAAGGGCGACAAGCTAATCTATCACATTTCTATTACCGAATCCCAAGGTACCTTGGGCAAGACAACTTCGCTTCACGTAGAGGCTGGGCCCGCAAACCGAGGGCGTAGGGCTTGGGACAAGGTCTCCGTCACTCCGGTGCCCATAACTTTTGATTTGTAAGGAGTTACGCGGCGCACAGCATACCGTTGGAAAGCTCTCTGAGAGCTCTACGACGGGGGCAGCAAGTCTGCTTGATTGCGCCTATTTTCAGAGCCCAAAATCAAACGTTTTCTTCAATTTTGGGACACTTTTCTTATTTTGCGCTGTTTTTCCGTCCAGGATTGTATATCGTAAGCCACGAAAATGACGACAACCTAATCCATCACATTTTTATTACTGAATCCCAAGGCACCTTGGGCAAGACAACTTCGTTTCACGTAGAGGCTGGGCCCACAAACCGTGGGCGTGGGGCTTGGGACCAGGTCTCCGCCTCTACGGTGCCCATAACTTTTGATCCATAAGGAGTTACGCGGTGCACAATATACCATTGTAAAGATCTCCTAGAGCTCTACGACTGGTGGAGCAAGCCTACTCTGCTGCACCTATTTTCGAAACCCAAAATCAAACGTTTTCATCAGTTTCGGGATACTTTTCTGCTTTTGCGCTATTTTTCCACCCCGGATCATACGTCGTGAGCCGCAAAAAGGACGACAACCTAATCCATCACATTTCTATTATCGAATCCCATGGCACCTTGGGCAAGACAACTTATCTTTACGTAGAGGCTAGGCCCGCAAACCGAGGGCGTGGGGCTTGGGATCAGGTCTCCGTCATTCTGGTGCCTATAACTTTTGATCCGTAAAGCATTACGTGGCACACAGCATACCGTTAGAAAGCTCTCCGATAGCCCTACGACGGGGGTAGTAAGCCTGCTCGGCTGCGCCTATTTTTGGAGCCCAAAATCGAACATTTTCATCAGTTTGGCTACACTTTTCTTCTTTTGCGCTGTTTTTCCGTCCCGGATCGTACGTCGTGAGCCGCGAGAAGTACGACAACCTAATCCATCACATTTCTATTACCGAATCCCACGGCACCATGGGCAAGACAATTTCACTTCACGTAGACGCTGGGCCCGCAAACTAAGGGTATGGTGCTTGGGACCAGGTCTCCGTTGCTCCGGTGCCCATAACTTTGACCCGTAAAGCGTTACGCGGTGCACAGCATACCGTTGGAAAGCTCTCCGAGAGCTCTACGACGAGGGCGGCAAGTCTGCTCGGCTGCGCCTATTTTCAGAGCCCAAAATTTAACATTTTCATCTGTTTTGGGATATTTTTCGTCTTTTGCGCAGTTTTTCTACCCCGGATCTTATGTCGTGAGCCGTGAAAAGAACGACAACCTAATCCATCACATTTCTATTACCGAATCCCACTGCACCTTGGGCAAGACAACTTCACTTCACGTAGATGCTGGGCCCGCAAACCGAGGGTTGGGGCTTGGGACCAGGTCTCCGTCGCTGCGGTGGCCATAACTTTTGATCCGTAAAGAGTTACACGGCGCACAGTATATTGTTGGAAAGCTCTCCGAGACCTCTATGATGAGGCATCTAGCCTGCTCGGCTGCGCCTATTTTCGGATCCCAAAATTGAACTTTTTCAACAGTTTCGGGACACTTTTCTTCTTTTGCAGTGTTTTCCGTCCCGGATCGTACGTCGTAAGCTGCGAAAAGGGCGACAACCTAATCTATCACATTTCTATTAACGAATCCCAAGGCACCTTGGGCAAGACAACTTCGCTTCACGTAGAGGCTGGGCCAGCAAACCGAGGGCGTAGGGCTTGGGACCAGGTCTCCGTCGCTCCGGTGCCCATAACTTTGGATCTGTAAGGAGTTACGCGGCGCACAACATACCGTTGGAAAGCTCTCCGAGAGCTCTACGACGGGGGTAACAAGCTTGCTCGGCTGCGCCTATTTTCGGAGACCAAAATTGAATGTTTTCATTAGTTTCGGGACACTTTTCTTCTTTTTCGCTATTTTTCTGTCCCGAATCGTACGTCATGAGCTGCGAAAAGGACGACAACCTAATCCATCACATTTCTATTATCGAATCCCACGGCACCATGGGCAAGACTACTTCACTTCACGTAGATGCTGGGCCAGCAAACTAAGGGCGTGGGGCTTGGGACCAAGTCTACGTCGCTCTGGTGACCATAACTTTTGATCCTTAAATAGTTACGCGGCGTACAACATACAGTTGGAAAGCTCACCGAGAGCTCTATGACGGGGGCAGCAAGCCAACTAGCCTGCGCCTATTTTCGGAGCCCAAAATCGAACCTTTTCATAACTTTTCTTCTTTTGCACTATTTTTCCGTCCCGAATCGTACGTCATAAGCCGCGAAAAGGCGACAACCTAATCTATCACATTTCTATTAACGAATTCCAAGGCACCTCGGGCAAGACAACTTCGCTTCACGTAGAGGCTGGGCCCGCAAACCGAGGGCGTAGGGCTTGGGACTAGGTCTCCGTCGCTCCGGTGCCCATAACTTTTGATCCGTAAGGAGTTACGCGGCGCACAACATACCGTTGGAAATCTCTCCGAGACCTCTACAACGGGGGCAGCTAGCTTGCTCGGTTGCACCTATTTTCGGAGACCAAAATTGAATATTTTCATTAGTTTCGGGACACTTTTCTTATTTTTCGCTATTTTTCTGTCCCGAATCGTACGTCGTGAGCCGCGAAAAGGGCGACAACCTAATCCATCACTTTTCTATTGCCGAATCCCATGGCACTTTGGGCAAGACAACTTCACTTCACGTAGACGCTGGGCCCGCATACCGAGGGCTTGGTGATTGGGACCAGGTCTCCGTCGCTCCGGTGCCCATAACTTTTGATCCTTAAAGAGTTACATGGCGTACAGTATACCGTTGGAAAGCTCTCCGAGAGCTCTACGACGGGGATGGCAAGTCTACTTGGCTGCACCTATTTTCAGAGCCCAAAATTTAACATTTTCATCAGTTTCGGGTCACTTTTCTTCTTTTGCGTTGTTTTTCTGTCCCGGATCGTACGTCGTGAGCCTTGAAAAGAACGACAACCTAATCCATCACATTTCTATTACCGAATCCCACAGCACCTTGGGCAAGACAACTTCACTTCACGTAGATGCTGGGCCCGCAAACCGAGGGCTTAGGGCTTGGGACCAGGCCTCCGTCGCCCGGTGCCTATAACTTTTGATCCGTAAAGAGTTACGTGGCGCACAACATATTGTTGGAAATCTCTCCGAGACCTCTACGACGAGTCATGTAGCCTGCTCGGCTGCGACTATTTTTGGAGCCCAAAATTGAACTTTTTCATCAGTTTCGGGACACGTTTCTCTCTTTCAGCTATTTTTTTTATCCCGGATAGTACGTCGTAAGCCGCGAAAAGGGTGACAACCTAATATATCACATTTCTATTAACGAATCCCAAGGCACCTTGGGCAAGACAACTTTGCTTCACGTAGAGGCTGGGCCCGCAAACCGAGGTCTTAGTGCTTGGGACCAAGTCTTCGTCGCTCCGGTGCCTATAACTTTTGATCCTTAAAGGGTTACGCGGCGTACAACATACCGTTGAAAAGCTCTCCGAGAGATCTACGACGGAAGTAGTAAGCCTGCTCAGTTGCGCATATTTTCGGTGACCAAAATTGAACATTTTCATCAGTTTCGAGACATTTTTCTTCTTTTTCGCTATTTTTCGATCCCGGATCGTACGTCATGAGCCGCGAAAAGGATGACAGCCTAATCCATCACATTTCTATTGCCGAATCTCACGGCACCTTAGGCAAGACAACTTCGCTTCACGTAGAGGCTGGGCCCACAAACCGAGGGCGTGGGGCTTGGGACTCGGTCTCCGCCTCTACGGTGCCCATAACTTTTGATCCATTAGGAGTTACGCGGCGCACAACATACCATTGGAAAGTTCTCCGAGAGCTCTACGACTGGGGAGCAAGCCTACTCGGCTGCGCCTATTTTCGGATCCCAAAATCAAACTTTTTCATCAGTTTTGGGACACTTTTCTGTTTTGCGCTGTTTTTCCGCCCCGGATCGTACGTCGTGAGCCGCGAAAAGGACGACAACCTAATCCATCATATTTCTATTAACGAATCCCATGGCACCTTGGGCAAGACAACTTCACTTCACGTAGACGCTGGGCCCGTAAACTTAGGGTGTAGTGCTTGGGACCAGGTCTCCGTCGCTCCGGTGCCCATAACTTTTGATCCGTAAAGAGTTACGCGGCGCACAACATACCGTTGGAAAGCTCTCCGAGAGCTCTACGATGGGGGAAATGAGTCTGCTCGGCTGCGCCTATTTTTGGAGACCAAAATTTAACATTTTCATCAGTCTCGGGACACTTTTCTTCTTTTGTGCTATTTTTCTGTCCCGGATAGTACGTCGTGAGCCGTGAAAAGAACGACAACCTAATCCATCACATTTCTATTACTGAATCCCAAGGCACCTTGGGCAAGACAACTTCACTTCACATAGATGCTGGGCCCACAAACCGAGGGCTTCGGGCTTGGGACCAGGTCTCCGTCGCTCCAGTGTCATTTACTTTTGATCCGTAAAGAGTTACGCGGCGCACAACATATCGTTGGAAAGCTATCCGAGACCTCTATGACGAGGCATCTAGCCTGCTCGGCTGCTCCTATTTTTGGAGCCCAAAATTGAACTTTTTCATCAGTTTCAGGACACTTTTCTTCTTTTGCGCTATTTTTTCGTCCAGGATCGTACGTCGTAAGCGGCGAAAAGGGCGACAACCTAATCTATCACATTTTTATTAACGAATCCCAAGGCACCTTAGGCAAGACAACTTCGCTTCACGTAGAGGCTGGCCCCGCAAACCGAAGGCGTGGGGCTTGGGACCAGGTCTCTTCGGTGCCCATAACTTTTGATCCGTAAAGAGTTACGTGGCGCCCAGCATACCGTTGGAAAGCTCTCCGAGAACTCTACAACAGGGCAGCAAGCCTGCACGGCTGCGCCTATTTTTGGAGACCAAAATTGAATGTTTTCATTAGTTTCAGGACACTTTTCTTCTTTTGCGCTATTTTTTCGTACCGGATCGTACGTCGTGAGCCGCGAAAAGGACGACAACCTAATCCATCACATTTCTATTACCGAATCCCATGGCAACTTGGGTAAGGCAACTTCACTTCAAGTAGACGCTGGGCCCGCAAATTGAGGGTGTGGTGTTTGGGACCAGGTCTCCGTCGCTCCGGTGCCCATAACTTTTGATCCGTAAAGAGTTACGCGGCGCACAACATACCATTGAAAAGCTCTTCGAGAGCTCTATGACGTGGGCAGCAAGTCTGCTTGGCTGCGCCTATTTTCGGAGCCCAAAATTTAACATTTTCATCAGTTTTGGGACACTTTTCTTCTTATGCGCTGTTTTTCTGTCCCGGATCGTACATCATGAGCCGTGAAAAGAACGACAACCTAATCCATGACATTTCTATTACTGAATCCCCCGCACCTTAAGCAAGACAACCTCGCTTCATGTAAAGGCTGGGCCCGCAAACCGAGGGCATGGGGCTTAGGACCACGTCTCCGTCGCTCCGGTGCCCATAACTTTTGATTCGTAAGGAGTTACGCGGCGCACAGCATACCGTTGGGAAGCTCTCTGAAAGCTCTATGACGGGGGCAACAAGCCTACTCGGCTGCGCCTATTTTCGGAGACCAAAATTGAACATTTTCATCAGTTTCGGGACACTTTTCTTCTTTTGCGCTATTTTTCCATCTGTGATCGTACGTCGTGAGCCGCGAAAAGGGCAACAACCTAATCCATCACATTTATATTACCAAATCCCATGGCACCTTGGGCAAGACAACTTCACTTCACATAGACGCTGGGCCCGCAAACCAAGGGCATGGGGCTCGGGACCAGGTCTCCGTCGCTCCGGTGACCATAACTTTTGATCCTTAAAGAGTTACGCGGTGCGCAGCATACAGTTGGAAAGCTCTCCGAGAGCTCTACGACGGGGGCAGCTTGCCAGCTAAGGTGCGCCTATTTTCGGAGACCAAAATCTAACGTTTTCATCAATTTCAGGACATTTTTCTTCTTTTGTGCTGTTTTTCCTTCCTGGATCGTACGTCGTGAGCTGTGAAAAGGATGACAACTTAATCCATCACATTTCTGCTATCGAATTCCACGGTACCTTGGGCAAGACAACTTCACTTCGCGTAGATGCTGGGCACACAAACCGAGGGCTTGGTGCTTTGGACCAGGTCTACGTCGCTCCGGTGCCCATAACTTTTGAACCTTAAAGAGTTACGCGGCGCACAGCATACCGTTGAAAACCTCTCTGAGAGCTCTACGACGGGGTCAGGAAGCCTGCTCGGCGTCGCCTATTTTCGGAGATTAAAATTGAACATTTTCATCAGCTTCGGGACATTTTTCTTCTTTTGCGCTGTTTTTTTGTCCCGGATCGTACATCGTGAGCTGCAAAAAGGACGACAACCTAATCCATCACATTTCTATTGCTGAATCCCATGGCACCTTGGGCAAGAAAACTTCGCTTCAAGTAGAAGTTGCGCCCGCAAACCGAGGGCGTGGGGTTTGGGACCAAGTCTCCGTCGCTCCGATGCCCATAACTTTTGATCAGTAAGGCGTTACGTGGCGCACAGCATACCGTTGGAAAGCTCTCCGAGAGCTCTACGACGGGGCAGCAATCTTACTCAACTGCGCCTATTTTTGGAGACATAAATTCAACAATTTTCATCAGTGTCGGGAGACTTTTCTTCTTTTGCGTTGTTTTTACGTCCCGGATCGTACGTCGTGAGGCGCGAAAAGGACGACAACCTAATCCATCACATTTCTATTACCGAATCCCATGGCACTTTGGGCAAGACAATTTCGCTTTACATAGAGGCTGGGTCCGCAAACCGAGGGTGTGGGGCTTGGGACCAGGTCTCCGTCACTCCGGTTCCCATAACTTTTGATCTGTAAAGGATTATGAGGCGCATAGCATACCGTTGTAAAGCTCTCCGAGAGCTCTACGATGGGGGTAGCAAGCCTTCTTGGCTGCGCCTATTTTCAGAGACCAAAATCGAATGTTTTCATCAGTTTCGAGACACTTTTCTTCTTTTGCGCTATTTGTTCGTCCTGGATGGTACGTCATGAGCCGCGAAAAGGACGACAACCTAATCCATCACATTTCTATTACCGAATCCCAAGGTACCTTGGGCAAGACAACTTCGCTTCATGTAGAGGCTGGGCCTGCAACTGAGGGCGTGGGGCTTAGGACAAGGTCTCCATCACTCCGGTGCTCATAACTTTTGATCCGTAAGGAGTTACGCGGCGCACAACATAGAGTTGGAAAGCTCTCTGAGAGCTCTACGATAAGGGCAACAAGCTTGCTCGACTATGTCAGTTTTTGTCGCCCAAAATCAAACGTTTTCATCAGTTTTAGGGCACATTTCTACATTTGCGCTGTTTTTCCATCCCGGATTGTACGTCGTAAGCTGCGAAAAGGACGACAACCTAATCCACCACATTTTTATTACCGAGTCCCATGGCACCTTGGGCAAGACAACTTCGCCTCATGTAGAGCCTAGGTCAACAAACCGAGGGCGTGGGGCTAGTGACCAGGTCTCTGTCGCTCTGGTGTCCATAACTTTTGATCCGTAAGGAGTTACACGGCGCACAGCATACCGTTGGAAAGCTCATCAAGAGCTCTACGACGGGGCATCAATCCTACTTGGCTGCGCCTATTTTTGGAGCCCAAAATCGAACGTTTTCATCAGTTTCGAGACACTTTTCTTCTTTTGCGTTGTTTTTCCATCCCGGATCGTACATCGTGAGCCGGGAAGAGGACGACAACCTAATCCATCACAATTCTATTACCGAATCCAATGGCACCTTGGGCAAGACAACTTCGCTTTACGTAGAGGCTGGGCCCGCAAACTGAGGGTGTGAGGCTTAGGACCAGGTCTCCGTCACTCCGATTCCCATAACTTTTGATCCGTAAAGCATTACGCGGCGCACAGCATACCGTTGTAAAGTTCTCCGAGAGCTCTATGACGGGGGTGGCAAGCCTGCTCGGCTGTGCCTATTTTCAGAGCCCAAAATCGAATGTTTTCATCAGTTTTGGGACACTTTTCTTCTTTTGCGCTGGTTGTTCATCCTGGATCGTACGTCGTGAGCCGCGAAAAGGACGACAACCTAATCCATCACATTTCTATTACCGAATCCCAAGGTACCTTGGGCAAGACAACTTCGCTTCATGTAGAGGCTGGGCCTGCAAACTGAGGGCGTGGGGCTTGGGACAAGGTCTCCGTCACTCCGGTGCCCATAACTTTTGATTTGTAAGGAGTTACGCAGCGCACAGCATACCGTTGGAAAGCACTCCGAGAGCTCTACGACAAGGGCAGTAAGCCTGCTCGACTGTGGCAGTTTTCGGTGCCCAAAATCAAACGTTTTCATCAGTTTCAAGACACTTTTCTTCTTTTGCACTATTTTTCTGTCCCGGATCATGCGTCGTAAGTCGCAAAAAGGACGACAACCTAATCAATCACATTTCTATTACCGAATCCAAATGCACCTTGGGCAACACAACTTCCCTTCACGTAGAGGTTGGGCCTACAAACCGAGGGCGTGGGGCCTGAGACTAGGTCTCCGTCGCTTCGGTGCCCATAACTTTTGATCCATAAGGAGTTACGCGTCGTACAACATACTGTTGGAAAGTTCTCGGAGAGCTCTACGACGGGGGCAGCAAGCTTGCTCGGCTGCACCTATTTTCGGAGCCCAAAATCGAATATTTTCATTAGTTTTGGGACACTTTTCTTCTTTTGCGCTGTTTTTCCGTCCCAGATCGTACGTCGTGAGCTACGAAAAGGACGACAATCTAATCCATCACATTTCTATTACCGAATCCCAAGGTACTTTGGGCAAGACAACTTATCTTTACGTAGAGGCTGGCCCGCAAACCGAGGGCGTAGGACTTAGGACCAGGTCTCCGTCGCTCTAGTGCCCATAACTGTTGATCCGAAAGAGTTACGTGGCGCACAACACACAGTTGGAAAGATCTCCGAAAGCTCTACGACGGGGGCAGCAAGCTTGCTAGACTGCACCTGTTTTCGGAGACCAAAATCAAACGTTTTCTTCAATTTTAGGACACTTTTCTTCTTTTGCCCTATTTTTCGGTCCCGGATCGTACATCATAAGCCGCGAAAAGGACGACAACCTAATCCATCACATTTCTATTACCAAATCCCAAGGCACCTTGGGCAAGACAACTTTGCCTCATGTAGAGGCTGGGCCTACAAACCGAGGGCGTGGGGCTTGGGAGCAGGTTTCCACCGCTACGGTGCCCATAACTTTTGATCCATAAGGAGTTACGCGGCGCATAGCATACCATTGGAAAGCTCTCCGAGAGCTTTACGACTGGGGAAGCAAGCCTACTCTGTTGCGCCTATTTTCGGAGCCCAAAACCAAACGTTTTCATCAATTTTGGGACACTTTTCTGCTTTTGCGCTGTTTTTCCGCCCCGGATAGTTCGTCGTGAGCCGCGAAAAGGACGACAACCTAATCCATCACATTTCTATTACCGAATCCCATGGCACCTTGGGCAAGACAACTTATCTTTACGTAGAGGATGGGCTCGCAAACCGAGGGCATGGAGCTTGGGACTTGGTCTCCGTCACTCCGGTGCCCATTACTTTTGATCCGTAAAGCGTTACGCGGAGCACAGCATACCGTTGGAAAGCTCTCCGATAGCTCTACGACGGGGGCCGCAAGCCTGTTAGGCTGCGCCTATTTTCGGAGCCCAATATCGAAACGTTTTCATCAGTTTTATTACAAATTTCTTCTTTTGCGCTATTTTTCCGTCCTGGATCGTACGTCGTGAGCTGCGAAAAGGATGACAACCAAATCCATCACATTTCTATTACCGAATCCCACGGCACCTTGGGCAAGGTAACTTCACTTCACGTAGACGCTGGGCCCGCAAACTGAGGGTGTGGTGCTTGGGACCAGGTCTCCGTCGCTCCGGTGCCCATTACTTTTGATCCGTAAAGAGTTACGCGGCGCACAGCATACCGTTGGAAAGCTCTCCGAGAGCTCTACGACGGGGCATCAAGTCAGCTTTGCTGCGCCTATTTTCGGAGCCCAAAATTTAACATTTTCATCAATTTTGGGACACTTTTCTTCTTTTGCGTTGTTTTTCTGTCCCGAATCGTACGTCATGAGCCGTGAAAAGAACGACAACCTAATCCATGACATTTCTATTACTGAATCCCAAGGCACCTTGGGCAAGACAACTTCACTTCACATAGATGCTGGGCCCGCAAACCGAGGGCTTCGGGCTTGGGACCAGGTCTCCGTCGCTCTAGTGTCCATAAAGAGTTACGCGGTGCACAGCATATCGTTGGAAAGCTCTCTAAGACCTCTATGACGAGGCATCTAGGTTGCTCGGCTGCGCCTGTTTCAGAGCCCAAAATTGAACTTTTTCATCTGTTTCGGGACACTTTTCTTCTTTTGCGGTGTTTTCCGTCCCGGATCGTACGTCGTAAGCCGCGAAAAGGGCGACAACCTAACCCATCACATTTCTATTAACGAATCCCAAGGCACCTTAGGCATGACAACTTCGGTTCACGTCGAGGCTGGGCCCGCAAACCGAGGGAGTGGGGCTTGGGACCAGGTCTCCGTCGCTACGGTGCCCATAACTTTTGATCCGCAAGGAGTTACGCGACGCACAGCACACCGTTGGAAAGCTCTCCGAGAGCTCTACGACGGGGCAGCAAGCATGCTCGGCTGCGGCTATTTTTGGCAACCAAAATTGAACGTTTTCATCTATTTCGGGACACTTTTATTTTTTTGCGCTGTTTTTCTGTCCCGGATCGTAAGTCGTCAGCCACGAAAAGGACGACAACCTAATCTATCACATTTCTATTACCGAATGCCATGGAACCTTGGGCAAGACAACTTCGCTTCACGTAGAGGCTGCGCCCGCAAACCGAGGGCGTGGGGCTTAGGACCAGGTCTACGTCGCTCCGGTGCCCATCACTTTTGATCCGTAAGGAGTTACGCGGCACACAGCATACCGTTGGAAAGCTCTCTGAGAGCTCTACGACGTGGGCAACAAGCCTGCTCGACTGCGCCTATTTTCGGAGACCAAAATTGAATGTTTTCATCAGTTTTGCTACACATTTCTTCTTTTGTGCTATTTTTCTATCTTGGATCGTACGTCGTGAGCCGCGAAAAGGACGACAACCTAATCCATCACATTTCTATTACCGAATCCCATGGCACCTTGGGCAAGACAACTTTACTTCACGTAGACGCTGGGCCCGTAAACCAAGGGCGTGGGCCTTGGGGCCAGGTCTTCGTCGCTCCGGTGACCATAACTTTTGATCCTTAAAGAGTTACGCGGCGCACAGTATACAGTTGGAAAGCTCTCCGAGAGCTCTACGACGGGGGCAGCAAGCCAACCAAGCTGCGCCTATTTTCGGAGCCCAAAATAGAACGTTTTCATCAGTTTCAGGACATTTTTCTTATTTTGCTCTATTTTTCCGTCTTGGATCGTGCGTCCTGAGCCGCGAAAAGGACGACAACCTAATCGATCAAATTTCTATTACCGAATTCCATGGCACCTTGGGCAAGACAACTTCACTTCACATAGACGCTGGGCCCGCAAACCGAGGTCTTAGTGCTTGGGACCAAGTCTTCGTCGCTCCGGTGCCCATAACTTTTGATCCTTAAAGGGTTACGCAGTGTACAACATACTGTTGGAAAGCTCTCCGAGAGCTCTACGACGGGGTTGCAAGCCTGCTCGGCTGCGCATATTTTTGGAGAACAAAATTGAACATTTTCATCAGTTTCGGGACATTTTTCTTCTTTTTCGCTGTTTTTCCGTCACTGATTGTACGTCGTGAGCCGCGAAAAGGACGATAGCCTAATCCATCACATTTCTATTGCCGAATCCCACGGCACCTTAGGCAAGACAACTTCACTTCACGTAGAGGCTGGGCCCACAAACCGAGGGCGTGGGGCTTGGGACCCGGTTTTCACCTCTACGGTGCCATAACTTTTGATCCATTAGGAGTTACGCGGCGCACAACATACCATTGGAAAGCTCTCTGAGAACTCTACAATTGGTGGAGTAAGCCTACTCAGTTGCGTCTATTTTCGGAACCCAAAATCAAACGTTTTCATCAGTTTTGGGACACTTTTCCGCTTTTGCGCTGTTTTTCAGCCCCGGATCGTACGTCGTGAGCTGCGAAAAGGACGAAAACCTAATCCATCACATTTCTATTACCGAATCCCATGGCACCTTGGGCAAGACAACTTATCTTTACGTAGAGGCTGGGCCTGCAAACCGAGGGCGTGGGGTTTGGGACCAGGTCTCCGTCATTCTGGTGCCCATAACTTTTGATCCGTAAAGCGTTACGCGGCGCACAGCATACCGTTGGAAAGCTCTCCGATAGCTCTACGACGGGGGCAGCAAGCCTGCTCAGCTGCGCCTATTGTCGGAGCCCAAAATCGAACGTTTTCATCAGTTTCGCTACACTTTTCTTCTTTTGCGTTGTTTTTTGGTCCCGGATCGTCCGTCGTGAGCCGCGAAAAGGACAACAACCTAATCCATCACATTTCTATTAACGAATCCCATGGCACCTTGGGCAAGACAACTTTACTTCACGTAGACGCTGGGCCCGCAAACTGAGGGTGTGGTGCTTGGGACCAGGTCTCCGTCGCTCCGGTGCCCATAACTTTTGATCCGTGAAGAGTTAAGCGGCGCACAACATACTGTTGGAAAGCTCTCCGAGAGCTCTACGATGGGGGCGGCGAGTCTGCTCGGCTGCGCCTATTTGTGGAGCCCAAAATTTAACATTTTCATCAGTTTTGGGACACTTTTATTCTTATGCGCTGTTTTTCTGTCCCGGATCGTACATCATGAGCCGTGAAAAGAACGACAACCTAATCCATGACATTTCTATTACTGAATCCCAAGGCACCTTGGGCAAGAAAACTTCACTTCACATAGATGCTGGGCCCGCAAACCGAGGGCTTCGGGCTTGGGACCAGGTCTCCGTCGCTCCGGTGCCCATAACTTTTGATCCATAAAGAGTTACGCGGCGCACAACATACCATTGAAAAGCTCTCCGAGAGCTCTACGACGGAGGCGGCAAGTCTGCTAGGCTGCGCTTATTTTCGGAGCCCAAAATTTAACATTTTCATCAGTTTCGGGACACTTTTCTTCTTATGCGATGTTTTTCTGTCCCGGACCGTGCGTCGTGAGCCGTAAAAAGAACGACAATCTAATCCATGACATTTCTATTACCAATTCTCACGGTACGTTGGGCAAGACAACTTCACTTCATGTAGACGCTGGGCCCGCAAACCGAGGCCTTACGGCTTGGGACCAGGTTTCCGTCGCTCCGGTACCCATAACTTTTGATCCGTAAAGAGTTACGCGGCGCACAGCATATCGTTGGAAAGATCTCCGAGACCTCTATGACGAGGCATCGAGGCTGCTCGGCTACGCCTGTTTTCAAAGCCCAAAATTTAACTTTTTCATCAGTTTCGGGACACTTTTCTTCTTTTGCGCTATTTTTCCGTCCTGGATCGTACGTCATCAATAGCGAAAAGGACGAGAACCTAATCCATCACATTTTCATTACCGAATCCCCCGCACCTTAAGCAAGACAACCTCGCTTCATGTAAAGGCTGGGCCCGCAAACCGAGGGCATGGGGCTTGGGACCAGGTCTCCGTCGCTCCGGTGCCCATAACTTTTGATCCGTAAGAAGTTACGCGGCGCACAGTATACCGCTGGAAAGCTCTCCGAAAGCTCTACGACGGGGGCAACAAGCCTGCTCTGCTGCGCCTATTTTCGGAGACCAAAATTGAACGTTTTCATCAGTTTTGGGACATTTTTCTTCTTTTGCGCTATTTTTTCGTCCGTGATCGTACGTCGTGAGTGTCAAAAAGGACGACAACCTAATCCATCACATTTATATTACCAAATCTCACAGTACTTTGGGCAAGACAACTTCACTTCACATAGATGCTGGGCTCGCAAACCAAGGGTGTGGGGCTCGGGACCACGTCTCCGTCGCTCTGGTGACCATAACTTTTGATCCTTAAAGAGTTACGCTGTGCGCAGCATACAGTTGGAAAGTTCTCCGAGAGCTCTACGACGGGGGCAGCTTGCCAGCTAAGGTGTGCTTATTTTTGGAGCCCAAAATCTAATGTTTTCATCAATTTCGGGACATTTTTCTTCTTTTGTGTTGTTTTTCCTTCCTGGATCGTACGTCGTGAGCCGCGAAAAGGACGACAACTTAATCCATCACATTTCTGCTACCGAATTCCACAGTACCTTGGGCAAGACAACTTCACTTCGCGTAGATGCTGGGCACGCAAACTGAGGGCTTGGTGCTTTAGACCAGGTCTCCGTCGCTCCGGTGCCCATAACTTTTGAACCTTAAAGAGTTACGCGGCGCACAGCATACCGTTGGAAACCTCTCCGAGAGCTCTACGACGGGGTTAAGAAGCCTGCTCGGCGTCGCCTATTTTCGGAGACCAATATTGAACATTTTCATCAGCTTCGGGACATTTTTCTTCTTTTGCGTTGTTTTTTGACCCGGATCGTACGTCGTGAGCCGCAAAAAGGACGACAACCTAATCCATCACATTTCTATTGCCGAATCCCACGGTACCTTGGGCAAGACAACTTCGCTTCACGTAGAAGCTGGGCCCGCAAACTGAGGGTATGGGGCTTGGGACCAGCTCTCTGTCGCTCCGGTGCCCATAACATTTGATCTGTAAGGAGTTACGCGGCGCACAGCATATCGTTAGAAAGCTCTCCGAGGGCTCTACGACGGGGCAGCAATCTTGCTCAGCTGCGTCTATTTTCGAAGACATAAATTGAACGTTTTCATCAGTGTCGGGAGACTTTTCTTCTTTTGCGTTGTTTTTACGTCCCGGATCGTACGCCGTGAGACACGAAAAGGACAACAACCTAATTCATCACATTTCTATTACCGAATCCCATGGCACCTTGGGCAAGACAACTTCGCTTTACATAGAGGCTGGGTCCGCAAACTGAGGGTGTGGGGCTTGAGACCAGGTCTCCGTCACTCCGGTTCCCATAACTTTTGATCCGTAAAGCATTACGAGGCGCACAACATACCGTTGTAAAGCTCTCCGAGAGCTCTACGATGGGGGCAGCAAGCCTTCTCTACTGTGGCTATTTTTAGAGCCCAAAATCGAACGTTTTCATCAGTTTTGAGACACTTTTCTTCTTTTGCGCTGTTTGTTCGTCCTGGATCGTACGTCATGAGCCGCGAAAAGGATGACAACCTAATCCATCACATCTCTATTACCGAATCCCAAGGTACCTTGGGCAAGACAACTTCGCTTCACGTAGAGGTTGGGCCTGCAAACCGACGACGTGGGGCTTGGGACAAGGTCTCCGTCACTCCGGTGCTCATAACTTTTGATCTGTAAAGAGTTACGCGGCGCACAGCATAGCGTTGGAATGCTCTCCGAGAGCTCTACGACAAGGGAAACAAGCCTGCTCGACTGTGCCAGTTTTCGGTGCCCAAAATCAAAAGTTTTCATCAATTTCGGGACACTTTTCTTCTTTTACGTTGTTTTTCCGTCCCGGATCGTACGTCGTAAGCAGCAAAAAGGACGACAACCTAATCCATCACATTTCTATTACTGAATCCAAATGCACCTTAGGCAAGACAACTTCGCTTCACGTAGAGGCTGGGCCCACAAACCAAGGGCGTGGGGCTTGAGACCAGGTCTCTGTCGCTCCGGTGCCCATAACTTTTGATCCGTAAGGAGTTACGCGGCACACAGCATATCGTTAGAAAGCTCTTCGAGAGCTCTACGACGGGGCATCAATCCTACTTGGCTGCGCCTATTTTTGGAGACCTAAATTGAACGTTTTCATCAGTTTCGGGATACTTTTCTTCTTTTGCGTTGTTTTTCCGTCCCGAATCGTACATCGTGAGCCGCGAAGAGGACGACAACCTAATCCATCACAATTCTATTACCGAATCCCATGGCACCTTGGGCAAGACAACTTCGCTTCACGTAGAGGCTGGGCCCGCAAACCGAGGGCGTGGGGCTTGGGACGAAGTCTCCGTCACTCCGGTGCCGATAACTTTTGATCTGGAAGGAGGTACGCGTTGCACAGTATACCGTTGGAAAGCACTCCAAGAGCTCTACGACGAGTGTAGTAAGCCTGCTCGACTGTGCCAGTTTTCGGTGCCCAAAATCAAAAGTTTTCATCAATTTCGGGACACCTTTCTTCTTTTGCGCTGTTTGTTCATCCTGGATCGTATGTCGTGAGCCGCGAAAAGGACGACAACCTAATCCATCACATTTCTATTACCGAATCCCAAGGTGTAAGATTATAACCAATTTCCCAGAAACGTCTTAACAACAATCAAGTAGAAAGACAATACTACTCGTTATAACAATTCAATATAACACTTACAAGATAAGTGTCCCACCGTGCGCTCTCAAGATTAGAGCTTCAATGGCTTCTGGACTTACAAGAAAGAAATACTAACTTAGGATTGTGTTTGGAGTTGTGTTGTGGATAAAATGATGAACTAATGCATGCCTATTTATAGAATTCAGTTAGCCCGCCACAGGAGACTTTCCTATCAAACATTTCAATCTTGGTTGGCTTTACCAACCATGTTCAAAGTATTAGCCACCCATATTTATCACATGGGTGGCTACAATTAACCACATGGGTGGCTAGAATCCAAGTCAACTTCTAGGAAGTTTCCTTTGGTCAAGTTGGCTGACTTTAGCATTGTATCATCCCGACATCATCTTAGGTAATTCCAAATTTCTGAACTTCTTTCTTGTAGCCATCGCGATCTCTTTTGACCTCATCGACGTTTAAGTCGGAATCATTAATTTATGCTACCATATAATTAACGATACTTATTATGAAGAGGTGGATGTTGACATATATCAACACCCCCCCTCAATGTTCACCTCATGTTGACTAAGCTATTGGGCCAACACCCAATGTTTGAAGATGCTTGCTCAATTGGATGCTTCCTAACGCTTTAGTGAAAATATCTGCACAATTATCTTCTGTAGGGCAGTACTCCATGTAGATTTCACCTTCCTCAATCAGTTCCCTCACATAGTGATACTGAATCTCTATGTGTTTTGTTCTAGCATGAAATACCGGATTCTTTGACATGGCTATACAACTCTGACTGTCACATTTCAACATTGTTGCTTCCTCTATTGGAATGCCAATATCAATCATGATGCGTCGTAGCCAAACAGCTTCACAGGATGCTACACAAGCAGCCTTGTATTCTGCCTCCGTTGATGAAAGTGCAACGGTGGGTTGCTTCTTACTAGCCCATGAGATGACTCCACCACCGAATGTGAATACGTAACCTGTAACAGATTTTCTTGAGTCAATATCACCAGCCCAGTCTGAGTCACAGTACCCAGATAAAGTATCTCCAGACTTGTATGATATCCCATACTCCAACGTGCCTTTGAGATATTTGAGGATCCGCATCCCTGCTTGCCAGTGACTTTGTTTCGGTTTATTTGAAAACCGACTGAGAACTCCCACAGCATAACTAATATCAGGTCTTGTGTTACAAAGGAAGATTAAACTTCCCACCAACCTTCTGTAGAGCTTGTTATCAACTTGTTTTAAAGGATCGTCAATTGATAACTTTGTATTCACTTCCATCGGGGTGACAACTGGTTTGCACTCAGACATACCAAATGTAGTCAGAAGCTCACGAACATATCGTTGCTGCGAGATGAAGATCGTATGAGGTTTTTGCCATACCTCAATTCCCAAGCAATAATGAAGAAGACCAAGATTTGTCATTTCAAATTCTTGACTCAACCATTCTTGCGTCTTCCGAATATTATCTTCATGGTCACCAGTGATTACAAGATCATCCACATATAGGACTACAATTACCTTCTTTCCTTGTTCACTTAGAACATACAAGTTGGCCTCTGATTTGCTTCTACAGAAACCATGTTGCAAGAAGAAAGAGTCTATACGTTTGTACCAAGCTCGTGGTGCTTGCTTTAACCCATATAAAGCCTTTTTCAATTTGCAGACTTTTTCTTCTTCACCTGGTATTTGGAAGCCAGGGGGTTGTGCAACGTAGACTTCTTCTTCAAGTTGTCCATTAAGAAAAGCTGACTTGACATCCATTTGATGTACAATCCATTCATAATGCGCGACAGCTGCAACAACTAGCCTGATTGTTGACATTTTTGCTGTTGGAGCAAAGGTTTCATATACATCGAAACCTTCGACTTGCGAAAATCCTTGTGCTACAAGGAGTGCCTTGTATTTTTTAAGACTTCCATCTGCCTTGTACTTCACTTTCCAGATCCATTTGGTGCCGATAATTTTTCTATTCGGTGGCTTTTCAACGATCTCCCAAGTATCATTTTTCATGATACTATCATACTCGGCTTGCATAGCTGCTCTCCAATTTGGATCTGACATGGCTTCCTCCACAGTTACCGGTTCTTTTACCGTCTTGATGATTTGGGTCATCAAAGCCATGTTTACTAGTTGTTGTCCTGATCTGTTATGCTCCTCTATTCTCTTTGATCGTCTTAGTCCATCAGGACGTGGACTATCATCAGTAATTCCTGGATTTCTTCCATCAAAGAGCTGTTGGAACCACTTCGGTTGTGGCTTCCTTGTGGGTACAACAGGTTGGTCTTCAGTCTCCTCAACATTAGAGACTTCTTCGTTGTTCAACGGTCGTTGTTCAGGCACTTGGTGGATTACTTCATCAGTTGATGACGAAATGGCAGGACCACTATCCTCCATTGAGTGTGGTCGCTCATTAAACACCACATCTCGGCTTATGATCACCTTCTTGACCTCTACATCATAGAGTCTGTATGCTTTAGATTCTTCACTATATCTCAAGAAAATGCCCTTCTTGCTCTTGTCATCCAATTTCTTTCGATTTTCATTTGGAATGTGTACAAAACATTCACACCCAAATTTTCTTAAATGAGACACAGAAGGTTTCGTACCATAATAAGCCTCATTAGGAGTCTTATCGTTGAGTGACCTGGTTGAGCACCGATTGAGGATGTATACCGCTGTGTTGACTGCTTCAGCCCAGAATGTGTCAGGTAGGCCAGCACCTTTCAACATGCATCGAGCCATTTCTACAATTGTTCGATTTCTTCGTTCCACAACTCCATTTTGTTGTGGTGTGTATGGAGCAGTCAATTGACACTTAATCCCAAGCTTGTTGTAGTAGTTGGTGAACTCTATAGAACAGAATTCCCCCCCACGATCGGTACGAAGTTTCTTCAACTGAGTTGTGTTCTCATTTGTCATAAGTTTGTGCCACACTTTAAACTTTTCAAGAGCATCAGCCTTGTCCCGAAGGAAGTACACCCACATCTTCCTACTATAATCATCGACTAACAGCATAAAGTAGGAAGATCATCCCAACGCCGTCGTAGTCATTTTTCCGCAGAGGTCAGCATGTACCAACTCTAGAGGAGCCTTTGATCGGTTATGACTTTCTTTGGGAAATGACTGTCTATGTTGCTTGCCCAGCATACAAGCTTCACATGGTCCTTCAACTTCTTCAATTGAAGGCAAGTCGGCCACCATCTTCTTCTTTTGCATTTCCTTTAACACAGGATAGGAAATGTGCCCGAACCTTTCATGCCAAAGTTGACTTGTTTTGGCATCCACGACGGCAGAAAGAGAGCTGATTTCGTAAAGGTTATTTTTGCGAATACCTTTACTTACTATATTTTGATCCTTGTCAAGAATCAAAGCTTCCGTCTTCTTGAACCGCACTTCTAGATCATTATCTGTAATAGCAGCTACAGATAGCAAATTTCTGGTGATCTGGGGTACAAAGAGTACGTTGGACAGCTTCTTGCTTCCTCCATCTTTAGACACGAGCGAGATGGTTCCAGTACCCTCAATAGGACACCTAGCATTATTCCCGACGACAACATTCATTGGTTCTTGTAGAGGTTTTAAGGAGTCATATAACTCCTTCTTGCTGGTCATGTGCCGGGAAGCTCCACTATCTAACACCCATGCACTTGTTTGATGTACATGTGCGCTAGTACACGTTTCCTCCGATACATCTGTTACAGTAAACAGATGCACTTCTGTTTCAGCCGTATTGGCAGATTCTTTATTTCTCCAATTTGGCTTTAAAGTTCCGTTCTTCTCGTCATGGATTCGTTTCCTGCAATCTTTGACAGCATGACCTTTCTTATTGCAGTAGTAGCACGATCCAGAGAATGTCTTCTTCTTTGCTTTCTTATTTTCTTCTTGGTTACTCCTCGCCTTGGCTGTAAAGGTAGAGTCAAGTTGATTTTCTCTGCTCCTCAGCCTCATCTCCTCCTCCATCAACATGGCAGTGAATTCTTCAAACGTCAAAGGAGGAATGCGAACTTGTGTCTTGAGTGCTGTCACAAGGCCGTCAAATTTTGGAGGCAACACTCTAATGCACCTTCGAGCTAGTTCCTCGGTTGATTTGGCAATACCAACTGCAGCCATTTGATCACGTAGGTTTTTCATCCTACTGATAAATGACTCAGCTGCTTCATCTTCACTTAATCTCTCAGCAGCTAACTGATTCTCCAAGTTCTGAATGCGAGTCTGGTTCCTTGTTTCATACTGATTTCTCAGTATGTTCCAAGCTTCAGTTGCCTTGGTTGTGTGTTGAATTAGAGGAAGGACCGAACCTTGAACACTTGTTACAATTGCACAAAGTGCATCAGCATTTCGTCTCCTCCATTCTTTAACAAGTTGAGGATCTGGAGGTGTGACCTTTTTTGTGTCATCTTCAGCACGGACTGCAACTGGTTCTGCATCTGTGCCTAACACTGTATCAAGGAGTTCGTAGGAGTCCAGAACTGTAGTGATTTTGAACTTCCACAAAAGATAGTTCGTGCCATCAAGCTTTCCTTCTGTGAAGGTAGGGGGACGGATACGAATTGTTGGTACTAAACCGGAACTAGAACTGGTAGAAGAAGAACTAGCACCTTGAGTAGTCATAGTTGTTGAGCTTTACTAGACAAGATTGTTGTTAAGAGCCCCTTAAGCTCTGATACCATGTAAGAATATAACCAATTTCCCAGAAACGTCTTAACAACAATCAAGTAGAAAGACAACACTACTCGTTATAACAATTCAATATAACACTTACAAGATAATTGTCCCACCGTGCGCTCTCAAGATTAGAGCTTCAATGGTTTCTGGACTTACAAGAATAATATAAGAAAGAAAGACTAACTTAGGATAGTGTTTGGAGTTGTGTTGTGAATGAAAATAATGAACTAATGCATGCCTATTTATAGAATTCAGCTAGCCTGCCACAAGAAACTTTCCTATCAAACATTTCAATCTTGGTTGGCTTTACCAACCATGTTCAAAGTATTAGCCACCCATATTTATCACATGGGTGGCTACAATTAACCACATGGGTGGCTAGCATCCAAGTCAACTTCTAGGAAGTTTCCTTTGGTCAATTTGGCTAACTTTAGCATTGTATCATCCTGACGTCATCCTAGGTAATTCCAAATTTCTGAACTTCTTTCTTGTAGCCATCGTGATCTCTTTTGACCTCATCGACGTTTAAGTCGGAATCATTAATTTATGCTACCATATAATTAACGATACTTATTATGAAGAGGTGGATGTTGACATATATCAACACAAGGTACCTTGGGCAAGACAACTTCGCTTCACGTAGAGGCTGGGCCTGCAAACCGAGGGCGTGGGGCTTGGGACAAGGTCTCCGTCACTTCGGTGCGCATAACTTTTGATCCATAAGGAGTTACGCGGTGCACAGCATACCGTTGGAAAGCACTCCGAGAGCTCAACAACGAATGCAGTAAGCTTGCTCAACTGTGCCAGTTTTCGGTGCCCAAAATTGAACGTTTTCATCAGTTTCAAGACACTTTTCTTCTTTTGCGCTGTTTTTCTGTCCCGGATCATGCGTCGTAAGTCGCAAAAAGGACGACAACCTAATCAATCACATTTCTATTACCGAATCCAAATGCACATTGGGCAACACAACTTCCCTTCACGTAGAGGCTGGGCCTACAAACTGAGGGTGTGGGGCTTGAAACCAGGTCTCTGTCGCTCCGGTGCCCATAACTTTTGATCCGTAAGGAGTTACGCAGTGCATAGCACACCGTTGGAAAGCTCTTCGAGAGCTCTACGATGGGGGCAGCAAGCTTGCTCGGCTGCACCTGTTTTCGGAGCCCAAAATCGAACATTTTCATCAGTTTTGGGACACTTTTCTTCTTTTGCGCTGTTTTTCCGTCCCAGATCGTACGTCGTGAGCTACGAAAAGGACGACAATCTAATCCATCACATTTCTATTACCGAATCCTAAGGTACTTTGGGCAAGACAACTTATCTTTACGTAGAGGCTGGGCCCGCAAACTGAGGGCGTAGGGCTTAGGACCAGGTCTCCGTCGCTCTGGTGCCCATAACTGTTGATTCGAAAGAGTTACGTGGCGCACAACACACAGTTGGAAAGATCTCCGAAAGCTCTACGACGGGGGCAGCAAACTTGCTAGACTGCACCTGTTTTCAGAGACCAAAATCAAACGTTTTCTTCAATTTTAGGACACTTTTCTTCTTTTGCCCTATTTTTCGGTCTCGGATCGTACATCATAAGCCGCGAAAAGGACGACAACCTAATCCATCACATTTCTATTACCGAATCCCAAGGCACCTTGGGCAAGACAACTTTGCCTCACGTAGGGGCTGGGCCTACAAACCGAGGGCGTGGGGCTTAGGAGCAGGTTTCTGCCGCTACGGTGCCCATAACTTTTGATCCATAAGGAGTTACGCGGCGCATAGCATACCATTGGAAAGCTCTCCGAGAGCTCTACGACTGGGGGAGCAAGCCTACTCGGTTGCGCCTATTTTCAGAGCCTAAAAACCAAACGTTTTCATCAATTTTGGGACATTTTTGTTTTTCCGCCCCGGATCGTACGTCGTGAGCTGCGAAAAGGACGACAACCTAATCCATCACATTTCTATTACCGAATCCCATGGCACCTTGGGCAAGACAACTTATCTTTACGTAGAGGCTGCGCCCGCAAACCGAGGGCATGGAGCTTGGGACTTGGTCTCCGTCACTCCGGTGCCCATTACTTTTGATCCGTAAAGCGTTACGCGGAGCATAGCATACCGTTGGAAAGCTCTCCGATAGCTCTACGACGGGGGCCGCAAGCCTGTTAGGCTGCGCCTATTTTCGGAGCCCAATATCGAAACGTTTTCATCAGTTTTATTACAAATTTCTTCTTTTGCGCTATTTTTCCATCCTGGATCGTACGTCGTGAGCCACGAAAAGGATGACAACCAAATCCATCACATTTCTATTACCGAATCCCACGGCACCTTGGGCAAGACAACTTCACTTCACGTAGACGCTGGGCCCGCAAACTGAGGGTGTGGTGCTTGGGACCAGGTCTCCGTCGCTCCGGTGCCCATTACTTTTGATCCGTAAAGAGTTACGTAGCGCACAGCATACCGTTGGAAAGCTCTCCGAGAGCTCTATGACGGAGCATCAAGTCAGCTTTGCTGCGCCTATTTTCGGAGCCCAAAATTTAACATTTTCATCAGTTTTGGGACACTTTTCTTCTTTTGCGTTGTTTTTCTGTCTCGGATCGTACGTCGTGAGCCGTGAAAAGAACGACAACCTAATCCATCACATTTCTATTACCGAATCCCACGGCACCTTGGGCAAGACAACTTCACTTCACGTAGATGCTGGGCCCGCAAACCTGGGGCTTGGGGCTTGGGATTAGGTCTCCGTCGCTCCAGTACCCATAACTTTTGATCCGTAAAGAGTTACACGGCGCACAGTATATCGTTGGAAAGCTCTCTGAGACCTCTATGACAAGGCAACAAGCCTGCTCGGCTGCGCCTGATTTCGGAGCCCAAAATTGAACTTTTTCAACAGTTTTGGGACACTTTTCTTCTTTTGCGGTGTTTTTCCGTCCCGGATCGTACGTCGTAAGCCGCAAAAAGGGCGACAACCTAACCCATCACATTTCTATTAACGAATCCCAAGGCACCTTAGGCAAGACAACTTCGCTTCATGTCGAGGCTGGGCCCGCAAACCGAGGACGTGGGGCTTGGGACCAGGTCTCTATCGTTACGGTGCCCATAACTTTTGATCCGCAAAGAGTTACGCGACACACATCACACCGTTGGAAAGCTCTCCGAGAGCTCTACGACGGGGCAGCAAGCAAGCTCGGCTGTGGCTATTTTTGGCAACCAAAATTGAACGTTTTCATCAGTTTCGGGACACTTTTCTTCTTTTGCGCTGTTTTTTCGTTACGGATCGTACGTCGTGCGCCACAAAAAGGACTACAACCTAATCCATCACATTTCTATTACCGGATTCCACAGCACCTTGGGCAAGACAATTTTGCTACACGTAGAGGCTGGGCCTGCAAACCGAGGGCGTGGGGCTTGGGACCAAGTCTCCGTCGCTCCGGAGCCCATAACTTTTGATCCGCAAGGAGTTGCGCGGCGCACAGCATACCGTTGGAAAGCTCTCTGAGAACTATACGACGGGGGCAGCAAGCTTGCTCGGCTGCGCCTATTTTCAGAGACCAAATTTGAACGTTTTCATCAGTTTCGGGAGACTTTTCTTCTTTTGCGCTATTTTTCCGTCCCGAATCGTACGTCGTGAGCCGCGAAAAGGACGACAACCTAATCCATCACATATCTATTACTGAATCCCATGGCACCTTGGGCAAGACAACTTCACTTCACGTAGACGCTGGGCCCGTAAACCGAGGGCGTGGGGCTTGGGAACAAGTCTCCCTCGCTCCGGTGCCCATAACTTCTGATCCGTAAAGGGTTTTGAAGCGCACAGCATACCGTTGGAAAGCTCTACGAGAGCTCTACGACGGGGGTAGCAAGCCAGCTAAGCTGTGCCTATTTTTGGAGCCCAAAATCGAATGTTTTCATTAATTTCGGGACTTTTTCTTCTTTTACTCTGTTTTTCCGTCCTGGATCGTACGTCGTGAGCCGCGAAAAGGACGACAATCGAATCGATCACATTTTTATTACCGAATCCCACGGCACCTTGGGCAAGACAACTTCATTTCACGTAGATGCTGGGCCCGTAAACTGAGGGTGTGGGGCTTGGGACCAGGTCTCCGTCGCTCTGGTGCCCATAACTTTTGATCCGCAAGGAGTTACGCGGCGAACAGCATACCGTTGGAAAGCTCTCCGAGAGCTCTACGATAGGGCAGTAATCCTGCTAGGCTGCGCCTATTTTCGGAGACCTAAATTAAACATTTTCATCAGTTTCAGGACACTTTTCTTCTTTTCGGTTGTTTTTTCGTCCCGGATAGTACGTCGTGAGCCGCGAAAAGTACGACAACCTAATCCATCACATTTTTATTACCGAATCCCTTGGCACCTTGGGCAAGACAACTTCGCTTTACGTAGAGGCTGGGCCCGCAAACCAAGGGTGTGGGGCTTGGGACCAGGTCTCCGTCACTCCGGTTCCCATAACTTTTGATCCGTAAAGCATTATGCGGCGCATAGCATACCGTTGTAAAGCTCTCCGAGAGCTCTACGACGGGGACAGCAAGCCTGCTTGGCTACTCCTATTTTCAGAGCACAAAATCGAATGTTTTCGTCAGTTTTGGGACACTTTTCTACTTTTGTGCTATTTTTTTTATCTTGGATCGTACGTCGTGAGCCGCAAAAAGGACGACAACATAATCCATCACATATCTATTACCGAATCCCAAGGTACCTTGGGCAAGAAAACTTCGCTTCACGTAGTGGCTGGGCCTGCAAACCGAGGGCGTGGGGCTTGGGACAAGGTCTCCGTCACTCCGGTGCCCATAACTTTTGATCCGTAAGGAGTTACGCGGTGCACAGCATACCGTTGAAAGGCTCTCAGAGAGCTCTACGACGAGGGCAACAAGCCTGCTCGACTGTACTATTTTCAAAGCCCAAAATTGAACGTTTTCATCAATTTTGGGATACTTTTCTTTTTTTGCCCTATTTTTCTTTTCCGAATCGTACGTCGTGAGTAGCGAAAAGGACGAGAACCTCATCTATCACATTTCTATTAATGAATCCCAAGGCACCTTGGGCAAGACAACTTCGCTTCACGTAGAGGCTGGGCCCACAAACTGAGGTTTTGGGGCTTGGGACCATGTCTCCGTCGCAACGGTGCCTATAACTTTTGATCCATAAGGAGTTACGCGGCGCACAGTGTGAGGCCCGACCCTGAATAACGTGTCATACCTTGATTTACGTGCCATAGACACATAATTATATGACCGACCTTAGATTATGTGCCCTATCTTGGTTTTCGTGCATGCCTCGTCATATGTGCCTTGACCTAGAATAGTGTGCCCTAATCCCTGACTGACGTGCGATACCTAGATATACGTGCCCTGACCTCGATGTACGTGCGTTACCTCATTTCGTGTGCCCCAACCTTGAACTACATACCTTAACCTAGATATAGAGTCGTGCCTTGATTTGTGTGCATTACATTGAATTATGTGCCTTGCATTGGTTTGCGTGCATTCACCTAGGATTGCGTGCATTAGTTTTGAAGTTCGTGTCTTACCTCGTAGTTCGTGTCTACCTCGTAATTCGTGCCTAGACCTAAGAATCCGTGCCACCACGTTAATCAAGAAAGAATCCTACACAAAGCACTAGACACTAAAATAATCCTACACAATCCACTAACCAATATTATATTCCTAATTCAAATTCTCTCCAACCTCCACTAACAATAAAATAACACTAAACTATTCCTACATTTCCCACTATCTATTATTCTATTCATAATTCAAACTCATCAACAAACATTCCTATATTTTATTATACCTAGATTCCCTAATTTCCCAACATTCCTATGACAACGCAAGACACAATGCTACCTAGGATAGACAAACAAAAACAATCATATTTTAAACACTCAATATTCCTCACAAAGCACAAGAATGCATAAAAAATATACACCACACACTACCCTAGCCCTCATTTTCGACCAAGGCACCCAAATACAATTAAAATTCAGATTTTTACATCAAAAACATCTCACACATGCTCTCTCAACTCACCAGAACCAAGCACATACACACACACACACAGTAAAGCTTCACTTTTCCTCACAATCTCTCTCATTCTCTCTCCTTCTCTCTCATTTTCGACCATGGCAACCCCTTGAGCATTCAAGACTCCTAAAAACTCTCTAAGGCTCTCCCGATCTCGGCCATAGCAAGTACAAGCAAGGCAACTAGCTCAAAAACGCACACAAGCTCACAAAACTCATCATTTCCGGCCTAAGGTAAGTCTTGATAGTTTTCTTCCATTTCTTTTTGTTCTACTCACATGCACACACTAATCATAAGCTAACTAAGCTGGTATTTAAAGGAAATCAAGATATCTCTCGGCCAAAGCAAGGAAGAAGCTCCCTTTGTGCAAGTTGAAGAGTGTTTGTGCATCATTAACCATCAATAGGCTAAGGTGAGGGTTAAACTCTTTTAAAAGCTTTCAAAAACCACATGCATGCTTCCATATGACTATGTTTACCTCTGTAGTTATTGTATATGTGTGTATATGAGCTTATATGACCATTCATGGCTAGACTTTTGGCTAGAACTTGAAGATAGGAAAAAATGTTTCTGTTGGCAGATTTCTGACCTTGTGGAACGAAACCGTTTTAGCCTAGCAAATGATGTTAAAAATGCGTACAAATTGGTAGGTCACTACTTTTGTCCGTTCTGAGCATTTTTCATGGAAATAGGCCAAGGCCAATTTTGAATCTAAGGTCTTCAAAATGGCAAAACATCGAAAGGTGTCTAAATCTGGAAAATCTGGGAAAATGGAGCAGATTTTTGGCAGTTCACTGTCCTTGTAGAACAAAATAGTTTTGACCTAGTAAATGATATCTAAAATGCATTAAATTTGGTAGGTTGCTATATTTTTCAGTTCTGGACAATTTTGTCAGAAATAGACGAAGGCTAAATCTGACCCTAAGACCCTAAAAAATGACAAGTATTGAAATGTGTACAAATCTAGACAGTTTTGCGTAGTCTCACAGTTTTGGCTATAACTCTTGAATCCGAACTCCAAATGATGCGAGGTTTGTTTATGGATTTAAATCACTCATTAATATTTAATTTGATATTTTGTTTACTGAAATTGGAGATTGTTTGCTTGTCTAAATGATTGTGGGAAAACAGACCATTGCAGTGAGGCTTTTATTTAGTGATATGCTTTGAAAAATGTTGTAACTTCTCTTGTGGTATTGAATTCTTGGGATCGTGGCACTTGGATGTTGTGTGGGCTGTTTTGGATGATTGAGGGTGTTTTGATTAATCGATGCATGGCTTGGGTTTAATTATGTTACAACTTGTGGCTTAAATCGCACGTGTAAGCATGAATTGAAACCCTATTGACTATGAAAACTTGCTAAGTATTGATCCTATGGTTATTGTGTTTAATTGTGTGATTCGTGGGCTGCCTAATAAATGTTAAGTATGCTTGAAATGGTTTAAGAGTTGCTTTTGGTGCTTAGCAAACGAAACTAACCCCGAACATGGCCTAGTAAACCCAAATGGCCCCGTAGGCTCCCGAGTCAAAAACCATTCTTTTTTGAATTATAAATGATGTTGAGGAAGGTTAATAGGCTGCCCGTAGTTTTCCTTATAGCTCTAAACATGACTCCCGATGATTGCATATTGATACATGAACTATTCTTGCACCCGGTCTTGTACAAGTGTCGTTGCATGCTCGTATGATCTCAACACTTAATATGTGAACTAAAATGAGCTATATGACTTGTTTTATATGGTGATACTTGGCTGTTCGTTAAATGTTCACATGCTCCTAAGTGTTTTACAATGTGAATGTACATGTCAAAGCATGCCTTGTAAGTTTACTTATCGATATGCGATCTTATAATTGCTCGGAGGCAACCTACTTTGTTGACCTCCTAATGTGAATTGTTAAAAGACATGCTATGGCTTATTTGAACATGGTTACTTGGCTGCCCGTGAGAGTTTAATTGCTTTCGAATTGATATATGAAATGATTACATGTTCTTACAATGCCTTATATGCCAATATGTCAAAATGTGATCATATACTTGCTCGGCGGCAACCTACTTTGTTGACCTCCCAATGTGAAATGTTAAATGGCATACATGTGCATTGCATACAAGGATGCAACCTTTCATTCTGGCGTGGTAGTATTTCACGCACACCGGGCAGCATTGGGTTTGTCGGTGCAACCGTGACTACCATTGTCCAATTCCCTATCTCACTTGGGGGCTAGACTTCCTCGGAGAGTTGGGTCATAGGATTTCGGGGTACATCCGGAGTATACCCATTTGGCGTGATAAGTGGATGATTGAAGCCGGCCTCAACAACTGTTATCAGAAATGATCTTGAGAGCGAAAGCTCACCATATCCTTTACACTATGTGTTTAAGTACTCTCGCTTGGTTCCTAGAGGACCTCAGGGAGGAAAGACGGGTAAATGTATTTATTTACATTTATATTATGTTATAAACTTACTTGTGTTATATGTCATGCTTTCAAAAAGCGTTTTTTCATAAGTTTAACTGGAAAAGGATTTCAAAACGTTATCTCTCGTTCCCCCTCACTGAGTGAATTACACAATTAAATACGATATCTATAGGATCAACAACTTAGTGAATTTACCTAGTCACTAGGGTTTCAATTCGCGCTTACCCGTGCAATTAAGCCCCAAGTCATCTTGTAATCAAACTCAAGCCATGCACCGATTAATTCAAACACCCTCAAGTATTCAAAAAAGTCCACACAGCATCCCAATGCAACAATCCCAAGCATTTAATACAACAAGAGATGCTACAATAATTTTTCTAAGCATATCACTAGATGAAAACATTACTGCAATGGACTGTTTTCTCACAATCATTGAGACAAGAAAACAAACTCCAATTCTAGTGAATAAGATTTCAAATTAAATCTTAAGGAGTAAACTAAATTTGCAAACAAACCTCGCATCATTTGGAGTTCGGGTTCAATAGTTATAGCCAAAACAGTGAGACTACACAAAACTGTCCAGATTTGCACACATTTCGATTCCTGTCGTTTTTGAGGGCTTTAGGGTCAGATTTAGCCTTAGTCCATTTCTGACAAAAATTTCCAGAACTGAAATATCTAGCAGTAAACCAAATTTCATGCATTTTGGATGTCATTTACTAAGTCAAAACAGGTTCGTTCTACAAGGTCAGTGCATCTGCCAAAACCTGCTTCATTTTTCCAGACTTCCAAATTTGGACACATTTTAATTATTTGCCATTTTTATGACCTTAGAGTAAAAATTAGCTTTGGCCTATTTCTTTGAAAAATGTTCAAAACTGGCAAAAATAGTTACCTACAAATTTTCACCCATTTTAAGCATCATTTGCCTAGCCAAACCCACCTCGTAACAACAAGACAGAGAGCTGTCACAAACCCAATTTCATCTATCATCACCTTCAAGCCAAAACCTTGCCATGCATGGTTGTAAAAGCTTATAAACACACATATATCTCAAGTACAGAAGCAAAGACAAACATTTAAGAGCATGCATGTGGATTTTTGAAAGATTTTCAAGAAGTTTTAGCCCTCACCTCTTGAAGATTTAGCAAATGAGCACAAATGCTCTTCAAAATGCATAAAGGGAGCTTCTTCCTTGCTTCTTGCTTGCTTGGGCTGCTATGGCCGAGCTTGGGAGAGATCTTGAGAGCATGCTTGAGGTCTTGGAAGGTCAAGAGGCAGCCATGGTCGAAAATGAGAGAGAAGGAGAGAGAATGAGAGAGTTTGTGAGGAAAGAGAGAGTTTGAGAGAGAAATGATGCTTGTGTGTGTGTGGGTTGGCCTTGGGCCTTTCAAATCTGAAATTTGGGGCATCTTTAGCATTTTTTTGAGTTGAAATGAAGCATGGCATTGAGAGGGTCGAAAATGAGATGCTTGGGTAGGGTGTATGTGAATTTTTTATGCATTGTGCTTAGTGCATGTGTCATAGAATGTCTAGGCTTTAATTTAATTGTGTAAAGTTGATCAAATTGCCTTGTTTTGGCCATGTAATGCAAGGGAGAATCTGAAATTTCAGATTCAAGTTAGTATATTTTGTATTATAATAAGTGTAGGTTTATAATAGTTGATTGGTTAGTTGAGTATGATAGAATATTTTATTAATTAGTGGGTTTTGTAGAGAATTTGAATTAGGAATATAATATTGGTTAGTGGATTGTGTAGGATTATTTTATTGTCTTGTGCTTTGTGTAGGATTATTTTATTGTCTTGTGCTTTGTGTAGGATTCTTTATTGATTAGCGTGCGGGCACGCTTTCCTATGTCTAGGGCACGCACTACGAGACATGCACAAAAATCAATACGGGGCACGAATCACGAGGTAGACACGAACTACGAGGTCAGGCACGCACTTTAAGGCAAATGCACAGATTTGAAGGTAAATGCACGTAACCCTAAGTGAATGCATGTAAACCAATACAAGGCACGTAATTCAATGCAATGCACGTAAATCAAGGCATGGCACTTAAATCAAGGTTAAGACACACAATTCAAGGTCAGGGCACACGAAATGAGGTATCGCACGTAAATCGAAGTTAGGGCACGTAAGTTGAGGATTAGGGCACACAATTCTAGGTCAAGGCACGTATGACGAGGCATGCACGAAATCTAAGACAGGGCATATAATCTAAGGTCGGTCATACAGTTCTGGGTCTAAGGCACGCAAATCGAGGTAAGACACGTTATTTGAGGTCGGGCCTCACATCCTCCCCTCCTTTAAATAATTTTATCCCGAAATTCATTCTTACTTGTTGAGGTCATTTAGATGGATTCTGACCTTTGTTATTTTTCCCACTCTGGTTCGTCCTGTGTTTTGTGATTTCTCTTACCACAACCAATTCACTTCCTACGTTTCTCCAACCATTTAGTTCGGTGTGACCTCTACATTTACAGTTCTTTCCTTTGAACGACTTTATTCCTTCCATTTGATCTTAAGGTCAAGTTCATTAACTAAGGTTATAATCTCAAAACATAGTAATCAAGGCTGCATTAATATTCTAACAATATAACTATAACTCCAAAATCATGACTTATGCCGTGTTAATCTTGCATTAATACCTCAAATGGAATATCACAATAATACCATGATCCTAGGGTGACATACACTAATTTCAAGATGATAGGTCTATATCCGATTTACATATCCTATCAACTAGCTTCAAAATTGTTAACATGTAGGACATGCACATGTTATGGATCATTTCCACAATACGACCCTATCTTCAAGAAGAACTCATCAAACAAACTAATCCATCTCAAATCGTTATCCATTGATAATATCATAGGCCTTCTTATCTCGTAGGTACATTGGATTAGCAAATCTTCTAGTGACTAGTCTCCCGGTTACAGGCTCCTACTCACTAACATTCCTTCCTAGCTTCGTTAACTTTCATGCTCGTAGTCAAGAAGAAATACCATTGAGATTCGTTCAACTCAAACTCTAAGGTTTATTAAGTACCACCAACAAATTGCCATCGAAATTGCATGGGTAAACTAATCATGTTGCACTAGTTCAACTCTTACAAGTAAATTTCATCAACTTGTGATCCACAATTTATTTCCTCATTCAAATCTTTATCTTCAAGTCACGAGGCTTCAGATTTTCTTTTAATCTTAATCAAGACTCCTAAAGTGAATAGTTTCAATCTCAAATAGATTTCACTCACCTCAATCCAAGGTTACGTCATACTTAAGAAGACAATGGTCCTACTCACTTAGCGACCTAGTCATTCATTCGAACACTTAATGCCCGCCAATATATCTTCAACATTAGTGTTACTAAGCTAGGGCTATAGGCATATAAGTGATATCAATGCTCCATTAGGTTACCGTCCATACAACAACAATCCTAGGACTATAAATGGGTACCAAAATGATCTAACTCATAAGCTACTTACCATACTAATCCAAGTAGCTTGTTACATGAAATAACTTCAAGGCTATGTCAAGATAAGAATCATAACCACAAGGCATCCTTCAATATAATCTAATAGAACTTCAAAAGTAGTCAACCACTCATTTAACTATCACTGCAAGATCCGCCCTCTATTTAACGACCACAATTCAAAGTCTACCAACGGCTAGTTTCTAGACGTGAAACGGTGCACGTAATACGGTTGTCTAATAGCAGTCTCTCGAGTCATTATGACTCTAATTCATCTCTATCTTAACTATATGAAATCTTACTCTTCTCATTTACATGTTCAACTAGCTAAGAGCATCAAGACTTATTGACCTTAGGTCCTAAGGTTTACCATGAATCATCGTGCATACTCACTATTAGCTATTTAGGATTACTAATCATTCCCTAACGACTCCACTTGCAGCCAGATGCTTTAATCTCACTTCCATGGTTTATATACTAGGTCCATCGGTCTTACTTAAGGATATATGTTTTCTAACATCCTCTAGGGTATCCAAACAACGAGTGCATAGATTGACTTACTTTGCATAATCACAACTAAATCCAAGGGGCACCAAGTTATTACCATGATTCTTAATATCACCAATATCCAACTTAAGATTTTAGGTATGGTCTTCGGAACTCAGGTTATAGCTACATGAATTCCTCGATTCCAACATCCCTATATCTTGTTATACTAAAGATTTATCAAACTTGTTAAACTTAGTCTCTAGAGTTGCCTACATGTCTTGAGGTTATCCATTATTAAGTCACTTAAATAAACTATTCATGCCTTAATAATCTAACCCCTATCGTCAATTTCCACGAATTTATCTCTTAATTTCTAGGTCACGATCTTACCATTGAGTGAACTTGAAACTCGCTGGTATACACCTTATTAGGTTCAATGAGGCTTATTTATAATCAAGTAAGGATTCAATCATATAAATAGTCTATTACACCAATTTAAGATATAAGAATTTGATTCAAAAGCAACTCCTAAGTCAAACTTCCATTATAAGCATATGAATATATATATATATACGATTCCACATGTCCAATAATATACTCTTATATCTAAGGAAAGTTGTATGTCATTAACTTTTATGCTTGAACCACAATTAGAAGAACGATTTAACGGAATCAAGAACTTCATAGCTATAAGATTGAAAACTCAATCACAGGTATAGGTATTCCAAAGATAAGGAGATAACTTTACCTCAACAATTATACCTGTGCTACGCATTTCATATATATGCATATCCAATAATACATACGATCTATCGAGTACCTGTAAAGATGCCAGAAATCTCTAACCGAGACTTTTCGTTCTTCCTGCATGAATTCAATTCCCTGAAAGTCCTAATCCTAACTATCTATGTATATAAACAGTCAATCATGGATATATAACATGCACATGTATCAAGGAAGGAGTATAAAAGCATGCATGCATTATAAGGGCACTAACGTGTCAGTGTGCATGACACAAAGTACATATGGTCCACAAAGGCACATGATATTCAATGAACAAAGGAATTAAAGCACATTAACACACATTAACACATATAACAAGACATTAAAATTACCTTAGGGCTTCTACCCATGGTCCGAGAGTTGAACCCGACTAATGCCTAGTTAGTAAACTAAGCTCTGATACCATTCTAATATAAGGTGTCACGCCCCAACCGGACCTATGAAGGTTAGACTAGAGTATGATCTAAACATTCAAGTCATATCACGTACTTAGTCGATCAAGAGGGTTTAACACTTAATGTTTTAGCCTAAACTCCACAAATTCTCCGAAAAACCAGCAGCATAACGGCTGTAGTTAGGACCTTTTTGTTTGACCTAATTTCTAAACGCCTCAATTATTCCAATTATTAATCCAATTCCATTAAGGACTCCTATTTTGTCTCGTCAACCGATATGCCTAGTAGTCTATCTTGAAGGTCTCGTTTGGTTAATAAGCCTAGCATGATAACTATATCCCATTTATTTATCAATTTCCTATCATACAAGTACCTATTATTCTTTAGTTTACAAATAAGCACCTAAATGAAATTAGCTAGAATTGACTTAGTTTATTTTTCACCTAGTGGTTTAATTGCCTATGATAGCTACTATTCAAGATAATGAAAGCAAATAACCAAATAAGAAGTTCATCCGGTTATAGATAGTACAATCCCAAAATTAGACCCAAATTACAACGGGGTCATTTACATCAATAAAATGAATAGTTTGCAATCAAACACAACATCCATATAGCAACCACTTTTAGGCAAAGCACAAAAGCACATAGTTACTCCAAGGAATCGTCAACAAGCACGTTTACTTCGGGTACCTGTTCCAAATCTTCTTCACCTGTGATGATAAAAGAGGGTGAGTCCTTATGAACTCAGCGAGGGGGAATGAGAGATAACATTTTGAAAATATTTTCCGGTTAATCTTATGAAAACTCCTTTGAAAACATGTCAATTGGAATAAATAAGTTCATAACATAACATAAATATAAATGAACACATTTACCTGTTTTTCGTCCACGAGGTCCTCTAAGAGCCAAGCGAAAGTACTTAAATACATAGTAAAAAAAAAGGATACAGTTTGATACGTACAGGACTCTAGAGGTAGCTCATACGGGTTCAAGAGGTAGCTCCCACCACATTTAGGTGTAGCACTTTCCCCCGCATAGCATTTACTTCCTGTCATTCAAGTTCATTTTCAGTAACAGTTGTTGCGGCCGGCTTCAATCATCCACTTTTCACGCCTAATGGGTGTACTCCGGATGTACCCCAAAATCCTACGACCCAACTCTCCAGGAAGTCTAGCCCCCAAGCGAGAGAGGGAATTGGACAATGGTAGTCACGGTTGCACCAACAAGCGCGGTGCCGCCCGGTGTGCGCGAACGCGACCACGCCCGAATGAAAGGTTGCAACCTTGTATGCAATGCACATTTATGACATTTAATATATCATATTAGGAGGACAACAAAGTAGGTTGCCTCCAGATAGTCATAAGATTGCACATTGACAAGTAAACAGGCGAGGCACGATAAAACAAGTAATTTCACTTGAAAGGCATATAGAGTTATATGAACATTAAACGGGCAGCCATGTAACGCATGTAAATCAAGTCATATAACTCATTTCGAAGTTCATGTAATCAAATAATAGGATTATTCAACATGCAATGACATCTACGTGGAACCGGGTGCAAGAAAGGCCTACTTGTCAACATGTAATCATTGAAATCATGTTTAGGGCTATGAGGGCAACTACGGGCAGCCTACTAATCACACAATTAAATACGATATCCATAGGATCAACAACTTAGTGGATTTACCTAGTCACTAGGGTTTTAATTCGCGCTTACCCGTGCAATTAAGCCCCAAGTCATCTTGTAATCAAACTCAAGCCATGCGTCGATTAATTCAAACACCCTCAAGTATTCAAAAAATTCCACACAACATCCCAATGCCACAATCCCAAGCATTTAATACAGCAAGAGAAGCTACAATAATTTTTCTAAGCATATCACTAGATGAAAACCTTACTGCAATGGACTATTTTCTCATAATCATTCAGACAAGCAAACAAACTCCAATTCCAGTGAACAAGATGTCAAATTAAAGCTCAAGGAGTGAACTAAATTTGTAAACAAACCTCGCATCATTTGGAGTTCGGGTTCAAGAGTTATAGCCAAAATAGTGAGACTACACAAAACTGTTCAGATTTGCACACATTTCAATACTTGTCATTTTTTAGGGCCTTAGGGTCAGATTTAGCCTTAGTCCATTCTGATAAAAATTCCAGAACTGAAAAATCTAGTGATACAAGAAATTTGATGCATTTTGGAAATCATTTACTAAGTCAAAACTGGTTCGTTCTACAAGGTCAGTGCATCTGCCAAAACCTGCTTCATTTTTCCAGACTTTCAGATTTGGACACATTTTAATGATTTTCCGTTTTGAGGACATTGAGTTAAAATTAGCTTTGGCCTATTTCTGCAAAAAATGTTCAAAACTGGCAAAAATAGTTACCTACCAATTTTCACGCATTTTCAACATCATTTTCCTAGCCAAACTCACCTCGTAACAACAAGACAGAGAGCTGTCACAAACCCGATTTCATCTATCATCACCTTCAAGCCAAAATCTTGCCATGCATGGTTGTAAAAGCTTATAAACACACATATATCTCAAGTACAGAAGCAAAGACAAACATTTAAGAGCATGCATGTGGATTTTTGAAAGATTTTCAAGAAGTTTTAGCCCTCACCTCTTGAAGATTTAGCAAATGAGCACAAATGCTCTTCAAAATGCATAAAGGGAGCTTCTTCCTTGCTTCTTGCCTGCTTGGGCTGCTATGGCCGAGCTTGGGAGAGATCTTGAGAGCATGCTTGAGGTCTTGGAAGGTCAAGAGGCAGCCATGGTCGAAAATGAGAGAGAAGGAGAGAGAATGAGAGAGTTTGTGAGGAAAGAGAGAGTTTGAGAGAGAAATGATGCTTGTGTATGTGTGTGTTGGCCTTGAGCCTTTCAAATCTGAATTTTGTGTCATCTTTAGCATTTTTTTGAGTTGAAATGAAGCATGGCATTGAGAGGGTCGAAAATGAGATGCTTGGGTAGGGTGTAGGTGAATTTTTTTATGCATTGTGCTAGTGCATGTGTCATAGAATGTCTAGGCTTTAATTTAATTGTGCAAAGTTGATCAAATTGCCTTGTTTTGGCCATGTAATGCAAGGGAGAATCTGAAATTTCAGATTCAAGTTAGTATATTTTGGATTATAATAAGTGTAGGTTTATAATAGTTTATTGGTTAGTTGAGTGCGATAGAATATTTTATTAGTTAGTGGGTTTTGTAGAGAATTTGAATTAGGAATATAATATTGGTTAGTGGATTGTGTAGGATTATTTTATTGTCTTGTTCTTTGTGTAGGATTATTTTATTGTCTTGTGCTTTGTGTAGGATTATTTTATTGATTAGCGTGCGGGCACGCTTTCTTAGGTCTAGGGCACGAACTACGAGACACACACAAAAATCAATACGGGGCACGAATCGCGAGGTAGACACGAACTACGAGGTCAGGCACGCACTTTAAGGCAAATGCACAGATTCGAAGGTAAATGCACGCAACCCTAAGTGAATGCACGTAAACCAATGCAAGGCACGTAATTCAATGCAATGCACGTAAATCAAGGCATGGCACTTAAATCCAGGTTAACACATGCAATTCAAGGTTATGGCACACGAAACGAGGTATCGCCCATAAATCAAAGTTAGGGCACGTAAGTCGAGGATTAGGGCTCACAATTCTAGGTCAAGGCACGTATGACGAGACATGCACGAAAGCCAAGACAGGGCATGTAATCCAAGGTCGGTCATACAGTTCTGGGTCTAAGGCATGCAAATCGAGGTAAGACACGTTATTCGGGGTCGGGCCTCACAACCTTGGGCAAGACAACTTCGCTTCATGTAGACACTGTGTGAGGCCTGACCCCGATTTGCGTGCATTCATTTAGGGTTGCATGCATTTATCTCAAAAACGTGCATTCGTCTCGTAGTTCGTGTCTAACCTCGTAGTGCGTGCCCTAGACCTAGGAAAGTGTGCCCTCACGCTAGTCAAGAAAGCATCTTACACAAAGTACTAGACTATTAAAGAATCCCACGAAATCCCCTATCAATATTATAATTCTAATTCAACTCACTAGAAGACAAAAATTCACTAAACACTAGACATTCCTTATTCTTTATTCCTTATTCTTTTTGCACTTTCAAGACACAATTAAAATAATGCTCAAAGATGACAAAAATTCAGATTTGAAACTAGCTTTGGCCGACCACTATGTGGTATTTTTGCTTGGTTGCTCAATTCAAATTCATTTCTAGACAAGTTATGACAAAAACACTTATCAATGCATAAAAAAATTGCTCAAAACCACCTCAATTCTTCACCTTGCTCGACCAAACACTTCATGCCCATGCTAACATTTTAAAATCACACATTGAAGACACAAAAATCAGATTTTTAATGGCCCAAGGCCGACCACTTGCTTGAAGAATGCAAAGGCTTCACTCTTTGTCATATTCTCTCATTTCCTCTCAACTTCTCTCTCTCCCTCTCATTATCCTCACCATCTCTCGGAGTTGGCTGAGTTCTCACCATCCTTTGCTCATATTCATCAACTCATGGTGCATCAAGACAAGCAACAATCAAAGAAACTCAAGCAAACAAGCTAGGATACGAAAATCACACATGCATGTCCTTTGAAGTCTTCATTTCGGCCCTAGGTAAGTTTCTTGGCTTCCATTTCTTTTATTCTTGTTCTAATCACATGCATGTACTAAGTGCTTGGTCACTAAGCTAGGAAAAATAGATAAAATCTAGTTGGAACCTCGGCTAGGCAAAGGAGAAGAAGAAAATTGTGCTTCAACAAGTTTTTGTGCATCTTCTTGGTTGATTGCTAAGGTGAGGGCTAAAACCTTTTGAAAATCCTTCAAAAATCCACATGCATGCTCATAAATGTATGTATTTGCTTCTGTACTTGAGTTATATGTTCATTCATAAGCTTCTTCAACCATGCATGGCAAGATCTTGGCTTGAAAGTGGTGATAGGTGAAGTCAGATTATGTGACAGCTCTCTGACCAGTTGTTTCGAGGTAAGTTTAGCTAGGAAAATCATGTTGAAAATGCATGAAAATTGGTAGGTGACTAGTTTGTCCAGTTTTGAACATTTTTTGCAGAAATAGACCGAAGCTAATTTTGACTCTAAGGTCCTCAAAATAGAAAATCTTTGAAATGTGTCCAAATCTGGAAATCTGAAAAAATGAAGCAGGTTTTAGCAGATGCACTGACCTTGTAGAACGAACCAGATTTGACTTAGTAAATGATGTCGTAAATACATGAAATTGGGTGTACGGCTAGAATTTTCAGTTCTGGACATTTTTGTCAGAAATGAACCAAGGCTAAATCTGACCCTAAGGACCTCAAAAACGTCAATTATCGAAATGTGTGCAAATCTGGACAGTTTTGTGCTATCCCACTGTTTTGGCTATAACTAATGATCCCAAACTCCAAATGATGCAAGGTTTGTTTCAGATTTTAGTTCACTTATTAAGCTTTAATTTTAAATCTTATTCACTAGAATTGGATATTGTTTTCTTATCTTAATGGTTGAGAGAATACAGCCTATTGCAGTAAGGGTTTCACTTAGTGTTATGCTTAGAAAATTGTTGTGACTTCTCTTTTTGAATTAAATGCTTGGGATTGCAGCTTTGGGATGTTGTGTGGACTGTTTTGAATGTTTGAGGATGTTGATTTAAATGATGCATGGCTTGAGATTGACTTTGAGTTGGTTTTGGGCTCAAATTGCGCGAATATGCACGAAATGGAAACCCTAATGACTTGATAGGATTGCTAAGTATTGATCATTTGGATATTGTGTGGAATTATACGCTTAGTAGGCTGCCCGTAGTTTCCCTTATAACCTTAAATGTAATTTTGATCATTGCATGTTGACAAATAGGCTTTTCTTGCATCAGAACCCACGTAGATGTTGTTGCATGTTGAATAATCCTATCACTTGATTACGTGGACTTCGAAATGAGTTATATGTCTTGATTTACATGTGTTACATGGCTGCCCGCTTAATGTTCATATAACTCTATATGCCTTTGAAGTGAAATTACTTGTCTTATCGTGCCCTGTCTGTTTACTTGTCAATTTGTAATCTTATGACTGTCCAGAGGCAACCTACTTTGTTGTCCTCCTAACGTGATATGTTAATGTCATAAATGTGCACTGCATACAAGGTTGCAACCTTTCTTGTCGGCATGGTAGCGATCACGCACACCGGGCGGCGTCGGGCTTGCCGGTGCACCCGTGACTACCATGGTCCCATTCCCTCTCTCGCTTGGGGGCTAGACTTCTTCGGAGAGTTGGGTCGTAGGATTTTGGAGTACATCCGGAGTCCACCGGCCTGGCATGTTTGGGGGATGATTTGAAGTCAGTCGCAACAACTGATTCTGGAACTGATATTAGAACAAAAGCTCACTGTATCCTTTTTACTATGTGTATAAGTACTCTCGCTTGGTTCCTAGAGAACCTCGGGGAGGAAAGACTAGTATTTCTGTTCCTGTACTTGTATTATGGTTATGTTCATGCTTCCGAAAAAGGATTTTATAAGTTGAACCGGAAAATGAGTTTCAAAACCTATTTTTCGTTCCCCCTCGCTGAGTTCATAAGGACTCACCCTCTTTTATCATCTCAAGTGAAGAAGATCTAGAACAGGTACCTGAGGACGATGTTCCTAACGACGATTCCTTGGAGTGATTGCCTGTTTGTGTGCTTTGCGTGATTGTGGCTACTTGTGAACTCTATGCTACTTGAAGACTATTTCCTTTATGTTGCTTGTTATATGTAATGTAAAAGACCCCCGTTGTAATTTGGGGTCTAATTTTGGTTTGTACTGATATTAAGTAGACTAACGCTAGACACTACTATGATCGTTTTGCTATTATTACCGCTAGTATCTATCATAGGTTACGACGTATTAGTTAAGGACTAAGTAAATAAACCTATCCAATCTTAAACAGGTATTCGCTATTAAGCTACGATCAACAGGTACTTTTGTAACGGGGATAAACAAACAAACGAGACATAGTATCATGCTAGATTATAAATCAAACGAGACATCGAGATAACCAATAGGCATTTCAATTGATATTAAATAGTAATCCTAGTTGGAAATGAAACTTGAGATTAGAAAAATTTGAGGCGTTTAGAGAATTAGGCCAAACCCAAAAGTCCAATTACAGCCGTCATGCTGCCAATTTTTCGAAAAACTTTGGAGTCTAGACTCAAACGATAGGTGTTAAATCTTCATAAATGGTTAAGTATGTGACATGTCTTGAACGTTTAGATCACACCCTAGTCTAACCTTATAGGCCGGGTTGGGGCGTGACACCTTAGTACCAGAATGGTATCAGAGCTTAGATTGCTAGCCCTAAGATAATTAGGATGACTTGTTTATGTGTTATTGTGTGATAATGTTAAATGTGCCTTCTATATTTTATGTGTTTATGTGATTAACATGCCTTAGTTGTTTCTAGAATTATATATATATTATGTTGCATATCTTATGCACTAAATTCTTAATTGTCATATTTTCAATAAAATGTGCATCGTAATCTGTGCCTATAGATAGCTGGCCCTAGCACCCGTACTACTAATAGGAGCGGTGAACCCCAAGAGACCGGAGATGCCTATCAAACTAATCCCGGTATAGCTATGTTTAATATGATGGCAAATGCCATGGATCGTGTATCACGGGTGATGGAGCGTCAAGATGCACGTAAGGCCAACAACAACAACAACATCAACAATAGGAATTAGGGTAACCACGGAAGACATAGCAGAATGAGGGAGTTCCCTGACTTTCGCCCGTCTAAATTCTATGGGGAAGCTGATGATGAGAAAGCAGAGGCTTGGCTGTCTGAGATTGAGAAGATTTTCAGGCCACTTGATTAGACTAATAAAGAGAAGGTGGAGTTTGATGTATTTCTGTTGTACGGGGATGCCGAGCATTTGTGGCACACTGTAGAGGCACTGTGGGGAACTGATCAGACACCTCACTTGTGGGGTAATTTTGTTAAGGCATTTAAGGAGAAATATATACCTGCAGTTTCCAGGCAGAGGCGAATTGAGGAGTTCATGTACTTGACCCAGGGTAACCTGATGGTAGCCCAGTACGAGGCTCGTTTTGACCGACTGTCCCGTTATGCTCAATATATAATTAGTACTCCAGAGGCGAAGATGTGGAAATTTACTACTGGATTGAGGCCAGAGATTCAAGACCAGTTGGCTTCTCATGACTTCGATACCTATTCTGCTCTCTTTACTGCTGCCTCTCGAGTTGAGAAGAGGAAACTAGATGGGGCCGGTTCGAGTCAGCCGAACAAGAAACCATACCAGCCTCTAGGTCAGCAGAGGAAATTCCAGAGTCAGAGTCGTAATCAGGGCCCGAGCCAGAATAGGCCAGTGAATAACCGTGGCCCGACGAAAGCGCCATCAGCCTCTTCCGCCCGCGGATCCACTGGTAGTTCACTTGCTACTCAGTCCGTCAGCTGTTCTTATTGTGATAGGAAGGGGCATACCGAGGCCCAGTGTTGGAGGAAGTCAGGACGGTGTATGAGATGTGGCAGTGATCAGCATCAGATCAAGGATTGCCCTAAACGGCAGGCAGGGCAAAATCAAGGTAAACCAGCTGGTAGAGGCAAGACTCCAGTTCCCAGAGTCCAGGCTCGAGCCTATGCTATTGAGTGCGAGGAGATTCTAGATGAGACCGCTGTTGTTGAAGGTACATTCTTCATACTGAATCAACCTGTTAGGGTGCTAATTGATCCGGGTGCTACTCATTCATTTATTACTCCCTTATGTGTGGAACGTGTGAAACTGAAAGTTGTACGTTTTCCATACGAAGTAGAAGTTGGTACTCTAATGGGTTCTAAACTTCTAACTAGCTCAGCTTGTAAAGCATGTAAGATCCAAATTAAGGATAGGGAATTCTCAGCCAATCTTATTGTATTACCTTTTCGAGAATATGAGGTCATTTTAGGGATGGACTGACTGGCAAAACATCATGTCCAACTAGATTGCCGGGCAAAGATTATAACATTTCGAGTACCTAATCAACCGATACTGGAGGTTATGGGTCGAAGAGATTTCACCGGGAGTTCCATCATTTTATCTACAAAAGCAGTGAAGTCCTTGAGGAAAGGGTGCAGCGGATACTTAGCTTACCTCATCAACAAGTCGTTGGACAAAGCTAAGTTGGAGGAGATGCCCGTGATCAAAGACTATGCGGATGTGTTTCCAGAAGAATTACCCGGTTTACCCCCAAATCGGGAGATCGAGTTCGTTATAGAGCTACTACCTGGCGCCCAGCCGATATCTAAAGCTCCCTATCGTATGGCATCGGCTGAGCTACAAGAATTGAAAGACCAATTGCAAGGACTGTTAAAGAAGGGGTTTGTTCAACCAAGTTCTTCACCGTGGGGTGCACCAGTTCTATTTTTAAAGAAGAAAGATGGAACGTTGAGGCTGTGCATCGATTACCGAGGATTGAACCAAGTGACTGTCAAGAATAAATACCCACTTCCACTGATTGACGAGTTATTTGATCAACTGCAAGGAGCCAAAGTGTATTCGAAACTCGACTTGAGGCAAGGGTATTATCAGTTGCGGATCAAAAAGGAAGATGTGCCAAAAACGGCTTTCAGGACGAGATATGGGCATTATGAATATGTGGTGATGCCTTTTGGACTAACTAATGCCCCTGCAGCTTTTATGGATTTGATGCACAGGGTGTTTCAACCCTACTTGGACCAATTTGTGGTGATCTTCATCGATGATATTCTGGTATACTCGAAATCAGAGGCGGAACATGAACAACATCTGCGGTTGGTACTGCAGAAACTTCGAGAGCATCAATTGTATGCAAAGTTTAGAAAGTGTGAATTTTGGTTGCAACAGATTGCATTTTTGGGGCATTTCATATCCCAAGAGGGAATAGTAGTGGACCCAACAAAAATAGATGATGTGATGTCTTGGAAGAAGCCGGAGAACGTTACAGAGGTTCGAAGTTTCCTTGGTCTAGCATGCTATTATCAGAGATTCGTGAAAGATTTCTCTAAGATTGTAGGACCGCTTACAAAGCTCACTCAAAAGAAAACAAAGTTCGTGTGGGATGATAAGTGTGAGAACAGCTTCCAAGAATTGAAGAAAAGATTGACTACCGCACCTGTTCTTGCATTGCCTGAAGGGAGTCAAGGTTTTGTAATCTATAGCGATGATTCCAAAGAAGGATTGGGTTGTGTGTTGATGCAAAATGGAAGAGTGATTGCATATGCTTCTAGGAAACCAAAGCCGTATGAAGTGAATTACCCGATGCATGATTTGGAATTAGCGGCTATTGTGTTTGCACTCAAGAAATGGAGGCATTATCTGTGGGGTAACAAGTTTGAGGTATTTATTGATCACAAGAGCTTGAAATACTTGTTCTCTCAAAAAGAGTTGAATATGAGGCAAAGGCGGTGGATGGAGCTTTTGGATGATTATAACTGCACAATCAACTATGTGCCCGGTAAAGCAAATGTAGTTGCAGATGCCTTAAGTAGGGAAACAAGCATGGCGAAACTGGAAGTCAAGGTGCAGGAGTTGTTGGAGGAAGCATTTTTGTGGAAACCACAATTGACTCAGAAAGGGTTACTTTTTGCCACTACACAAGTTCAATCGACCTTGTTGCCTGAGTTACGAGAGGCTCAACAGAAGGACCAACAGTTTCAGAAGATTAAAGAAGGCAACACAAATTTCAAGTTTCATGATGATGGTGTTTGGAGGTTTAGGAACCGGATTTGTGTTCCTAATGAACTAGAGCTGAAAAAGAAGATTCTTGAAGAAGCCTATAATTCAAGATATACTATTCACCCCGGCGGAACAAAGATGTACCGGGATTTGAAGCAACACTATTGGTGGAATAACATGAAAAGAGAAATTGCGGAGTTTGTGGCACGGTGTTTGACTTGCTAGATAGTCAAAGCAGAACATCAACGACCCGCAGGTTTACTTCAGCTGTTGGAGATCCCTCAATGGAAATGGGAACATATAACTATGGACTTTGTTATGGACCTGCCCAAATCGCAAAGGGGTCATGACGCCGTTTGGGTCATAGTGGATAGATTGACTAAGTGGGCACACTTTTTACCGATGAACAAGGAGGATAGTCCTGAGAAATTGGGAGATATATATGTAGCGGAGATTGTAAAATTGCACGGGATGCCTGTGAGTATTGTATCGGATAGGGATCCTCGTTTTACTTCCCGATTTTGGAAGAGAATGCAAGAAGCTTTGGGGACGAAATTGAGTTTCAGCACGGCTTATCACCCTCAGACTGATGGACAATCAGAGAGAACTATTCAGATTCTGGAGGATATGCTGAGGGTGTGTGTTTTAGACTTCGGAAAAGGTTAGGAGAAGTATCTGTCTCTAGCGGAGTTCACTTATAATAATAGTTATAAGGCCACTGTCGGGATGGCCCCATTTGAGGCATTGTATGGACGTAAATGTCGATCCCCAATTTACTAGGATGAAGTAGATGAGACGAAGACATTTGACCCGACCCTTTTACCTGAACTTATGAAGACTGTTGATAATATCCACCTCATCCGAAAACGGATGCTTACCGCCCAGAGCAGGTAGAAAAGTTATGCAGACCGACGAAGACGGAGTCTCGAGTTTGAGGTCAGCGACAAGGTTTTCTTGAAGATATCACCTCGGAGGGGACTGATTAAACATGGCAAGGGTGGAAAGTTGAGGCCGAGGTTTGTAGGATCATTTGAGATAACTTAGAAAGTTGGCAAGTTGGCGTATCGCCTAGTATTACCCCAGAACCTCTCCAATTTGCACGACGTCTTTCATGTTTCGATACTGCAGAAGTATCATCCTGATCTGTCACATATCTTGAAGCCAGAGCTGTTGCAGCTTCGGGAGAACTTGTCTTATGAGGAGAAGCCCATTCGGATCTTAGACCAGCAAGATCGGGAGTTGCGCAACAAAACTATACCAATGGTGAAAGTGTTGTGGGATCATCATGGAGTTGAAGAAGCAACGTGGAAAGGCGAGACCAGATGGAGCAGCAAAATCCAGCTTTATTTCAAAGGTAATATTGAATTTCGGGACGAAATTCTTTTAAGGAGGGGAGGATGTGAGGCCCGACCTCGATTTGCGTGAGATACCTTTTTCGTGTGCCTTAACCTAGATTTGCGTGCCTTGACCTAGGTTTAAGAATTGTGTTCATTTTGTGTGTCATGCATTGAATTACGTACATTCATTTAGGGTTGTGTGGATTTACCTCAAAAATGTGCGTTCGTCTTGTAGTTCGTGTCCAACCTCGTAGTACATGCCCTAGACCTAGGAAAGCGTGCCCTTACGCTAGTCAAGAAAGCATCTTACACAAAGCACTAGACTTTTAAACAATCCTACAAAATCCACTATCAATATTATAATCCTAATTCAACTCACTAGAAGACAAAAATTTACTAAATACTAGACATTCCTTATTCTTTATTCCTTATTCTTTTTGCACTTTCAAGACACAATTAAAATAATGCTCAAAGATGACAAAAATTCAGATTTGAAACTAGCTTTGGCCGACCACTATGTGGTATTTTTGCTTGGTTGCTCAATTCAAATTCATTTCTAGACAAAATATGACAAAAACACTTATCAATGCATAAAAAAATTGCTCAAAACCACCTCAATTCTTCACCTTGCTCGACCAAACACTTCATGCCCATGCTAACATTTTAAAATCACACATTGAAGGCACAAAAATCATATTTTTAATGGCCCAAGGCCGACCACTTGCTTGAAGAATACAAAGGCTTCACTCTTTGTC